>OY728161.1:1613468810-1614215666 GCA_963277665.1 Viscum album
TATAGGTCTTGATTCCACTAAATGAAGGTTATTTATCTCAAATGGTTGGTGAGAAACTCACAATTATGAATTTTCCCATTGTAAGGGAGTTTGATGATGTATTTCCTAAGGAATTGCCAGTTCTTCCACCAAATCTTGAAGTTGAGTTTTCAATAGAACTCGTACCGGGTGCTTTGCCTATTTCAAAGACACCTTATAGAATGGCCCCAATTGAGTTGCAGGAATTGAAGAAGCAACTCCAAGAGAATCTTGATAAGGGGTTCATACACCCTAGTGCGTCACCTTGGGGAGAACCTATTCTGTTTGTTAAGAAGAAAGATGGATCAATGAGACTCTGCATTGATTATCGAAAACATAAGAAGATCACTATCAAGAACAAATATCCTCTCCCATGCATTGATGATTTATTTTACCATCTACGCGGAGCTCAATACTTTTCCAAGATTGATCTCCGTTCAGGGTATCATCAATTAAGGGTCAAAACGGAGGATATTCCAAAGATGGCTTTCCATACAAGGTATGGACACTATGAATTTATAGTGATTCCATTTGGTCTTACTAATTCCCCTGCTATCTTCATGGATCTGACGAATAAAGTCTTTAGAGACTATCTTGATTAGTTTGTGGTAGTCTTTATAGACGATATTCTTGTATATTCAATGAGTAAGGAAGAACATGAAGAGGAATTGAGAATTATATTGAAGACCCTAAGAAAGGAGAAACTTTATGCCAAATTTACCAAGTGTGAATTTTGGCTTCAAAAGGTTTCATTTTTGGGTCACATAATCTCAAAAGAGGGGATATCTGTGGATCCAGCAAAAACAGAGGTTATCGAAAGATGGTCGAGACCAACAACAGTAACTAAGATCCGAATTTTTCTTGGTTTGGCTGGATATTATCGACATTTTGTGAAAGATTTTTCACGATTATCTAATCCAATCACCAGGTTGACTCGGAAAGGAGTTAAGTTTGTTTGGACGGAGGAATGTGAAGAGAATTTCAAGGAGTTGAAAAGAAGGTTATCCAGTGCACCTGTGCTCACACTGCATTGTAGTGGAGAAAGTTTTGTGATCTATAGGGATGCATCCAAGAAGGGATTGGGGTGTCTTCTTATGCAAAATTATATGGTGATAGCTTATGTCTCATGACAGTTGAAAATCCATTAGCAAAATTACCCAACTCATGATTTGGAGTTAGCTGTGGTAATCTTTGCATTAAATATTTGGAGGAATTATCTTTGTGTAGAAATGTGTGACATTTATACAGATCATAAAAGATTAAAGTATATTTTCACACAAAAGGAGCTGAATATGCGCCAAAGAAGATGGTTGGAGCTGATTAAGGATTACGACTGCTCAATTCATTACCACCCTGGGAAAGCAAACAAGGTGGCATATGCATTAAGTCGACAAGACCATGCTAGCTTATCCATGACGAGGATAAAAAAAGATCCTATATTTAAGGATTTACAAAGGATGGATCTTGGAATTATAATGGAAGGGGAAAATTGTATCTTTCTCAAATTAATGTTCAACCATCTATACATGTGAAGATTAAAGAGGCACAGAAAGAAGATGTAGAGTTACAAAAGAAGGTGAGAAATGTTCCTAAATTCAACCTTGATTGTGATGGGATAAAAAAGTTCAGGAATCGGGTTTCTCTTCCTACCATCCCAGAATTAATGAAGGAGCTGCTGGATGAGGCTCATAGTTCTTCATTCTCTATTAATCCTGGAAGCACGAAGATGTATAGGGACCTGAAAGAGTACTTCTGGTGGGATGGCATGAAAAGAGATGTTGCTGAATATGTCTCTCGATGCTTGGTCTGTCAGCAAGTTAAAGCTGAGAGATAGAAGTCTAAGGGGATGTTACAACCATTACCCATACTCGAATGGAAATGGGAAAACATCACTATGGACTTTGTCACAGGAATTCCTAAATCATCCAAAGGCAATAATGCTATCTGGGTCATAGCTGATCGTCTTACAAAGTATGCACACTTCATTGCTATTAGAGAGGATTTCTCTCTAGATCAGCTTGCCAGGATATATGTAAAGGAAGTGGTAAGATTTCTTAGAGTACCAATTTCTATTATATCTGATCAGGATCAGAGATTTACCTCGAAGTTCTAGCGAAGTCTTCAGTATACTCTGGATATAGAGTTGAGTTTCAGCACTACTTATCATCCTCAGACAGACGGTCAGTCTGATAGAACAATTCAAACTCTAGAAGATATTTAGAGAGCTTGCTCAATGGATTTTAAAGGTGTTTGGGATCAACACCTAACATTGGTGGCATTTTATTATAATAATAGCTTTCATTCCAGTATTCAGATGGCTCCTTATGAAGCTCTCTATGGAAAGAAATGCAAGACTTCAACTTACTGGGATGAAGTTGGGGAAAGAAATCTATTAGGACCTGATCTTATTGATGAGATGGCGAAAAAGGTCCGATCTATTCAACAACACATAAGAGAAGCTCAAAGTCGACAGAAAATTTATGCCGACAACCGAAGAAAAGGTCTACAGTTTGAAGTGGGTGATAAAGTGTTCTTACGAATATCTCCCTGGAAGAGGGTAATGATATTTGGAAAGAAGGGGAAGTTGAGCCCTAGATATATCGGTCCTTTCGAAATATTGGATCGTGTTGGAAAGGTACCATACCGATTGGCACTTCCACCGAATCTCTCTCAAGTTCACAATGTGTTCCACGTAACTCTCCTGAGAAAGTACATACCTGATCCTTCACATGTACTCAGCTCATAAGTTGTACGGCTGGAGCAAGATCTTTCTTATGAAGAACAACCGATAGAGATTCTGGATCATAGCGAAAAAGTCCTAAGAAACAAGACCACTCGCTTGGTGAAAGTTTTATGGAGGAACCAACAATTAGAAGAAGCTAAATGGGAGCTTGAGGATATGATGAGGGAGAGGTATCCTCATCTATTTGTTACAAAGTGAGAATTTTGAGGGAAAAATTAATTTTAAGGGGGTAGAATGTAACACCCGAGACTTTTATGAGAAATATTTTGTTTTTATAAATCATCAAAGGAATCTTTCACTACACACAACACTAGCTTGTCTTGCTTTACACGCAACCACGGCCTTCCTTGATAGCTTGCATCGTACGCAATACCGAATTTCACTCAACAACGATATGCTATTAAAATATTATTAAAACTAGCCGTTATGAATAGTAATAACCACTTTTTGAAATTTTGTAAATTTTATTTTTCAAAATGGAGTTCATTTTTGGATTCGGAATATCGAAATTAGCCTAGGGTGAAATTTTGGTATTTTCCTGAAAACTTTCAATTTTTGATGAATAGTGAAACCACTAAGAGGTAGTTAAAAAACTGAATTTTTCATAAAACTTAATTTTACGACTTATGGGAGTGGAATTTCGAAAATCCGAGAGACACAGTTGATGTCAGTAATTAAAATGTGGTTCAATGATATGAAAATAATTTTTTAGTGAATAGTAACTTTTTACTTTTATTTACCACGATTATAAGTAAATAGGGCAATTAAGGGTAAAAATGATATTATTATTATCACCCTAACACATGTAATAATTCTACTGGATAAGTGTAATTCGACAAAAACAATCTTAGGAATAAAATATGACCATTTAGGCCCACTTGGATTAGATTAGGACATTTATTATCAATTTACTTAAAGAAGGGTTAAAATAGTTAAAATCAAAGTTTAATAAGTAAATAATTTTTAATATGCGGTTATACATAAGATAAATTCGATTATAAATATTCATTAGAAAGATAATAAGCTTTCCAACATAATGGTATTTTATTTATAATTTTTAGACTTTATATAATTTAATTTATTTATGACACAACGATGATGCAATAATTATCTTATTAATGAAATATTGACATAATTTATGTTATAAATACCCAAATAAATGTAATTTGAGACTTTTTATGAATTATAGTAATTTTATAGGTTAATATGACATGTTATAATTGATGTAATTAACTTTTTTAGAACTAATCATTCTGTTATGATTTTCACAAAAATCAATTTCTAAATAGTGTCAAAATTGACATAAAATAGTTTTTAAAACAAATATTATATTATTAATTGTTATTTTATTTCCAAAAATCTAAGGTTCGGCAAAATGAATTAGATAAGGTTATATATATTAATAATAAACAACTTGGGGTTCGTTTTTGTTGTTATAGTAAGTTCATTAACCTTATAGAGTAAGAACACAAGAAGACACGGTAAAAGTAAAATTATTTAACTTAATGTTAAATCTAAATGATAAGGTTAAAATAGGAACATAAACTTGTCTAAATTCTATTTTATTAGAGGCTTTCGACCCATCCCCACCTTAGCTTCGAAATAAATAAATTTGGAGCTATTTAAATCCGAATTTGTCTTTATAATAAAATAATATTTTTAGTTATTCCAAAGGTACCCCTCTCCTCCTTTATAAAAGGGCACCTCCTCCCTCTCTTACTCCCACCACTTTGACCGTTCAAGCTCGGACAAACTCTTCCAATTTCTTCTCTCCAATTCCCTAAAGACATCCTAGAGTTCCTGGTCTTCTTCAAAGACCAATTTTTTTGCCCTAAGAGGAGATCTCAAAGAAACGCTTCAAAGAAGAGGTAATGTCCGTTACCGATTCTTTCATCTTTATTTCTTCTTACACTTCTTCTTATTTAGTTGTTTAATTATGAAGTAATAACATAAGTATCACTCATATAATAATATGTTATTATATGTATGAAACAACCCTATTTCACCATTTATCCATCATACGGAAAATGAAATCACCGTGCATGCGTACGTACAGAATACCGTCTCCACGCTGTGGTGTAATCTATTTTCCACCACCACCTTACTTGGATGGGTATAATGGTGTAGAGAATGAATATATATGATTATTTTATATTTATATTGATTCTTAAATATTATAAATACACTCCAATACAATTCCAAGATCATGGGAACGATATCATCGCTCATGCGTACGTACGGAATACCATCTCCACGATTTGATGTGACTCGTTCTATATGATCTTCATTGTATAATTATTATATAAATGAATTTAATGAATGAATATGATATATATTACACTAATAACATTCTTAAAATTAGGTATCTATAACCAAAAAAGAAGAATAAGATTTTATTCGACAAAACACGCATAAGAACAAAAAGTAATAAACACCCGAATAACAAGTAGCAATGAAATATTACTAATAATAAGCTAAGAATATTACCATATATGATATCATAACAATGATAATGATTCTAGAATAAGTCAATAAAATTATTTAAATCATTATACAGGAGGTTCGGACACTTTCGAAGCAAATCAAACCTAAGGTAAGGGAAATATCACAATCTCATTTTTATCCGAGATTGTTTATACATTGGTATTTATTGGGGTGTATTTTATCATCCACATCCATGGTTCCTGAATATGTAATATTTATATCCTTATACAATAGTTTATATCTAATTTTACCCTTCAGTGAGTTTTTTGTAAAAGATATGAAAGGAATCTTTGGTCATTTTTTGTACGAGGTACTTTTTGACTTTTCCGACAAAAGTTAAGAAGAATGTTTCCTTTTAACATGTACGGCATGAATGGATTTTTAAAACATTATTTCCAATAATCTTACCTTACAAGTTTTCAAGATTATTTTTAATCAAATTCTTTTAGTTTATAATTGTATGACATGTTAAGAAAGGAAAAGTGTTTTTAAAGTATAAAGGATATTTTCCTCAAGAATGGAGTTCAAGTGTTTTTTCAAAATTATTTTCCATCTATGATAATAAAGGGTTCTGTTTCTATCCCTATTATTACATTTATTTGATTATGTTGTGATGGAATTACTTTTTCGAATTCCTTTATCTTATATGAATTGTTTTATGATGTTACGATGTTTAAGATTCCCATTTTTATTACATGGGTTTTGCTATGATGTATGGTTTATGATTTGGTGGCACACATAAGAATTGTATCATTATGAGATGGGTGGGAACTATATCTCCCTACAATGAATTGGGTAAATATTTTATTTCTCATGAGATAGACATTGCTGGAACGGAGGGTTAAATCATTTCAGTGAAACAGGACTGAAACGAAGAGTGAACTCGGTTTAGAAATGGACTTTGTCCGCTAATATAGTCTTGACAATGAGTCTTGACTACGAAGAAATTATTCTCTATGATTATGTGTGTATGCCACAAAGTTTCATGTTTTAAGTTATGAATATTGGGATTACATTTCACTACTATGATTTATCCCATGTTATGAAATTATGATCTCTTTTGCAGGTTATGATTTCCAAAAGTTATGTTCTTATGAATATGATGTGATTGATATTTCTTTTGTTTACCCTTACTGGGCATTTGAGCTCACCCTGTTGTATGTTTTCTTTCCCCAGGTCAGGAAGAAGGTTATGAAGTAAGATATGCCAAAAGGGACTATAGATATGATGAAATAAATGGGAGATAGTGTAGACGCTTTATGAACCAGTTGTTTATGTTTCCTTAGTTTCTAAAGACACTATACCTATACGGTCCTTTCTTGGTTTGGTTATATGTTGTAATAAGTGTGCTTAAATTTTGAAGTAATAACAATGTATGTAAAGTATGGGTCGTTATAATTTATAGATAAGGAACCGATATAATCATCATTTATAAGAATTTTTTTTATAATATTTTTATTTAAAACAAAATTTTAATATAATAATGTATATATTTCTCCAAAGTTATACTTTTTCCCAAAAAAATCAATTTATCAAATTCATCATTTTTTTAAGAAAGACTATTCTCATAAAGAAATTGATAGAATAAGACATGTATTTATAGAAATGGATTACACAAATAGTAAATAATACAATGTTACATAACCCCATATAATAACACCCCCATAATCCCTAAGGGTAGGGTGTGAGATGGTTGTAGACTCTTAGGGTCGCTCATATAACATCTCCCATGTGGTAATCTCAATTAACATGAACTTATACCATAGGTGATTCTGTTCAAGCATAATGTGTTGAATATCAGCTTGGTTATGGACAAGAGAGAAGCCCAGTATTGTTACCTCCCTTCCGAGCTCTGACAAATGAGCTTCGTACAGCCCAATTCTACTGGATGTGGTCATCACCTCTTTTTCTGGGTTGAAATGATTCGTTAAAAACATATATTTATACTGCTCATGTGATCAGTATACAATGGAAATATTATCAACAGTAATTTAAACTCAATTGGATATAATAGTCAATTAAAAAAGTGTGTGTGTTTTTTATATCCATGATACATTTAATTTAAAATAGGAGAATTTTATTCATAAATGATCTGGTCGTTACACCCTATTTCTTGAACTTCTAGATAAAAGTGGTTCATCCCCAATATCACACTAGAAATAAGAGGATGAGGCATGTAAAATTAATATTTCCTCTAGTGTAAGAGCATTTATTTATGAAAAAAATATAGTAGAATAATCATAATATAGTTTCTATGTATAATGTCGACTAATTGTGTGTGACTCTCTACTATTATAATATATGATGTAATGTATGTATGAGCAGTCTAATATAGTATATGTATCTCTACGTTTATTAAATAGGATTCTATGTGTGATTTAATAGTTTCATTTTCACAAATCATATAACATAGTAGAGTCTATTACAGTTTGTGTGACTTTGTAATTAAGACATATTATGAATTTCATTTATGATCAGTCTAGTATAGTTTCTATGTGATTCTTTTGGAATATGAAAATGCGATGTACTTGCAGAATAGATTGGAATAAATTTGAATCAATAAAAGAAAAATGGAATTTCTAATGTTTCTATGATAAAAAGGAATGGTTCATTTCCAATCATGTTGAGTTTTTTATTATAATGTGTGTATGATAGGGGTTGGTAGATTCCAAAACCAGTTCATATGATTTTTAATTCATTAATAAAAAATACATTATACTAAGTAGACCAAATATTCAGTAAACCTTTTTGATAATTAAAAAATTTAACAACAAACTCGTTTGACAATAAAAAAACAAGTTTAAAACTAGTTTCAAATCTTGAGCAGTTTGATAATATATTGATAATAAACCTGTCAGTTTTATCCCCAAAAAATTAATCGCAACCAATTTTTTCTACTAATTTAAGAAAAAACTATATTTTTTAGATTTATATGATTTCTTAGTTTTATAACCAGAATTTTACATTAAATCTTATTCATGGATAAAAAACAAGATAAATCAAATAGAAAATAATGTGAACACTGTTGTCAATGCTTTTTGAAGGGAAACACCAAATGTATTAGATTTTTGACTGTTAGATTCCAATATCTATTATTAAATAAATTTTTATTTGATTCCAAAACCACATTAAATAATCATAAATAATATTAAAATATATTAAAATTTTACACCACAAATGTTTACCAAAAAATAATTTGGTTAGCCCAACAAAACATGCATATGAGAATGAAAGAGGACTTACTTATTCTAGAAAAAATGGATTAAGTGCCTAAGGAAATTAATGTTTTATTTCATTCTTGAAAATGTATAGAATAAAGAATATCTAATAATAACAAACTAAAAAATTACATGTATTCTTAAAAAATAAATTGAATTAACCTAACAGATTGGTAAAAATAGAAACCATCTTAAGTCATGACATGATATCTAAATAACTTATCTTGGATATCCCAAAATCAGAAGAAAAAAACATGTGCAAATAGAAAATGATAATGCCTTAAGATAGTCAGTTACATGTCTAGATAACCATGGTAGCCACTAATTCTACTTCTAAATTCCCTATTTTAAGTAGGTTTGTTTGTTGACTCATTGAAAGGGACTCCACATACATAAGTAATGAACTATAATCCCCTATAATGGTTTAAGTGAAAATAAAAAAATGTATGTCTCCCAAATACTATGGAATCTACTCATAGTCCTCTAACACCTAATCATATTCCACCACCATATAAGAGAAGCACCCAAGAAAAAGTTCTTCAACAAAATCTGAAAAAAAACAACACAACACTAAAATAAGGAAAAAATTCTATAATTGAACACTATAGCAGAAAAATAGGGAGAAAATTGAAAATAAATAATGTCATTTAATTGAAATAAAATTTACAACACAAGTAAAAGAATGAAACTATATTATAAACATTTAAAACATTGGTTTTTACAATTACATGAGTAAGTTCGGTTTATAACAGATTTTCAAAAACATTAATGTTCCATTGTATTTGGCCCTTAAACCCCATTCATGGTACCAACTTCCAAACAAACCACCTCATTTAGATCAACATAATTAACCTATATAAGAAAAAAAAATATTTTGATAATACTATAATTAAATAAATTAAACACAAAGTGACAATTTTAAACTAAAAACATATAATATGATCCATACAAGGCAAACTATATTTCAGATTTAGTTTTGGCTGATTATTATACATCACACCATTTATTTTTATTCTAAAAAGTAGGTTCTCTTGAATTGTCTTACATTTGTGGTAATAAAAAACACACTATAGATTTCATCCAATTCCATAGAACCTAATTTTTTAGAACAAAATTTAATCCATCACACTTTTTCTTATTCATCTTCAAGAATTATATATGTTAAAAGTAACTAATTAAGTATCAGATACAAATGAAAAGGAAAATAATTAAGTAATAAAAGATAAAATGATGTTAAAAAAATATGATATTTTTATTATCATTTTTTCTATGAGATGAACGTTTTAATAAATTGGAGCATATTTATTGAAAACAGCCACTTCGAGTAATACCACCCACATTGTCTATTGGATTGATGAGTAGTTAATTTCTAAATATCACGAATGAATTTTGGATTGTTGTACTAATGTATGAAAACAATCTGAGCTTTTTTTATCTATTTTTTCTAGTGTCTTGTGTTTATATGAAAATTACACCTTTATATTGAAAACATACGCTTTCGATCATATTAGTCACAAAACTTTTTATATTGTTTTGTGTTCAATTCTTACACATCAAAAATTATTTATATACCATTTTCCTAATTTTTGAAAATAATCCAAGCTCTTTTGATTAGTATTGGATATTTGATGTGTGTTTTAAACTAAACTGACACTTGAAAACACATACTTAGAGTCAAAACAACCACATAGTGTGTTATATTGGAATGTAGTAAAGTCTTATACATGAAAAACGAATTATTGACTGTTTTTCTACTATTTTAGAATAATACGAGCTTGTTATTCAATTTTTTACAATATGATGCATGTTTTAAACTAAAATGACCCTTATATTTTGAATACACATATTTTGAGTCATTCCAACCACATCATGTGTCAGATTGACATGAGGTAAATTTCTACATGTCATAAATGAATTATTGATTGTTATCGTAAATTTTAAAAACAATTCAAGCTTGTTTTCTTAGTTTTTTCTAGTGACTTTCGTTTTAAACTGAAATAACACATTTATTTTGAAAACACATACTTCAAGTCATATCAATCACATAATGTGTCAGGTTGATGTTTTATTGATTAGTATACAATAAAAACAAATTATGGATCATTTTAAAAAATATTTAAAACAATCTTAGATCATTTTTTGATTTTGGAAATTTAATGTGTGTTTTAAACTAAAATGACAATTTTAAATTAAAAACACATACTTTAGGTAATACTGACCACATCATGTGTTAGATTGGTTTGTGTTTAATTCCTAGATGTGAAAAATGAATTATGTATCATCTTAATTGATCTTGGGAAAAAATACAGATCATTTTCATGGTTATGGATTTGTGACTTCTATTTTAAACTAAAATGGAATTTCTTTATTGAAAAAAGAAATTTGAGTCACACCGACCACATCAGGATGGAAATTAACATAAGGTCAATTTCTACACATCATAAATGAAATATTGATCATTTTTCCAATATTTGAAAACAATCCAATATCTTTTTCTATGTTTTGTCTTGTGATGTGTACTCAAAAGTAAAATAACACCTTTATAGTGAAATCACATACTTAGATTCATATCAGTCACATCATGTATCATATTTTTTTTGGTCATTTATAATATATCTAAAATGAATTATGGACCATTTTATGAAAATTTGAAAAATAACTTTAGCATGTTTTCTCAGTTTTGGCTATTTGACACTTATTTTAAACTAAAAGGACAATTTTATATTAAAAATACACACTTAAAGTCATACATCACACATTAGGTTTTAGATTGCTGTGTGATTGTTACTACACACGAAAAATGAATTATGAATAATATTCCTTAATTTTAAAAACAATCCAATCTCATTTTATTATTTTGACTTCGTGATGCGTTTTTTGAACTAAAATGACACTTATTTATTAAAAACATGCCCCTCAAGTTATACTAACCACATCAAGTATCAAATTTACATGTGATCGATTCATATATGTCAAAAAATGAATTATGTTCCATTTTTCTAAATTTTTAAAATAATTTGAGTTCATTTTCTTCATTTTTTTGATATGTGATGCGTTTTAAACTAAAATTATGTTTTTTTATTGAAAATGCATTCTTTGAGTCATACCTACCACATCGTGTAACAGATTAGCATGCAGTCAATTTATAAACATGAAAATTATATATGGTTTTTATTCCTTATATTTGAAAACAGTAAAAGATCATTTTATTTATGTTGGTGATGTGACACACATTTAAACCTAAAGTTGCACTTTTATATTGAAAACATGCATTCCAAGACATACCGACCACATTAGGTGTCAGGTTGATATATAGTAAATTAATAAATGTCAAAAATGAATTATTGATCATATTACTAAAGTTATAAAATAATAAAGATTATTTTTTACTGAATTTGGATATTTTATTTATGTTTTAAACTAAAATGATACTTTTTTATTGAAAAAATTCACTTCAAGACTTACCAACAACATCAATGGTCAAATTGACATGTGGTTGATTACCACATGTCACAAATGAATTATGGACTATAATACTAAATTTTTAGAGTAAAATGAACTTGTTTTCTTTTTTTAGATATGTAATGTGTTTTAAACTAAATTAACACTTTTATATTGAAAATGTATACTTAGAGTCTTACTGACCACATCATGTGTCAGGTTGGCATGTAGTCATTTCGTACATGTGAGAAATGAATAATATATTATTTTTATAATTTTTTTAAATAATATGAGATCATTTAATTGTTTTAATTAATGTGACATGTGTTTTAAACATAAATGGAACTTTTATGATAAAATCACACAATTCGAGTTATACAGACCTCATAGAGTATCAGACTGGGGTGCAGTTGATTCCTAAATGTCACAAATGAATTATCGGTAATATTCATCATGTATGAAAACAATATTAGATCATTTTATTTTTTTTTCTATTTTATTCATGTTCTAAAGTGAAATGACTCTTTTATATTGAAAACATACACTTTGAATCATAATGACAATATTAGGTGTTGAATTGACATGTGGTCAATTTCTATATGTCATAAAATAAATTATGGACCATTGTACTAATCATTGAAACTAATATGAGATCATTTTCACTATTTTGGCTACATGTTGTATTTTAAACTAAAAAGTAACTTTTATATTGAAAACAAATACATCGAGTGATACCAACCACATTATGTGTCAGATTGAAGTGTGGTTAATTCCTACATGTGAAAAATGAATTATGGATCATTTTTCCAAAGTATGAAAACAATATGATTTGATTATCTTGATTTTGGTGGTGTGACACAAATTTTAATCTAAAATGAATCATGTATATTAAAAAACACATTTTTTGTCATTATAACCACTTTAGGTGTTACATTAATGTGTGGTCAATTATTACAAATAAATCTAAAATTATTGATCATTTTCATAATGATTTAAAACAATACAAGATTGTTTTCTTGATTTTGGTTATTTAAGAAGTGTTTTAATATAAAATTACAGGTTTTTATTGAAAAAACATGATTTGAGTCATATTGACCACATTGGGTGTTAGATTAATTAGTGGTCGATTTCAACATGTCAAAAATGAATTATTGGTCATTAGCCTAATGTTTGAAAAAAAATCTGAGCTTGTTTTCTCAATTTTGGATATGTGATACCTATTTCAAACTAAATTGACACTTTTTTATTGAAAAACACACTTTAAGTCATACCAATCAAATAGTATTTTAGATTGATATATGTTCAATTACTATATTTTAAAAATGACTTATATATCACTTTTCTAATCTATCAAAAAAAATTAAATTTTTTTGATTGGTTTTGATCTTGTGACATGTGTTTTTAATTAACGGGTAAATTTTAAAAAATATGAATCAAATAAAAATTATAAGGAAATTAAAAAAAATAGATTAAATGTTGATAAAAATAACTGAATTACTATGAAGTCAACTATTAATGATTTTTTTATACATTCTAACACCATATTTTCTTCCCATTAGTTTCTAAGAAAATTGATTTCCTACATTATAATTATCCTTGGAAAACTAATCAAAAATAATATTTAAGTATTTTGATAATAATAATTCACATAAAAAGTATATTTTTAAGGCCATGTATCATACTAGATCACAAAATTAATATGTAATCACCTAAATTTTATATCCTAAAAAATTATAACACCTTGTACTCTTCCCACACATCACTAAAAAATTTACTCATTTTGAGTATGTATATATAATGGAAATATTGGTAGTATGGTGAATATATAGATAAAAAATGATTAAGAAAAATTTTTAAAGAAATTTTAATTACCATAAAAAATACTTATTTGGGGATTCTAATATTTTGATGGTAGATGATATCTTTCATAAATTGAAAACATAATATCCATATTTTTTTTGTTATCTTCCTTTAGAAACTATAGAAACATTGACCAAAATAAGTAAGTTGTTCTGAAATATGTTTTGATAGTTAATATATATATATACCTTAATTTGTTTCCATTTGAATAAATACATTGTTTTCTTATGTTCAGTGACCGACCACATACCACGATTTAACTTATATTTATAGATCACCCTATCCAAAAAATCTCATTAAAACACAAACTGAAACATATAATTAATGTATATGTATAAAATATTTATTTAATTGAATTAAAACTTTACAATACACATCATGTGTGTTCTATTTGATCTAAATCCATGCATTGGATCAAAAAAATATTTAGGTTATCAAAATTGATTGTGATCAACATCCAATGCTTCCTAAAAAATCAAATTAAGTAATTAAATAAAGAAAAAAATTATTTTATATGATTATATTACATTGTATTAATCTCACATTGTATGCATCAAAAAGATCATCATCGGTTATTTTTTCTCAACTTCCATGGTTAGATCATATATTTTTTATCAATTTCTTCCAAAGACAATGAATTTTTTTGTAGAAACAACATAAGGATTAATCAATCCAAAGTGTTCTTCATAGGTTTTTCACTTTATAAACTAGTATAGTAAATTTTTGTAGAAAATATGAATAGTAATTAATTATAATGAATATATTAGATCATTTTTTGGACATATGTATTATAAAAATGTAAATCATGTATGTATTCCAAACTGAGACACTCATCCATTCAAACATGAGAATTTAATTTACAATATCGATAACAATTGTGTCTTTAATGACATTTCCAGTTAATCATTCTTCACACTGAATCTAGAAAATATCTTAATCTTTAGAAGTGGTATCTTCATGATCTTGTAATGTTAATATATACTGTAGTGTAACTAGTGGGGGGGAAGGTACTCAAAGAGGATTATGTTGTTTTCTTTATCGATTCACTATATTATCTTGATATGACCTTATATTTCCCCATCATTATATCTATTTGTATTACCATACCTCATGTCAGACCTTCTCTCATCAAATTTTATAGGTTTTTCATTTGAAATTTTTTTCAAGTAAATACATCATGTATTTTTGTAAGATTATACGTCCATGTAATGAATGTTCCCACAACATCAATGAGCATTATAATATCCAGATCATTGAGTAAAACAGGAAAAATAGTGTTGAACTCTTCAATTACTTAAATCCCCAATCTCATGTGTTCTGTCGGGAGTTCTTTATTGTGTTTCAAGTATCCCTAGATAATATACACCATACCCATCACTACAAGACTGTGTGTGGGTGTTGATAGATAGAAATGACATATAACTTTACCCTTTATAATTTTAGTAATATAAAGTTATTGGATGTTGTTTGATTCACATTTAAGAGAAAGAGTAATGAAAAATTTATTATATTAGGTATAGAATGAGGTAGAGGGGAATAAATTTCCTCAATGATAGTGGGGTCATTTTAATGTTCATGTTCTGATTTTTATTACATTAATGGTTCTCATTTATCATTTAGCACGTATTGGTTTTCCAAACAAGAATAGAACAAAATATCATATAAAGCATATATTTTCACAAGAAATTATTTCATCATCTAATATGTAAATTCTTTTAGTTTTGTCTTATCAAAATATTTTTATGGTGGCACTCCAAAACCTGAACATCTAATGTGACCATATTTTTTCAGCCATTTCAATGGTACTGAAAGTAATTTTTCCTTATGTAGGGTTGCTACTGATTCTTGTGTCTAAACCATATAAAAAATATGAAAATATATTTTTTGGGGTTATATTATTATATATCACAACTAATTACTATTATGTAACACATATACATGTTTCCTATAGTGATTTTATCTTTTCATCAACAAGTTTACCCAATTTATTTATGTGGGTCTCCTTCCATAGCACATGACATAGGATGGAAGTGACATAAGATTTTGATTCATAAATTATCATATAAAAAAAGGAATATATACTGTTTCATATCGAATAAAAATTTTATTTTATATTTAAAATACATCCCATTTTCTACTATATTAATACATACCCCATACTTTCTTTATGATTAGGGAACATTGGTTACGATGCATGTTATTTATTTTTAGAAATCCTTTTCTGTTTTTGAGTTTTTTTGAATCAAATTGGATATAATAACTAAAGTCAAATAATATATTCTCGACTACAATGAAATTAAAATTATTTATCATCACAAAAAATGATGAAATCATTCCATGTTTCTTGATTTATAATGAGTTCATATGTAATTGGTGGGTGGGGATTTACTTCCCCCGTAAAATCCATAAGATAATATATGGCGAGAATTTTTGTAAATCCTCTATGGGATATTACATTGGATATTAATACATATTTATTATGGAAATCATCTAAAATAAATGAACTCTTTATGGGATAAATGAAAACTAAATCAGTATTTCATCATATAATTTTTCGATAAAATAGAGAATGTATATTGTAACATTACCTTAATATCTTCCTAAAGTGTTTCCTTCATTATTTGTCAGACATGGGACTATGAATATGTATCAATTAGATCATTCATTCATGTTGTGACCTAAATATAACTAATGAACATTAAATTGTTGGGGTCAACAGGCTGGCCATGTTGATTCCATCCACCCTCAAATTTTTCACTCTTGATTATTTCCATGATATTTTTAGTCAACATAGTGATTCTATTTCATTCTTATTTTTTCATCAACATGTTGTTGATAACGTAACAATTCTAATGTTCTTCATCAACCAGTTGTTATTTCACTAGATTGGTAACACAATCATTTCCAAAATTAATTATCTTTATGATTATTAAAACATTTAACTTAAAATATGTAAATATAGTAGAGACCCCCTAATATTAGGAGGAAATAACTATGGTTCTCCAATAGAGAAGATCTTGACTACCTGGTTGACTAAGTTCATCAAGATCATATTAATCATATAACAATAGATCTTTTTGTATAATATTAATGTGGTGGAACAATAGTGTGAGGTTGGAATCCCATTTATAAAATTTCATTCTTCTTCACATATCATTATTTTCCATATCCTCCTTCTATCAATACTTTCTCACAATGGGGGATCAAAATCTATCATACCCTTCACACACGCATGGGATTCGACCCATCATGCCTTTCTGGAACATATTTTATTCAGGTTCTCTATCCTTCACAACTTATACATGGGCATTCAATGATGGGATTATGCATGACCGACCCGATACACCTTCCACCTACGATATGGACTGGGATGGGATCCGTTTGGTATGGTAGACATTCAAGACCCATAGGATCCCTTGGTCAATCTTATCCTAGGATGGAATGTGAGTTAGCCATTATTTTTTATAAGTACACAATTATAAATCATACTTAAAATATCCATGTATAAAAATATATCTCAATAAAGAACTCAAATACCTTTTTAATTTAATATTACTCCTAAATTATTCTTCATGTAAAATGTAAATACATTTTACATGGCCTTATATGAATTCCCCCTGAAATAATAAAATATTTTACAACCTTCCTATAATTCTTATTCTTCTCTAACATTTAAACAAACAATGTTTCTTCCTTGACATGTTTCATTGTTAATAAGACCACTCCAACACTAATCAAACTATAACATGTATTATATTAAACTCATGACATGTAATTTAATAAATTTATTCTATAATAATTCTCCTAGAATCACCACTTAATCTACCAAACAATATTGAGTTATTGAATAAAAAAATCAACAAGGGATCAAAATTTTGATATCTCATATAAATGTTTCATCCAAATCCATTAAATCTGGGAAACAAGGAAGAAAAAAAGAAGAAATTGAAAATTTAATCAGAAGGATTTATTAAATTTTGAAGTAAAAAATAAATTATAAGAAATGGCTAGGTAAAGATCAAAAGAATAATAAAAAAGGGTATAACATATGGACCAGATTCCACCTATAATGAATTTATAATAAAGATACATATAAAACCTGATTGTCTAATGTTAAAATAAGGGAGAGATAAGAAATACAAGAAAATATTGAACCCTGATGATCATGATGGATGAAATTTATCTAAATAATATGATTCAAATGATGAATATGGAAGTGACAAAGAGTATTCTAACCTATTTTTGGTAGCATAAAATACAAATGAGGTATTTAATATATAGAGACCCTCACTTTATAAACATTGACATTTCATAACATTTGAAAAATACTTAAAAATTATACAAAAAAACATTCAAAAAATATAGATGGTATAGTGCCTTTGGAAACATGAAAACATAAACATTGGTACCTAAGTGAGCAACATTATCTCCCACTAGGTTATTAATGAGTCACACCCTTCTTAGACACATCGAACAGAATACATATTTTTATAACCTGAGAAAGGAAACATAAAAAGGGGTGAGCTCAAATGAACAGTAAGGGTAAATAAGGGAGATATGTATGCATAAACATGACAAAAAGGGTATGATAACATGATCACAAAAATATAAGATCATACCCTACATTTGAAAGATCATATACATAAATCATGGCATAAAGATTCGTAGTTCATAACAAGTGAATCAAAATCAAGTAAATAACATAAGACATGAATGCATAAAATAGGAGAAAGACATGGAATTTTGGAAACACATAAGCATATACTGATTTCCATAATAGCCATGGCATCAATTCCAAGACCATCTTAGTGGAAAACGTACTTTAATGAACCAGGTGAACCCCAATTCCAGCCTTGTATTACTGAAGTGAGTAAACCCTCATTCTATCCATGTATTACTGAACTGAGTAAACCCTCATTCATGTACTATATTACTGAACCAAGTAAAACCTCATTTTGTCCATGTATTACTGAACCGAGTAAACCCTCATTATAGCACTATCATCATGAACCATGTAAACCCTCATTCCATACTTATCTATCTCATGAGATATAAATATTTACCCAATGCATTGGATGGAGATATAGGTCCCACCTATCACATAATGAAATCATGCATACATGTGTCATAATGTAATAAATTACATATCGTAACCCATGAAATGAAATGGTTGTCATAAACATGTAAACACATCATAACTTATATAAAGAGACAGGTTATATTATCATTTAACCATAAACATAACTCATCAAAAGAAGTGGGTTTTAAAGGCATATAACCCATGAAAGAGAAATGGGTTTCACAAATGTATTACACCTGAAGGAGAAATGGTTTACATAAAGACCATAGAATTAATCAAAACTCAATCATAGAATGGATATGAATGTACCATTTATATCATTTCTTGTAAACTGTTGAGTAACATCAATAGATGCTATCTTAGATGGAAAATAATTTTGAGATATTCTCTAAAACAATTCATGAGGAAAATATTATTTCTTGTTAGAAATGGGTTTTTAACAAATAAAAACATTTTAAAATAATTTTGTAAGAAAATACCTTTTGAAATTTTAAAGAATACATGAAATAATTTTGAAAACCTTTTTTACTTGAGAAAATTTAAAATAATCTTCAAAAAATTTTAAAAAACATTTTCTTTTGGAACAATTGGAAACTTTTAAAGAAATAATGAAAATTTAAAAAAATCCATTTCTTGGAAAATAATTTGAAAACATATAATGAAATCTTTAAAAAGTTTTGAAAATATTTTTTTCTTAAAAACTTATAAAGAATCTTCATAACGTTTTGAAAACCATTTATTTGAATGAACATTGAAAACCTATAAATAAGACTTGAATACATTTGTATAACATTTTTTAATGAAAACATATAAAATAAGTTTGAAATCCATTTTGAAAACAATTTTACGTGAAAATTAAATTTTGAAAAATTTTCTTAAAGATTAACCTTTTTAACACTGAGAAGGGTGATTTGGAGAAATTATGGTTGGAAACTTCATACATGTCATATGAAGTCAAAAGAGCATTCCATTTGCATGGTAAAAAGGATATAAAAGTTCCTTTGTTTAGAAAGCGACAAGAATATTCCATTGATGAGATTGGTAAAAGGAAAAAAGGGTAAAAATTTATTATATATATTATATGAGAATGTTATAATAGTTTGTGAAATCCTTTTTATAAAACATATATTTCCATCTGAAGAGTTGGTAAAGTCAGGTTTTCCAAAAAAGACTTTATTAACTAACTTATGTACCAAAGAGTATAAATTGGAACCAATACATGATTGTATCATGAAATAAAAGAGGATAAGGAAACTCAAGAATATTATTGAGATATAGATCTTAATATTTTATCAATGGATTCAAAAAACATAGACAATCTCAAAAATAAACAATGAGATTTTCCCAATAAACTCTTATAACATTGTATCTTCGGATCCTGATCTCTATATATGGAACGGTAATTAGATTAAGAATATAATATCATAAAAATATTTTTATTCATGATATGGAATTTAAATTGGAATTATATGAG
Organism: Viscum album; assembly: GCA_963277665.1. Taxonomy (NCBI): domain Eukaryota; kingdom Viridiplantae; phylum Streptophyta; class Magnoliopsida; order Santalales; family Viscaceae; genus Viscum; species Viscum album. The sequence continues at coordinate 1,613,489,129 of OY728161.1, forward strand.
ACCTGAAAAATAGTTTATATGCATAATAAAACATGAGTCTCAAAGAAGTAAAATTGAGACAAAGGCATTTTTTCCAATTCGGTAAATTTTGAAACATAAACCCCATTTAAGAAGGATAATCAAATTGAATTAGGAATACCCTTAAATTTAAGTACATGATACATATAATATAATCATGTTCTGTACATAAATCACACAAAAGGAATCAATAGTGAACATAGCTCATACCTCATATAAATTAAAATTGATATGAAATCCCCTTACCTTGTTTCTTGACTCTCCACATAATTGTATAATATTCCTAGGTAAAATATATTTGTTTATTATAAATATTTTATTTAATAATATTCTTATACATAATACCATATATGGTTTTATTATGACCATATATCACCATCTTATTAATGATCTTATTTAAAAGTATAACTTCGGTTAATATTCAATTTTTTCCTTACATGTGTCATAATTTGTTATATCATTGGTCCTTATACTTATATCATGATTATAGAATGTATATCATTATATAATTATCATGTATATCAATTATATTCATATTATAATAATTTATCAAGTATATAATTATGAAATGGAATACACCATTCATGGAGACAATAAGCTGTACATATGCATGAACGTTGTTTCCATTTTTTTGTCGTATTGAAGGAAAGTATGTAAATGAAATATGTGCATATATTGATATATATATATAATTATTCAAGTATAATCAAAATATCATATATATCATATAATTTCAATAAAACCATCCTTAATTAATTCTATGTGGTGTGTGAACGAATCACATTGCTTTGAGGGGACGGTAGTCCACACTTCCTCAAACGAGATTATAATATTAAGACCATATGGAAGGTAATAAGATGTGTTTTTAAAAAGTAATACAGAATCTTAAAGACATAATTAATATAATATTTGCATATATAAACAGTGTTTCTATCATAATGGATACAATGATTAGTGGTAAAGAAGAAATGAACAATCGTCATTTCGTGAGGTAGTAGTTCACTGTACAATGAAACAGTATGTTCAAAATCTATTAAATCTAAGTGTGAGTAATTTTAGGTCTATTAATTTTAATAAAAAATTATATTATATGATGTATACATGTATTTTCACACAATAATGGAAAAAAGAGATTGTATGGGATGGAGAAAGAAAATAAAGGAATGGAGCTTGAGAAGAGATGTTACTTATTAATTAGGACACTCTTTTTGGTTTAAGTCAAAAGGATTCCTTGAGAGGGTTTATTACCAAATATAGGATTCAAATTCAAAGGGAGAATTTTTGGGAGTCTGATTGGGATGATTTTGGATTATCTTAAACGGTTTGAGAGGTGTGAGTAATGGGTAGAGGTGGTGGCCTTTTATATGGAAGGAAAAGGACTCGTGTGGAATTTTTAGAAAAAAAATTGGTGTGCACGTGTTAAGACATAAAAATGTCCTAGAATACCAAAAAAACTCAATAATGAAAGGTTTATGGACGAAATATTCAAATAAAATGGGTGTTGGAAATGATTATAGGTCATTTGGACCCTTTATTTTGAGGTTTAGTCCCTAATTAATCTTAATTTGGAGTTAATTTTTGTGATTAATTTTTTGCACTTTTACAAATCATTTTGGTAAAAAATAAACATGGTATTATTAGACTATAAATATAAGACTAAATATAATGTTTTATGTTGTATTTTTAAAATCACTTCACAGCAGATGAAAAATTAATATTACTGTTAATCTCTCTGATGGGATGAAATAACTGGGCTTTAACGTAAGAAAAATTTCAATCGTTTATTATGATTTTGTCACACACATATCATTTTTACTTTTCATGTCTTGTATTTGATCTGGTTCATTGAAAATATAATTCTTTTTCTTGGGTTTTGGGAGAGATTAATTTTTATTTTCGAACTGACATATATTCCTAAATAGAAAACATTTGGTTCCCCATTTATTCTTTGAGAGTTTTTAAAGAAAGGTTGGTTACTTCATGATTTAGGCGAACCATGAGCCCATTTCCAGATTTAAAAACCAAAATTTTATCTTCTATAAATACTTTTTTATCATATTTCACCCATTCCACTTCCTACAATTCCTCCCTTTTCAAATTAAAACTACCATATCCTTTTGGACCCCTTATGAATTAATAATCATGGTGAATTTTAGATACTTAATTAGGTATTGGGCCAGCCCGTGGGCCGATTTCCATTTTTTTAAAAAAAATAACATTTTTCATTTATATCTTTTTCATTTCTAAAATTTTTTTGTACTTCCACCTCCCACTCCAGACCAAGAAACCTAGGTGTACCCCCATGTTCTATTTTCCCTTTTTGAATCTCATATTAGTCATGGGTTAGGGAAATCTTTTTCATTGTTTCTCAAATATTCAAGATTTTCGAAAAGTAATTTGAATCATTCATAAATAATTCGGTTAATACTATTTTCGCAAAAATATTTTTTAAATGGTTATTATAGACCTTATGATACTCTCTAATAAGTTTCAAGCCATTCCATTTCCTCTATGAGTGTAGATCTAAGGGAATATGAAGAGTTTTCCAGTTTTTATGGTGACATTTATTCTACTTTATCCTCCCTCTTCCCCCTCCATACATTATTTCATGGTTATTTCTTATCCTATGGTCATTAAAGACTTATTTTTATGTTTGTGAAATATTTTTTTGTGTTTATATTTATTTAGGGATGTTCTTCAAAATATTAGGGTTTATATACCTGCAGCGGGTGATTTCAGTTGTGTGTTTCCATTCCGCCAAGGATTTGAGGTAGGTTTCCCATTTAACATGATCTTTTTATTTAATATCTATCTATTTCATTATTTTTTAATCTTCTCCATACTCTTAAAATTTTAATTTATTCTTTGGATAATTTTTTTGGTGTGCATCGTAGCGGTTAAAACCTTGTTTTTGGTAAAGTGGTGTAGTTTAGTTAAAATGGTGCACACTGCTTGTTTGTTCAAATGATTTCTTAGATTACGCAAATGGTTTGTCATATTATGAACATGGTTCAGTATCTTGAATAAATAAATGGCATGAAATTTATGTTTTATTCATTTTTGAGTGCTTAAAATGAATTGTTTTGTTAAAAAATGCATGACATGTGTTCGGTAAGTTTTCCAATTGGATTTTATGTGTTGATTGTGGTCTAAAATGATTGGTTAGGATTTATATTCATATTATAAGTGGGTAAAAAATGTTGGGTTCATTATGTGTTTTCCATGTAGGTTTTGGTTTTTAGAAAGAATGTGTATTGGTTTTAAGTTATATGGACATGTGTTCCTAATGGAAGGCCCGTTTGGTACTTTTATAAATAGGGTTGTGTAATGGATAAGAAATATGAATATTTTCAATTTGATTACAAATGGTTTGAATATTAAAATTTTGATTTCTCACATCCATATTAAATGTGGTATTTATGGATTTGAAAAATGTCATTTTGTTAAAAATGTTTAAAGGCCCATTTGGCATTTCCTAAAAATGAAGAATGAGTGTTTTACATGTATATACCTGGTTACATTAGTTGGGACTATTTTCTGGTCCATAAAATGGATTTACTAAATGTTTTTAGGGCTAAAAAATATGGTTCGGTATGGTTTTGTTATGATTTTTTCCGTAAAAGGGTGTTTTTCAATGAGTTTTATGTGAAAATCCTCATTACACTCTTTGAAATTGTTTTATAAAAATTTTATGTGGTTTATTGATCTGTGAAAGAAATGTGAAGCATGTTTTTGGGATGTTTGTGCGTTTATGGTTTGGGAATTTAATTTTCATGTGGAAAGTTTATTCGATAATATGTGTAAATTGATTGAGAAGTAAAAGATAATCCCATGTATTTTGGGGGGCGGACGTGTACTGGTATGCTAGTAACCCCGTGGGGTTTAGCCCCTATTTCACGTAGAATGTTTGAGGATAAAAACACTAAAAAAACTATGATGATGTTATTGTTAGAGGACTAGTAGGTTATGTTTATTCTCTGTACTATTGGCTCGTTTTCACGAAAACATATATTTATTATGGTTACCTTCATTGAGATACGAGGTACTTGGGGCTCACAACTAACAAGTGTCTAGGGGTGCTCCGGTGACTTATTCTCATTGGATATTTTGTACTCACAATTAGAATATGGTGGGGTTTGTGGGTAAATTCAGCAGTTTCTATTATTTATTTAATATTTTAGATTCTTTAAAGCATCCCTATTGAAAATAATTTTCATTTTCAGGTTGCACATATTTGAAAATTGTTACTAGCATTCTTTTTTATAAAACATGCACGTTTTTTTCTGGAAATTTTTTTATAGCATGGGACTTCATTTGGAACACATTCCTATATATTTTGTATTTAAATCATGAAATTTATGTTTCTTTTATTTTAAAGGGAGTGCATTAAGAATATAATATTATGCTAACCTAAAGAGTTTTAATACTCACACCTATATTCTTCTTCTGTTTTTAGCTATTGTGCAGGTTTTAACTTGAGATCGACTACCTTAGGAGACATTTGATAATTATTTTGGAGAGTGAATAGTGGGGACACATGGAGTTATTTGGTTATTAGGTCTATTCAGTAGACTTGTTGGTTTAGTTGTAATTTTAGTTTCTTGTACAAATAATGTTCAGTTCAATTTTTATGTAAATGTGTTTTGGGCTGTCTATTTATTTCCACAAATTGTTTGATTGTTTATATTTGGGAGAAATCGTTCCCTGGTGTACTCTATTTGTGCCATCAGTTCTTGTCACCCACCAGGGAGGATCACGAAGGCCTCTTAGGACTTATATCGGGCTGGACTGAGTGACCGATTCAGGGTTGACTCGGGCCGATTCGTGACAAAATGGTATCAAAGGAGGTCATCTCTTAGCAAATATTTATTTTATAGCACCCTTATAATTTGGGGGAAGTCAAGGTATATGTATTAGGATTTTTAAGACTTTCGGTGTAGTTTTGGGAATAGCTTCACAATCTATTTCTCGTTCTGATCCTCATGTGTCCATGGGAAGTCCGGTTTTATTAGTGTCTTTGATTATGTTGATTTTTTGGTGTTGGGATACGATAAAGGGAGTTGTACTAATGGTCTCAGTGATCTCGCAGGGACTGGAAATCCATATGGAGCCTAAGGCATGGTACTAAGAATAATCCCTGTGTTGGTGGTGTGTTTTCCATATGGCCACCAACCATATGGTCATGTATCCCACTGAAACAAGTTCCCTTTGGTGGGACTCTTGGAATTTTCATGAATTTGTATTTTTTTTTAATCCTTATATGATAATTGTAAAAATGGGTTTCAAAGGAGGGGTTTGGTTTTGAAAAGTGGGAAAAGGGGTTTTCTAAAATTTAATATAAGAATTGTTTTGGAAGGTTGTCCTTTTTGTGAAACAATGTTTTGGGAGGAAGTGGAAATGATTTAAAAGGATTGGATTTTCCCTAATCTACACATGTGGTTTGTTGAAATAAAATGTTTTGAAAGTGGTAATATTTTTACTGAGATTTGGAATATTTTTTTTAAATTGGTTGTTTTGGGATTTTAGAAAACTTTTGAATCTGATAAATTGATTTTGGAAATTATTTTTGAGTAGTTGGTGTTTTTCTAGAAAGGTTTTTGGTCTCAATGGACATCATATTATTAAAATATACCTTTATGAATTTTAGAAAATGTGAAGGGGTTGTTTGGGGTAGCTTGGTATTCTTATTGTTGTTAGAAATGAAAAGGGGTAGGTTTTTAAGAAAATGGTTCTTGATGAAGCGTGGATTGTTTTCTGAAAAATGAAAATGGTTTTTTTACTTGTTAGTTGGTGTTCCTTTGTAAGGTACATTATTTTTGGAATGATGTTGTTTTTTTAGCCTTTGGTGTTTCTATGGGTGCTCACATGCATGGTATTATTTATATCTAAAAGTATGGCCTATATGGCCTGGTTGTTGGGTGCCTGGGATGGCATGGAAATGTGAATGTGAGTGATACTTGATGAAACACCGTTAGTGAATGTGGAAACACACCAAGTTAGTTTGTTTTTAAAAAGTGTTTTGATCTGAAAAAATTGTGGCATTTTTTTATAAACTGATAGTCATGTGGCTTGTTTTTTCCTATGTCTTAGAAGAGTTGTTTATTCAGTATGTTTACTTGTGATCTGGAAGTCATACTCTTGTTGTCTGTTGAGATGAGATCTTATTGGTGGCTCAGTTCTGGAGTAATGTTATGTGGGTTTCTAAAGATGTGTTGGATGTTGTGATGTGGCCATGGATAGTTATCTATTGAAAATATTTCTTCTTTATAAACCAAAAGATTCATTTAAAATATTAAATCCACATCTTCAGATGATTCCTCGTCCTATTTCCTAGAATAGAGAGTTTTTTGGGATTGATTTAATGTGATTCTATGTTGTGATAATTCTTGTATACATAAGTGTTTTTTCGGTGATGTTGATGTGTTTCACCATATTTTGTATCAATTCTGCTCTTTGTTTGTAGTGAGTGAGAATAGTGCTATGTATCTATGGGTTCTTATTTTGATGAAGTTGGGTTTTTGAGAATGTGAGTTCTGTGGGGTGTTGTGATCCTTAGCACCTGACAGTGGTGCAACAAATGATTCAAGCATCAGGGATCCATCCATAGGCCTCAGAGTGATGCTTTTCACGCAGTTTAGAAATTGCTAATGGTGTGGGGAGCATGACTAGGATCATGCCTCCACCCTTGTGGTATGTTATTTTATATATCTCTATTTTGGTTCCACGTCAATATTAATTTCTTCTTGATGCAACGAGCATGGTGGACTTACCCCTCACGCAGTGTCTATGGTTATGCCTTCTTAGATGCGGGTTTCTGATCAATTTCCCTTTGTGGATCACCAATGTGAATCAGGTGTGGTCGTGGTATTACCTCTTTGTATTTGGAGGGTGTTGGGCGGTTCCTATATTTATTTTGTGGTTTCAGTGGCCCAATGACTGGGTCCCCTTCCCTCCCCTCCCTGAGAGGTGGGGGTTTTGATCTGTGCCGAAAGTATTGGCCAAGTTCCTGTACCCTCTGTTCAGGAGTGGGTGGTTTAAATATTAATTTTATAACCCTATTAAGTTGGGATGGTAGGTTTTTGTGGGAGATTTTTGGTGTACTTGTGTAATTGAGGCCCATTCTAGTTAATGTTGAATTCTTGTTTGTTCATTTCAAGTTGGGTTCTAATGGTGGGGAGACCCACCACGGGTCTCGTTGATTTTTCCTCCTAAGAACTTGTCTAGTGGTAGTTGTTTATTACTGGTGGGCAGTCCATTCCGTACTCCCATAGAATCTATTGTTTTAGTGAGTGCAATTTTGTTTGGGTGATTGTTGGGTTCATTTGGGAAAAGTCCTAACAGTCGGGTTCTTTGTTTGGTTGTGGAGGTAGTGACTCGATCATTCGGTTCATTCATAGGAAGTGGTTGAGAGTGGGTGTTTTGGTTGAGTTAAGAGGATTATGTTATATTAATGGTGGATGTTGTGTCATTATATTCTATGGCTGGACCATATTGATAATTAATCATTATTTTTTGATCAATCATCTGGAATGTGTTTTGGATTTCTAGGGGCGGAAATCGTTAATGGTTGGGAGAATTGTCACACCCTGTTTTTTTCCTTTCATGTCATGGTTTTGATCCGGTTCATTAAAAATATAGATACATTTATTAGGTGTTATATGAGATTAATTTTTTATTTTTTTACTACTATATATGTTGAATAATCCTACTTTGGGTTCCCCATTTCATGTTTGGGATTTTTTTGAGAAAGGGTGGTTAGTTAATGATTTTGGCCAACCAAGAGCACATTTAGAAAATTTTAAAACCATTTTTTTTTATTTTTTAAATACTTTGATTTTAAAAAGTTTATACCCATTTTATATCTTACTTATCCTCCCCTGATATATTCAAACCACTCTATAATGTTGTACCCATTAATAATTCATAATCATGGTGAATTTGGGTTACTTATTTCGGTATTGGGCCAGCCTGTGGCCCAATTTCCAATTTCAAATTTTTTTTTTTCTTTTATATACTTTTAATTTTTTAATATATTTTGGTGATTCCACCCACTACAGACCAAGAAACATAGGAATACCTTCATGTTCCATTTTCCCTATTTGGTTCTCATATTAGACACGGATTAGGGAAAAACTTCTCAATGTTTCTAAAATCATCTAAATTTTATAAAGGTAATTTGTATCATTCATAAATCATTTAATTTGTACTATTTATTCTCCAAATATTATTTACATGGTTCTTCTAGACATTATGAGACTCTCCATGAAGTTTCAATCCATTCCCAATCTTATATGGGTGTAGATTTAAAGGATTACGAATAGTTTTATAGTTTCCAAGGTGAGCTTTATTCTACTTTATCCTCCCTCTTCGTCCTACTTCAATTATTTCATGGTTATTTCTTATCCCATGGTCATGCACGAACAAGGGTTCTGTTTTGGAATGATTTTTGATTGGTTTTATATTCATTTAGGTATTTTCTTCATAGTTTTAGGGTTTATAAACCAACGGCGGGTGATTTTGGTTGTGTGTTTCCATTTCTCAAAGGATTTGAGGATGGTTTCCCATTGTGCTTGACCTTTTTTATTTTAGAACCATATATTTCATGATTTTTTCATCTTCCTCATAATCTGGAAATTTTAATTTATTCTTTGGATAAATTTTTTGTGTTCCATTTAGCGATTAATTTTTTTTTTGGTAAATTGGTGTAGTTTTGTTAAAATGGTTCACACTGCATGTTTGTTCAAATTATTTCCTAGATTATGAACATGGTTTGTCATATTTTGAACATGGTTTAGTAAATTGAATAAATTTTTGGAATTAAATTGATGGTTTATTCCTTTTCTAGTTCATAAAATGAATTGTTTTGTTAAAAAAATGCATTCCATGTGTTCGGTAAGTTTCCCAATTGGCTTTTATGTGTTTAACATTGTTTAAAATGATTGGTTTGGATTTATAATCTTATTGGAAGTGTGGAAATAAATTTTATTGGGTTACTTATGTGGATTCCAAGCAGGTTTTTTGTAATTATAAAGAATTTGTATTGGTTTTATGGTATTTTTACATGTGTTACTAATGGAAGGCCTATTTGGCACTTTTATAAAAAGGGTTGTGTAATGGATAAGAAATCTAAAAATTCTCAATGTAGACTATAGCATCCCATGTAAATAAATTATATAATATTTACATATTTATTAATATTTGTGAATTAAATATTAATTTTACTTTAAAATGGATGTTATTTTCGATGGTTTACCAGATACGCAACAACAGGTTTCATTGAAATCTTACGTTGCACACTAATAATATAATATTATTATATTAAATGGTAGCTAACGCCTAGTCATTATATTGATAGGAACAAATAGAACTAACTAAAATATGATTAAACATGTTTGTTAAATGTTTTTACATTTATACAATAAAATATAGAGGCTTAAAATAAGAAAATAATTCGATTTTAGGCATAGATACTCTAATATTCACTAAAAGGTTGATTTACCACATTTTGATGGAGAACCCTCTTTAAATCTATTTTTTGTTGATTTTATAAATTATATTTGACCAAATAAAATTATTCTTTATAATTGGGACACCAAAATTTACTTTGGCAAATGTTTTGTTATTTTTCTCATAAATTCATTTTTAATGAATAGTGAAAAATACTGTATTTTAATTGAAATATTCTTTTTAATATAATTTATTTATATTGGTAGACTGTCTTTTTAATTGGTTATAATGGTTAATTAGATTATATTTTTACTATTTAATCCAATGGTGGTCATTGGAAATAATTGCACTTTAAAGTTTGGCATAAACAAGTGTCAATCTTTTGATAGATATTGTTTCTTAAAAACACGTTATTTGTTTTGACAGCGAGATTAATTTTAAATTAATTAATGAAACTTCTATATTTTGATTTTTTTAAAATACATATCATTTTCTAATTCCAAATATCAAATATATCTTCGGCTGAATTTTTGGTATTTTTCTAAAAAACAACGATTTTTGATGAATAGTGAAACCATTATGTAGTAGTTAAAAGACTGGGTTTTTCATTTAAATAAAATTTTACCGCTTCTTTGAATTGAATTTAGAAAATATAACATACATTCTTGTTATTAGTAAGTAAAATTTGGTTCAATAAGATGAATTTTTTTTATTAATAGTACCTTTTGACTTTTATTTACCGTGGTTAAAGTAAATAGGGAAATTCAAGGTAAAAATAATATTATAATAATAATAAAAATACTTTTACACTTTTTATAACCTTATTTTATGATTCATGACCAACCATGGTAATCCTTGGGTCGATTTTGGGACCCCATGGAGCCACTTGGGAGTGATAATGACACATTAGATTAACTAATTTAATGTAAAGACAAAAATGACAGAAACAAATATCTTTTTGTAAGGTAATTTTTACATGGGGTTATATAAGTTATCTTTTCTACTCTAAATATTATTTGTATAGATAAAATTATTTCCTACATCATGGAATTTTTTTATAATTTTTAGATATTAAATAAATAAAATTATTTATGTCACAAAAATGATGTAGTATTTACATCATTATTAAATGATTTAAATAAATTAGATTATAAATATTAAAATAACATCCCAAACCTGTCCAATTATTGTTTTATTAATTTATTTAGACCATTAGTCATCTTATCCTTGACTTTAATTTGTTTTGGACCTTTAGAAATAGAAAATCATTATATAAAAAAATAATATTTTCAAACATTCCTAAAGAGCCCCTCCTCCCCCTTATAAAAGGACAACACTTCTAACCCATTCCTCACACCTCTCAAGCCCCTTGTATCATCTATAACCTTCTCAAATAATCTCTCCAGATCCCCCTCTCCCACCTATAATCCTTAACATAGGCTTAAGGCACTTCAAGAAGTCTTTTTGGTTCAAACCAAAGGGAGTTACCAGAATTAAAGGTATCAGTTTCTCTTAAGTTCTTTTGTTTTATTTTACTTATCCAACCCCTAAAATCTTTTTTTATAATAAAATCAGTATAATAAATATACTAGGATGTTTTTATGATAAGTATTTGAACTACCCTTTTACACACCTCTATTTAATGGGTAAAGAACAAACTGTTTCTATGGAAGGAAAACTAATGCCTCATGAAACGATGATCGTTCGATTATCTCATACCACCTCTCATAGTGGCCATTATGATGGAACTATATTTATATATGATTTATATTATGTTTAGGTTTTCTTTATGGTTATATATTTTTAATTTAAAGCATACCTTTATGGTTTTTGTTATGAGTAAACGTGATAATTTTATCTGAGAAAGTGCGGACTACCACCCCCTCAAAGTGATATGACTCATTCATACCATATTTGGGACGTATAAAGGAGGAGTTACTGAAATTAAATATTATATTATACTTGAATTATAATATACATATGTCTAATTATGTTTTAATTACATTAAATATGAAATAGAAATGAAAGTAGCGTTAATGCGTACGTACGACTTAGCGTCTCTATGAACAGTGCATTTCATTTCTTACCTCTAGATGTTATGTACTATTATAAATACATATATATACTGGATATAATATATATATATATATATATATATGATATCTAATTCATTAATATGATTCTGGAGATAATGGATATTTGACCACATTATCAACTTGTAATTATAAGAAGTTCATTTTTGACTCAAGTACCAAATATCAAAAAAATGACAGTTATTAACATAAATGATTACATAATGTTTATAACATGGTAATAACTGATATAAAAGGAATAATAAAATTGAAAAATTTTCTTAATCAAGTATAAATTCACTTAATTTTATTATTATGGAAGAATAAGGAACAAATGATTCAATTCGTACACAAGGTAAGGGGTTTCTTATCCCACTTTTAATTCCATGAGATTTCCATAGTTCGCCACTTATTTATTGCTTGTGGTGTATTATGTACTGCCATTTGATATATATTATAATTATCCCTTTTATATTCATTTTATTCTGTGAATCATTTTGTGGTTATAAACTTTTGGTCATACAACTCGTTTGATTACAACGTGGTAAGGGATTTTCGTCCAACTTTTTATTCCCGTGAGATTCATGCTATATTTGCGACTATTTCCTTTTTTTGGTGTACATACTGCCCATGATTTTATTAATTGTGTAATATACTTAAATTTATGGGTATTTAAATCTTCATTTTATGATTCTTCTTTCAATGGTTTTATGTTTTTTAAATTACCAAATTGGTAAGGGAACCTTTTAACCCAATTTCCATTCCTTGGGTTAATCATCTAATTGTCAATTATGCCAGGCTATGATTATGTGTGAAATAACTATTTATTTAATTATGTTATAATTTCCAATCCCCTTTGTGTTGATATAATTTTCATGCACATAATAACTCCATTGATAAATTCTCAAGTCATCGATATGAACTTGAGAAGAGTAATTTTAACTCAATTTCAATTCATTGAGTTAAACATCCAAGTAATTGGTGTTTTCATAAAGAGAATATGTCTGAATTCTATTTGATTTATTTACAATAAATATCCAATCATATTGAGTGTATTTATATTTTCCATACATTATTATTTAATTTATTTATCCTTAATCTAATGATACCATTTTTATAAGGGATTTCATCTCAATTTACATTCCATTGAGACTTCATTTTTGTTATGCACCAATTCACTATTATATGTTGTATATATTTTCCATTGGCGTATTATATCATGAATCCATTTATTCTCATGATATTATAAAGTTATGATTCAATATTATTCCTCAATTATTTGTATTCAGGAGTCTCTCATTTTGTTAAAAACTACTTAACTAAAATATCGTTTTAAATGTTTTAAAGATTTATTCTTATAAATCTAAATCATTAATTTCGATGTTTTAAAAATGGTTTTAAGGATTTATTTATATGGACATTAGTATTTTTGGATGATAATTTCTTTAAAATTTTTATAGTGGTATGAGACACTTAGATTCAATAATCTATTTATTAAATGTTTTAATTGGTTTTGAAAATGAATTGATAAAGCATTGATTATATTTATATCCTGAAATGATATGTTGTGATTGCAATAGGGAAATTTTATATTTCCTTTATTCTTGTTATATGTTTTATAAATATGTTATGGTTCTTAGGATTTGTTTACATATATGGGTGGTTATCTGATAAACCTATGGCGGTTGAGCCCAAGATAGCTCTCTAATGCATTGGGTAATGTGACTGAGGTAAAAGTTAATGTTTCTCCAAAGAGATTTAGGGGACATACAGTGAAGGGTATTCCAAATGTGACTCCCTATGTATCTATGATAGATAAAATGTAAGTATGTTATGAATTCCATAAGTTACCTTTATGATTTATGATTTGTGTGTGTTATTCATAAATCTTATGATTTCATAATGTATGTTATGATTGAAAAGTATGGTTTCATTGATTTGTCTTTAATGATGGGATAATGTTTTACTTCATTATTTTATAACCCTTACTGAGATTTTTATGCTCATCCAATGTTTTTGAAATGTTTTTACAAGACTTAAAGATGAATTGGTTCAAGGTTGGGATCAAGGAAAATTCAAGCTGTCTAAAATAAGGAACTAGACATGTTTCTTTTTAAGAATTTTTATTTTATGAAAAGTTGTATACTGAGTAGTAGTGTATACATGTAATATTCAAATTGTTATATAATAGTTATGGCCTAATTCTCTAAAACTCTAATCCTAAAAAGATACTCAATGTGAATTTTTGATATAATTCATGATTATGTAATGTTTAAGGCCAGGTCCATATAGTTGGTATTAGAGGTCGGTTTAGATAACTTTACAGGTTAGGGTGTTATTTAATCATAAGTGACATAACCATAATGATTATCATATTAGAAAGAGTAATAGTTTTTTTAGATAAAGTGAATGAGTTTAATATAATATGAATAAGCCTATCTTAGTATTTACACTCCTCATAAGATATTATATGATGATTTTACAAATATAACCTCACTAACATTTTTGGTCTTATTAAATGGCTGGAACTAGCATGAATCAAAGTAAAAGTGGATGATAAGAAATTTGTGATGGTTTTCAGAATGAGAAACTAAATTAAATGGGATATGTAATGAGAAATCTTGTGGTTATTCTAAACCAACTATCTGGAGTCATGATTGACCACCTGAACCATTGTGATTTCTATAAGGAATCATATATACGGGAAACAAATCCCCACCGAAGTTTAGGAAATAATCGTAAAGGGAAGTATATTAAAAAACCTGGGTGTCATGGATGTGGAAAGAAACACATTTGAAAATGTTTCAATGGGATAGAAATATGCTATATATGTGGGATTGAATGTCATAAAGAAAGAACCTACCATGGAAAAAGGAAGCATCCAGTTGACTCTAAGAAAGGGAAATAAGTTATTTCTAGGGGATCAATTTAATGTTTTAAATGTGGTGTGAGTGGTCATTATAAAAATAGATGTCGTAATAAGAAGTTTTGGTAATGGGATCACTAGGATCGTACATATTTTTGTTTATCAATACCTAATACCATTCTGATTGAGGATGATGAAACTGATTGTGACCAATGAAAGGTATGGATTATTTCTTAACATATGTTTTGACATTATTGAGTCTTAGGATATGATTAAGTATTTTGTTTGTAGGAATGAAGTATTTCAGAATAAGTTAGTAAAGAATGGTTAATGGATCATAAAGAATATTGAGTGAGTAAGAAGTCAACATGTAAGGGATTCAAGAGTTACGTAGATTTTAAGATGTAGAAATGCTTAAAAGTATTAAGGGTATTTTGATGATGGGATTAAATTGGATGGCTTTTTAAAGTATGTGTAACCCTAAAGATTGATATATAAAGATTTTATTCAAGGAATAATTATCTTTTATTCTAATGATTAATGGTGGAATTTTATTTTGGAAGAATCCATGTTTTTATTATAAATATATGGTGATTTGGGTTATTTATGGAAATGATTAACCTATCATGTGATTAGGTTAATTACACTTCATAAGGAGACTTTAAGTGTAGTTGATGTTTTTGGATATAAATATTAAGATTTACTGTGGAAGACTTTGTGATAAAATCCTTTTGAGTTTGGGGTTTCAATATTAGTTTTGATTACTTTTATGAATTTTATGGACAGTTGTTAATTGAATGGTATTTTTTGAGCATTGGTTATTGTTTGAAAAGTTGTGGAGATTGAGAGTAGTTTTTTTGTAAAATATTGTCCTTTATGGGATTATCTAATCACGTACTAACTAATTTGGGTTTTGGTTAATGTATAAATATCAGGTAAATATATGGTTCATATTTTTTGGATCATGTTATTCTTTAAGAGTTGATTATTCCACTTTCAATGTGAACAAGTCATCTTAAATACTTACCATTTGGACAAAAGATGAGTTTGTGGTAGAGTTTTATTAAAGGATTACACTCTACATGACAAGTAAGTATATTTCCTTATGATATTAGTCTAGTTATTAATAAAATTAATCAACTCTATGAAAAAGGATCTTGAAGAAAAAATGTTATAATCCATCTTTTATCACCAGACTTTTAACGAACCACAAATCTATTGTATTTTGGTGGTTAAATTTCTGTGATCATGTTCTCTATCACTCTCTATTAATCTATGAGAGTTAGTTTCTCTTCTATATCCATGTTTTCATGGAATCATAGTATCTGTTGTCTCAGGTAACCTTTTTTACTTCTCTTTATTTTAAAGTGATAGTTTTATTGACTCTTTTTCTGATGTGGGACTTTAAATGAACTTTCTTAACCCAATTTTAAAATTGTGAGGACGTAATTCCCCAAAAGGGGGAAGGATGTAACATCCTAGGTAAATAAAGCATATAATATTTTCATATGTATTAATATTTTTGAATTAAAGATTAATTTTACAATAATTGAGATGTTGTGTTCAATGGGTTACCTGATACGCAACAATGGGTTTCTTTGAAATCTTACATTGCACACTCATAATATAATATTATTATTTTAAATAGTAATTAACGCCTAGTTTTTTTATTGGAGTGAATGAATACAAATAACTATAATATGATTATACATGTTTGTTAAATGTTTTTACATTTATCCAATAAATATCAAAGGATTAAAAAAAGAAACAAATTCTATTTTAAGCATAAATACTCTAATATTGACTAAAAGGTCGATTTACCGCCTTTTGATGGAGAAAACTTTTTAAATCTAGTTTTGGTCACTTTTATACGTTCTATTTTACCAAATAAAATTATTCTTTAGAATCGGGACACAAAAATTTACTTTGGGTAATTTTTTGGTATTTTTCTGATAAAATTTATTTTTAAATGAATAATGAAAAATATTGTACTTTAATTCAATTATGCTTTTTAATAATTTTTACATATATGGTTATATTATATTTTTAATTGTTTTTAAAGTGTAATTAGATTATATTTTTACTATTTAATCCAATGGTGGTCATTGGAATTAATTTCACTTTGAAATTGGACATAAACAAGTGTCAGTCTTTTAATAGAAATTGTTTCTTAAAAACACGCTATTTGTTTTGACAATGGGAATTAATTTTAAATTAATTAATGAAAATTATATGTTTTTAATTTTAAAAAAATAGACATCATTTTTTAATTTGTAATATCAAATTTATCTAGGCTGAATTTTTGGTATTTTTCTGAAATACTTCAATTATTGATGAATACTGAAACCATTAAGTAGTAGTTAAAAAACTGACCTTTTCATTTAAATGAAATTTTACCGCTTCTATGAATTGAATTTCGAAAATATGACATACACGGTTGTTATTAGTAAGTGAAATTTGGTTCAATAAGATGAAAATAAATTTTTGTGAATAGTAACTTTTGAATTTTATTTATCGCGATTAAAGGTAAGTAGGGTAATTTGAGGTAAAAGTCATATTATAATAATACAAAATTACTTTAAAACTTGTTCTACCATTATTGTATTAGTCATGAACAACCATGGGAATCCTTGGGTCGTTTTGTGGACCCCATGGAGCCACTTGGGAGTGATAATGACACATTAGATCAATTAATTTAAAGTAATGACAAAAATGACACAAACAAAAAACTTTTAGTAAGGTAATTTTTACATGGGGTTATATAAGTTATCGTTTCGACTATAATTATTATTTTGAGAGCTAAAAAAATTTCCTACATCATGGTATATTTATTATATTTGTTGGACCCCATGTACATAAAATTAATTATGACAAAAAAATGATGCAGTGTTTATCTCATTAATAAATGATTTAAATAAATAATATTATAAATATTATAATAACATCCAAAACCGGTTCAATTATTATTGGATGAACTTATTTCAACCATTAGTCATCTTATAATCTACTTTATTTAGTTTTGGACCTTTATAAATAGAAAATATTTATGTAATAAAATAATATTTTCAAACATTCCTAAAGAGCCCCTCCCCTCCATTATTAAAGTAAACAACTTCTAAAGCATTACTCACACCTCTCAATCCACTTGGATCGTCCAAACCATGATTAAATATGATCTCAAGACCCCCCTTTTCCACCAATAATATTTAACATATGCATAAGACACTTCAAGAAGTCTTTTTGGTTCAAACCAATGGGTGTTACACGAATTCATTTCTTTTATAACAACACCAGTATCCTCAATATATTAGTATGTTTTTATGAGATTTATTCGAACTAC
Source organism: Viscum album (assembly GCA_963277665.1). NCBI lineage: Eukaryota > Viridiplantae > Streptophyta > Magnoliopsida > Santalales > Viscaceae > Viscum > Viscum album. The sequence goes on from OY728161.1 coordinate 1,613,506,872, forward strand.
ACTTTCACACACCTCCATCTAATGGGTAAAGAACATATTGATTCCGTGGATTGCAGACTAACGCCTCACGTAACGATGATTGTTCAATTATCTCACACCGCCTCTCATGGTGACCATTATGATAGCACATTATTTATATATGATATTGATTATGTTTATGTTTTCTTTATGCTTATGTATTTCTAATTTATATCATTCTTTTATGGTTACCATTATGAGTAACTGTGATAATTTCATTTGAGGAAGTGTGGACTACCGCCTCCTCAAAGTGATATGACTCGTTCATACCATACGTTAGACATATAAAAGATGGATTTATTGAAATTATATATGCTATTATACCGTAATTATAATATACCTATGTATAATTATGTTTTAATTCCATTAAATATGAAATATAAATGAAAGTAGCGTTCATGTGTACGTACGGCTTACCGTCTCCATGAACGGTGCATTTCATTTCTTACCTCCAAATGTTATGTAATATTATAAATACATATATATACTGGATATATAAGATATATATGATATCTAAATCATTAATATTATCTTTAAGACAATTTATATTTGACCACATTATCAACTTGTAATTATAAGAAGTTCATTTTTTACTCAAGTACCAAAAGTCGACAAAATGACCGTTATTAACTCAAATGATTAAATAATGTTTATAACATGGTAATAAGAGATATAGAATGAATAATAAAATTTAAAAAGTTTCTTATTAATGTATAAATTAACTTATGTTTATTATTCAGGAATAACAAGAATCAAACGAGTTAAGTCAGACATGAGGTAAGGGGTTTGTTATCTCACTTTTAATTTCATGAGATTTCCATTATTCGCCACTTATTTATTGCATGTGGTGTATTGTGTACTTACATTTGATATGTATTATCATGATCATATATATATTCATGTTATTATGTGAATCATTTGGTAGGTATAAACTTTTGTTCATATGACTCGATTGATTACAACGTGGTAAGGGATTTTCATCTCACTTTTTATTCCCAAGAGATTCATGCTATATTTTCCACTATTTACCTTTATGTGGTATATGTACTTCCCATTATTGTAATAATTGTGTTATATACTTCAATTTATGGGTATTTACATCTTCATTTTATGTTCCTTCTTTTATGGGTTGTTTGTTACGTAAATTAGCAAATCGGTAAGGGAACCTTTAAACCCAATTTCCATTCCTTGGGTTAATCTTCAAATTCAGAATTATGTTATGGTAGGATTATGTGTGGAATCACTATTAATTAATTTATATTTTAATTTACACTCCCCTTTGTGTGTGTATACTTTTTAAACACATAATCACTCCATTGATAAATTCTCAAGTCATCGATATGAACTTGATAAGAGTAATTTTAACTCAATTTACATTCATTGAGTTAAACATCCAAGTCATTGGTTTTGTCTTAAAAATAATATGTGTGAATGTTATTTGATTGATTTATATATAATATCCAATCATATTGAGTATATTAATATTTTTCACACATTATTATGAAATTGATTTATCCTTAATATAAGGATACATTTTTTATAAAGTGTTTCATCTCAATTTACATTCCATTGAAACATCATTGTTATTATGCACCAATTCACTCTTATATGGTGTTATATTGTCCTTTGGAATATTATATCATGAATCCTTTTATTATAATGATATTATAAAGTTCTAATTCAACATTTTTTCTCATTTATTTGTATTTAAGAGTCTTTAATTTTGTTAAAAACACTTTAACTAAAATATCATTTTAAATGTTTTAAAGATTTATTATTATAAATCTTTATCATTAATGTTCTTGTTTTAAAAAGGGTTTTAATGGTTTATTTATATGTAAATTTATGTTTTAAAATGTTAATTTATTTAAATTTTTCAAAGTGGTATGGGACACTATGATTCAAAAATATCTTTATTAATGTTTTAAATTGTTTTGAAAATGGATTGATAAAGAATTGATTATGTTTATATCTTGAAATGATATGTTTTGATTACAATGAGGAAATTTTATATTTCCTTTATTCTTATTTTATTTGTTATGAATATGTTACGGCTCTTGGTCATTGTTTACGTATATGGGTGGTAATCTGATAAACCTAGGGTAGGTGAGCCAAAGATAGCTCTCCAATTCATTCTGTAATGTGACCGAGGTAAATGTTAATGTTTCTCATAATAGATTTAGGGAGTGTACTGTGATGTGTATTCCAAATGTGACCGCCTATTTGATGTGATAGCTACAATGTAAGTGTGTTATTAATTCCATAAGTTTCATTTATGATTTATGATTTGTGTGTGATTTTAATAAATCTTATGATTTCGTAAGTTATGTTATGATTGAAAAGTATGGTTTCATTGATTTGTATTTAATGATCGGTTAATGTTTTCCGTCTTTATTTTATATCCATTACTGATCTTTTTATGATCATCCCATGTTTTTGAAATGTTTTCACAGGGTATAAATATGAATAGGGTCAATGATGGGATTAAGGAAAAGTCATGTTGTCTAAAACATGGAACAATGCATGTTTCTATTTAAGAGTTTTTTTATGAAAAAATGGATACTGAGTAGTAGTGTATACATGTAATATATAAGTTTTTGTGTAATAGTTATGGCCTAATTCTCTAAAAATCTAAACCTGAAAAAATCCTCAATGTGAATTCTTTTCATAATTCAAGATTACATAATGTTTAAGGTCGGTTACTTATAGTTGGTATTATAGGTCAGTTTATAAAAATTTAAAGCTTAGGGTGTTATTTAATCATAAGTGTCATAACCATAATGGTTAGAATATTGGAAAGTGTCATAGTTTTTTTAGATAAAGTGAATGAGTTTATGATAACATGAATAAGTCTATATTAGTATTTAACCTCCTCATAAGATATTATATGATAATTTTACTGATATAATCTCACTAACCTTTTTAGTTTTAGTAAATGGATAGAACTAGTAGGCACCCAAGTAACAGTGGATGTGAAGAAAATTGTGGTGGTTTTTTGAATGAGAATCTGAGTGAAATGTGAGATACAATGAGAAATCTTGTCATTATTCTCAACCATATATCTAGAGTCTTGATTGATCACCTTAACCTTGGTGATTTTTATAAGGCATCATGTATACAAGAAACAAATCCCCATGGAATTTTAGGTAATAATCGTAAAGGGAAGTATATTCAAAAACCTATGTGTCAAGGATGTGGAAAGAAACACATAGGAAAATGTTTCAAGGGAAATGTAAGATGATATAGATGTGGGAATGAAAGTCATAAAGCTAGAACTTTCCATGGAAAAAGGAATCATATAGTTCACACTAGGAAAGGGAAATAATTTATTTTTTATGGATCAATTGAATGTTTTAAATGTGGTGTGCATGCTCATTATACAAACAGATGTCCTACAAAGATGTTTCGAGAATGAGATCACCAGGATCATACAAATTTTATTTATCAATATCTAATGCCATTCTGATTGAGGATGGTGAAGCTGACAATGACCAATGAATGGTATGGATTATTTCTAAACATATGTTCTGATATTATTTAATCGTAGGATACGATTCATGATTTATTTTGTAGAAAAGAAGTGTTTCAAAATAAGTTGGTAAAGAATGGTTAATGATTCATGAAGAACATTGAGTGAGTAATAAGTCAACATGTAACAGATTCAAGAGTTATGGAAGACATTAAGGTGATTAAATGCTTAAAAGAATTATGGATCTTTTGATGATGGGATTACATTGGAATAATTTTTATAGTATCTGTAACCCCAAAGTTTGATATATGAAAATTTTATTCAAGGAATAATTAACTTTTCTTCTGATGAGTAGTGGTGGAATTTTATTTTGGAAGAATCCTTGTATTTATGGAGGATGTATGGTTATTTGGGTTAGTAATGGAAATGATTAACCTATCATAGAGAATATTTGTTAGGTTAATTAAACTTCAGAATGAGACTTTAAGAGTAGTTGTTGTTTTTGGAGATAAATTTTAAAATTTACTACGGAAGAATATGTGATAAAATCCTTCTGAGTTTTCGGTTTCAATATTAGTTTTGTTTAGTTTTAAAAAATTTATGGATAATTGTTTATTGAATGGTATTTGTTGATATTTGGGTATTGTTTGAAAAATTTTGAAGATTAAGAGTATTTTTTCTTATTGTAAATGATTATCCTTTTTGGGGATTATCTGATCAGATACAAACCAATTTTGGTTTTGGTTAATTTATAAAGATATGGGAAATATATGGTTCATATTTTGTGGATCATGTTATTCTATATAAGTTTATTATAGTGCTTTCAATGAGAACAAGACATCTTGAATACTTACTGTTTAGAGAATAGACGAGTTTGTGGTAGAATTTTATTAAAGGAAGACACTCTACATGACAAGTAATTATATATCCATATGATCATAATCTAGTTATAACTAAAATTTTAAACTATATGAAAAGGATCTTGAATAAAAAATGATGTAATCCCTCTTTTATCGTCATACTTTTACCCAGCCATAAATTTATGGTATTGTAGTGGTTAACTTTCTGTGATCATGTTCTCTATCACTCTCTATTAATCTAAGAGAGTTAGTTTCTCTCACATTTCCACGTTTTCATGGAATCCTATTGTGTGTTATCTCAGGTAACCTTTGTACTTCTATTCCTTTATTTTAACGTGATATTTTTATTCACTATTTTTCCGATGTGGGACTTCAAATGATGTTTTTGATCCCAATGTTTAAATTGTGAGGCTGTAATTCGAAAAAAGGGAGAAGGATGTAACAACAAAGGTAAATAAAGATTATAATATTTTCATATTTATTAATATTTGTGAATAAAATATTAATTTTACTTTAATGGTGATGATATGTTCGATGGCTTACCTGATACTCAACAATGGGTTTCTTTAAAATATTACGTTGCACACTAATAATATAATATTATTATTTTAAATGGTAGTTAACGCCTAGTCGTTGTATTTCTGGGAATGAATAGAAATAACTACAATATGATTATACATTTTTGTTAAATGTTTTTACATTTATCCAATAAAATTTATAGGCTTAAAATAATAAAAGATTTCGATTTTTAGTATAAATACTCTAATATTCACTAACAGGTTGATTTACCACCTTTTGATGATGGACCCTATTTAAATATAGTTTTGGTCACTTTTATACATTCTACTGCACCAAATAAAATTATTCTTTAGTATCAGGACCCAAAAATTTACTTTGGGTCGTTTTTTTGGTATTTTCTAATAAAATTCCTTTTTAATGAATAGTAAAAAATACTTAATTTTAATCCAAATCTTCTTTTTAATATAACTTATTTATATGGTAATATTATATTTTTAATGGGGTTTAAAATGAAATTAGATTATATTTTTACTATTTAATCCAATTGTGGTCATTATAAATAATTTCAGTTTGAAATTAGATAGAAGCAACTGTCAATCTTTTGATAGATATTGTTTCTTAAAAACACGCAATTTGTTTTGACAACGGGAATTAATTTTAAATTAATTAACGAAACTTTTATGTTTTTAATTTTTTAAAATAGACATCATTTTTGAATTTGAAATATAAAATATATCAAAGGCTTAATTTTTGGTAATTTTCAGAAAAACATCAATTATGATGAATAGTGAAACCATTAAGCAATAGTTAAAAAACTAAATTTTTCATTTAAATGAAATTTTACCACTTCTATGAATTGAATTTAAAAAATTTGACATAGATGGTTGTTATTATTTTGTAATATTTCGTTCAATAAGATGAAAATAATTTTTTTTTGAAAAGTAACTTTTGACTTTTATTTTCCGTGGTTAAAGGTAAATAAGGTAAATCAAGGTAAAAAAATATTATAATAATACAAAATTACCTTTACACTTTTCATAACATTATTGGATGAGTCATTACCGACCATGGGAATCCTTGGGTCGATTTTGGGACCCCATGGAGCTACATAGGAGTGATAATGACACATTAGATTAATAAATTTAAAGTAAAGAAAAAATGACCCAAACAAATATCTTTTAGTAAAGTAATTTTTACATGAAGTTATATAAGTTATCCTTTCAGGAATAAATATTATTTGTAAAGATAAAAATATTTCCTACATAATGGTATTTGTTTATAATTTTTTGACATTAAATAAATAATATTAATTATGACAGAAAAATGATGCAGTGTTAACATCATTTATAAATGATTTAAATAAATAAGATTATAAATATTAAAATAGCATCCAAAACCAGTCCAATTATTATTGGATGAATTTATTTCTACCATGAGTCATATTATATTCAAATTTAATTTGGTTTTTACTTTTAGAAACCGAAAATCCTTATATAATAAAATAATATTTTCAAACATTTTTAAAGAGCCCCTCCTCTCCCTTATAAAAAAACACTACTTCTAACCCATTACTCACTCCTCTCAAGCCCCTTGTGTAGAGACCTGAAGCTTGACGTACATGGACAACACATTACTTTTGAGGAATACTTAATGCATAAAAAAATTCAAAACTCAAGGACCGTAGTAGTTTAGTGTCTTTGGAAACTCAGAACATAATCTTCTAATTGTGGTGAAAGAACTTCAACATCTTCCATAAAGATATTCCACTTATTTTTTCTTACCTAAAACCTTTATATATATCCTGGGGAAAAGAAAACATATAAAGGGTGATCTCAAATGATCATTAAGGGTAAGAATGGATAAAATAAAACAAACCATATACATTTGAACTTAAAAACGTGAACACAATGTTTAGACATCAAGATCTTGAGAAATGAAATAAAACATGGAAATATGTAAGGAATTGATCATAAATAAACATTAATCCTAATAAAATAGCATGGGAATAATACTTGTAATTGTTGAAAAACATTATGATTTCCATTGTAGCCAAGGCATTGCTGTCAGGACCATCTTAGTGGACAAAGTCCCTTTCTAAATCTAGTTCACTCATTGTTTTAGTCCTATAACACTGAACCAGATTAACTTACCGTTCCATCAATTTCTATCTCATGAGATATAAATCTTTACCCAATGCATTGGAGGGAGATATATGTCCCACCCATCTCATAGTGAAATCATTCTTTCGTGTGCCACAAAATCATAAATCATACATCATAACATAACCCATGTAATAGAATGAGATTCCTAAACATCATGCCATCATAACATAATCCATATAAAAAAATGGGTATAATTTCATCATAAAAATAATCATACCATGTTAATAATCGAGACATTATACTTGAAACATAAATATATAAATAATGTCATTTTAGATGGAAAATAGTTTTGATAAAAACACTTGAAATGAATTCTTGAGGAAAATATCCTTTCTTCTTCAAAATCATTTTCCTATCAAAAATGTCTTGAAATTTTAAAAGAAAAGGGGTTTTTTGAAAATAATCATGCAATCTTTTAGAGTATGCTTCATGAAAATTAGGCTTTATGAAATCATAAAAATTCGTTCACACTGTATAAGTTAAAAATAACATTCTCCTCGTACTTTTTTCAGAAAAGTCAAAATGTTCCTTGTATGGTAAACAAAAAAAAAGATTCCTTCCATAACATGTGGTAAAAGTAAAAAAAGGTAAAAAGGACGTTAAAAATACATGAAAAACAATTATAAAACGTGGACATGGATGATAAATATAACCCTAATAAATACATACAAATAAGAAATCTCAGATAAAAATGAGATTTGCAAAATTATCCCTTACCGTACGTCCGATATGCTTCGTATGTATCTGATCCTCCTGTATAATGATTTAAATAATGTCATTGACTTATTACAGAGTCATATTCATTGTTATGATATCATATATGGTTCACTTATGACTTTATATTACCCATTCTTTTGTAAATTAATGTTAAAAAAAGCATTTTGGGTAAAATCATCTTATTTATCATACGTGTCTGGACTTGTTGTTTTTGATGTTATTATTACTTATATCATGATTTACTTACTTATAAAATTTAAATCATGATTTATATATCATTTACATTCATTATATATCCATAATATACAATAATTTATAATAGTACATAACATATGGGGGTATGAAATGAAACGCACCGTTCATGGAGACGGTAAGCCGTACGTACGCATGAACACTACATTCATTTCTATTTCTTATTTTAATGGAATTAAAACATAATGATACATAGTTATATTATAATTCCAGTATAATATCATATATAATATCATTAACCACGTCCTTTATACATCCCACAAAAGGTATTAACGAATCACATCACTTTGAGGGGGCGGTAGTCCGCACTTCCTCAAATGAGATTATCGTATTTACCGACTATGGAAACCGTAAAGGATTGATATAATTGGGTAGTAAAGAAGCATAAGGAAATAATAAACATAATATATATTATATATAAATACTGTTCCATCATAACGGCCACCATGAGAGGCGGTAGGATAAAATCAACAATCATCGTTTCGTGAGGCGTTAGTTTTCCATCACAGAAACATTATGTTCTTCATCCATTAGATGGAGGTGTGTGTAAGTTTAGATTGAATAAATATCATAAAAAAACCTATTATATTAAGGATATCTGTGTTTTTACCAAATAAAGGATTAAAAAGAGTTTAGGGGTTAGAGAAGTAGAATAAAAGTAAACAACTTAAGAGAAACAGTTACCTTTAGTTTTGGTAACTTCCTTTGGTTTGAACCAAAATGACTTCTTGGAGAGTCTTCTGCCTAATGTAAGGCATCAAGGTTAAGGAGAGGGATGTAGGGAGCTTAGTTGGGCAGAGTTTGGACGAGCCAAAAGGCTTGAGAGGTGTGAGGAATTGCATAGAAGTGGTCTTCTTTTATAAGGGAGAGGAGGGGCTTTTTAGGAAAGTGCAAAAAACATTATTTTATTATAAACATATATTAGGTTTCAAGAAGTCCAAAACACATTAATGTCAAATATAAGATTACGAATCTTAAAAATAAAATCATCCAATTGGAATTGGACAGGTTTTGGATGATATTTTAATCATTATAATCATTATTTATTTAAATCATTTATTAATGAGGTAAACACTACATCATTATTGTGTCATAAATAATTTTATTCATTCGATATCTACAAATTATGAAAAAAATACCATGATGTAGGGAATATTTTTATCTTTCCAAATAATATTTATAATCTAAAATATAACTTATATAACCCCTTATAAAAATTAATTACTAAAATATTTTTGTTAAAGTCAATTTTGTCTTTACATTAAATTAATCAATCCAAATTGTCATTTTCACTACCAAGTGGCTCATTGGGGTCCCCAAATCGGCCCAAAGATGCTCATGGTCGTCCAATACTCATCAAATAAGGTTAGGACAATTTTAAAGGTAATCTTGAATTATTTTAATATTCTTTTAACCTTGAATTACCCTATTTACCTTTAACCGCAGGAAATAAAAATTATAGTAGTTACTATTTATAATAAAAAAAAAATAAAAGTAACCTATTAACATAATTTGAACCCACTGATTCCAAATATGGAATCCATTTTTAAAAATTCAAAACACCAAAGTTGCAGTAATTAATTTAAAATTAATCCCGTTGTTAAGCAAATAGGTTTTAAAAGTTAAAACATTGCCAAAGATTGAATTGATTTAACGTATGAATTCAATGTAAAATCAATGGTAATGACATAAATTATATTAAATGATAAAAATATATTCTATTTATACTTTAAAACCATTAAATATTATAATTTAACCATATAAATTATTACAATGAAAAAAGTTGTTTTTAATTAAAATATAGCGTCTTTCTGTTATTCATTAAAATATGAAATTTATCAGAATAATATGAAAATTTTATCCAAAGTAAATTTTTATATCCTGATTCCAAAGAAGAATTTTATTTTGTCAAATTGAACATATAAACATGTCAAAAACTATATTTAATGTGGATGCGCCATCAAAAGGCGACAAAACTGCATTTTTTATAAAAATACTTATTTTACCCGAAAAATTTATTTTGTTCTCAAACCATGTTCTATAAAATATGTAAGATGAATAATAATGTTATAAAATTTCAAAACATAGTTAATAATATTCAAAACGGCTAGTTCATAATAAAATTATAACCATATATAATTGTTTAGTGAAACCCGATATTGCGTACAACACAAGCTATCAAAGAAGGTCGTGATTGCGTGTAATGCAAGCCCAGTTAGGGTTGTTTGTAGTGCAAGACTCCATTGTTGTTGCGTATAATAGAATCCAACCATATTTTATTTATACAGTGAATATATATATATATACACACTCAATGTTTCGTAGAACAACTACAATCAAAGTTGTGTGTAACATGATCCAAGAAGAGTGTTGTGTATACTGCAAGCTCATATTGTGTTGCGTATAGTGCAAGGTAATCTTGTTGTAGCTTAGAACATAAAACATCAATGAAATTAAAAGAATATTTTTTCATAAAATCTCAGGGTGTTACATTCTACCCCCCTTAAAATGAATTTCTCCCTTGAAATTCGTCGGGGTTATAAATCGTTTACTATTTATAGAAACCCACATCGTAAAAAGGAATAGTAAAACTTAATTTTAAAAACTAATGTATGAAATGTAACAATTACCCAATGAAACTCATAACTCGGTTTCCATATAGGAGAACATAGGTGAAAATATGGATATGGAAAGAAAATCTAACCATCATGTTCTGATGGAGAGTGGTAGAGAACATGTCTATGAAAAAGCCATCAATCACAAAGCCATAGATTTGTGATGATCTAAGGTACCATCTGATTCATCGGATATAAGGGAAGTTGGACAACGTTTTTGGTTTTCAAGATCATTTGCCTAAAGTTGATGAAATTTTAATTAGAAGAAATACTTTCATGATTTTAGTACAGTCTCACTGTTGGTTGTTCTTTGGACAATTTCCACTTCATCTCTGAATGAAATGAAGTTGAATTTGTCATTCGTGAAGTGTTAGCAGATCATGTGATAGAATGATGGGTCATTCCATCTGTCTCAAACAAAAGGTTATAAAAGTTATCAAAAATACATAAGCCCATCTATAGTGTGATTAATCATATATGGTTCCTAAAATGGACTTATACTTCATATATCATACTACTTAATATAATAAAACTAGTTTCTACTAAACAAGGACTTCCTGTAGGCCAGTGGTAGGCGATAAAGGCCAGTCGCACTTCGGTTGTGGGTTCGATTCCCACAGCCTTGTCCGATGCGATGGGTTGTCACCCATCCTGTAGGTTTCCCTTTTTCTAAAACTACATTACTATAACATCCCATCAATAATATCGAAAAAAGGTCTATCCTTAAACAATACTAACTTATGTCCAACATAATCCATTCCAATATTTATTCTTATCTAAAATACTTTGGTCCAAACTCATAGTATAAAGAAAATGATAACTTGAAATGTCACATAATAATCACGTGAATGCCATAATTTATCCCCAATATATCATAAGATATATCTTGTTGGTCAAATTAGAAACATGTGAATACCTTAATCATGTATTCTCTTGAAGAATGAATACCCATTGAACCTTAGTGAATACATGAATGAAGTTAAAAGTTAACACTTTATACATACCAAAATCCTCAAAACTCTATATACTCAAACCATGATATCACTTAGTCCTTATATCAGTCATGAGCTCATGAATACAATCAAACATCTAATTATCTTCTTATCCTTTAATTATGCGCATATCATCTACTTTCCAAAAATATCTGAATAACCTTTCATGGTTACCAGTACCATTCAACATATATATTCAAATACTTATGGAAAAATAATAGTGTAACAATACTTAGATGATTTTTTATTCCATAGTACCATACATTATTATTTATAAACATACAATCATTCCACTAACTTCTTAAACCACTAATTGAGCTTAATCATTTCTTTCATCTCATATTTCATTTGTAGTCTCTTCATCATCATCCACATAAATAATACTTATATGACCATGCTGATTCTCTTCATGAGATTTTCCCTTAGGGCATTGGTTTGCATAATGACCATAAATTCCACATTTAAAACATCTAATCATTATTGATGTCCTAGAAATACCATTATCCTTGTCCATGTTGTTAACTGAACATCTTCCTTTGCACTTACTGGATTTTGTCCTTATTTTCCACACCCAAAGCATCTTCTAGTTCCTTTGAAACAATCTCCCTGATGCCTCTTCCCACATGATTTACATGAGGGAAATTGAACTTTCTTTCCTCTGTGATCATCATGAAACTCCATATTTCTCTTATTATCTAAGTCGGGAAACATACCAATGTTGAGATTATTGATCATATTATGAGATTTCTGATTAGGCATAATAATGATGTTTGGACTTCCAAATCCCTTTTCATTTGGTTTCTCATGAAGAATATCATTCCATTGTCCGTCATATCCTCCATTATCGTAAATCTTCCTATTTCCAGCCATTTTATAAAACCCAAAAAGAATAGTGTGAGATGAAAAATTCTTGCTAGGGAAAACAACATAGTAAAGGGGAAGTACCCTCAATATCTAACAACTTAGGTAAAATTCTATGATCGTTAGCACAATTCTAGGACTATAACCTATACGTATACTTATCCTTAGGGATATCCTTAGACATACCTTAGACATATCTCTACGGATCTCACTAAAGTTATCTTATCCTAGTTTCCAAGGGTTGACTAAAACTTTCCTCTAATACCAAATGTAAAGGCCCGAAACTTGACGTACATGGAAAACACATTACTTTTGCGGAATACTTAATACATAACAAAATTCAAAACTCAAGGACCATAATAATTTAGTGTCTTTGGAAACTCAGAATGTAATCTTTAATCATGGTGAAAGGTCTTCAACATCTCCCATAAAGATCTTCCCCTCATGTTTTCTTACCTAAAACCTTTCTTTATATCCTGGGGAAAAGAAAACATATAAAGGGTGATCTCAAATGCTCAGTAAGGGTAAGCATGGATAAAATAAATCAAACCATATACATTTGAAGTTAAAAACATGAACACAATGTTTAAACATCATGATCTTGAGGAATGAAATAAAACATGGAAATACGTAAGGCATAGATCATAAAGAAACATTAATCCTGATAAAATAGCATGGGAATAAAACTTGTAATTGTGGAAAAACATTATGATTTCCATAGTAGCCAAAGCATTGCTACCAGGACCATCTTAGTGGACAATGTCCCTTTCTGAATCGAGTTCACTCCTCGTTTCAGACCTGTAACACTGAACCGGATTAACTTACCATTACATTCATGTCTATCTCATCAGATATAAATCTTTACCCAATGCATTGGATGGAGATATAGGTCCCACCCATCTCATAATGAAATCATTCTTTCGTGTTCCCCAAAATCATAAATCATACATCATAGCATAACCCATGTAATAGAATGAGATTCTTAAACATCATGCCATCATAAAATAATCCGTATAAAAAAATTGATATCTTTTCATCATAAAAAGAATCAAACCATGTAAATAATGGAGACATTATACTTGAAACATTAACATATTAAATAATGTCATTTTAGATGGAAAATAGTTTTGATAAAAACACTTGAAATGAATTCTTGAGGAAAATATCATTTCTTCTTCAAAATCATTTTATTTTCACAAAATGTCATGAAATTTTAAAAGAAAAGGGTTTTGTTGAAAATAATCATGAAATCTTGTAGAGGAAGCTTCATGAAAATGAGGCTTTATGAAACTGTAAAAATCTTTTCATGCCGTATAAGTTAAAAATAATATTCTCCTCGTACTTTTGTCGGAAAAGTCAAAAAGTTCATTGTATGGTAAAAAAAAGGAAGATCCCTTCCATAACATGTGGTAAAAGTCAAAAAAAGGCAAAAAGGACTTTAAACATACATGAAAACATTTTTATAAATCTTGGACATGGATGATAAATATAACCCCAGACAAGACTACGAATAATAAATCTTGGATAAAAATGAGATTTGCAAAATTATCCCTTACCGTAAGTCTGATATGCTTTGTATGTATCCAAACCTCCTGTATAATGATTTAAATAATGTAATTGAATTATTACAGAATCATATTCACTGTTATGATATCATATATGGTTCAATTATGACTTTATTTTCCCATTCTTTTGTAAATTAATGTTAAAGTAGCGTTTTGGGTAAAATCATCTTATTTATCGTATGTGTTTGGACTTGTTGTTCTTGATGTTATTATTACTTATATCATGATTTAATTACTTCAAAAATGTAAATCATGGTTTATATATCATAAAAATTCATTATATATCCAGCATATACACGAATTTATAATAGTACATAACATATGGAGATAAGAAATGAAACACCCCGTTCATGGAGACGGTAAGCAGTACGTACGCATGAATGCTACTTTCATTTGTATTTAATATTTTAATGGAATTAAAACATAAGTATACATAGTTATATTATAATTCCAGTATAATATCATATATAATTTCATTAACCACATCATTTATACATCCCACATAAGTTATTAACGAATCACATCACTTTGAGGGGGCGGTAGTCCACACTTCCTCAAATGGGATTATCGTATTTACCGACTATGGAAACCGTAAATGCTTGATATAATTGGGAATTAAAGAAGAATAAGGAAATCATAAACATAATATATATTATATATAAATACAGTTCCATCAAAATGGCCACCATTAGAGGTGGTAGGAGAAAATCGAACAATCATCATTTCGTGAGGTGTTAGTTTGCCATCACAGAAACATTATGTTCTTCATCCATTAGATGGAGGTGTGTGTAAGTGTAGTTCGAATACATCTCATAAAAATTTCCCAGTATATTTAGAATATTGTTTTTGTTACAAAATAAAGGATTACAAATAGTTTTGGGGTTGGAGAAGTATAATAAAAGGAAACAACTTAATAGAAATGGTTACCTTTAATTTTGGTAACTTCCTTTGGTTTGAACCAAAAGGACTTCTTGGAGAGTCTTCTGCCTAATGTATGACTTCAATGTGGAGGATAGGGATGTAAGGATATTATTTGGGCAGAGTTTGGACGTTACAAAAGGCTTGAGAGGTGTGAGGAATTGCATAGAAGTGGTCTCCTTTTATAAGGGAGAGGAGGGGCTTTTTAGGAATGTGTGAAAACATTATTTTATTATAAACTTATATTCGGGTTCAAGGGGAACAAAACACATTAATGTAGAAGATAAGATGACTCCTATTCAAAATAAAATCATCCAATTGGAATTGGACATGTTTTGGATGATATTTTAATCATTATATTCTTATTTATTTAAATCATTTATTAATGAGGTAAACACTACATCATTATTGTGTCATAAATAATTTAATGCATTTGTTGTCTAAAAATTATAAAAAAAATACCATGATGTAGGGAATCTTCTATATTTACAAATAATATATATAGTCGAAAATATAACTTATATAACCCCTTATAAAAATTAATTACTAATTTTTTTTGTTAAAGTCAATTTTTTTCTTTACATTAAATTAATTAATCCAAATTGTCATTTTCACTACCAAGTGGCTCATTGGGTTCCCCAAATCGGCCCAAGGATTCCCATGCTCGGAAACTACTCATAAAAAAATGTTATTCAAGTGTCAAGGTAATTTTCAATTATTATAATATTCTTTTAACCTTGAATTACCCTATATACCTTTAACCACAGTAAATAAAAATTACCATAGTTACTATTCATAATATAATAAAATAAAATTAACCTATTAAAATAGTTTGGACCCACTAATTCCAAATATGGAATCCATTTTTAAAAATTCAAAACACCGAAGTTGCAGTAATTAATTTAAAATTAATCCCGTTGTTAAGCGAATTGGTTTTAAAAGTTAAAACATTGTCAAAGATTGAATTGATTTAACCTATGAATTCAATGTAAAATCAATGATAATGACATAAATTATATTAAATGTTTAAAATATATTCTATTTATACATTAAAACCATTTAATATTATAATTTAACCATATAAATTATTACGATGAAAAAAGTTGTTTTTAATTAAAATATAGCATGTTTTTACTATTCATTAAAATATGAAAGTTATCAGAATAATATGAAAATTTTATCCAAAGAAAATTTTTATATCCTTGTTCCGAAGAAGAATTTTATTATTTCAAATTGAAATTATAAACATTTCAGAAACTAGTTTTAATGTGGGTGCACCATCAAAAGGCGGCAAAACTACATTTTTTGAAAAATACTTATTTTACCTGAAAAATTCATTTTGTTCTCATACCATGTTCTAGAAAATATGTAAGATGAATAATTATGTTATAAAATTCAAAATTTAGTTAATAATATTCATAACGGCTAGTTCATAATAATATTAAAACCATATATCATTGTTTAGTGAAACCCGATATTGCGTACAACACACGCTATCGAAGAAGGTTGTGAATGCGTGTAATGCAAGCCAAGTTAGGGTTGCGTGTAGTGCAAGACTCCATTGTTGATGCATATAACATAATCCAACCATATTTTATTTATACAGTGAATATATATATACACACACTAAATGATTCGTAGAATAACTACTATAAAAATTGTGTGTATCATGATCCAAGAATAGTGTTGTGTATACTGCAAGCTCATACGGTGTTGCGTATAGCGCAAGGTAATCTTGTTGTAGTTTAGAACACAAGACATCAATGAAATTAAAAGAATATTTTTTTATAAAATCTCGAGGTGTTACACCTTGGATCATCCAAACCCTACCCAAATAAGCTCTCATGATCCACCCCCCTCTTCCACCTAGAATCCTTAACATAAGAAGAAGGCACTTCAAGAAGTCCTTTTGGGTCAAACCAAAGGGAGTTACCCGAATTAAAAGTAACAGTTTCTCTTAAGTTCTATTGTTTTATTTTAATTTTCCAACCCCTAAACTCTTTTTATTCTTTTATTTTATAATAAAAATATTATCCTCAATATACTAGGATGGTTTTATGATAATTATTCCAACTACACTTTCACATACCTCCATCTAATGGGTAAAGAACATACTATTTCTATTGATGGAAAACTAACGCCTCACGAAATGATGATTTTTCAATTAACTCCTACCACCTATCATGGTGGCCATTATGATGGAACTATATTTATATATGATATATATTATGTTTATTTTTTCTTTATTCTTCGGTATTTTTAATTTATATAAAATCATTTTTGTTTCCATTATTAGTAAACGCGATAATTTCATTTGAGGAAGTGTGGAATACCATGCCCTCAAAGTGATATGACTCGTTCATAACCTTTGTGGGACGTAAAAAAGATGGAGTTATTGAAATTATATATCCTATTATACTATAATTACAATATACCTATGTATAATTATGTTTTAATTCCATTAAATATGAAATATAAATGGAAGTAGCGTTCATGCGTACGTACAGCTTACCGTATACATGAAAGGTGCATTTCATTTCTTACTACAAATGTTATGTACTATTATAAATACATATATATACTGGATATATAAGATATATATTATATCTAAATCATTAATACTATTCTATATATAATGGATATTTGACCACATTATCAACTTGTAATTATAAGAAGTTTGTTTTTGACTCAAGTACCAAATGTCGACAAAATGACCATTATTAACATAATTGATGACATAATTTTTATTACATGGTAATAAGTTATATAAATGGAATAATAAACTTAAATAAGGTTCCTAATTAAGTATAAATTAACTTATTTTGATTATTCAGGAATAATAAGGATCAAACGAGTCAAGTCAGACAGAAGGTAAGGGGTTTCTTATCTCACTTTCAATTATGTGAGATTTCCATTGTTCACCACTTATTTATTTCATGTGGTTTATTTTGTACCTAAATTGAATATATATTATCATGATAATATTTTTATTCATGTTATTATGTGAATCATTTTGGGGTTATTAACTTTTGGTCATATGACTCGATTGATTACAACATGGTAAGGTATTTTCATCCCACATTTTATTCTCGTGAGATTCATGCTATATTGGACACCATTTCCTTTTGTGTGGTGTATGTACTGAACATGATTATATTAATTGTGTAATATAATTTAATTTATGGGTATTTACATATTAATTTTATGTACCTTCTTTTATGGGTTGTATGTTTCGTAAATTACCAAATCGGTAACAGAACCTTTTAACCCAATTTCATTTCCTTAGGTTAATATTATAATTCTTAATTATGTCATGATATGATTTTGTGTAGAGTCACTATTTACTTATTTATGTTGTAATTTATATTACCCTTTGTTTGTATATACTTTTGATACACATAAACACTCCATTGATAAATTCTCAGGTCATCGATATGAACATGATAAGAGTAATTTTAACTCAATTTCCATTCATTGAGTTAAACATCCAAGTAATTGATTTTTTCTAAAAAATAATATGTGTCAATGTTCTCTGATTTATTTACATTGAATATCCAACCATATTGAGTGTATTTATATTTTTCACGCATTATTATGTAATTTATTTATCCTTAATATAAGGATATAGTTTTTATAAGGTATTTGATATCAATTTACATTCCATTGAGACTTCATTATTGTTATGCACAAATTAACTCTTATATGGTTTATATATTGTTCTTTGGAATATTATATGATGAATACATTTGTTCTCATGATATTATAATGTTTTGATTCAATATTATTCCTCAATTATTTGTATTCAAGAGTCCCTCATTTTGTTAAAGACTCTTTAACTAAAATATCATTTTAAATGTTTTAAAGATGTATTCTTATAAATCATTATCATTAATGTCCATGTATTAAAAATGGTTTTAAGGATTTATTTATATATACATTAATGTTTTCAAATGATAATTTATTTATAAGTTTCAAAGTGGCATGGGAAACTTTTATTCAAAAATATATTTATTAAATGTTTTAAATAGTTTTGAAAATGGATTGATATAACATTGATTATGTTTATATCATATAATTATATGTTGTGATTGCAATGTGTAAATTTTATATTTGCTTTATTCTTATTTTAAGTTTTATGAATATGTTATGGTTCTTGGGAATTGTTTACGTATATGGTTGGTTTCATGATAAACCTTGGGCGACTAAGCCCGGGATAGCTCTCCAAAGCATTGGGTAATGTGACAGAGGAAAATGTTAATATTTTTTCTAAGAGATTTAGGGAATATACTATGATGGGTATTCAAAATGGGACTCCCTTTGTAGTTGTTATAGCTACAATATATGTATGTTATGAATTCCATAAGATATATTTATGATTTATGATTTGTGTGTGTTATTCATAAATATAATGATTTCATAAGGTATGTTATGATTGAAAAGTATGGTTTCATTGATTTGTATTTAATGATGGGATAATGTTTTCCTTCTATATTTTTTAAATCTTACTAATTTTTTTATGCTAATCCCAGGTTTTTGAAATTCTTTCATAGGACTTAAAGATTAATAGGGTCAAAATGGGATTAAGGAAAAGTCATGATGTCTAAAACATGGAACTAGACATGTTTCTTTTTAATAGTTTTTATTTTATGAAAAAATGGATACTGAGTTGTAGTGTATACATGTAATATTAAAGTTGTTATGTAACAGTTATGGCCGAATTTTCTAAAACTCTCAAACTGACAAGATCCTCAAATTGAATTCTTGACATAATTCAAGATTATGTAATATTTAAGGCTAGGTCCTTATATAGACACAAATGTTTTGAATATTAAAATTTTGGGTTATAAAATCCTAATTAAATGTGGTATTTGGGGCTTTAAAATATTTTGGTTTGGAAAAAATGTTTAAAGGTTTGTTTGGCCTTTCCTAAAAATGAAGAATGAGTGTTTTACATTTATATACCATGTTGCGGCTATTGGGATTGTTTTATGGTCCATGAAATGGTTTTATTAATCGTTTTTAGGACTGAAAAATATGGTAGGGTATGTATTTTTTGACATTTATCATTAAAAGAGTGTTATGGAATGAGTTTTATGTGCAATGCATCATTACACACATTGAAATTGTTTTATGAAATTTTTAAGTGGTTTATTGATCCGTGAAAGAAATGTAAAGCAAATTTTTGGGATGTTTTTGTGTTTATGGTTTGGGAATTGAATTTTCATGTGGAATGTATATTTTATAATATGTGTAAATTGATTGATCACTAATGTGAATCCCTAGTATCTATGTGGGAGGAAGTGTACTACAATTCTAGTAATCCCATGGGGCTTTGCCCATGTTTCACGTTGAAAGTTTGACAATCACAACACTAACTAAACTACAATGCTGATGTTATTGTAGGACAACTAGTTTATGAGTATGCTCCATACTAGTGGCTCATGTTAACGAGAACAGATATTTATTATGGCTTCTTTCACCAAGATAAGAGGTACATGGGGCTCACAACTAACTAGTGCCTAGGGGTGTTCACATGACATGTGCTCATTAGATATTTTGTACTCGCTGTCAGCATACAGTGTTTTTGGTTGGAAAATTAAGTTTTTTTTAATTTATTTAAAATTTTACATTTTTTAAAGAATTCCTATTAAAAAATATTTTCATTTTGAAGTTGCACCTCTTTGAAAATTGTTAATAGCATTCGTTTTTATAAAACATGCAAGTTTTTGACTTGTAATTGCTGTATAGCATGGGACCTCAATTGGAAAACATACCATTATATATTATATTTAAAATATGAAATTTAGGTTTCTTTTATTTTAAAGGAAGTGTATTGGGAATATAATATCAGGCTAACCTACTGAGTTTTAATACTCACTCCTATAGTCTTCTTCTGTTTTAATCCCTTCTGCAGGTTTCAACTTGAGTTCGATTTCCATGGGTGACATGTGACATTGTGTTGGAGAGGGACCAGTAGTGTCAAATGGAGTTATTTTCTTATCAGGTAATGTATGTTGACTTGTTGGTTTAGTTTTACTTTCCGTTTCTTGTACAGATAACGTTCAGTTCAATTTTTATGTAAATGTATTTTGGGTTGTCCATTTCCTTCCACTGTTTGTTTTATTGTATATATTTGGTAAAAATCATTCTCTCATGTACTCTATTGATGGAATTGGTGGTTGTCTCAATCCTAGGAGGATTGGGAATGCCCCTCGGTACTTTTCATGGGCCGACCTGGGTGACCGGTTCTGGGTTGACTCAGGTCGGTTCATGAAAAATTTTATATTCTGTATCAAATAAGAATTGATTATAAAGAATTATTAAATGTAATATTTATCTAATTTTACCTTAAAAATAATTTATAATATCATTTATCATTAATTATTAATGAGACAAAAAGGTAGTTTTCAACTAAAAAGCTGTATTTTTCACTATTGATCAAAAAATGATTTTTCTCAGAAAAATCCTAATAATTCACTCTAAGATAATTTCAATGTAATGAATTCAAAAATAATTTTTATTTTATCAATTTCAATTTATAAATTTTTCTAAAATTAATTTCATTATTAAAAGTGGTTCATTCATGAAAACAATATTTTTAACATAAAAGGAATTCACCAAAAATATTATCTTTCACTATCAATATGTTTTATTTATATACAAAAATTGTAAAAATATTTGTAAGGTAGTTATTACTATTCATATTACTATGTTTAATAGGTTTTTTATAATTATATTATTTAAATAATTAAAAAATTTGTTTCGTAGAAACATAGTGTTGCATGAATCGTATGCCAAGTCGGTATTGCTTGTAGTATAAGCCATGTTGGTATTGCATGTGAAAGGACTATTTGACTTTGTCTTTTAATATATATAATATATATATATATATTCTATTTTTACTTGAAATGAAAAATATTGAAAAGTAAAATTAATTCAAAATAATAATAATTCTCTAAATCATGGGTTATTACATTCTACCCCCCTTAAAATAATTTTTTCCGTCAAAATTCATCTAGGTGGTCAAAGGTTTTGTAATTGGAAGTTTTATTCATAGAAACCCATATGGTAATAATGGATACTAAAACATCCCTTAAAAAGGGAAATTTGTAACCATAATTGTTACCCAAGGTAACATATAACTGGGTTTCCACATATGAGAACATAGGTTCGGTGCGAAGATTGGACATGGAGGAAAAGTGTAAATATTTATAGGGATTGACTAAGGTCATCAATTACAAACAAGTGAATGATCAAATAAAATTTAAGGGCCTCAGAAATCATAAATCTGTGATGATTATTGAAGCCATTGGTTCAACAGAATTTAAGGTATTAAGAAAACATTTTTTCATATCACTTTCATAACATTGATTAATTATAGATAAATTTCTATAAAAAATTCATTTCGAGGTTATGATTTGAACAATTTATAATACATCCATTACCTCATGGAATTAATTTCTAGAAATTAACTTTTATGAATAAATCACAAAAACATGCATTTAATTGATCATAAGGTCCACAAACGAATACAAAGTCTAACTATTTGTCTCTTAAAAAATTCAGCATGCACTAAAAATAAAAATAAACACTATTAGTTCATTGTAAATATATATTTGTCAAAAATAAACATACAATAATTAGGATGTCTTGTAGGCTATTGGTCAGAGTGAACCCCTTATCATCCTTTAGTCATGGGTTCAAGGCCCACAACCTTGTCGGACATGATTGGTTGTCAACCAATATACATTATGTCCTTTTCAAAAAAAAAGATACACATTCTTATAATAACATTATTCACTGATTATTCTTTTAATGAACGTTTTCAACACTAACATAGTGCACAAATACTTCCGTCGAATATTAAAATAAATTTTTCATGACTGGTTAATCATATAACCCTTCTCAAAGGTGAAAATAAAAAACATTAGAATGAGATTTATGAAATCAGCTTAACATTGATTACCTTGTATATCACAAAGTAGATCATGGTGGTCATGTTCCAAAAATGTGAATAAACTCAGAATATATTCTCTTGAAGCATGGTAATAACCTGAATTACCATAAATCCCTTTGGAAAACGTGCATGATTCCTTATTCCAATGATTACTGGATACATCCCTCAATTCCAAGACGTTGTAAAATTCTTCCTTGATGACATAGAACATTTTTTCAATAATCATCTCTAGGGAAATCTGTACAATCCAATTTATTTATTCCTATATAGTATATCTTTATCTAAACATCGTTATATTGGCATCATCCCTTTATTAAGGATTACCTTGCCTTAATCAAAATGTCACCTTTCCTTGAAATCACTTTTCTAGTCCATCGTGACCATTCAAGATATTCTTGTAAATCCTTATCAAAAACATAAACTGAAAAATCAATACATAATTCACCATTCATAATTTTGGGATCCAAATAAAAAAAATACTTTAATCCATTAACATTAATGTTTGGAATTCAAGAGGTCCTTACTTGGTTAAGAAGTAAATCCTTATCTTGTGTCATTATGTTGGGTAATTCCCATGTTTTCAACAAAAAAGACATTGAACTATGTGAAACTTCATCACTCTATGACCTTTTTTTTCACACAAATAACATCTTTTCCACCATTTGAGGTATTTCCCAAGATTCTTCATCCCTTCTTCTTTATATGAAGGAAGTTGATTCATCTTTCTAATATGTTCCTTACAATTTAATTAAATCATTCTCTTATTATTCCTCTTATAAATATCAGAAAATCTAACATTATTAATCATATTCTGTGATATCTGATTTTGCATAATCACAATATCTTTTTCTGTACTAATCATTATATTTGACTACTCATCAGAAAATATTCCATCACTTTCAACATTAATCTAGTTTCTTATTGTTCCCTCCATTGGCTAAAACCAAAATCATTGAGTGAGAATTACTTATCATAGAAGAAAACAATATAGCCATGAAAATATTTACATATAGTATATCTAAATCATGACACCTTACATAATCTCTGACACATTAGGTTTATCCTAAAGTGTTCATATCTAACTTATATTTAAATCCATCATGATGGTTCATGAGGAGTTTGTGCATTCCAAAATCATATCCCCTATGAGTTTCAAACTAGGTGTGTATCAAGGCTCATTCTTGGGTACCTCATTACCCTAATTCGAGCCAAGAACATCTTGTCAGAGTTATTAACCCCAGGTAAATCTATTCCAGAGCCATATCCACTTGTATTATCCAGACAAAGATGTATTTCTTGGAAACCATTCACTCTATGAAATACCAAAATTTCAAGACATTTTTTTAAATGTTAACTCATCCTTATACTAATCCTTAGAGACATCACTAGACATATACTTAGAAATAAACCTATTGATCCCACTAAGGTTGTATCATTCTAGTTTCCAATTGTTAACTATACCTTTTCTCAGATACCCACTATAGCGACGCTTTCTTTAAAATCGTAGATATTACATAACATTTCTAGAATAATTAAACATTATAAAAAAATATTCCCAAATTCCATAATTAGTATAGTTCCTTTTCAAACATGGAAATATAAACACTGTTACATAAGTGAGATACATTATCTTCCACTAGGTGTTGTGAGACTAGAACCCTTCTTAAACACAATAAATATTAAAAATATCTTCATCACTTGGAGATGGAAACATAAAAATTGGTGAGAACAAATTCCCAGTAAGGGTAAACAAGGGAGATATATAAGCATAAAAATGTGCATAAGGTTATGAGTATATGATGAGGGAAATAGATGATCATACCCTACATATCAATGATCATATACATGAATCATGACATAAATCATGGGAGTTCATAAGACATGAATCAAAAGGAAGTGAAGGACATAAGTCATGAAATAATAACATTGGAGTAAGATATTGAATTGTGGCAACACATAATCATATAATGATTTCCATAGTATCCATGGAATCAATTTCAAGACCTTATTATTAGACAAAGTCCTTTATAATACTGGTTGAACCCCCATTCCAACCCTATATTATTGAAATGAGTAAACCCTCATTCCAGCCCTGTATTACTGAACTAAGTAAACCCTTATTCCATCCCAGTATTACAAAACTGAGTAAAACTTTATTCTATCACCATATTACTAAACTATGGAAACCCTTATTCCAACATTGTCTTACTAGACTATGTAAACACTTGTTCCATCCTTGTCTATCACATGAGATATAAATCTTTACTCAATGCATTTGAGGGATATATAGGTCCCACCCATTACATAATGAAATAATACAAACATGTGCCAAAAGATTATAAATAACATATCATAACCCATGAAATGGAATGGGTGTCATAAAAATGTAAACAAATCATATCTTGCGGAAATAGATAGGTTTCATAATCATTTCATCATAAACATAACCCGTTAAAAAGTTGGTTTCAAAATCATATAACCTATTAAAGAGAAATGGGTCTCATAAATGTATTACCCATGATGGATAAATGGGTTTCAAAAAGACCATATAATTAATCATAACTCATTCATATAAAGGATATGAATGTAACATTTAGATCTTTTCCAAAAAAATTCATGAGTAATTTCAATATATGTTATCTTAGATAGAAAATAATTTTAAAAAATTACTCTAATTCATTTCTTCAGAGATATATCATTTATTTTTTGAAAGATTTTTTTTAATACATAAAACCATTTGAAAATAATTTTCTTAAAAAATACCATCAAGTCTTATAATTAATACATGAAATCATTTTGAAACAATTTTTCCTTGAAAACATTAAAAATAATCTTCAAAAAATTTTAAAAACCATTTTATTTGAAAACACTTGAAAACTTTTAAAGAAATATTGAAGATGATTTGAAAACAAATTTTTCGAAAATGCTTTGAAAACTTATAAATAAATCTTGAAAAAATTTTGAAAATAATTTTTTATTGAAAAAATATAAAGAATCTTGTAAATGTTTTGAAATCCATTTCTCTGAAATGACATTAAAAAGTTGTAAATAATACTTAAAAACATTTTGAAAATAGTTTTCCATTAAAACATAAAAAATAAGTTTGAATACCATTATGAAAAAAATTTACTTAAACATTAATTTTTAGAAATATTTTCTAAAAGATTAACCTTTTTAACGATGCAATGGGATCTTTGAATAAATGACTATGGGTAAATTTGTACATGTTGTACGAGGTCAAAAGAAAATTCCTTTTTCATAGTAAAAGGGATAGAAATGTGACTTGTTTGTAACGTGACAAGAATATTCACTTGAAGAGATTGGTTAAATAAAAAAGGTATAAAATTTATTTTAGATATTATATGGTAATGGTATAATATTTTTGGAAACCCTTTTTAGAAAACATATATTTATGATTGAAGAGAGGGTAAAGTTGGGTTTTCCAAAAAACACATTCTAAACTAACTTATGTACCAAAGAGTAGAAAATGGTACCAATATATGAGAATATAATGAAATAATATAGTTTAAGGGAACTCATGAATATTCATGAGATATATATCATAATATTTTATCAAATTATGCAAAATCATAAACAATCTCAAAAAAACAGTGAGATTGTCTCAATAAATTCTTGTAAATTGGTATATTGGGATTATGCCCTCCATGTAATTAATGGTAATTACATGAATAATATAATATCATCTAAATATTTAGATTCATTATATGGAATTTAGAATGGATGTATATTCACCCCGAAATAAAGTTCAGGTGCATAACAAATCATGAGTGTCAAAGAAGGATAATTGTGACAAAATCATTTTAACAAATTTTTTAACTTTTGAAACTTAAACACCAAGAAAGAAGGTTAATCAAATGGAAATTTAAATACACAAAAATTAATTATAGGATACATATAATAAAATCACTGTATTTATATAAATCAAATAAAAGTAAATAGTGGTGAACATATATGGTATCTAACATAAATTAAAAGTGAAATGAAACCTTCTTACCATGTATCTTGACTCTCTCTATACTTGTACAAGATTCTTGTATAATAAATAAAAGTTTTTTATATATATTTGACATAATAATATTCTTATACATAATACCATATATTTTTTATTATGATCGTATATCACCCACATGTAAATGATCATATATTAATGTTTTAATTCCGGTAATATTCGCTTTGTTCTTCGCATGTGTCTTTATTTGTAATTTTGTTGGTCCTTATACTTATATAATGATTAACAAATGTATATTATTATATAAATATAATTTATATTTATTATATTAATATTATAATAATCTTTATTATACAGATGTACGAAAAGGAATACAATGTTCATGGAGATGGTAAGTTGTACGTGCGCATGAATGTTGTTTCCATTTTTATTATCATATTAAAAGAAAGTATGTAAATGAAATATGTATATATTTGTATGTATATTGATATATAATTATTACATGTGAATTAATATATCATATATATCATATAATGTTATTAAAACCATCCTTAATACATTCCATGTGCTCTATGAATGAATCAGATCGCTTTGAGGGGTGGTAGTCCCCACTTCCTCAAATAAGATTATTGTATTAACACCAAATGGAATGAAAAAAAGATGTGAGTTTTAAAAGGAATAGAGAATATTAAATACATAATAAATATAATATATTACATATATAAATATATTTTCCATCATAACGGCCTCTCTGATTTGTGGTAAAAGAGAAATTAACAATCATCATTTCGTGAGTCAGTAGTTCATTGTACACAGAAACAGTATGTTCAACATCAATTACATGGAGGTGTGTGTAATTTAAGTTCATAAACTTTTTATAAAGACATAAAAGTATATTTAGGATAATTCTTTTGACACACAAGAAGAGAATAAATATATTTTATTGGGTGGATATGGAAAATAAAGGAAATGAGCTTGATATAAGACATCACCTCTTAATCGGATAACACCTTTTGGTTTGTGCCAAAAGACTTCCTTGAGAGGGTTTCTGACCAAATTTAGGATTCATGGTAGAAGGTAGTATTTTTTTAGGATACTTTGGTAGATATTGGATGAACATAAAAGTTTTGAGATGTGTGAGGAATGGGTAGAGGTGTTGGCCTTTTATTGGGAAAGAAATAGACTCACATTGAATGTTTAGAAACAAATTAGATGTGCACGTGTTATTAATTAAATGTATTAAAAAACCAAAAAAATAAATAATGAAAGGATTATGGACTAACTATGTTCATAAAATATGTTATGGACAATTTTATAGGTCATTTGGGACCTTAATCTTATTTTTTAGTCAATAATTATGATTAATTTGGCCTTAATTGCTATGATTAACTTTAATCACTTTTAATAATAATTTTGGTAAAAAATTAAAATGGTATAATTAGAATATAAATGTTATATTTAATACAATGTTTATGTCCAATTTTTTAAATTCACTTCACCGAAGTATCAAAATTAAGATTACTGCAAATCTCGTATATGGGGCGAAATAACAGGGTTTTAAAGTAAGAAAACGTTCAAAAATTCGTTCAGATTTTATATTCATTATCAAAGAAAAATTGATTATAAGGAATTATTATATGTAATATTTATCTAATTTGACATTAAAAATAATTTATAATGTCATTTATCACTAATAATTAATTAGTGGAAAAGGTAGTTTTTAACTAAAAAGCAGTATTTTTTCACTATTCATCAAAAAATGAAGTTTCTTAGAAAAATACCAAAAATTCACCACAAGATAATTTCCCCATTATAAATTCAAAAATTAAGTTTATTTTTTCAAATTAAATTTCTAATATTTTCCAAAATTATTTATATTATTAAAAGCGATTCATTCAAGAAAACAATATTTTTAACATAAAAGCACTTTACCAAAAATATTATCTTTCATTATCAAGATGTTTTATTTATATAAAAAATTATAAATAATACCTGGAAAGTATTTTATACTATAAATATTACTATGTTTAATGGATAGTTTATAACTATCTTATTTATATAAAAAACTGATGTTACGTAGAAACTCAGTGTTGTGTGCATTGTACGACAAGTCATTGTTGCTTGCCGGGCAAGCCAAGTTGGTATTGTGTGTGAAATGAATGTTTGAATTAATTTTTTAATATATATATATCTATATATATAAATACCAATTTTAATTTTCATGTGAAATGAAAAATATGGAAATGTTAAGTTAATTTGAAAAAAATAATTCTTAAATTATCATGGTGTTACATAATGATTCTAAATCTAGAAATTATTCTGATAGTGGTAGTTATGTCATTGATGGGTTAAATGAAAAAAAATTCTTCGAAAATATATTTTTAGAGTTACTAAGTTTTATAAATAAATTAAATTAAAAAATAAAAGTCATATAAAAGAATATATGTGTGTCAATAAGGAGAATGATGCTCTAAATGAAGAAATATTAAATTTTTCTTCATGTTCAAAAGGTTAGTTCTATGATGATTTTGATCCTGTTTATATAGAAAATGAAAATATTAAAAAGGTTGTTTTTAACATAAAATAAATGTTATATACTATTTTTAAAGGATAGTAAAAATATAACAATATGGTTTCTATAATGAAACTAAATAAAAAAAGTATGGTTTTTCTTATAATATATAGATTCTAATGTTATACAATACTACTTTTGTTAAAAGTTATAATAGAAAAGTTTATTTTATATCATTCATTACATTTAGGTTGAATTGAAATTATACTAATGAATTTTATCTTATATTCTCTCATAACTTGTGTTTACAAGAGATTCTATTCAAAAAAAATTATAGCACATCTAAAATTATGTATTAAATCAGTTTGAGTACCAATGAATTTTATTGATAACCCAATTGGATCCAAAATAACATGGGCATCAAAATCTTCCTCATCATAATTTATATTTTTCAAGATAAACACCTAATGAATCTCAAGGACACATGGTACATGGGAATTGGTTGTTCCCAACACATGATTGGAGACCTATAAAATTTTATCACTTATAACAAATGTGATTAAGGCTCTATCACTATTAAATATAACTCTAAAGTCAAGGTTAAGTGTTTTAGTTAAGTAGGTATTAATAATGCTATTTTATTTAAAATGTTGTATATTTTTAAGGTATTATACATAATATAATTATCATCTCTTAAATTTATGGTGATGGTTTGTCTATTATATTTGAAGATGATAATATTTTAATGCTTAGAGATTGTTTTGTTTTGTTTTATATGAATGGAAAATAAAATATTTATTCTATTAATTTATCTTATGTATATAATAAAAATTTTAGGTGTATAAATTCTATTGAAATAGATGATATTTTTTAGAATATGATTCTTGGAAATTCTCTTTTATGAATAATTCAGAAATTATCCCGGAATATAAATGTTATAGATTTCACCAAGTTAAATGTAAGAATATATCTTGTTAGTCCTTAATTATATTAAGGTAAACAATGAACAAAATCATTGAAATCTATCAATCATATTTCTTCTCTTAGTCATATTGAATTGATGCATCTTGATTTATTTTGTCCAATGAAAACCTCTAGTTTTTGTTGAAATAAATATGCTTTCATTATTATTGATGACTTAAGTAAGTTCCTGAACATTGATGAGGTCTATTTCTATTAATATTTTTTACCACACCGATCATAAAATGGTTAATAAAATACTTCTCAATAATAATATTGGCCTTCATCTATATAAAGGTTTTGGGATGTGAAAGGGGAAATAGTTTATCCAAATCATAGTTCATGATTGGTTCATGGTTAGATAAAACTATGCACCTAGTAAACTGGGTGTCCAGACTCCTCTTGGATAGAGGAAGTCACAAACCTCCATTGTTTTTCTCAAATCATATGGGTTTCCCATCTAGACCATGTGGCATGGGACCCTCATTGAAAAAGGTATTTGCATGTTTGGCGCACATTTTGGCCAATCATACACATATACTATGTGGCCTCTAAAAAGTGGGGTTTTTACTATTTCCACCCTTGTTCCTTAATAAAACTCGCACAATTTTCCTCCCTTTTTACCCAATAGTGGGTTAGGAAACATTTCTTCCATCCTCCTCTACGTATGTTTCCCTCTAGTTTTTTTATTTTGAGTGTGAATTGGCGTTAATTGAAGATCTGGGTGAGTCTAACACTCCACTTTCTTCTATTCACTAGAAGAGGCCTTATGTAGTCGATCTTTTCTTTCTGATGTCCTAAATTCCTATTTTTTCCATTAGATTCTATTATTGAGGTTTGAATTCTTCTTGAGTTCAAATCAAGTTTTATGGTTAAGTGGTAGTTTTCCTATGGAATTGAGGTAGGTGGTATACAAGTAACATTGCATAGCCTCGATGATAAATTTAGGTTAATGTGGTTTTGGTCCTATGAAATTGTGATGCGTATTTTAACCCTTGGTATTAAATGTTAAAAATGGGTGTTTAGTGGTGTGTTAAACCCCTCATGATCCCCATGGGATCCATTGAGGATGATAAAATCGAGTCTAAGGGGAAACCCATGGGGTTTTCCACTTCCTAGAACATGGAATTGAGCTATTAAATGTTGAATTTAATTGTTTATGAGTTAAAACAAATAGATATTGTGTTTGAAATATTAATATAGAATAAGAGAGTGTTAATCCTAAATTGGAAGAGTTAAATGAATTATGAAATGTAATGAGTAAAATTGATAAAAGGTTAAAGTAGCATGTCTAAATCTTTTATTTTTAAGATTGGGATATTGAACTGAGGATATACTCCCACAAGTCAAGAGAGATGGATGATATATGCCCCACTAACATATTACATCAGTTAGGATGTCATACTAAATCTTTGAGTTTCTAAAAAATAGACATGATGTGATTACCTAGACTAAAGATCAGAGGTAAGTTGACATATTGAATTTTGAAATGAATGTCCATATGATGTGGGGAACTTTTCTCACCTTATTCATTGTCCAAATTTTTGTAATGGGATTATTCAAGTATGATGAAAATGGGTAGCATGTGGAACTAGTGGTTAATGTGCATATTTCCCACATTTTTTAAAAAATAGAACATAATTTATTGACTACTGCAATAAT
Organism: Viscum album; assembly: GCA_963277665.1. NCBI lineage: Eukaryota > Viridiplantae > Streptophyta > Magnoliopsida > Santalales > Viscaceae > Viscum > Viscum album. The sequence continues at coordinate 1,613,538,881 of OY728161.1, forward strand.
TTTTATCATAATTTTTTATACACTATTTTAGACTGGATATATTGTAGACACCATTGGTTGTAGCCTACTGAGATTTAATCAAATCCTACTTGGTCCATTGTTGGGTACCAGACCAGACATTATGGATTCAATTCAGGACAATGGAAAATGCCATATGTTAGATTATTGATTTGGGATTATGGATGTGTATGGATGAGAGAACATGACATTTATTTGGGAACCATGTTGGTTATTTTTTATCATATCATTATTTCTTTTCTTTTACAATTTTCTCTATATGACATGGAAAGGCATATTTACTATTTGGTTTTATTTAAGTACCCTATTTTAGAGAGTTTATATGGGATGATTCATCATTGTTTATATTATTTTCATTGTTTCTTTTTTTTATCTATTATGGATTCCTCTGATATAGAGGGTATATTCTATCCATGTGTTTAATTAGACCTTCATTACTTGTCATCAGCCTCTGGAATATGGGGAGGTGATTATGAGGTTATGTGGTAAAACGGATTGGGGCACATGTTATAGTGGCACTTGGTATGGGGCATTACAAATTGGTATTAGAGATTTTTTTTCTTTTCTATTTTATTACTATTTGTAAATGGAATATGGGAGATTAGTATGCTTCTTTCATTGGAGATGAGTTCATGTATTGGAGAAGCTGACTAATGTTTAGGGGAAAATCTATGAACTAAGGGTGGGTTTTTTATTCTTGTTATTCATTATCACAGTTGAATGTTATTTCACCTTGGGTGATATAGTTTATGTTCCATGTTATTGTTTTGTGGAATTTTTATTGTGGGCCAAAATGGTGTGAGTTTGTGCATACAGTAATCTTTATAAGAACATAGAATTTTTTGTGACATCCATCATGATCAATATGCTTGGGGAGAAGCATATGGGAAGAGAGTAAAAATGCTTTTGAGATTCCTTGATGTTTTAAAGAAATTGTGTCTAATAAAGAAGATGAAAATAGGTAAATATAAAGGATTAAATTGAATCGACAAAAAAGTGGATAATGAGAAAGTTATAACTATTTAAAGAATTAAAGTATGTTAAATCAAAGCAGTTAGTATGGTGATTAATGTATAGTTGGATTCTAAATTTTGGATTCCCTATGTCATCCATGACCCATTAGAAGGGTTTTTGATAGTAGTGTTAGAGATGTGACTTCACCCATTGGGATAGTATATATAAGGTTTTTTTATTAAATGTGACCCCTCTTTTTCATAATTTTGTGAACCTTATGCTGTGTGTTTTGAGACATGCAATTGAAATTGTAGATAAATGTCACCATAATGATGCCTAATAGCTTGAAAACATGAGGGAATTTCCAAGAATAATCATCTTGTAGTGGATCAAGAATCATAATTGGTTCTATGTAATATAGGGGAATATTAGTTATGTGAGATCTTTTATAATTTTATTCAAGTGATAGAGTGAGACATAGGGTAGGTTGAGCCAAGTATGTTTGATCTGACTAGAGAGTTTTAGTTGTAAAACCCACCAATGTTTTCTGGAGAGTGTGAACCTGAAGCATCTGTGTTTTTGGATAGATTCCATCCAAAAGATTATATATCTTGTAGAGACTCCTCCTGAGAATTCAGTCAAGTTTTAATCTTACATGTTTTGAGGAATAGCTAAGAACTGGGGGATATCCTTATTCTGATTGAGTGGGAAGATCATATGTTGTGGAAGGATTTATAGGAAAAGTTTATATAACATTTTAATCTAGATACTATAATACATAAGAGTGATTTAGAATTTATAATGTTGACTTTGGGAACTATATATGTCATGAATTATTCTTTATACTTTACTGACTTACAACACTTTGTTCTAGCACAAGTATAGAATGAGGAACTACGATGAGATTTTTTTAGGATATAATTGGATATGAGATCAAGTACTAGGCAAATATCATCTATTTAAAGAGGTTCATTGAGGTGGTGGATTAGGCACACATTTTAAAAGGGAACCTAAAGGTGGATTCTAGTGGGGGACATGTCAGCATAGTTGGAAAGTCCAATGGTACGAATTCTGATAGTAAAAATCACATTATCTAGTGTTTTCACTAAGGAAGTGGTGGACAAAGTGTCTAGGGAATAAAATTGGCCTCTCAATGTAGTGAGATGGTTCTATGATATAAATATGGAAATCTATGACGCATGAGAGGTTAGTTTATATGACCAATATTTTAGTTATGATCATAAAGGAGGATGGTAAATGCATAGTGGTTTTGTAGGAACCCTCAATAGGTGGAAAGTAATTAAAGATGAAGATTGATGAAAATTTTAGGAAGGGGGACTACTACCCCATAACTAGTATAAAGTTATAATTCTATAGTTTTTACTGTTTGGGGAGGTGGATGTGGAACATTAGGATAAGGGAATCCATATTAGTAGGGAAATGTATTACTGGTAAATCTGGTTGGAGCTCATGGTAGAGGGATAAGCCTACTTTATAAAGTTTAGTCAGCACCCTTTGGTGGAAGGGCTAGACCATTAATTGTTTGAGGTATGATTTTTATAATATCCATGCTTTTTAGTTCTTTGTCTAATATAGGGGGTCTAATTTTCTTTATTATATGTTTAGAGTGTGAATGTTTTGGGATTATATGTGAAATATATGCGTGGGGTTATGTCGATTGATACATCATTATGATCATGAGTGGAAATTATCTAGAAATGTAAGAACTATTCTATCAAGGTTGGTGGGAACCGTTTCCTTTGTGTATTTTTTGGTTGAGATGTCATGTTTTGATCTGATATTGGGGATAGATTTTATGGAGTTTTATCAAGTCCCTATTAACATTTATCAAAGAATGGAAACATTGTCATTTCTTTAGTGAAAAACTTATGTTCTCTATGGAAAATGTGATATCCTAGAAGGCTGTGTTGGGGCAGTTCATCAGTAGTTAGGTGAGCCCAAAGAACATGTTTCATGACTTTTTCTTGATGAGGGGGGTAGAGGAGGAAGTCTTCCCGCCTAAGGTGGATCATTTTTAGGATTTATTTTTAAAGGTCCAATTTGGGCTACCACCTGAGAGAGAGGTTGATTTCATGATTGAGATGATACCTAGAGCTGAGCCAGTTCCCATTCTTCCATATATGATTACACTAGAAGAGCATTAAGAACTCAAGACCCAGTTAGAATAATTAGAGAATAAGGGATTTATAAATCCAAGTGCATCACTTCTGGATTTATTAGTATGATTTGATATGAAAGATTATAAAATATTTGGGTTTTGTGTTGATTATTGGAAATTGTATTGTATGACAGTTAAGAACTGATATCTGATTCCCTATACAGATGGTCTTTTTTACTTGCTAAAAGTTTCTTCTCCTTTCTGAAAAATTGATCTGAGGTTAGGGTATCAACAGTTGAGGGGAGTCCTTTCGATATACTGCAAACTACTTTTTGGAGCAGCACTGCTTTATATGTGTTCCTCATGATTGCTTTTCAGTTAATGAATGCAACTATTTTGATTATGGGCTTAATGAAATGAATCTTCCATTTATTCATGAATTAGTTTTTAGTTTTTTTGTAGGTGGCATTTTGTTGTACTCATTGACTCCTGAACATCATTCATTTCACCATGACATCATCTTAAGTTCACTACGATAGCATAGGTTATAATCCACGATATCTAAGTGTCAATTATGGATCACAAATGTACATTTCTTTAGTCACATTGACTTAGGTGAATTTTTATCAGTGGGCCGAGATAAGTTTAAATCAGTTTTATCTTGGGAACAACCTAAGAATTATTTTCATATCCAAATGTTTTTTTGTTTTTAGTGGGATATTAAAAATGGTTGATCAAATAATTTTCTCTCAAAATCACCTCTCTTGATCATGACCCAACCATGTATTAATTTTGAATGTTCTGTGATATGTAATAATTTTTACCAAGAGTTAAATAATAATATGACCACTACATAAATTTTTATCCTATCTATTTTGGGTGAGGAGTATATATTGTTTTGTGATATGTCTGCTATCAGACACGAATTATATTTGATTTAGGGATATTGAGTAGTGATGTGTGGTTCATGACAGTTGAGTTCACCTGAATGAAACTAACCTACGAAAGATCTTGAGTTAACCATGGTGGTTTAGGATTTAATGTGTTTGGGGAATTATTTTTTTGGGAAAAGGTTTTTGGTGTATACCGATCATAAAATCCATAAGTGCATTTTTCAATGTGATTTAAATATCTATAAGTAGATATGGTTTGAGTACATGAAATAATTTGAAATTTAGCTAACCTATATTCCTAGTGATGGAAATAGGGTTGAGGATTCTTTGAACCAAAAGATATTGACTCAGGTAGTTCAATAATCTAGTTCTGAGTGGGAGATGATGTCGTTGTTTACTGAGATACATGTAGATGTTTAGGAGGGAAAGGGAAAGATGACCCTTAAATCACTATAAGTTTATTCCAATATTTTTATTTAGATCAAGTAGAGGTAGAATGAGGATCTATAATGTTTTTATTTTAGGGGAATACTTAAATGTGGGGATCTTCCTTCTAATTGAACTATCAATGATGATGAGAGCATTTACATTCATGTATGTGTTGTTGTTCCTACAGGTATGCATGAGAAGTTGATCCATGAGTTTCATGCCTTGAAGTGGTAATTTCATCATTGTTTAACCAAAATGTGTCATGGTCATCATATATTGTATTGGTGGACAGGGATGAAGAAAGAGGTTGTATGTTTCGTGACGCGATGATAAACTAATAAGTAGGGGAAGGCTGAGCATTAGTGACCAGGTGGTTTTCTATAGCTGTTTCCCATTCTAGAATGGTAGTGGGATGATTTCACCATAAATATTTTGGTAGGTTTCCAGAGGATTCCTTAGAATAATGAAGTAATATTGGTGATTTTAGATCATTTGACCATGGAAGCCCATTTCTTGTCTCTACGAGAGACTTTTACAATGGACCAGTTGGGTGAAATTTATGTTTAGGAGATAGTATGGTTGCACGATGTTCTATAAATTGTAGTTTAGGATAGAGATAAATGTTTTAAGTTTCTCTTATGGAAAGAGTTATAGAATTCCCTTGGTACACATTTTTTCTTTGGATTATGGATTTTCAACAACAGAAAAATGGGTAGTTGGAATGTAATATTCATGTGCTAGAGGACAAGTTAAGGGAATGCATCCCCATCTTTCATGGATCTTGGGGAAAAACATTGCACTTGTTGATTTGTCCTGTAACAATATTTAACAGGAGACTATTCATGTGGAACTATATGAGGCACTCCATGGTAGGCCATGTAGATCTCAGTTATGTTCTATGAAAGATGAGGAATTAGTGTTATGGGGGATGAGTCTCATGTAGGTTACATTGGAGTAGGTTCAATTAATTCAGAAACTTGTGGCTATGACTCAAAGTAGGAATAAGTCATATGTAGATCGACATCATCAATCCCTTGAGTTTATTGTTTATGATACTATGTTCCTTCAGGTATCACCATGGTCGGGTGACCATCAGATTCAGAAATAGGGTAAGTTGTCACCCACGTATGTGGGGCCATTTGAGATTGTGGTGAGGAACAAAATGGTGGAATACCAATTGTATCTTCCAAAATGGTATATTGTAATGCAAGATGATTTTCATGTATCACATCTTTATCATTATCACCCCGAACTTTCTCATGCGATCGATGTTGATGATATTGATTTTGACGTTGATGTATTTGTTGAGGAGCATATAGTTTGTATTTTGGATCGTAGTGAAAATGTTTTGAGGGGTAGGATAGTGTTTTTAGTCTAACTATTGTGGCATCACAATAACATTTAAGCGGAAAATGGTATAGGGAATATGATTTTTGGGCATAGTGGCATCCCTTCTTACCTTATAGGCTTAGTGATGCTTAAGAGAGCATCTCAAAGACAAGCTATTATAAGGAGGGGATATTGTAAGATCTGAAACATTGATGAGGTACATTTTCATTTTATGTTTTGGTTACACAAATTCTAAAATGGTTAATAAAATGATTTTTGAGAATATGAGTAGATTTTGGGGTGTCCTGGGGTTTGGGATATGAAAAGGGGATGAAATAGGTCATCCATTGCACAGATCATATTTGGTGCAAGATAAGATAAAACCATGTGCCATGGCCCAAGAAAATTTGTGGTCTAAATCCCCTTGGACAATGGTAGGCACAAAACCTCAATATGGGTTTTCAAACCATATGGTTTTCCCCACTAGATTGTCTGTCCTAGACCCCTCTTGTAAATATGGAGACATGTGATTGTCACATGGTTTGTCCACCCATGTGGCCATTAAAATGTAGGGATTTTTACCATCTCGCACCCTCAATCCTTAATATATTCCACCGTATTTTCCTAAATTTTTATCCTATAGTATCAAGGATTTTAAACCATTTCCTCCCTTCTTTTCCATGTATGGTTCTACATCAATTCTAGGTTGTTTCGAGTGTAGTTGGGTAAAAATAAAAGATCTGGGTGAGTCTAACACTCCCATTTACTCTATTTTCTAAAATAGGCCTTGTGTAGTTTTTATTTTACTTATGATTTCCTAGAACACTCTTTTCCATAAAATTCTATGTTTGTGGTTTGAAGGTTGTTGGAGTTCGAATCAAGGGATAAAAATAAGTGATTATTCTCATATGGACTTCAGGATGGTGGTAGACAAGTTATATCCCCTAGACTTAATGATAAATTCATATTGTGTTATAGTGCTATGAATTTGAAACTATGGTATGAAATGATAAAAATGGATTTTTAATGGTGTGTTAAACCCCTCATAATCCTGGTGGGGTCCATTATAGATGATTCAACTGAGTCTAAGGGGCCACCCATGGGGTGTGACACATACATGAACATGGAATTGAGTTGTTAAATTTTGAATTTATGTTTTATTGAGATTAAATCAATAGTTCTTGTTTTTAGAATTTTAATATGACATAAGGTATTGTTTGGCCTAACATAAAAGAGTTAAATGAGTTATGAAATATAATGACTGAAAGTGATAAATGTTTAAAGTATCATGTCCATATGGGTAAATAGTAATAGTGGGGGTATTGGACTAAACCTATACTCCCACGGGTTGGGCTCAACTAGTGATCTAGTCCCAACTGAAGTATTGGATGGGTTAGGATGTACAAATGAGGCTCTAAGCTCCTAATGATTGTGAATGATGTGATTACTTGGACCATGGAAATGCATTAGGTCGATATGTTGTTTTTTGAAATTAATTTCCTTGTGATATAGGGAACATGACTCTCCTTATGCATAGTTTTCTGTACTATCATGTTCTGAAGTGAGTCTGATGAAAATGGGTAACATATTTAACTAATGGTCAATGTTTTAAATTCCCAATTTTGTTAAACAATGGAACTTATTTTATATATTGTTACTTTATTTTTTAATATATTTATGAATACACTATTTTATTTTGGATATTTTTTTAACTCATTTGGTGGTGTCTTACTCAGTGGTACATAGACCCAGTTCATGCCTTCATTGGGTACCCAAGAAGACTTCTTTGTTATTAACAAGGAGAAGGGAAAAGTCCATATTTTAGATGAATTACTTTTGAATATAGATGTTCATGGATGAGGGAACCCAACATGGAGTTGGGACCCATATTTGGAATTTTTCATCATGTCTTTATTTTGGTTTTTCCTTTACATTTAGAAATGCAGGACATGACATGGAATATTTATTATTTGGTTCTGGGCATATACCTTGTATTCGAGAGTTGATATGAGATGATTAACCATTACATATATTATTTTTATTATTTATTATTTTATTTATGATGGATTACTATAATAGAGATGGTACAGTCACCCCATGTGTTTTTTAGACCCTCACTACTTTTTAGCATCCTCTAGATTATGGGAAGGTGTATATGAGGTCATGTGGAAAAATGAATAGGAGCTCCTGTTATAGTGGCACCCGGGCTGTGGAATTACAATTTTTATAGATTTAAATTGGTTTATTTATTATATAATAAGTATGAAACCATTTCTAAAAAATATGAATGGTTATTTAACTATTTCCTCTACAATTAATAAAGGTGGTGTTAGGAACCTCTCCTAAAAATTGCTGAACAACATGATAATGGGATAGATAAGGTAGAAGAAATTATTATTTACAAAATAATGAAATATAAAGTTATAGTAAAAGGAATAATAGAATATAATCATAATTAGATAGGGATCTACATGGAAATACCACTTCTGATGAGCTTGGTGAGACATCGTAAGGCTGTAACTCCAGTAGCTTCGAAGATTTCCAAAAAATGAATTGTGATATCTCCCATACAACCTACCTCTTATTTATGACCAATGACTATAAACACTAACAATCCCCAACCACTAAAAAATATATAAAATGCCATGCTTCCTATAACAACTAATCCATGTTCCTAACAACTTCCACCCACTAAAACCCACATTTTCTACAAGGTAGATATCCAAAATTTGACACACAACTTTCACCATGATCAAACCACTTCCAGATTACTTATTCCTGAACCTATTTCCCCCTTTGAGTTCAACAGAATCCCATGTTTCACTAGAGAATTACATCTTATGATAAAAAACTATAATTCCACCGTTTTCCTCTATGATTTTTCATAATCATTCATAACACCAATAGTGTCCTCAGCACCTAAAACGACTTCAACATGCAATATTTTACTTCAATTCGAACTGATTTTAGAATTCACTACCATGATTAAAGATCTATGAAACTTATAAGGTGTATGAAACAAAATACCCATCATCACTCACTTCTTCCACTACACCACACACCCTTAGAAAATTATTATCCTACATAACATCCTCTATATTCCTTACTAAATCATCCAATTTAATTTAAATAGTACTATTAGGGAGAAGATATTTATCAATAGTGTTTATTAGTTTCAAAAAACATGAATCTTGAATAGGATATTTTCTTTTCAAACTACCTTCTTATGACACTAGTGCCTTTGGCAATACAATGTGTCTTGATTCTTTCACATATAGAGGTTCCATAGAACTGGATTTATGGAATTGTATAGAAAAATCATCAATATCACATACCTATGATCACATGAACAGTAGTTATTCAAAGTACTTCCTCCCATACTCTCGATTATTCCTTGTGGACTCCACCTCTTTCCAATTATAAACTTTCTGAAATTTTTAGAACTTCTATATCTCAACCATCGATTTTTTCATCAAAATAATTACTTCTGACTACCCTATAAGTGTTTTTGATTCCATCCCAATTATCCAACTCTAATACAATCCACTAAAACACCAAAATATGTATTTATTTCAGAATGGAGAACACATAGAAGAGTTTAGGTAGGGAGAGAGAGATATAAACTTTTAAATCATCCAATAATGAAATAACATGAAAATAATTTCAAAAAAATTATATTTTTAACTGATTCCCCAATGGTTTTCTTCCCAATGGTTCATACCAGCTATAAAAAATGACAATTTTCCACAACTTTATATTATTTTTTCCACTATACTCATATCTTCAACGAAATTTATACCTTGTGTTCATGTCTCAAAACTATAATTATTTTTTTATGTCTTCCTCCCAATGTAAAGACTACTATGTGCGATTATTATCAAACTAGAAGTCTCCATGAATTCATGAACTCTCTTATAAATCGTGCATGTACCCTCCACAAACATAGATCACACACACTCCTAGATTGTCTTCTTCCCTCATTTCACTTGTAAAACAAATAAAAATTTGATCAACTCCCCAAAAGTCGTGTATCCTTGAAATACATCTAATAATCAGGAATCTATACAGGATTTCCTCCCCAGAAGGGTCTCTAGAAGAACTAAATGTCCATAATGAAATATAAAAATATCCAAGCAATCCACAACTTCTAATAACTCAATAAAAAAACAATTTTCATAGGACCCTCTCTTAAAAATGGTTCCACAAGAGGATAAAGGAGTTGAAATGGAAAAAATAATGTAGAAACTATTATTATTTTCAAAATAATGAGAGAAAGAGTTATAATAGAAGTGAGAATATGATTGACAGAGAAATGGATAATAATATCCTTATAAATAATTATTTCTATGAGATAGGAGAGTTATACTAAGTCTGTACCACTAGTTGATACCAAGCTTTCCCAAAAATGAATCGTTCCCTCCACCTTACAGGCCACTACATATTTATGGCCAATGAATAAACACTAAGAACCCTCAACTAGTAACTAATATATAAAAGACCAAGCTTCCTCGGATAGCTAATACACATTCCTAATGGGTGAAAAAATTTTAATTCTGAGTTTGATCAGTTTTGTGAAGATAATGGTTATTATCAGAACTTTTCTTCTTGAGAACCCCACATTCAAATGGAATTCTATAAAGACAAAATAAAACTATTCATGAAATCTAAAAATTGTTCTTAATGAATATAATTTTCCAATGTATTTTTTAGAATAATATAATAATAATGATTGTTATGTCTTGAATAGATTTTATGCAAGACCTTTGTTAATTAAAATCACTTTTGAATTTTTCAATGGTAGAAAACTGATAGTTTGTTATTTTAATGTTTTTTGTAGTAATTTGTTTATCTTGAATTTGATTTATAATTTAGATATATTGGATGATATATGTTTTATAGGTATATTTAATTACTATTATTATAACATTAAATCTTATAGAGTTTATAGTAATAATTCCTTAACAGTTGAATAATTTATGAATGTAAAATTTAATAAATCGCAAGATTTTCAAAAATCAAAAATTTGGAAAATTTGGAGGTTGATTTTAAGGATTTCGGTTTTGGTGAAGAAACAACTCTATATAATGTTTATACTGAGGGTGAGAAAAATTCATATCAATCTGATAATATATCATGGAGGATTCATAATGATCATCTATATAACAATGTCATTGGTAATGATGGTTCTAGTATGAAAATCAGAAGCTCACCTTTAAACTTATTTGATGAAAATAATTTGTTTATAATTATGTTTCAAATAATGTTATTTTGGTTTTAAATTATCCAAAATGTATTATTTCTATACAAGATAAGATTAATAAAAAGTTTTGTTAACAATTTTTGTTATTTATTTGAATTATTTGAAGCTATGTAGGTAATAGAAACTAAATATATCTTTATAAACAAGATGTATAAATCTAGATAGATTTTTAGAAATGAATCCATACATGTTTTTTGGGGATATTTACATGAAAAATGTATCAATTTAGATTATTCAATTACATCTATTGTTAGGTTAGGGGTTATTATAATATTGTTATATTTTTCTTTTTTTCATGAATTTATGTTATATAAAATGGATTCTAAAATTTATTTTGTAAATGGTTTTAAAACTGTATAAGTTTACATTACTCAAATCACTAATTTTCATGTTAAGAAATTTCCTGATCATGTTTATAAGTTGTCTAAAGCTTCGTATGGTCTCAAACAAAAACTAAATTCTTTTTATTAGAGGATTTGAATGTTTTGTTTGAATTGTTTCAAAAAAAGTTGTTTTTATCCTACTATAATTATAAAATTAGTTTTTAATGATATTTAAATTTGAAAATATATCTTGATGATATAGTTTTTGGTTCTTAAAGTGATTTTCTTTGTAAGGATTTATGTGCTTTGATATATTCTACATTTTACATGAGATTAATGGGAAAATTAAATTTATATATTTAATTTCAAATTCTAAAAGGAAAATGGGATCTTTATTAATTAATACATGTATGATAATGATTTGGTGAAAAGGTTTGATATCAATTCTTTTAAATGTTTGTAAACTTCTATGAGTACTAATAGTAAATTTCATGTTAATTCTTCCGGTTAATATGTTTATATTAATGTTTATACAGGTGATTGGTAGTTTGATATATTTAACTACATTTAGACTAGATGTCGTGTTTAGTATTATTTTATATGCAATGTTTCAATATTATCCTAAATAGAGTCATATAAAATCTATGAAAATAATAATTAGATATGTTAAAGGAATTGATAAATTAGGATTATTTTTTCTGCGTATAATGGTATAAATTTAATAGAATATCATTACTCTAATTTTGAAGGGTGAGTAATTGATAGAAAAATCACATCTGATATGTTTAATTTTCTTGTAAAAATATTAATTTCATTGTATTTTAAAAATAAAACATCTATTTTTTATCTAATATTGAAATTAAAAAAAATTCAAAACTTTTTTTGCTATTTTTTTATTTATATTTTTTTGGGTATTTATTTAGATAAATTTATTATTTACTACAATAATAAATCTCAAATTTATATTTCCAAAAACCATCATTGCATCCAAGAATAAACATTATTAATGTATGATTTTATTTTATTAGAGTTAATGTGAATAAGGGTGATGTTGTTTTAGAAGTTTTCTCTATTAAGAATCATCTTGTAGAAATATTTACTAATCCTTTAGTCTTTTCTCAGTTTTAAATAAATAAATTTGATCTTTGAATTTAGGAAACTTAATTGTTTTATCACTGAATATTTATAGGTGGCTTTTTTTTCTTTTTGTTTAATTAGAAATTTGGGGATAAATTAAATTTTTTCGATTTTATATGTTCATTTTTGAAATAAAAAAATGTGAGGGATTGTTTTTTTATGATTTTTTATTACATGAGGAGATTGTAGTGCTAGTGGTTTAAATTTTTAGTGTCTATATTTTGTTTGATTACATGGGTTCTATAAATATTAAGTGTTTTATTTTTTATGATTACTTTTCCACACATGTGATCTTTGTTGTTTGTATGTGCTTTATTTTTTTTAATTTATGGTATATTAGACTATTCCATGTGATTATATAATTATTATATATATAAAATTTCTAATAATTCTTTATTAATGTTTAATAATCATTTATTGTTTTAATTTTAAATATCATGTGTTAGTTTTTTATTTTAATATAATTTTTTTTTATTATTAGTTTTAAATTTATTCTACAGTTAGTTATACTTTTATGATACCATTAATTATAATTTTTTCTGCGTAATTTATAAATTAAATATATTTTCGGTTATAAATGGCTTCTACCATCATTTAAAAATTTCTACTAACATTAGTTAAAAATGTTTGATACCATTAATAAAAAATTATTACTACCACTAGTTTAAAAATAAAATACCTTCTATTCAACAAAAATATTCTACTATCAATTAAAAAAGTGTCCTACCATTAGTCAAGAATTTTTCAGCCATCAGGCATGGGAATGTGAAACAAATATTTTGTTATTTAATTTATTCTACCACTCATAATTCAAAATTATTTTTATACCAAATTATTTTTATACTTTTTTCAAGTTTTTAATATTCTATTTATTTATAAATTAACTATAAAATGATTTAAACATATGAGAATTTATTTTAAACTATTGGAAATTATATTTAGTGATGCATTAATACCCATTTTATCCCCATAAAAACATTCACGGCATGTTTTCTATACATTTGAATATATATGTTTTGTTGCATAGTTTTTTAAATGTTCTTGATTTAATGTTAAATGTCTATGAACATGTTCCATGTGTTTTCAAGGTCATAAAATTTTATGTACTATTTCAATAGTTAACACATGAATTTAGAATTTATTTTTACATAGTCAACTTGCTTGCGATATTCATGGATTTATTTGACTTGATATTATATAATTTGTTTCATTGTTTAAATCTCAAATTGTTTGTCTTGTTTTAAATTTTCCATGTTATAATAGAAACATGTACCATATAATGTGGTAGGGTGAATAATTTATGGATGATAAAAGGAGTAATAAATTACCCACACTAATCTAGGATTCTAATATTAAAAAATATTTACAACTCTTAACATTCTCCATCAAGCATGGACATTAATCACTACACCAAAATCAGTGTTTAGTAGTGGTTAATTAAACTGCCACTAAGTCATTCATTTTTCTTCAAAATCCCAACACTTATCCCCCAAACCCTGCACTCCTCTAATGCTCGCGACCCCTCGACCCCCTGACTTCACGTAGCCATACCCTCGTCGTGCCTTGCCATTGGTCCCAAGCATTACTACCCTTCGCCACGGCTTGGCTCCGTTCCCGATCCTCACCGCTTCCCTCTTCCAGTCCTATGCCATGTTGCCCCACTTTTGTATTTTTTTTTTGGATTCCTAAAGATGAGTTTTGAGATTATTTTAATATATATATATACAAATAATATCTTTTATTATTTTTGTTTTATAGTTCTATAGATTCAAAAATGAAAAATTTTAACGCTAATTAGGAGGGCCAAAATATATGATTTCAAGATTATCATTTTGAATAGTTTCAAATATAGATATCATTTTGTTACTAATTTTCATAAACATTCTAATTTTTAATATTTGATCATATCATCATGGTCTTTTAATATTTTAATAGGAGGAAATGATTTGAAGAATAGTGTTATATGAGTAATTAAGTAAGACTATAAATTTAAAATTTATTATTAAATCATTTTTACCACGTTCTTAAATCAAGATGGTGCTTAAATTTATTTTTAATATTATGAAGGCTCAAATAGAAGATCTATCATTTCGGTTGAATCATGGTAGAGATCATGAAAGGTATTTTCATTTCTAATTTGGACACAATTGTAAACTAGATATATCCAGTATCAAGAAATAGATGAGACTATTTTTATTGGGGAATTGATTTAGGTTATGAATGATACATACCAAACTGTAATCACTTTAGTTAATTATTGATACATCTATGTCATAGAATTATGCTGGTCATGTTAAGTAAAATATCACTCACATTAGGGTTGAACCTTGTAAAAAACATGTGCGCCTTCTGTTCATGTTTGTTTTTTTTTGTAAACGGGTAAGTGATAGTTTCTAATGTCAATGGGTTCTTGACATTAACCAATTAAATATGGTTATTTAGAAAAGAAATTATAAAGACTTAGTAATATTAATTAAAACCCCTTCATAGTATTACATATCAGATCACCAAGGAAAGTTATGTAATTATAATGAAAACCCTTGGAGAAAACCCTTATTTCTATGGAGATAGCATAAGTTTATGGGGATAAAATATTATACTCAAATTTATTTTTATTAATTTCATTCTACCTGATTTTTTTAAAAATTTATAAGATGGATGGAGGAAAGAGATGCACTTATTGGAATGCTCAATGTGGGGGATACAACAGTAAATGTGATGATTATCCATATGTTCAAAAAAACATCATGGGTGCTAATATTGAAAACACAATGGTAGTATTAACACAATGTATCAAGTTTTGGATAATAACCACAAACATATAGAAAGTCCTACTTCATCAAGGCATTGACCAAAAGATATTTACAATTTTATTTTTTTTCCCTTGGATCCAATTATATTTTAATGTTGGGTATCATCATTGGAAGAGATATTTAATATAGGGGAACACTATGAACAATATAATTTTTTTAAACAATTTATCATATTAAGTGGAATTTTTATCAATTGCGTGCACTAATAAATAATATAAATAATGAAGAAGACATTTTATCTTCGTTATGGTGTGATTTCATGAGGTTGTTTTCCCTCAAAATGTAAAAACGATGATGAGATAAAAATTCCATGAACTAAACTATAATAATAATGTATCCACTATGATATATGAAGTAAACATTAATTAGTTAAAAAGCTATGATATTGGTTTTTTTGATGATATAGAAAGTAATATTGATATATTTTATAATGGATTAAATACAAGTTTTTTTAATAATTTATAAATTTTGGAGGTAAATATTCATAAAGGAATTTTATGTTATACTAGAATGATGTAAATAGAGTGATTGAATAGTTAATGATCTTGGAGTCTTTGATAATATGTTTAAAGTGGATACCTATACTGGAATTTCATCTAATATAGAAGGAGATAGTAAGAAGTTTTTGTATTCCACACGTAATAAACCAACCCAAGATTCTCCCTCTAAATCCATGATTAATCCCACTTCAAGGACTAAAGTAAATTCTTGATCACAATGGGATAGAAATTAGTTCCTAACAATAAATCATACACTATTGGGAATGATTTCAGCTAATAAAATAAAAAACATGACAAGTGGGTTCCACCACAAAAGTTATAATAGCCTTCCATTAAATTGGTGGTTCATTCATACATGATAAGAAGTTATCAAATAATTAAAAATCTATATACATTATAAGGGTGGTTATATGGTGTGTGTATAACAAGCCCCATAGGATTACACCACAAGTTGTAACACTCTATTCTCGCTTTTATGTGTAAAAATTTATTATATTATATGTTATCTTATGTTTAAAGTGTTTTGGGATGAAATATATAATCAATTTAATACTTTTCCAGGACATAAGGTTTTCAAATGGTTTTGTAAACCATTTAAGTAAACTAGGTAGGTAAACAATGAAACCTGTTCGAAAAAAGGAATTGTTTTTATTTTTTTAATTATTTTTTCCCTAATTGCATTCCCTACATTGAACAAGAAGTTCATGATACCTACCAACAAAAACTCACTCCCTCTACTATCCTTCCATGGTGTAATATATGTGATTTATTAATGTTTTCTCATTAAAATTATAAGGTGAGAGTCTCTTCTCTCTTATACTTCCTTATTCTCTTTATTTCTTCATTGGTTCTTACTGCTTCTCTAGCCCTAGAAGCCATGTTGTTTGAACCTCATGTCTAGGGATTTCATAAATGGGGGGTTTTTCATTTTCAATGTATTTTGAAGTTCCTTCTATGGCCTCATATTATATTATTCATCAAAGGTGATGTGATTTTTTTCATTAAGGTTGGTGTCTCCATACCCTTTTATTTATTTGAGAGTTATTTTAATGATTGTGTTTTTAAACTATTTCTTATTAACTAGAAAGTAAATATATATGGTACATTTTATTTTTTTATCATATAAAAACACTAATTTCCCATGTCTTCCATATGTAAAAATAAAAGTAATTCATAATGATAAATTATTTTATTTTCAAATGTTATTATAATGAATTTGATACTTTTCCCGGATTTAAGGTTACCACATGGTTGTGTAAACCATTTAAGTAAACTGGGGAGGTAAAAAAAGAAACCTACTTGAAAAGGGGAATTGTTTTTATTTTTTAATTATTTTTTCCCTAATTTCATTCCCCACTTTGAAAAAGAAGTTCAAGAGAACTACCCATACCAACTCTCTTCCTCTACTATCCTTCCATGGCGTAATCTAGGTGATTCATTAGTGGTTTCTCATTAAAATTATAAGATGTGGGTCTCTTCACTCTTATCCTTCCTTATTCTCTTTATTTCTTCCTTAGTTCTCACCACTTCTCTAAAACTAGAAGCCATATTGTTTGAACTTCATGTCTAGGGATTTCTTAAATGGGGGTTTTGTTTTCTAGGTATTGTGAAGTTCATTCTCTGGCCACATATTATATTATTCATAGAAGGCAATGTGATTTTTTTCATTGAGGTAGGTGTCTCCATACCCTTCCTTTTATTTGGGATTTATTTTAATGATTTTGTTTTTATACTTGTTTTTATTAACTTGAAAACAAATTTATAAGATACTTTTTATTGTTTTATCATAGAAAAAACTAATTTCCAATATCTTCCTTATGTAAAAATAAAAATAATTCATGATGATAATGTATTTTAATTTCAAATGTTATTATATGCATCTTTCGTGTTTGATAAAATTCCAATGAGGGTATTCTATAAAATAAATTAATTACACATGGTGTATTCAACTAAATTGATTAATAATGATGGGTACTCCATGGATCAAACATTTTCCTAACCTAAAAAGGATAATTTTTTATTATGGAAATGTATTATTAAACTTATTTATTGATTGCTATTTTAATTTTATATTACTTTTATATTCATTGGATTTCACATCTTTTTGGGTATTAAATGTATGTTGAAAAATTAAGAAACACCCTTGTGTAGAAGATTAAATAGATTTCTAAATAATGTTATCCATTTGTGTTTTTTCTGTAGGCCCCACTGATATATTACATCGGTTAGGATGTCATATTGAGGCTCTAAGCTGCTAAAAAATAGACATGATCTGATTACCTAGAATGATGATCTGAAGTATGTTGACATATTGTTTTGTGAAAAGAATGTCCATGCGATGTGGAGAACTTTTCTCACCTTATTCATTGTTCAAATGATTGTAATTGGATGATTCAAGTACAATGAAAATGGGTATCTTGTTGAACTAGTGTTTAATGTGGATATTTCCCACATTTTTTAAACAATGGAACATAATTTATTTGATACTGCAATATTTTTTATCAGAATTTTTCAAACACTATTTTAGATTGGGTATACTGTCGATACCATTGGTGGTAGCCTACTGAGTTTTAATCATACCCTACTCGGTCCATTGTGGGGTAACCAACTAGACATTATGGTTGCAATTCAGGACAAGGGAAAATTTCATATGATAGATGATTGATTTGGCCTTATGGATGTCTATGGATGGGGGAACTAGACATTGATTTCGGAACCATCTTGGGTATTTATATAATGTTATTATTTTGGTTTTCCATTAAATTTTTCAGTATATGACATGGTAAGGCATATTTACTATTTGGTTTTATTGATGTACCCTATCTTGGAGAGTTGATATGGGATGATTCGTCATTGTTTATATTATTTTAATTGTTTCTGATTTTATCTATTATGGATTCCTATGATAAAGAGGGTATATTGTTTCCTTGTGTTTAATTAGACCCTCATTACATTTCATCTGCCTCTGGAATATGGGGAGGTGAGTATGAGGGCATATGGTAAATCGGATTTGGGTAGAGGTTATAGTGGAACTTGAGATTGGGCATTACAAATTGGTATTAGAGATTTTTTTATTTTCTATTTTATTACTATTTTTAAATAGAAGATGGGAGATTAGAATGCTTCTATAATTGGAGATGAGTTCGTGTATTGGAGAAGGTGACCCATGTTTAGGGGAAAACCTAAGTACCAAGGGTGGGTTTGTTATTCTTATTATTCATTATCATAGTTGAATGTTATTTCACCTTGGGTGATATATTCTATGTTTCATGTTATTGTTTGGTGGGATTTTTATTGTGGGCCAAAATGGTGTGAGTTTGTTCATACTTGAATCATTATAAGAACATAGAAATTTTTGTGACATGCATCGTGATAAGTATTCTTGGGGAGAAGAATGTGAGATAAGAGGGAAAATTATTTCGAAATTACATGATGTTTTAAAGAAATTGTACCTGGTAAAGATGATGAAAATAGGTAAATTGAATGGATAAAAAATAGTGGATAATGAGAAAGTTGTAACAATTTAAGGAATTAAATAATGTCAAATCAAAGGGGTTAGTATGGTTCTTAATGTATATTTGGATTCTAAAGTTTGTATTCCCTATTTTATCCATGACCCATTAAATGGATTTTTTTATTATGGTGTTAGATATGTGACTTCACCCATTGGGATTGTATAGATAAAGTTTTTTTATTAAATGTAACCCCTCTTTTCCGTAATTTTGGGGACCTTCTGTTGTGTGTTTTGAGACGTGCATTTGGAATTATAGAGAAATGTCACCATGATGATGCCCACTTGCTTGGGAACATGAGGGAATTTACAAGAATAATCATCTAGTAGTGGATCATGAAACACAATTGGTTCTATGTAATATAGGGGAATATTAGTTCTGTGAAATATTTTCTCATTTTATTCTAGTGATAGAGTGAGACCTAGGGTAGGTTAAGCGAAGAATGTCTGATCTTAATAGAGATTTTTAGTTGGAAACCCCTCCAATGTTTTATGGAAATGGATAACTTGATGCATCTATTTTTTTGATAGATTCCGTCCAAAATATTCGAGTTCATGTAGAGACACCTCCTGAGAATTGAGTCAAGTGTGCAGCTTACATGTTGTGAGGAATGGATAAGAATTGGGTGATATCCTTATTCTGATTTAGCAGGAAGATCATATGTTATGGAAGTATTTCCCATAAAGGTTTCTGGAACATTTCATTCTAGATACTCTAAGACATAAGAGTGATTTAGAATTAATAATGTTGACTCTGGGAACAATATATGTCGTGAATTATTATTTCTACTTTACTGACTTACAAAACTTTGTTCCAACATAGGTAAAGAATGTGGAAACTACAGTGAGATGTTTTTAGGATAGAATTAAATATGAGATCATGTACTAGGTAAATATCATCTATTTATAGAAGTCCATTGAGGTGGTGGATTAGACACGCATTTTAAAAGGGAACCTAAAGGAGGCTTCTAGTAGGGGACATGTGGACATAATTAGAAAGTCCAATTGTATGAATTCTAATTGTAGAAAGAAAATTTTCTAGTTTTTTCACTATGTAAGTGGTGTATAGAGTGTCTAGGGAATAATATAATCCTCTCAAGGTAGTGAAATGGTGCTCTAATATAAATACGGAAAACCTGGACACATGAGCGGTTAGTGTCTATGACCAATAGTATAGTTATGATCATATATGAGGATGGTAAATGTATAGTGGTTTCTTAGGAACCCTCGATAGTTGGAAGTAATTAAATATAAATATGGATGAACATTGTAGGAAGGGGGTCTACTACCCCATAACTAGTATATAGTTAGAGTTCTATAGTTTGTACTATTTGGGGAGGTGGATGTGGTACAATAGGACAAGGGAATCCATATCGATAGGGAAATGTGGCACTGGTAAATTTGGTTGGAGCTCATGGTAGAGGGGTAGGTCAACTTTTTGAAGTTCATTTGGCACCCTTTGGTGGCACGGTTGGACCATTGATTGTTCAAGGTATGATTCTTATAATATCTATGCTTTCTAGTTCTTTGTTTGTTGTAGGGGTCTCATATTATTTATTATATGATTAGTTTGTGAATGTTTTGGGTTTAGATGTGAAATATATGTGTGGGTTTTTTTCGATTGATACATCATTTTGAGCATTAGTGGAAATTATCAAGAAATGTAAGAACTATTCTATCATGGTTAGTGGGAACCATTTCCTTTTCATATTTATTTTGGTTGAGATGTCAGGTTTTGATCTAATATTAGAGATGGATTTTATGGTGCTTTATAGAGTCCCTACTGACATTTATCAAAGAATGGAAACATTCGCATCTCTTTAGTGAGACACTTGTGTTCACAATGGAAAATGGGATATCCTAGAGGGCCATGTTGGGCCATTTCATCAGTAGTTTGGGGAGCTCATAGAGCATGTGTCATGACTTTTTATTGATGATGGGGGTAGAGGATGAAGTATTCCCGCCTATGGTGGATCGATTTTAGGATTTATTTCTTAAGGACCTATTAGGGATACTGCCTGAGAGAGAGGTTGAGTTCATGATTGAGATGATACCTGTAGCTGAGGCAGTTCTTATTATTCCATATATGATTACTCTAGCAGAGCTTTAAGAACGCAATTCCCGGTTAGAGGAATTTGAGAATAAGGGATTTATAAATTCAATTAAATCACTCCTGGATTCACCATAATGGTTTGATATGAAATATTATATAATGCTGGGGTTGTGTGTTGATTATTGGAAATTGAATTGTATGATAGTTAAGAACTAATATCATATTCCTCATATAGATGATATTTTTGACTAGCTAAAAGGTGCTTCTCCTTTTTTAAAAATTTATCTGAGGTTACGGTATCAACAGTTTAGGGAGAGACCTTTTGCTATACTGCAAACTAATTTTAGGAGAAGCATTAGTTTATAAGTGTTTTTCATGATTCCTTTTCGGTTGATGAACACAACTATTGTGATTTTGGGATTAATGAAATGAATCATCCATTAATACATGGATTAGTTTTTAGTTGTTTTGTATATGAAATTTTGTTGTACTCATTGACTCATGATCATCATTCATATCACCTTAACATCATCCTATGTTCACTGAGATATCATAGGTTATAATCCATGATTTTTAAGTGTCAATTATGGATTGAAAATGTACATTTCTTTTGAAACATCATCTTAGGTGAATTTGTATTAGTGGGCCCAGAGAAGGTTCAATCAATTTTATCTTGGAAACGACCTAGGAATTATTTTCATATTAAAATATTTTTTGTGTTTAGTGGGATATTAAAAAATGTTCATCAATGAATTTTATCTCTTGGAATCACATCTCTTGGGCATGACCAAGACATGTATCAATTTTGAATGGTCTGTGATATGTGATAATTTTTACCAAGATTTAAATAATAATATGACCACTACATAAATTTTTATCCTATCTATTTTGGGTGCGGAGTATATATTGTTTTGTGATATGTCTATTATCATACATGGATAAGATTTGATATACGGATATTGAGTAGTGATGTATGGGTCATGATAGTTGAGTTCACATAAATGAAAATAACTTACAAAAAATCTCGATTTAACCATGGTGGTTTAGGATTTAATGTGTTTGGGGAATTATTTTTTGGTAAAAAGGTTTGTTGTGTATACCGATCATAATATCCTTAAGTGCATTTTTTCCAATGTGATCTAAATCTCTATAAGTAGATATTGTTGGAGTACATGAAATAATTTGATATTGAGATAACCTATATTCTTAGGGAAGGAAATAGTGTTGAGGATTCTTTGAACTGGATGATATTGACTTAGGTAGTTCAATAATCTAGTTCTGAGTGGAATATGATGTTGTTTTTTATTGAGATACATGTAGATGTTCAGGAGGGAAAGGGAAAGATGACCCTTAAATCACTATCATTTGAATCCACTAATTTGATCTAGATTAAGGAGAGGTTGTATGAGTATATATAGTGTTTTTCTTTGAGGGTAATACTTAAATGTGGGGATTTTTCTTCAGATTGGACTGTCAATGATGATGAGAGAATTAACATTCTTGGATGTGTTGTTGTGACTACATGTATGCATGAGGAGTTGATCCAGGAGTTTCATGCCCTGAATTTTGAATTTCATCCTGGTTTAACAAAAAAATTTCATAATCATCATATATTGTGTTGGTGTCCTGGGATGAAGAAAGAGGTTGTATGTTTCGTGATCTGATGTTATACTAATCAATAGGGGAAGGCTGAACATCAATGACCCGGTGGTTTTCTATAGCCGTTTCCCATTTTGGAATGTTAGTGGGATGATTTACCCATAAATATTTGGTAGGTATCTAGAGGATTCCTTAGATCAATGATGTAATATTGGTGATTTTATATCGGTTGACCAAGGCAACCCATTTATTGTCTATACGAGAGACTTTTACCAGAGACCAGTTGGTGAAATTTATGTTCGGGAGACAGTACGGCTGCACGAGGTTCCATAAATTGTAGTTTAGAATATATTTAAATGTTTTACATTACTCTTATGTATTGGGTTAAATAAGGCCCTTAGTACACATGTCTTTTTTGGATTATGGATTTTCACCAACATAAAAATGGGTAGTTGGAATGTACTATTCTTGTGCAAGAGGACAAGTTAAGGGAATGCATCCTATACTTTCATGGATCTTCGGAAAAAACATAAAACTTGTTGATTTTTCCTATAACAATAGTTAATAGGAGACTATTCATGTGTAACTATATTAGGAACTCAATTGTAGGCCATGTAGATCTTAGTTATGTTGTATGTAGGATGGGGAATTAGAGTTTTGGGGGCTGAGTCTCATATATGATACATCGGAGTAGGTTCAAGTAATTCATAAACTTATGGATATTACACAAAGTAGGAAGAAGTCATATGTCAATCGACATCATAAATCACTTGAGTTTATTGTTTATAATTATGTGTTTCTTTGGGTATCCCTAAGGATGGGTCACCATCAGATTCAGAAACAGGGTATGTTGTCACCCAAGTATATGGGGCCATTTGAGATTGTGGTGAGGAACAAAATGGTGGAATACTAATTGTATTTTCCAAAATGGTATTGTGGAATGCATGATGTTTTTCATGTGTCTCATCTTCATCATTATCACCCCAACCATTCTCATGCGATCGATTTTGATGATATTGATCTTGAGGCTGGTGTGTTTGTTTAGGAACATATAGTTTGTATTTTTGATCGTAGTGAAAATGTTTTGAGGAGTAGGATAGGGTTGTTGGTCTAAGTGTTGTGGAATCACAGTAATATTTAGGAGAAAAAATGGTATAGTTAAAATGTTTTTTTGGACTAGTGGCATGACCTTCTTACCTTGTAGGCTTAGTAATACTTAGGAGATCATCTCAAAGACAAGATATTATAAGACGAGGATATTTTAAGATCTGGAACTTTGATGAGGTGCATTTATATTTTATGTTTTGGTTAAACATATTTTAAAATGGTTAATAAAATAATTTCTGAGAATATGAGTGGATTTTGGGGTGTCCTGGGGTTTTGGTATATGAAAAGGGGATGAAAAAGGTCATCCATTTCACAGATAATAGTTGGTGCAAGACTAGATAAAACCATGTGCCATGGCCCAAGAAAATGTGTGTCCTGACTCCCCTTGGACAGAGGTAGGTACACAACCTCAATATGGGTTTTCAAACAATATAGTTTTCCCAACTAGATTGTCTGGCATGGACCCCTCTTGGAAATAGGAATACATGTGATTGGAACATGGTTTGTCCACCTGTGTGGCCATTAAAAAGTGGGGAGTTTTACCATTTATCCCCCTCAATTATTTATATATCTTACTAAATTTTACTAACTTTTTATCCTAATGTATCAAATATTTTAAACAAGTTCCTCCCTCCGTATATAAGTATGGTTCTACATCAATTCTAGGCCATTTGGAGTGAAGTTGGGTGAAAATCGATGATCTGGGTGAGTCTAACACCATCCTTTACTTTATTTTCTAAATGAGGACTTGATTCGTTTTTATTTTACTTATGATTCCCTAAAACCATATTTTACATAAAATTCAATATTTGGTGTTTGAAAGTTGTTTGAGATCAAATCTAGGGATAAGAATAAGCGAGTATTTTTATATAGATTTGATGTAGGTGGTAGAAAAGTTATATCACATAGACTTAATGATAAATTCAAATGTATGTGGTTCTGATATTTTTTTATAGTGCTATTAATTTGAAACCATGGTACAAAATGATAAAAATGAAAGTTTAATGGTGTGTAAAACCCCTCATAATCCCTTTGGGGTCCATTATAGATGATTCAACTGAGTCTAAGGGTCCACCCATGGGGTGTGACACTTACCTGAACATGGAATTGAGTTGTTAAATTTTGAATTTAATGGTTTGTGATATTAAATCAATGGTTTTTTTAGAATTTTAATATGTCATAATTTATTGTTTTTTCTAACATAAAAGAGTTAAACGAGTTATGATATGTTATAAGTAAAAGTGAAATATGTTTAAAGTAGCTTGTCCATATGGGTAAATGGTAATAGTGGGGTGTTTGACGAAACCTATACTCCCACGGGTTGGGCTCGACTAATGATCTTGTCCCAAATGAAGTATTGGATGGGTTAGGATGTGCAACTAAGGCTCTAAGCTCTTAAATATAGTACATGATGTGATTACCTAGACCGTGTTAATGAGGTAGGTCGATATATTTTTTTGTGAAATGAATTTATTTATGATGTAGGGAACATGACTCTCCTTATGCATAGTTTTCTGGACCAACATTTTCTGAATTGAGTCTGATGAAAATGGAAAACATATGTAACTAATATTCAAAGTTTTTAATTCCCAATCTTGTACAAAAATGGAACTTAATTTATATATTGTTATGTTATTGTTTACTATATTTCCGAATACACTATTTTATTATGGATATTTTTTTAACTAGTTTGGTGGTGGCCTACTCAGTTGTACATAGACCCAATTCATGCCTTCATTGGGTACCCAAGAAGACTTCTTGGTTATTGTTCACGATAATAGAAAATTCAATCTTTTAGATAAATTCCTTATGTATAGAGATGTGCATGGATGAGGGAACCCAAAATAGAGTTGGGACCCATCTTGATAATTTTTCATCGTGTATTTATTTTGGCTTTTTCTTTATATTTAGAATTATAGGACATGACATGGAATATTTACTATTTAGTTGCGGGCATATAACTTGTTTTTGAGAGTTGATATGGGATGATTATTCATTACATATATATTGTTTTGATTATTTCTTAGTTTATTTATTGTTTATTGCTCTAATATAGAGGATATAGTCACCCCACGTGTTTTATTAAACCCTCACTACTTTTCAGAATCCTCTAGATTATGGGAAGGTGTGTATAAGGCCGTGTGGCAACCTAAATAGGAGCTCCTGTTATAGTGGCACCCGGGATGAGTAATTACAATTTAAATATATTTACATTGGTTTATTTTTTATATCATAAGTATGAAAACATAGTGAGATTTAATTTTTTGTAAAAAAGTTAAACATATGAATGGTTGTTTAATTGTTTCCACTAGAATTGTTAAAGGCAGTTATAGGAACCTCCCCTAAAAATTGTTGAACAACATGATAATGAAGATGAAATGGGACAAATAAGATAGGAGAAATTATTATTTACAAAAGAATGAGAGAGAGAGTTACATTAAAAGTAATAATAGGGTATAAGAATTATTAGATAGGTATCTACTTGGAAATACCACTTCTGATGAGCTTGGTGAGACCTCGTAGGGCTGCAACTCCAGTAGCTTCAAGATTTTTGAAAAATGATTTATGCTATCTCCCATACAACCTACCTCTTATTTATGACCAATGAATATAAACACTACCAACCCTCAACCACTAAAAAATAGATAAAATACCATTCTTCCTATAACAACTAATCCACATTCTTAAAAACTTCCACCCCCTAAAAACCAGCTTTTCTGGAAGGTGGATATCCAAAATAGGACCCACATCTTTTTCCATGATAAAGCCTTTTCCAGTTTATTTTTTCTTGAAGCTATTTCCACCTTTTAGATCAACAGAATCCCACGTTTCACTAAATAATTACATCCTATGAAAAAAATTATAATTCCACCTTTTTTCCTCCATGATTTTTCATAATCATTTACAACACCTATAGTGTCATCAGCACCTAAAACGACTTCAACATGTCATCTTTTACATCAATTCAAACTGATACTATAATTCACTAGCATGATTAAAAATCTATGACACTTATAAGCTGTATGACACAAAATACCAGCAAGTTATCTCATTTTTATGGATCCCATTTGTACACATTAACACTTTTACTCACACTGTCATTATCACTCACTACTTCTACTATGCCACACACCCTTAGAAAATGAGTATCCTACATAACATCCTATAGATTCCTTACTGAATCATCCACATTAACATAAATAGTACTATTAGGGAAAAGATCATTATCAATAGTGTTTATTAGTTCCAAAAACATGAATCTTGAATATGATCTTCTCTTTCCACACTACCTTCTTATGACACTAGTGCCTTTGGAAATACACTATGGGTTGATTCATTCACATATAGAGGTTTCATAGAACTAGATTTATGGAATTTTATAGACAAATCATCAATATAACATACCTATATTCACATGAATAGTAGTTATTCAAAATAATTCCTCCCATAATCTCGATTATTCGACATGGACTTTTCCTCTTTCCAATCATAAACATCCTGCAATTTTTAGAACTTCTATATCTCAACCACGAATTTTTTCCTCAAAATATATACTTCTGACAACCCTATAACTGTTTTTCAAGCCATCCCAATTAGAAAACTCTAACAAAATCCACTAGAACACTAAAATATGTATTTACTTTAGAATGGAGAACACTTAGAAGAGTTTAAGTAGGGAGATAGAGATAGAAACTTCTAAATTATCCAAGAATGAAACAATAAGAACATAATTTCAATTTTTTTATTATTAACCAATTCCCCCAATGGTTTTCCTCCCAATGGTTCATAACAGCTATAAAAATTTCAATTTTCCACTAATTTATATTATTTTTCCATTATACTCTTATCTACAAAGCAAGTGATACCTTGTGTTCATGTTTCACAACTAAAATTAGTTGTGTATGTCTTCCTCCCAATATATGGACTACTATGTGTGATTATTATCAAACTAGAAGTCTCCATGAAGTCATGAACTCCTTTATAAATCTTTCATGTACCCACCACAAACATAGTTAACACACACTCCTATAGTGTCTTATTCCCCCATTGCACTTGTAAAACAAATAACAGTTTGACCATCTCCCCATAAATGGTGTATCCTTCAATGACTTCTAATAATCAGGAATCTATTAAACTATTTCATCCCTAGAAGGGTCTCTAGAAAAACTCAATGTCCAAAATGAAATATGAAAATATTCAATCTATCCACAAAATCTATGAAATAAATAAAAACACCAATTTTGATAGGATCCTCTCCTAAAAATGGTTGCACAAGAGGATAAAGTAGATGAAATGGAACAAATAATGTACCAACTATTATTATTTTCAAAAGAATGACAGATGGATCCATAATAGAAGGAATAGTAGGATTGATGGAGAAATGGATAATAATAACCTTAGAAATAATAGTTTCTATGAGATAGTAGAGTCCTCCCATGTTTGTACCTCTAGCTGAACCAAGCTTTCCCAAAAATGAATCATTCCCTCCACCGTACATACCACTACCTATTTACGACAAATGACTAAACTCTAAGAACCCTTAACTAGTAACTAATAGATAAAAGACCAAGCTTCCCCTGATATCTAATAAACATTCCTAATGGGTGAAAAGTTTGTTAATTTTGAGTTTGATATGTCTTGTGAAGATAATGGTTATTATCAGAAATTTTATTCTTGATAACCCCACATTCAAATGGCATTCTAGAAAGACAAAATAGAACTATTCAGGAAATCTGAAAAATGTTCTTAATGAATATAATTTTCCTATGTATTTTCGTGAATAATCTAATAATACTTATTATTATGTCTTAAATAGTGTTTATGTTAGAATTTTGTTAAAGAAAACCACTTTTGAATTGTTAAATGGTAGAAAACTGATGGTTTTTAATTTCAATGTTTTTTGTAGTAATATTTTTATCTTGAATTTTATTTATAATTTTGATATGTTAGATGATATGAGTTTTAGAGGTATCTTTCACAGTTATTATTATAACATTAAAACTTATTGCTTTTATAATAATCATTCCTTGATGGTTGAATAATTTATGAATGTAAAATTTGTTAAATTGTAAGATTCTCATAGATCAAATTTGGAAAATATTAGGATGATAATAGGAATTTTATTTTTGGTGAAGAAAAAACTCTAGATAATTTTTATACTAAGGGGGAGGAAAATTCATATCAATATGATCCTATATCTTGGAGGATTTATAATGATCATATAACTAACAATGTGATTGGTAATGATGGTTATAGTATGAAAATCAGAAGCTCTTATTTTAACTTATTTGATGACAATAATTTTTTTTATAATTATGTTTCAAATAATGTAATTTTTGTTTTAAATTATTCAAAATAGATTATTTCGATACAAGATAAGATAAACAAATTTTTTATAAAATTTTTTTTTTCTTTATTTGAATTATTTGAAGATATGTAGATAATAGGAACTAAATATATCAATTTAAACAAGATTGATAAATCTTGATAGATTTTTAGAAATGAATCCATACTTTTTGATCAGAGATATTTAAAAGAGAAATTTATCTATTTATATGATTCATTTAAATATATTTTCAGGTTAGGGGTTATTATAATCTTGTAATATTTTTCTTTTTTTCAGGATTTTATGTTATATCAAATGGATGTTAATATTTATTTTGTAAATGGTTTTAAAACTGAACATGTCTATGTTACTCAAAACCCTAATTTTCATGTTGAGAAATTTCCCGATCATGTTTATATGTTGTCTAAAGCATTGTATGGTCTCAAACAAAAACCAAAATCTTTTTATGAGAGGCACTGAATGTTTCGTTTGAATTGTTTCAAGAAACGTAGTTTTTATCATTATATAATTATAAAAATAGTTTTGAATGATATTTAAATTTGAAAAATATATGCTAATGATATAGTTTTTGGTTATTCATGTGATTTACATTGTAATGATTTATGTGATTTGATGTATTCTACATTTTGTATAAGATTAATGAAAAAATTAAATTTATTTATGGAATTTAAAATTCTCAAAGGAAAATGGGATCTTTCTTAATTAATCCATGTATGATAACGATTTGGTGAAAAGGTCTGATATCAATTCTTGTAAATGTTTGTAAACTCTTATGAGTACTAATTTAAAATTAGATGTTAATGCTTCTGGTGATAGCTTTATATTAATGTTTATAGAGGTGTGATAGGTAGTTTTATTTATTTAACCACATCGAGACTACATATCATGTTTATTATTTTTTTATATGTAATGTTTCAAGATTATTCTAAAGTGGGTCATATAAAATCTATGAAAATAATAATTAGATATGTTAAAAGAATTTATAAATTAGGATTTATTTATTCTAAGTATAATGGTATAAATTTAATAGAATATCATTACCATAGTTTTGGAGGGTGTGTAATTAATAGAAAAAATAACATCTGATATGTTTAATTTTCTTGTAAAAATATTAATTTCACGGTATTTTAAAAATAAATTGTCTATTTTTTATCTAATATTGAAATTGATAATTTTTTTTGAAAACATTTTATTTATTTTATTTATAAGATATTTTTTTTTTGTATTTATTTAGATAAATTTATTATTTATTATGATTATACATCTCAAATTTATATTTCCAAAAACCATCATAGCATCTTAGAATAAAGAATATTGATGATTGGTTTCATTTTATTAGAGTTCATGTGTATAAGGGTGATGTTGTTTTAGAATTGTTCCCTAGTAAGAGTCATCTTGCGTAAATATTTACTAATCCTTCACACTTTCCTCAATTTTAAATAAATAAATTTGATCTTGGAATATAGAAACCTTAATTGTTTTATCACTACATATTTATAGGTGGAGTTTTTGTTTCTTTTTGTTTAATTAGAAATTGGGGGATAAATTAAATTTTTTTTGATTTACCATGTTCATTTTTTTAATAAAAAATGTGAGAAATTGTTTTGTTATGTTTTTTTATTACATGGGGAGATTTTTGTGCTAGTGGTTTAAATTTTTAGTGTCTATATTTTGTTGGATTACATAGGTTCCATAAATATTAAGTGTTGTATTTTTTATGATTACTTTTCCACACATGTCCTATATGTTGTTTTTATGTGCTTTATTTTTTTAATTTATGGTATATTGGACTATTCCATGTGATTATATAATAATTATATATCTAAAATTTCTAATAATTGTTTATTAATGTTTAATAATAATTTATTGTTTTAATTTTAAATATTTTGTGTTAGTTTTTTATTTTAATATAATTTTCTAACTATTAGTTTTAAATTTATTCTATAGTTAGTTATAATTTTATGCTACCATTAATTATAATTTTTTCTACCTAATTTATAAATTCAATATATTTTCGGTTATAAATTGCTGCTACTGTCACTTAAAAATGTCTACTAACATTAGTTAAAAATGTTTGATACCATTAGTAAAAAATTATTACTACCATTAGTTTAATAATACGCTACCTTCTATTCAAAAAAATATTCTACCATCAGTTAAAAAAGTATTCTATCATCAGTCAAGAATTTTACATCAGGAATGTGAATGTGAAACAAATATTGTGTTATTTAATTTATTCTACCATTCATAATTCCAAATTATTTTTATATCAAAATTATTTTTATATATTTGTTTTCAAGTTTTCAATATTCTATCGATTTCTAAATTAATTATAAAATATTCTAAACATATGAGAATTTATTTTAGATTATTGAAAATTATTTTTAGTGATGCATTAATACAAATTTGTATCTCTATATAAAACATTCACATCATGTTTTCTATACATTTGAATATATATGTTTTGTAGTATCTTTTTTTAAATGTTCTAGAATTATTGTTAAATTTCTATGAACATGTTCTTTGTATTTTCAAGGTCTTAAAACTTTATATATTATCTCAATATTTAACACATGAATTTAGAAGGTATTTTCACATAGTCAAATTTCTTGCGATATTCATGGATTTATTTGACATGATATTATAGAATTAGTTTCATTGTTTAAATCTCAAATTATTATGCTGGTTTTAAATTTTTCATGTCAAAATGGAAATATCTAAAACATTCATTTTTTTCAAAATCCCAACACTAATCCCCCAAATCCCACACTCCCCTGACCCTCGTGACCCCTCGACCCCATGACCCCACATAGCCCTACCATCGCTGTGCATATCCGCTAGTCCCAAGAATCACTTCCCTTCACCACACCTTGTCGCCGGTCCCGATCCTCATTGCTTTCACCCCACCATTCCTGAGCCTCGTGGCCCCACATTTGCATGTTTTTTGGATTCCTAAAGATGTGTTTTGAGGTTATTTTAATAGAGATATCAAAATAATATCTTTTATAATATTCCTGTGATCGTTCTAGAGATTCAAAAATGAAACGTTATAACCCTAATTAGGATGGCCAAAATATATGATTTCAATATTATCATTTTTAATAGTTCCAAATATAGAGATCATTTGGTCACTAATTTTCCAAAAAATTATAATTTTTAATATTTGATAATATCATCATGGTATTTTGAGATTTAAATAGGAGAAAATGATTTTAAGAATAGTTTTTTATGAGGAATTAAGTAAGACTATAAATTTATAATTGATTATTAAATCATGTGTACATAAAGTTCCTAAATCCAGAGAGAGATTAAATTTATTTTCAATATTATGAAGGCTCGAATAGAAGATCTCTCTTTTGGGTTGAATCATGGTAGAGATCATGAAAGGTATTTTCATTTCTAATTTAGACACCATTGAAAACTAGATGTATCTGGTATCAAGAAATAGAGGAGATTATTTTTATTGGGGAATTGATTTAGGTTAAGAATGATAAATACCGTACTATAATCACTTTATTTCATTATTGATACATCTATGTCATATAATTATGTTGGTCATAGTAAGGAAAATTTCACTCACAACGGGGTTGAACATTGTAAAAAACTTGTGTTCCTTGTGTTCAAGTTTGTTTTTTTTTGAAATGGGTAAGTGATCGTTTCTAATGTCATGGGGTTCTTGACATTAACCAATTAAATATAGTAGATTAGAAAACAAAATATAAAGACTCGGTAATATTAATTCAAACCCATTAATAGTATTACATATCAAATCACCTTGGAAAATTAGGTAATTGGAATGAAAACCCTTGGAGAAAACCATTAGATCTATGGAGCTAGCATAAGGTCATGGGGATAAAATTTTACACACAAATTTATTTTTATTAATGTCATCCTAATTAATTTTTTTTAAAATTTCTAAGATGGTTGGAGGAAAGAGATGTACTAATATGAATGCTCAATGTGGTGGATACAATAGTAAATGTGATGATTATCCATATGTTCAAAAAACATCATGGGTGATAATATTGAAAACATCGTGGTTGTATTAACACAATGTATCAAATTTTGGACAATAACTATAACCATATGGAAATTCCTACTTCATCGTGGCATTGACCTAAGGAAATGACATATTTTATTTTGTGGGCCCATGGATCCCCTTATAGTTTAATGCTAGGTATGATGTAACACCCCAAGTTTTTCTAAGATAAATAGAAATGAATGGAACTTTGTTTTAAAAAGATATATTTAATTAGCCTTTAAAACATAACTTTTCTACTTATATATTCTGAATTTCAAGAAACTGTCATCTACAATTATGTTCAGTATGTTATTTAGAGTCTGATGAAACAAACTTGTTTTTTGGTGAATAGTAACATTCCCTTATGAATATTAATATGAATAGTAATATGAATAGTAATATGACCTCATGAATAGTAAATAATAATATTATTTTATTTTCCCATGGCAATAGGATAATGGGATCTTAATTAATTTTCCAATGTCACATAAAACTAATTGCACTTCAATATTGTTATTTTTCGAAATAACTATGACCTTATTTAAAAATTAAATTAATAGTATTTAGAGAAATATTTTTGAAAATTGGAGTTCATTTTTGAATTCTACATGTAGAAAAATGGTTGGGGTAAATTTTTGGTATTTTTCTGAAACTCTTGAATTTTCGGTGAATAGTGAAATACGATAAAATGCCGTATAATCAATTTATCAGTAAAAATGCACTATTTATGACATCATAATTGATTCAAGGACACTTTTTTAGAACTAAAATGATATTATCACTATTTAGGGCCACTTTATTTGAGATTATTCATAGTGTTGATAAAAATATTATAATAATGATTAAAATAATCTAAAAGACCTCCCCTCCTCCACTATAAAGATCACCCTTACTCCCGTCTTCCTCCCACACCTCTCAAGCCTTGAGAATTGTCCAATTTCTGCCAAATTTCATCCCCAATATTCTTCCCCACGTCCTAGAGCTACTGGTCTCACAAAAAGACCAAAATCAAATCCCTTAAGAAGGATCTCAAGGAGAAAAGATCAAGAGGTAAACAACCTCTTTTATTTTCATTCTTTTCTTTCATTTTTTGTCATTCTCTTCCATTACCTTTGTCTTGTGTTGGGATATTTCATTAAATATTTACCCCTTATTGTACATATCTTTTATGAATGATGATGTATTCCATTCCTCTCATCAATCTTGTTTTTATGAAATTTTAAGAGACGTCGTTAGGCTGCCGAATTTTCGTGAGAAATTTCTCAAGATTTTCTTTTATTTCATGATTCGTTTTTCTTCTTTCCTCTTACTCCATCTTATCCAAGAGGCATGAAATCTCCAGAATCATGTATATTCATTATGTTCTCGTGATTATGGAAAATTCCTCATCATTATTCTTCTCCTCATCCACTTATTTAAAGAATAAAAAAACATTGTCCATTTGTGTCGAATTACCGACATCGTGGACGATGTATTTTCAATTTCCATTAATTCTTTCAATTATGGTCATAAAACCATTTATATGGTTGAAAAAGGTTATATTATATGTTTTATGACTCATATAAGGTTCTGTAATTCTTTTGTACTCATGGTTCTAATTTAAAAGACAAAATGACGTTGTTATTATCAAAGAACCACTTAAATGATCTAAATGACCATCATTAATGTTTTATCTCATGAATCATCCTCATATAAAGAAATCAAAGTGATAAATGGTGTAATTTATGGTACTGGAAATATGTAAATACTAATCCATTCCAATTCTGGAGTTTCACTTCCAATCAACAAGAACGATTCATCATGAACCGATTGTGAAAATCACAAAAGAACTCGCCCAAAATAATGCAAGGAACAAAATACTAACAATTAAGGGGTGAAATGTGGTTATGAAATGACCATATAAGATGTTATACACATGAAAATGTTTCACTAAAATACTAATAACACTCTTTTAACCATTATACAGGAGGTTTAAACAATTTTTAAGTAAGACAACCCTAAGGTAAGGGAATTCTTAACCCGATTTCCATTCTTTGGGTTAACCTTCTACTTTATAATTTATGTGCTATTTAAATTTTTTGTCTGATGTGTTCTATTTATATTATGTTTCATTATGTTTATTTATAGAGTATATACATATTCCTTCCACTCTATTAAGTCTCACTTGAAATATATGATGTTTATAAGGGACTTTTCTTCTAAAATACTCTTTTAAAATTCTATTTTATAAGATTCAAAGGAAATGTTTTTATTCTATTGTTTATGTTGTATGATTATGTTTTGGTTATTGGGAATTGTTTATGATGAAGTGTGGGACTTATATTTCCCTCAAATTCATTGGGTATGAGTAAGTTGGAGGTCGACCATATGGTTACTCCAAGTGTAACTGTGATGGTTACAAAAAGTAAGGTAGCCATGAGGGTTACAAATTTTAAGGTAGCCAAGATGGTTACAAGATTATGTAAGTAATGCCCCAAGATACCTATATGATTATATTTATGTTTGTGTGGATCATGTGTAAATATCATGTTACACGAAGTAAGTATTAATGGGTAGAAATCATGACTTTTGAAAATGTTTTCATACGTTATGAGTATTCATGGTCTAATGTGATTTTTCCTTATTTTTCATACCTTACTGAGATTTTTTGCTCATCCCATGTTTTTAAATTATTTTTCACAGGTTAATGGATGAGTAATACAAGGAAGAAAGACATGCTAAATGTTTATGAATTGTCAAGGAGTCTTATTTTAAGTTTTAATGTTTTATATTCTAAGAAAAATGGAAACTGATTTTATGGTATCCACTATGTAACAATGTGTAATGTTATGAATGTTTTTTCTTCATTCTCTAAAGCTCTAAACTTGAAATGATCCTCAATGTAAAAGGAAGTGTTTCATTGAATAAATTCAAGATTATGTATGTAATAAGTGCGGGTCTTTATAGTTGGCATCAGATGATGGTTTAGATAACTTTAGGGGTTAAGGTGATGCTAATAGAATACCATAAATAATTTTCACTCTATGTTTAATTTGTAATAGAATTAAAAGATTACCATGTTGCTTCATCTAAGAAATGTTTGTTTAGAATGGTTGTCCGCATTAGAACAGGGATGCTGAAGAGGAGAGGCACCGACATAATGACATCCTTCCTGATCTATAGCCTGGAATGGTAGGGATTGGAACCGAGTAGTTTGTGACAGTAATGGCTCAGCTAACGCTAGAAATAAATGGTGGTGGAATCCATGCAAGAGAATAAATAGAGGTACCCCAACGAAACATGAAAGTGGTGGAACATATTATGAGACAACATCCTCCTGCATTCAATGGATCTTCTGACCCAGTGGCAGCAGAAGGATGGATTAAAGCCCTTGAAAAGATATTTGATGTTATGGGATGTTTGGACAATCAAAAGGTAAGTCTTGCCATTTATTGTTTTGAAGGGGAAGCTGATCAGTGGTGGTCAATGGTAATGAATATCAAGGGTAGAGAGGATTTTTATGTCTTAGTGTGGGATGAATTTAAAATACTTTTTCTGGAAAAATATTTTTCTAAGGTGGTGCGACTTAGAATGGAGAAGCAATTCCTTGAATCGAAACAAAAGGAGGAAGATTCAGTGGCTGTGTATGAAGCGAACTTCACCTGACTGGCAAGGTATGATCCAAATCTTATTCTGGATCTCGATAGCAAAATCAACCGCTTTTACTTAGGATTGAGCCAAGGCATCGAAGGGCGTTGGCCTCTCGTGAATTAAAAATTTATGAGAAACTTGTCCGAGGTGCTGAGAGGGTAAAGATGGAATTTGCTGATGATCACATGCATTTTGGAAACAAAGAGAAGAAGAGGTCCCGTTGGAAATAAATGGGTAATAATCAACCAAAGAAATCTGTTGGTAAGAAAATCTAGTTTCCAGTTTGTGAAAAGTGTGGCAAGAAGCACCCTGGGGAATGTCTTATCAAAACTGGGAAGTTTTTTAAATGTGGTAAGTTTGGACATATGGCCCGTGATTGCAATGAAAATTATCCAAAGACTAATCCTGATAAGAAAACTGTAAAGTGTTTTAAATATGGTGAGATGGGTCACTATGCAAATTCTTGTCCAAAGAGGGATCCAAATGATGGAAAGAAGCCAGACTACAGGCAGAAAGGTGTAGTGAGATCCTTTGTGACTATGTCAGCAGGTGTTGGGCCATCCAATGGAGTTGTATCATGTACTTTGTTTGTTCCCTCAGATTTTTCTAAAGCTTTGTTTGATACGGTTTCTACACATTCCTTCATCTCTGAGAAATTTTCTAGTAAATTGGAAATATCACCTCAACAAATGAGACCCGAACTTGTTGTTAAAACACCTGGGGGAAATGTTATAGCAAAGAGGAATTATAAGAATATTTCTATTGTGGTATGTGGAAGTACATTACCTGCAAACCTTGTTGTTTTACCCTTAGTCGAGTATGATGTTATTTTGGGGATGGACTGGCTTTCTGATTATCATGATAAGATTGACTATAGAGCTAAAGAATTTGTTTTTAAGAAAGAGTTTCAGTTTGTATACAAAAATGAACCCATAAAATTGATAACATATCAGGAAGCTGAGAAACAACTGAAATATTGAAGTGAATGTTATCTTTCTCATATTGTTGAAAACAAGGGAACTATTCAAATTAATGATGTGTTAGTGGTAAATGAATACCTTGATGTTTTTAATGGGGAGTTACCCAGTGTCATACCTGAATGAGAAGTCGAATTCACAATTGATTTAGTTCTTGATGCTAATCCAATTTTGAAAACCCCCATTTAATATGGATCCAATAGAACTTCTTGAATCGAAAAATCAATTATAGGATTTTCTTGTCAAAGGCTTCATTCATCCCCGTACTTCACCATGGGGAGCCCCTGTTTTGTTTGTTAAAAAGAAAGATGGTTCCATTAGACTTTGCATTGATTATAGAGCCTTGAATAACATCACTGTTAAAAACAAGTATCCTTTGCCTCATATTGATGACTTTTTTGATCAGCTCCAGGGAGATCAGTACTTTTCCAAGATTGACTTGAGATCCAGATACCATCAGCTGAAGGTGAAGGAGGATGACATCCCGAAAATAGCCTTTTTTACTAGATATGGGCATTATGAATTTGTTCTTATGCCATTTGGTTTAACTAATGCACCTGCTGTATTCATGAATCTTATGAATAGAGTATTTCATGAGTTCTTGGATAATTTTGTGGTTGTATTTATAGATGACATTCTGGTTTTTTCTAAAAATATAGAGGAGCATGAAAAACATCTAAGGATTGTTTTAAAAACATTAAAAGAAAATAAATTATATGGAAAATTCAAAAAATGTGATTTTTTGTTGCAACAGATTTCTTTTCTTGGGAACATTGAAAATAAGGATGGAATAGCAGTTGATCCTACCAAAACAAAAGTAGTTGATGAATGGCCAAGACCCAAAAATGTTACAGAGATTTGTAGTTTTCTGGGATTAGCAAGTTATTACCGACGGTTTGTTAAGAACTTTGAACGGTTATCTAGCCCAATAACTATGTTAACACATAAAGGGTTTAAATTT
This sequence comes from Viscum album, assembly GCA_963277665.1. Lineage (NCBI taxonomy): Eukaryota > Viridiplantae > Streptophyta > Magnoliopsida > Santalales > Viscaceae > Viscum > Viscum album. The sequence continues at coordinate 1,613,577,862 of OY728161.1, forward strand.
GTTTGGACAGAGGAATGTGATGTTTGTTTTCAGGAACTAAAGAAGAGATTGGTGAATGCTCCAGTTTTGGCCTTACCTTCCCGGAATGGTGAGTTTTTCATCTACAGTGATGCTTCTTTGAAGGGACTTGGTTGTGTTTTGATGCAGAATGATCAGGTAATTGCATATGCTTCGACACAACTTAAACCTCATGAGATAAATTATCCCACACATGATTTTGAATTGGCAGCTGTGGTTTTTTCTTTGAAAATATGGAGGAATCATCTATACAGAACCAAATGCCAAATATATACTGACCATAAAAGTCTTAAGTATATATTCACTCAAAAGGAATTAAACATGAGGCAGAGAAGATGGCAAGAACTAATAAATGATTATGACTGCACAATCAATTACCATCCTGGAAAAGAAAACAAAGTAACAGATGCATTAAGTCGGAAAAATCACGCATCATTAACCATGCTACGTTTGGAACATGATCCCGTGATTAATGATTTGATGAATTTTGTCTTAGAAGTTGTTGGTGTTGGGAATATATCTGTTTTGTTTCATGTTTTAGTGTAGTCTTCGTTGTCAGACAGAATTATGAAAGCATAGAGGGAAGCCCGTGAGCTACAGAAAAAGGTAGAATTGGTTAAAATGGGTATGTTTCCAGAATTTAATCTTGATAAAGATTGTGTTTTATGATTTGGAAAAAGTTTGTGTGTGCCTTGTGATTCCCAGTTGAAGAAATAATTGTTGTGTGAAGCTCATAGTTATCCATTTTCTGTTCATCCTGGAAGTACTAAGATGTACAGAGACCTTCGAGAGTATTATTGGTGGAATGGGGTGAAAAGAGATATTGCTGATTTTACAATGAAATGTTTGACATGTCAGCAGGTTAAAGCAGAGCGGCAGTTACCGAAGGGGATGCTTCAGCCTTTGCCAGTGCCAAAATGGAAATGGGAGAATATATCCATGGATTTTTTGGTGGGAATACCAAAGACTTCTCGAGGTAACAATGCGATTTGGGTTATTGTTGATCGGCTAACAAAGTCTACTAATTTTCTTTCTATTCGAGATACAATGACATTAGATCGGCTTTCTCGATTGTACCTCAAGGAGATTTTCAGGTTACATGGAGTTCCTCTTTCAATTGTGTCTGGCCGAGATCCCAGGTTCACTTCTAAATTTTGGAAGGGACTTCAGAAGTCTTTGGGCACAGAGTTGAGTTTCAGTACAGCTTTTCATCCTCAATCAGATAAGAAGTCAGAACAAATGATTCAAACTTTGGAGGATATGCTTAGATCTTGTTCAATGGACTATCAGGTAAGTTGGGATCATCATCTTTCATTAGTTGATTTTTCTTATAATAACAGTTTCCATTCCAGTATTTAGATGGCACCTTTTGAGGCATTGTATGGAAAGCGGTGTCAGACTCCTGCATTTTGGGATGAAGTCGGTGAAAGAAAGTTTATGGGGCCATAATTTGTAGAAGAAGTGGCTGAGAAATTGAGGATGATCCAACAGCATATGAGGACAGCTTAGAGTAGGCATAAAATTTATGCAGATAACAGAAGGAAAGACTTCTCTTTTGAGGTAGGTGACCATGTTTTCCTTAAAATCTCTCCTTCGAGAAGTGTGATGTGTTTCGGTAAGAAAGGGAAATTAAGTCCATGGTTCATCGGTCCTTTTGAAATCTTGGATAAATTTGGAACAGTTGCATACCACGTAGATTTTCCTCCGAGCTTGTTTCAGGTACACAATGTTTTTCATGTTTCGATGTTGAGAAAGTATGTTCCAGATTCATCACATGTCTTGAGGCCATAAGAATTTCAGCTGGCAGAGAACCTTTCTTATGAAGAGAAACCAGTTCAGATTCTTGATCGAAGGGAACAGGTTTTGCGGAACAAGGTAATCCACAAGGTGATGTTTTTGTAGAGAAACCACATGGTTGAAGAAGCAACATGGGAGTCTGAAAATGCTATGACGGAAAAATACCCTGATTTTTTGAAAAAGTAAATAAAATTGCGAGGACACAATTTCAAGAAGGTGGGGATAATGTAACACCCCAAGGTTTTCTAAGATAAATATAAATGCATGGAACTTTTTTAAAAAAGATATTTTTAATTTGCCTTTAAAACATAACTTTTCTACTTCTATATTCTGAATTTCAAGAAACTGTCATCTACAATTGTGTTCAGTATGTTATTTAGAGTCTGATGAAACAAACATGTTTTTTTTGGTGAATAGTAACATCCCCTTATGAATAGTAATATGACCTCATGAATAGTAAATAATATTATTATTTTATTTTCCCAAGGAAATAGGATAATGGGATCTTAATTAATTTTCCAATGTCAGATAAAACTAATTGCACTTCAATATCGTTATTTTTCGAATTAACTATGGCCTTATTTAAAAATTCAATTAATAATATTTAAAAAATTATTTTTGAAAAATGGAGTTCATTTTTGAATTCTACATGTCGAAAAATTCTTGGGGTAAATTTTTTGTATTTTTCTGAAACTCTTGAATTTTCGGTGAATAGTGAAATACGATAAAATACCGTATAATCAATTTATAAGTAAATATGCACTATTTATGACATCATAAGTGATTAAAGGACACTTTTTTCAAACTCACGTTATATTATAACTATTTAGGGCAACATTATTTTAGATTATTCATAGTCTTGATAAAAATATTATAATAATGATTAAAATAATCTAAAATACCTCCCCTCCTCCACTATAAATATCACACTCACTCCCCTCTTCCTACCACACCTCTCAAGCCTTGATCATTATCTACTTTCTTCCAAATTCCCTCCCCAATCTTCCTCTCCACGGCCTAGAGCTACTGGTCTCACCAAAAGACCAAAATCAAAGCCCTTAAGAAGGATCTCAAGGAGAAGAGATCAAGAGGTAAACAACCTCTTTTATTTTCTTTCTTTTCTTTCATTTTTTGTTATTCTCTTGCATTCCATTTGTCTTGTGTTGGTATATTTAATTAAATATTTCCCACTTACTGTACATATCTTGTATGAATGATGATATATTCCATTCCTCTCATCAATCTTGTTTTTATGAAATTTTAAGAGACATCGTTAGGCTGCCGAATTTTCGTGAGAAATTTCTCAAGATTTTCTTTTATTTCATGATTCGTTTTTCTTCTTCCATCTTACTCCCTCTTATCCAAGAGGCATGAAATATCTAGAATAATTTATATTAATTATGTACTCATGATTATGGAAAATTCCTCATCATTATTCTTCTCCTCTTCCACTTATTTAAAAAATCAAAAAACATTGTCCATTTGTGTGGAATTACCAACATCGTGGATGATGTATTTTCAATTTCCATTAATTCTTTTAATTATGGTCACGAAACCATTTATATGGTTGAACCAGGTTATAATATATGTTTTATAACTCATATAAGGTTCTAGAATTATTTTTTACTCATGGTTCTAATTTAAAAGACAAAATGACGTTGTTATTATCAAAGAACCACTTAAATGATCTAAAAGAACATCATTAATGTTTTATCTCATGAATCATCCTCATATAAAGAAATCAATGTGATAAATGGTGTAATTTATTGTACTGGAAATATGTAAATACTAATCCATTCCAATTCTGGAGTTTCACTTCCAATCAACATGAACGATTCATCATGAACCGATTGTGAAAATCACAAAAGAACTCACCCAAACTAATGCAAGGAACAAAATACTAACAATTAAGGGGTGAAATGAGGTTATGAAATTAGCATATAAGATGTTATAAACCTAAAAATGATTCTGTAAAATACTAATAACACTCTTTTAACCATTATACAGGAGGTTTAAATAATTTTGAGGTAAGACAAGCCTAAGGTAAGGGAATTCTTAACCCGATTTCCATTCTTTGGGTTAACCTTCCACTTTATAATTTATGTATTATTTAAATATTTTGTGTGATGGTTTCTATTTATATTATTTTTTATTATGTATACTTACATAATATATATATATATATTCCATCCACTCTATTAAGTCTCGCTTCAAGTATATGATGTTTATAAGGGACTTTTCTTCTAAAATCCACTTTTAAAATTCTGTTTTATAAGATTCAAAGGCAATGTTTTTATGCTATTGTTTATGATGTATGATTATGTTTTGGTTATTGGGAATTGTTTATGATGAAGGTTGTGACCTATATTTCCCTCCAATGCATTGGGTATGAGTAAGTTGGAGGTCGGCCATATGGTTACTCCAAGTGTAATTGTGATGGTTACACAAAGTAAGGTAGCCATGAGGGTTACAAATTTTAAGGTAGTCAAGATGGTTACAAGATTATGTAAGTAATGCCCCAAGATACCTCTATGATTATATTTATGTTTTTTTGGATCTTGTGTAAATATCATGTTACACTAAGTAAGTATTTATGGGTGGAAATCATGACTTTTGAAAATGTTTTCATACATTATGAGTATTCATGGACTAATGTGATTTTTCCTTATTTTTCATTCTTTACTGAGCTTTTGTGATCATCCCATGTTTTTAAATAATTTTTCATAGGTTAATGGATGATTAATACAAGTAAGGAAGACATTCTAAATTTTGAAGAATTTTCAAGGAGTCTTGTTTTAATTTTTAATGTTTTATATTCGGAGAAAAATGGAAACTTATTTTATGGTATCCACTATGTAACAATGTGTAATGTTATAAATGTTTTGTATTAATTCTCTAAAGATCTAAACTTTAGAAGATCCCCAACGTAAAAGGTATTGTTTTCATGAATAAATTCAAGATTATGTATGTAATAAGTGCGGGTCTTTATATATCATTATTGGAAAAGATATTTAATATTGGGGAACACTATGAACATTATAATTTTTTTTTACAATTTATCATATTGATGGAAATTTTGAACAATGATGTTCATTAATAAATAATATAAATATTGAAGAAGATATTTAATCTATGTTATTGTGTGATTTCATGAGGTTGTTTTCCCTCAAAATGTAAAAATCAAGATGAGATGAAAATTCCATGAACTAAACTAGAATAATAATGTATCCATTATGATATATGAAGTCAAATATACTTAGTTAGAAATGTATGATTTTGGTTTTTTTGTTGATCTAGAAAGTTATATTGATATATTTTATAATGGATTAAATAAAAGTCTTTATAATAATTTAGAAATTTTGGAGTTCAATATATATATAAGAATTTTATGTTATACTAGAAAGATGTAAATAGTGTTATTGAATAGTCAATGATCATGAAGTCTTTGATAACATGATTAAAGTGGATAACTATAATGGAATTTCATCTAATAGGAAGCGGGAAAGGAAGAATTTTCAGTATTCCACATGTAATAAACCAACCCAATATTCCCCCTCCAAATCCATGATTCATCCCACTTCAGCCCTAAAGTGAATTCTTGATCACAATGGTATTGGAGTTAGTTCATGAGAATAAAACAGACACTATAGTGTTTTGAAACTTTTTTTTATTAACTAGAAATAAAATTTATAAGATAATTTTTATTGTTTTATCATAGAAAAACACTACTTTCCCATTTCTTCCTTTTGTAAAAATAAAATGAATTCATAATGATAATGTAACGACCCCCTCCCACTTAAGATGCCCCTCCTGAGCTGGCAATGGTGACAGGGAGATAATGACCCCCGAGTCCCACCTCTAGTAGGCCCCGGAGTGGTGACTAGCACCAAGGGTATGAGTTTTCAAAAATATGGGAGGCATTACCCTTTTTATTATTTATGATCGAGAAATACGATGAGTCAAACACAAAAAGAAACAGGAACAATTAAATAAAAATAAACCCAAAACCAAACCCATATGCATGTTTTATACAATACCAAAACCAAAGAACAAGTACAAGAAAAGCTCCAATGTACGATACCAAAAAAAAAAGAAAGAAAAGAATACAACTAGAAAAACTCCAACACCCAACTAGCAAGGTCTCGCACGGTCCCAGAAGTCCTCCTGAAAACCTAAAAGTAAATGTAGGGTGAGAATACAAGTATACTTAGTAAGAAATCCTAAAGATCTCGTGCATAGGTGGGGATACATCCTAATGCCCCGTGAGAAAATAGAAGGAACCAATGCCTAGAATGAAATCTATCTACCCAACCTTACAAGCCACACTCACCAAATATAGAAACTCAATAGAGTAGTATAGTAATATTATCAAAGTATGGGTACCCTGCACCACCTTCCCACTTAATACTACTCAAGACCTAATGCCTAATGCTCTGATTCTTCCCCCTCTTCATGAGATAGTGCCACAACCTGGCTATACGAAGCTCGATCTAGTGCCGAAACCTGTCCATATGAAGCTAATAGTATCCCACCGACACTCAATCTTTTGCCATAACCACATCTCATCCCGAAGACACCTGGGAACCACGTCACATCTCATCTCAAAGACACCTGGGAACATATCACATCATCATCTTGAAGACTCTTGGGAAACATCTGTCATAACCTACCTGAAGGATCTTGGGAGATAGATCCTGTAAGAGGGAGCACAGGGAAGAATAGTAACCAACCATCCTTTAGATGTTTGGGAATGTCACCCCCACCCCCCCACCCCCTCATCCCACGGGTTCTCGGAACGTAGTGATCAACATGGGTGGGGTGTGTAAAGAAACATAAAACGTACATATTTATATAATTATATCAACCACTCCGCCCATCCTAAGGCTTCTACACAAAAGATCGGAGCACATTTCTCAGCACTGTTACCTCAAAAGTATGCACACAATAAACAGCCCCAAACCCCATTAATCATTTCATGTTTCAAAAGTTTCAGTTTATAAGTTCCTTAAATACCGATCAACTAATAACAACCAAACCAGATCAATCATTCGTAAAACATATCCTTTCCAACCACAAATAATGTTAGGGAAAACACAATCAACACAATTGCATTTTCTTTTATCATCCAGTCAATTCCATTGATTTTCCATATTTAATCAACTACCATGAGCCCACAATTAATTATTTAACTATTCCACTTTTATTCATATGCACAACCCATCCCTGCAGCCATGCTACCAACCACCACAACCATATCATACACACCAACCCACAACCAAGCCAACTGCAAACACGTTTCTCACCCGTTCTACAACAACCCATGAAACACCCCTTTACATAATTATACCCCAACCATCACCCACAAATTCATTCTTTCATTTAGTTTAACTGGGGTGATCATAAATGGGTTCCAGGTATTCATTTAATCATCCAACTTTACATGATTAACCAATTCCCACATTATATAAAATTCCATCCACAAAACAATCTAGAAAAACAGGGAAACATTTAATTGTGCAGGTAAAGGCCCCCAACGACCATGATTTTCAGTAGGCATAAGACTATTCAATTCACAACATAATCAAAGGATAAGCATTTATGGAAATAAAACAACAATATCAAAAAAATTCCCCAAACCCGTTCTTTAACCAGTTGTTATATTTATTTACTGGTTCAACTGTATTTCATGAAAACAAGAGGATACCCACCCCGCATGATGAACAAAGTAGAGAGAGATAAAGGAAAGATCCCAACATGAACAGGTTTTGATGTCCTTCTATGATAACAACCACCATGAAGATTTTGATCACTCCTCCCGACAACTACATCCTCCTGTGGATGCTGCGGCACAACCGCACTAACAACCAAGAGAGGCTCCATTATGGTTTAAGTTGTCACTTTTCATAGCATGGAAAATAGGAACACACGGAGGAGATCGGTGAAGGAATAAGAATGGGGTAGACCATATCATTAAGATGACATTCGTCGAAGAGAGTCACTCCCATAAAAAATCAGCAATCTCCTCAGTAGAAAACTGTGAAGAGGAAGTCGAAGAAGAGGGAAAGGAATGAGGTGTACGATGTTTGCCTCGTCAACACAATCTCACAGCCACCGAAAGATTAACGATCAGAGCCCAGATGAAGAAGATAGGAGGAAGGATTCTAAGTCATCCGGGGGCATCGTCATGCGAGGAAGAAGCGGGGTTTGTAAATAAAATGTGACCCTCTCTTATATAGGAAATGAAAAGGTAAAACGGTATGCAACGTGTATTAATGAATACACGACATGATCGTACAACTGTTAAGTTGTTTGACTGGTCAACACACGACACGTCACATTGTTTCCATGCGTTTAATGATAATAATAAAGTCAATTAATAATATTTGTTTTATTTACTGGAGACATGAGTCCTAAAAAGGTATTCATCATTGGTCTTAAAATGACTGTCATAATTTCAGGGTTACGATTCCGCTGATTGTTCATAAAACTGAGGTCGCACGAAGAAGTTATAGTGAAAACAATGTTTTATCATCAAAATTAATATTAAAAATATTTTATTATTATTATTAATTACTTATTTATTTATTTTTCTAACTCCAAAATCAATCACGATTTGGACTCCCTTTCATGCTAGAATTCTTCACCAAATATCCCATTTATCATTTATTTATCATTTAATTTTATTCCCACTATTACCTTGTAATTATTTCCTCTCTCCAATCTCATTTATTCTCTTCCACAATTCCCTCACTCCCCAAAAGTGGCACCCTGCCTATACTCCATTCCCAACACGCCCCATCTTTTCTTTCTCCATTCAATGTTATTATTATTAATAATAACACCCATAATTAATGTTCTTATTTAATCCCATTAAATTTATTTACCATAGTTATTCTCATATTAAATTAAACTATTCCATTTAATTAATCACACACTAAAATCCACCATTACCATTTATTATTTAATATAATAGTAATGATTCCTCTTTCAATTTCATCAACAGGTCTCTGTCATTATCATTAATAATTATTCTTATTATTATTAACTCCAAACTTTTATCTTGTAATTACTCCCTCTCTCCCATCACATGATATTCACGCACGGGTTGGGAACCCCTTCCATTATTCATTATCATTTTATTATTATTATTTTTATAATCTATTAAATGAATATTTTTATAATTTTTTTAATATTCAAAAATAAAAGTTGGATTTAAGCATAAGGGGTTTCACCACCCCCCCCCCTCCATGCGCCTCTTCATGTTACTATTATTATAACAAATTATTATATAATAATACCGTTTTAATATTATTTACACACATAATTTGTTATTTATTAAAATTTAAATAAATAAAATAGAAACCATTTAATCTACATAACACCAAATATTTTCACTCCACCCTTATCAATTATTATTATCAAAAATTATTATTATAACACGCATTGTGTTTTACCACATTAAATTTTTACAAAGTAATCGACCAGAGAGGTCCGGGCCATTATAGATAATGTATTTTAATTTCAAATTTTATTATAATCAATTTGATACTATTCTAGGATGTAAGGTTTCAACATGGTTTTGTAAACTATTTAAGTAAACTGGGTAGGTAAAAAATGAAACCTACTCAAAAAGAGGATTTTTATATTTTATATTATATTTTTTCCCTAATTTCATTCCACACTTTGAACAAGAAGTTCAACAGACCTACCCATAAAAAATCTCCCCCTCTACTATCCTTCCATGGTTTAATATAGGTGATTTATTAGTGGTTTCTCATTCAAATTATAAGTTTAGGGTCTCTTCACTCTTATCCTTCCTTATTCTCATTATTTTTTCCTTGGTTCTCACCACCTCTCTAACCCTATAAGCCATGTTGTTTGAACCTCATCTCTAGGGATTTATTAAATGGGGGTTTTTGTTTTCTGGGTATTGTGAAGTTCGTTCTCTAGCCTCATATTATATTATTCAACAAAGGTGATGTGATTTTTTTCATTGAGGTATGTGTCTCCATACCCTTCATTTTATTTGGGAGTTCTTTAAATGATTGTGTTTTTACACTTGTTTTTATTATCTAGATAAAAAATTATAAGATACTTTTTATTTTTTTATCCTAGAAAAACACTACATTACCATGTATTCCTTATGTAAAAAAATGAATTCATAATGAAAATGTATCTTAATTTAAAATGTTATTATATGCATGTTTCATGTTTGATAAAATTACAATGAGGGTTTTCTATAAAATAAATGAATTAAACATGATGTTTTCAACTAAATTGATTTATAATGGTGGTTACTCCATGGATCAAAAATTTTCCTTACCTGAAATGGATGATCTTGGATTATGGAAATGTATTATTAACCTTATTTATTGATTGTGATTTTAATTTTATATTACTTGTATATTCATTTGATTTGACATCTTTTGGGATTTAAATATATGATGAAAATTTAGGAAATACCCATGTGTAGAAGATTCAATGGATTTATATAGAATGTTATCCATTTGTGTTTATTCTATAAATAGAATCTATGGAATGAATTAAATAAAGAATAATAATGACATTTAGAGCCTCATGGATTCAATATACTGAATAGGTGAGGCAAATCTAGTTGCCCTATATTTCCTTGTTTAATATTAATTTAAAAGGGGTGATGTTCACTATTCTACACCAGTTTATTCATCACCATATTATAATACTCCAAATAGTTTTATTATTTTCGAAAAATTTTAGTAATTCTTATTTTACATATGGTTATACATATACTTATAAGGTAATTTATAGTTATTTAACATATTTATATTTTTTCAACTAGTATATATGAATCAATTTTCCTATTTAGTAACAGTTATGTGTTTTAACTTTTTTTTATAATTTTTAGGACCATTGTGATATATATGGATAAATGTTGGATCACATTACTAAGGAACACACCTCATTATGATAAGCGTTTGGAGGAGTTTTTAGTTTTTTCAATTTCCAATCGATCTATTGATGGGAGAATAAGATGTCCCTATCCAAAATGTAAATTAAGAAGATGGTTGAAGTGATATGAAGTTTTTCAACACTTGATATTGAAGCAATTTCATAATAATTATTTTTGTTGGATTTATCATAGAGAATCAAACATTATTGAAAGGTTGATCCATGCTGTCAATTCTCAGAATGAGGTCCCAACATCGTCGAAAATGGAAAATGAAATGAAAAACCTTATAAATGATGCATTCGTCATTGCAAGACACCAACATCAACATCAAAACATTTCAAAACATCTAGTAGAGGGTTATGCAAATAGAAACATAACAATTGATGTTTTTGAATCTATAGGACTACCGTATCAAGATTGTAACATATCATTTGATCCTCCTCTTGATTCTATTGAGACTAATGTAAGAGAAAGTTTTATTGAGATGAGAGATGTGTTTCATGGATTATTTGATGATGGTAATCAAGAGTTTTATAGTGGATTTTTGAAATATTCAAAACATTATTTTTTATTGAAGTTGTAATATATCAAATGCCTATATAGAATTATAAATAAGGTGATGTCCTTGATATTGGAATTGTTGCATGATGAATTTCCTAAAGAAAAGACCCCTGCACCTTTTTATGATATAATAAATGTTTTTAACATGATTGGCCTTAATTATAAAAAAATTCATGCATGTCCCAATGATTGTATACTTTATTTGAGAGATGATTCAAGCAGACAAGATTGAAAGAAATTTTCTTCCTCTAGATGGTATTCTATGGGTGATCTTGTATGTTTAAATCAACATACTACCATGAAAAAAAAGAAAATTAACACACCTACAAAGGTTTTTCATTACTTTCCTTTAAAGACTCAATTGCAATGATTATTCTTGTCATCGAAAACCACTAAACACATGGAGGGGCCTTCAATTGATAATAATAATGATAGGTTAATGTGACATCCAAAATATTCACAATAATGGAATACATTTTATTCATTATATCCAAATTTCTCATCTATTCCTAGGAATGTTTGATTGATATTGGACGTCGATGGATTCAACCCATTTGGAACTTTGAGTACAAGTTATAGCATTTGGCTGGTTGTTTTGATCCCTTACAATCTGCTTTCGTGGATGTGTATGCAATAAACATCTTTTTATCATTTTTATGATTATTCCTAGAAAATAAATTCCGAGAAATGATATTGATGTATAATTTCAGACTTTAATTGATGAATTACAAGAGTTATGGTGCAATGGTGTTTAGACCTACGATCCACCTTCTATAACAGTGTTTAAAATGAAAGCTGCTCTAATGTGGACCATTAGCAACTTCCCTAGACTTCGGAATTTATCTAGATAGAGCACTTACATGGGTTTGTAATTCCCTATTTGTAAATTTTATTTTTAGCCTGAGCGGCTACCTAATAGAAGAAAATGGTGGTTTTTGGGTCATCAATGATTTCCCAATGCATCTCATAGATTTTGGCTGAACAATTCAAAATTCAATGGTTTTATTGATCATACCCACCTCCAATTTTATTAATAAGTTATAAAATATTGAAAAATCTTTGAAATTTTGAAACAAATTTGGGGAAGTTTCATCATTTGAATGATAGTGGGAAATGAGTTTGAAGTGCATCGTTATGTGAAATAAGAATGAAAAATTGAAGAAAAATGTATATTCTTCAAACATATATATTTGGAACATAATTTATTGAGGAATAATATTGATGTGATACATACTGAGAAAAATTATTGTGACAATTTGATCTTCACATTGCTTAATGATAATGGAAATTTGAAGGATCATCTCAATTATTTAAAAGACTTTCGAGAAATGAATATAAAGTATGATCTATGGAAATATGAGAATAGAAAGTATGCTCCGGTAATTTTTTCAATGAAAAATAGGGATAAAGATATATTCCATTTAATTTTAAAATATGTGAAGGTATCTGATGGTTATTCACGTAACATCTCAATGTGTGTTAACTTAATGAATTATAGGTTGCATGAATTGAAAAGCTGTGATTCACAAATTTTTTTATAGCAGTTACTTCCATTGGCATTGTTTTCATCACTACCTAAGAAGGTTACAACTATTTTACACCAATTATGCACATTTTTCAGCCAACTATATGAGAAAAATCTACATCTATTTCATATTGAAAACCATCAGGGGAGATTTTTATTTACACTTTGTGTAATGAAGATGATCTTTCCTCTGTCTTTTTTTAATGTCATGATGCATTTAAATGTGAATTTGGTTGAGCAATCTAAATTAGTATTTCCCATAAATTATTTATGGATGTATCCAATTGAGAAGTACTTCATTTATATTTTTTTAGTTTCACTAAAAAATTCTTGTCACTTAATTAAATACAAAATTATGTTTTTTTATTTTATTTCACAGATATCATGGGAATTTCAAATCATACATGAAAAATAAATCTCAACTTGAAGGCTCTATTTCTGAAGACTATTTGGAAGAAGAGTGTCTTACCATTTGATCTTGATACTTGGATGATATTGAGAAAATATTCAATCAAGTTGGAGATGTTAAATACACAAAAACTCAATATGAAATACATGGGAAATCAAAAATCATTCCTACTATTGGTCGATCAGTTGGGAGGAGCTCAAATGTTACACTAATAGAAACGGAATTATTAGAGGCACATAGATATGTTCTTCTAAATAGTGAAATTAAAGATCCATTTATTGAAGAGTTGATGATACAAACAAAGAGATGAATGATAGGATGATCATGAAATGAGAATGATATAACAAAAGATGTTAATAATGATCTTGAAGAATGGTTTATACGACAAGTGAGTTCATACATATTACAATCAATAGGGATATTAGGTTGATATATATATTTTATAAATCTAATAATTTATATTAATTTTTTCATATCATGAATACTAACACTCGAGCAGAGTTATGACGAGATGTTATGTTTCTTGCTCGATATCCTCTAAAACAAGAATGAATGTTCAATGCTTATAATGTGAAAGACATTAGATTTCATATAGTTAATCAAGAAGAGGGTTTGAAAATAGAAAATAGTGGCATATTTATTTTTTTTGAAGTGGAATACTATGTAAAATAGATTGATATTATCAAATTAAACAACCAGAGATATTTTTTAGTTGTTTTATTCAAATGTAATTGAGTGGATATTATTAGTGGTGTTAAAAGAGATTCCTGGAAATTTACTTCTGTGAACTTATCTCGCATGATGGATGTTGGTGACCATGAACTACATGATCTGTATATCTTATCATCGCAAGAGAAAATGATATATCATGTAAATGGTCTAGTGTATTAAGGGTGGTGTGTAATTTCTCACATAAAACAAAGAGACATGTATGAAATTGGTGATTAAGTGGAAGATTTTACCTCCAACATTGAATCCCATAAACAGCAATAAGAGAACTTATTTTTCTATCATGATATTTAATATATTAGTCTTGTAAGAGTAGATGAAGTACATGAAGTAATGATGGTTTAGGAAATCGATATGATTGAAGTATAAAATGATTTTATGTGTAAGTATCCCTTTATTTATCAACCACTTATTTCATTTGTGTAGTTAATCATTATCATTGTTATGTATATTTTGTTTTTTAATATTGTACATCTATTATCATTAATATTTTTTTCTGCATGAATTTTTCCAAATATATGTTCTGAACATAATTTTATGGGATTAAATGACAGGAACGTTGAAGAAGTTTTATACTCACACTATGGGGTAAAAGAGTTTTTCTATAAGCCGATCAACTCTGGTAATATTTTCATTAGATTAAATATTTATTAAAAAATGTTATCTATTTAATATATTAAATTTTTTATTTAACATTACTTAATTTAGTCACTGAGTTTAGGCCTCCAAGAATACCGAATAGAAGTGTGGTTGAATGTTCATAAAAAATCTAATGGGAGCTTTCTTAATGATATTTCCAATGAAGTTGGGGTATGAATTCATTTTTGAATATAATAACTTATTATCATTTGTCACTTTTTTAATATATATTGCTTTTAAAATGAATGATACTTTATATATAGGTAAAAATTAGAGAAATAAGGAATGTTAACCCACACACTCCTACTCGGTCTACCTGGATGACCTAGTTGGTAATTCCCTTTGGAGGAGCATAATGGTCAAGTGCATGTATGGGTTTGGGACTATTACCATCAGAGGTCATTGGCTGACAAACAGGGATTTCAAGCAATGAATCATGTTGAGAAGGTAAATCCAACAAATTCAAAATCATTTTGTTAAAAAAAAAAATTATTGATTATATGTTTAAATATAAATATACAAAATTGTTTAATTTTTAATATAATTGTCTTATAGGTTCTAGTATCAAGAATTAGAGATGGAGATGAATAGGGTGAAGAGTATAGTTCATAATTGGTAATTGATTAGTGGAGAGTATTTTATCAGGTATCAATAAATTTATTATGGGTATTTTTTCCTCTATTTCTTATATTTTAGATGGGATTTGGACAATGGGTGCCCTATGTACTTTTTGTATAACCATTTGTCTATAAGATGTGTTTCAATTGTCTAGGGACATTGAAATTTCTATACGATCAAATATTATGTTTAGTTTATTTTCTCTCTTTTACAAACAGGTTAATTCTTTTAATGTTTGGTGTTTAGTTTTATTTGTTAAATTTATTGAGAAATGTATTATTTATTTCAATGTGTTTTTTTCTTTTTCAATTTTTTGATTCTTTAGGTTTTGGTGTGAATCAATGTATGTTGATTATTTATTTTTAACATGATTTTTTTCCTATACATTAATAATATATTTGA
The DNA here is from genome assembly GCA_963277665.1 of Viscum album. Classification (NCBI taxonomy): domain Eukaryota; kingdom Viridiplantae; phylum Streptophyta; class Magnoliopsida; order Santalales; family Viscaceae; genus Viscum; species Viscum album. Next base: position 1,613,593,489 of record OY728161.1, read on the forward strand.
TGATCTGGTAAAATTTTTAGTGTCACTATTTTTTTGTTCTAGCTACAATTGATGGGGATGCAGAATCTGGAGTTTATTTTTTTTAATGATATATCTCTGTTTTAAACCGCTACTGGAGATACATTTTTTTCATAGAGGGTTAAAATATCATTATATAATGGTATTTTTCTTTGGGAGGTGGTTAAAAACACCACTAAATATGACAAAAATATTCATAGTGGTGGTTTTATCCATGTTAGTGGTAGTTTTTTCATTAAAAAAAGCCAGACATTAGCGGCAGTTGAAAACGCCACTAAACACAAATTATTTTTTTAAGAAAGAACCACTGCTAAAAAACGAAAATTGTCGCTAAATACATCTTCTATGAAAATTTCCAAAAACAACTTCTAAATGAAGGAAACTACCACGGGTTGATTGCTGACACCAATTTTAGTGGTGGTTTTATTAAATAGTTTCATAACCATATAATGGAAATTTAAACCACTACTAGATAAAAAACTGCCGCTATCTGGTCAGTTTTTTGTGGTGTATATTTATCATTCCTAGGTTGTTACAAAAAATTGGACATGTGGTACAGTCAAAACTTTGGTGAGAACATATGAAATTTGATCATAGGTGTGAGAATGTATGGAGGTGGTCTTATTCTTCTCAAATTACTCTCTAATAAAATAAATATCAACTTCAATATTCTTGGTCAACTCATGAATGAATAGATTTGTAGAAATCATGATAACAGATTGATTTTCACAGCAAATGTGCTCTGGTTTCTTGATACTATACCCAGTATCTTATAGAATCTTTTGAGCCCAAATTATCTCTACATTCTATTATTCCATTTCACAATACATTTAATCTAAAATAGATAAGGAGTTACCTATATGCTTCTTAATTCACCATGAGATCAAATTTCCTCTAACAAATATTGCAAAACCAGACCTGGATCTCCTGGAAGAGAGACAACCAACTTAATCTACATCACAAAATGCCTTGATATCTATAAATACATAATCAGAATATAGAAGACATAAAATTGGTTCCATTTTCATATATATGGGAATGAGAAGAAAAATCTCCCATAGTTTTTTTGGGGACTCAATAAACTGACTCATTTTACTAACCACACATGAAATTTTGGCCCAAGACATCATCAAGCGGTTAAGCTTCCCAAAAGGTTGTATATATATGTCAGGTGAAGAAAACATTTCATGGATAGTGTGAAGGGACCTATCTCTATGTTCAAAGGGTGAACCATTTGATCTAGTCCTAGTCATTCCAGTTTCATAAAAAAGTTCAATAACCTACATTCATTGAGATAGAAAAAATCCATTAGTACATAGAGATACCACAATCGCCAAGAAATGTCACAGTGGACACAAATCCTTCATGTGGAAATATTGATGATGGAAGGATATGATTCATTCAATGTTAGTATCATTACTTCTATCAATGATAATTTTATCCACACAAACTATCAATAGAATTTTTTCTACTATATATTGATGATAAAAATTGAAGGATGTTTTATTCTTTGACATATTCCAAAGATAATCAAAATGGTGAAAATGTTTCTGAACCAACCATGGGGTGATTTTTTGAGGCCATACAGTGATAGATAATGGAAAAAAACCTTGTAAGACTCACCCTGAGAAACAAACCCTTGTGTTTTCTACATATAAACTTTTTCGTCATGTAAACCATAAAGAGAATAAATCTTAACATCTAGCTGATATATAGACTAGTTATAAGAGGTGGAAAGAGATATAAATAAGTAGATCGATTTCATATTGTCCATAGGATAAAATATTTAAAAGTAATCAACTCCATATTAATTCACAAACACCTTAGCAAAAAATCTGGATTTGAGATGGTTAAGATAAATATCGACATTAACATGCACAATATTGATCCAATTACACCCCAAAACTTATTTATCAAACTAGATATGGAGAAGATCCCTAGTATGGTTAGTTTCTAAAACCCAAAGTCTATCCTTCATTTACTTTTACCCACAAGGATGGGATTTTTACTTATCTATGGTGTATAGTGACATGTGATAATCATGTGTCATAATAGCATGGAAGGTAGAGACAGATATACCATAATATAACTGAAAGGAATAATAACCTTTACAAATATTAATATGTAACTTTGGTGATAAATGATTAGAAGAATATGAGAATCATATTTCTTCCATTTCTCTTTCAATCTTCTCCATCACACATGGCCACATTCCTGGTCAGGAACGATGGTAAGAATGGTCGATTTGGAGGTATTGGTGGATGATCACAGTGGCACTTATTCGCTTTTTTCAGTTCCAGCTTCTTCGGTTCTATCTTCTAGGGTTTTAGTCCCAGTCTCATATTTCCAATTTCTCACTGGTTCTTTAAATAGATTTTCATCAATTTATTTGTTCGGGTTTCCTTTAGGGTTTTAGTACTAGTGTTCCTACTTATCCATTGAAGGCTTTGATTTTTCTATTCTCCTTATCTATCACCCCTTCTAACCCTGGCCTCATTGTCCTTTGCTTCTCTCCGTGTCGTTCGAATGTGTTGGATTCCATAGAAGTTTTGTGATGTGTTTGGGCAGTGTTTTGATTTCAAGGGCAGTGAAAATGGTGGTAAATATCTACTGTTTCTCTGTTCTTATGATTTTCTCCCATGATGAAGGATCTTGTTCCCTTCCTTTTTGCAGATGTCACCTTTCGGTGGTAGAAAAGGTTATGAAATTGGGGAATTTTTCTTTTTTTACGGTTTTTTTTCTGTTTTCTTTCTCAAAGTTATCAGAAAAGAATTGTTCATATTTGGTTATTTGTTTTAATTGTTCCTAATTACGATGGCTTGGCCGGTGATGGCAATGAAGTGGATATTTTGTGGTTCTCTGATTGTTGTGGTCGAGTAGAAGTGGTAAGCATTACAAGATTCATGTTATCTTCTCGTGCGGTGAGGATGGCGATGTTGATGTTGACAACTCTGACAATGGCAGAAGGCAGTGATGTGACTATCTTTCTTGGTTTGAGGTCTCATGATGGATGATGGTTGGCAGATCAAGGTGGGTAAGTTGGTGGTTTGAGGTGGATTTTGGTGGTTTTTTGAATGTTTTATTTTGAAATCTAAATTGGGATTTTTTGAATTTAGAATGTGGTTTTGTTGGAAGTGTGAAATGCATGGAAACCTAGCTATCTTTGTATGGTTCCCACGTACCCAAAAAGTATATATTTTAAAATAAAAAAAAGAGGGGATGATGATGATTATGGAGTTAGGTGTCAGGGTGTCAGGTGCTCTTGTTTGGTGAGTATATAACTGACCAAATCATGATCCAATAAAATCACTAATAATAGATACAATTGGTGGGGTATCGAGTGAATATGGTAAAATAACATCAGAATATGGAATGGAAGATGGTGGAGACAAATCAGAATACAAAAAAACAATGTTTTGATAGTGAAAAATCATATGAGACGATATAACAACACAAACCTGTAGAAAAACTATGAAACCTGCACTGAGTTTTGGAGTATCTAATAAGGATTCATTTCATATCTAGTGCATAAAACTTTTTATTAAAGGTTAGAATATTTGGAACATAAAACACACATCCATAACTGAGGAAAGGAAATGAATGAAGTTATTTCTTTAGAAATAAATAATTATATGGTGTATCCCCCGGAAAATAGATGATTGAATTCTATTAATATGATAGGTGGTTGTGGGAATGGAATCTCTCAAAAATGGATGGAACATTATTCTAAAATAATAGTGCATGAGAAACATCTAATAAAAAATGGTTCTTTAATTATTCAAAATAATTTTTTAGGTGTATTAGAATAATAATATTGATGGATAATGTCATGATCATCATGAAAAGTATGGAACAGTCATGAATAATATTAATGACCATTTTCAAAATGAAAAAAGTGAACTTTTATAGAAAATTGTGTGGTGATTTCTTGATAGTTGGAGTGGAACAAGGTAAAATTGTTAAAACAATTATTAAACAAATAGAATTAAGTCATTCAGGAAAAATAATCTGTGAATGTAACAAAATATTAATAGCCAAATTAAGTTTGAATAGGACGGGGTCCCTAGATATCATAATTGACCAAATAAAAAGGAGTTGATGCATGGGGGTGTCCTAAGAAATATAGGTGTCCTGATGATGATTTTTGTAATAAAAGAAATCATAGCTAAAAGGAACAAGAAGACCCAACTAAGGAAAAAGTTTCTAAATAATACAGGTAGGTGGATGACCAAAGTTATAATGAAGTTGGAGGGCATGATCAGGAATGGAAGGACATGAAAGATCTAGGGATGAGTCAAGAACATACACAACACCCTAAAAGAATCCACTACTATGCACATGAGTCGTCGAATTCTCATGAAAAATAACTGAAGTTGGTAATTAAATGATCTAGAAATATAAATTAGTTGAAATTTTACTAACATATTATAAATTAAAGGGATAAATGGGAACAAAGGAAAAAATGGACAAAATTAAGACAAATATAATTATACAAATCCCATGACCAAAAATATGCAATGTTTGTCCATTATCTCTAGTAATATTTTCTATAGTTTAAGTCGAGCGATAACACTAAAGAACACCTCCATCTGCAATGGTATTCTTCAAGGCACTAGATTCAAGAACCTTTGAGTTGGAATATTGGGACAGACATGTTGATAGAGTACTTCCATTTTAAATAAAGGAACTTGATGATTCCATAGGGTGATATTATACAAAAAACATAGGGTCATTGAGTTTTAAAGAGGCATGTTGAGAAGTTACTGCAGGTTAAAATATGGTAGAGTAGAGTTATTCATATATTACCCACTACGATCAATCCTGGAAAAGGAATATAGGATATTATGTGCTCAAAATTCATATCTAGATAATCTGGGAATCAATTAGTTCATATAAAAAACATCATGGATAGAGGAGGGGTGCAGTGTAACATGTTTGAGTGTCTCATAGGGAAATGTGATCAGATGGAGGAGTCATACCATGAGAGGTGATGGGTTGGGGGTCACTGCACTGTGAGGGTTAATAATAATATATGGTTGGGTGATCCCATGGAGAGGGGTGTAGGGATGGTTGGTGTGTCACATAGAAATGGGTGATAGAGAGGGGTTTCTTCACATGGGGAGGTGATGTTGAAAAGGGGACGTCACAAGGGAGGTGCAGATGTGGATGCTTATGGGATGGAAGATTCATCACACATTGATGGAGGGTGAAATCATTGGGGGTTGGATCCATCATGTAGAGGTTTAAGGGAGCCATCATGGGGGTAAGGACAATCGCATATGGAAATAATGGATTCATCACTCAAGAGGGGAGGTGCATAAGAGGCTGTCACACAATAGGGTATAGGCATGGAAGAGGGTACTTCACAGGAGGGTGGAGGAGGGTGGAGGAGGGAGTTGGGAGGGTAGGTATGAGTCAGAAGGTTGGGGGGTTATGTAACCTCCTTTGATACCATGTTATAATTGAAACCTAAAGCTCAAAAAAAGTAGGGTTCTGACTTTATATATGAGAACATGAGTACATTAGATTTCCCACACTGAAGTCAGATATAAAGTTTAAAAAATATATAAAACTCATAAAAATTCAAATTATTTAATTATATTAGTTTGAATTATTTTGATATTTAAATAATATGTTTTATCTTTGATAAAACTAGTTGAATATCTTATTATTATTGAATTATTTTTACCATTTCCATATGTTCTATTTAGATGTTGTAACATTGAAAAATCAATATAAGCGGATCAAATTATTCTTTGAAGATATAAAATTATGATATGATAATTGCATATCGGTACATATGAATCAAAGTGATAAAAATTTCTCACACTCTCCAAAACATCATGTGATATTGTATATTTTTGTTTACAATTATTGAATATCTCTCAAGGATTATATCTAAACATATTTTAATTCTAATATATTGACAAGATAAGATGATCTAACACTCATGAATTAGTACTTGTACTTCATTATTTTATCTTTTTTCTTCATCCTAGTTTCTTGAGTCTATAACAGTTATTATCATTTCTCACACATGCTTTCTTTATCAAATTATGATTTCTCTAAACAAATTTTCTAAGTTTGTGGGTTGTCTGTATAACTGCCAAGGGGAAGGTAGGTACTTTTTTCATTGAAGAATTTGGGTTGGGGTGGTTGTTTGTTGAGAGTTAGTGTGTGAGGTATTAAATAAGTGGGAAATTTGTGTGATATGGGAAGAAATTAATTTTTATCTGTCTCATATTGTACGCTAGAGGGGTTTAGTCCTTGGGAGGATCGGCCAGGTCATAAAGAGAGTAGTCTTATTTGGAAGCATCTCCTTCTATATTCCTTATTCTTAATATTTTTTTTATTTTCTACTTGAATATATAAATTTATTCATTATTTCTTCCATTTCAACTACCTTTTTACATTGTGAAGACTTTGATAGAAGATATTCCTAGAATTATTGGTACTTTTATTTTGTTCTTCCATCCAATTGCCCAAAGGCCTTCATTTTTTATTTGTTTTTGATAATCCACCTTTCCAGGGGTGAGGTGGAACCCTTAAAAGGCTCGTAGGCGTAAGTATTATATGTCTTGTAGGCCTTAGAGGAAGTCACTTTCTGTAGGATAAAAACATTACATACGACCCAGACTAACTACTTGGAATTTATCCTCCCCATCATCTTCATTGTGAATCAGCTCTCCAACTTTGCATGGCTATTTATCTAGGTTATCCCGTGCATGAACAGTCTTGTCCTGATGGCAAGTTCAATAACATATCATTCTTGCAATTTGTGTAGCATATGCTGTGGGGATATATCCTTGCTCATCCTCCTATAGAGCTTGTTCCTTGTAGGTTTTTTTATTTTCATCTGCACTTAAGGTGGCCCAATGGCCTTGAGGTGGTCTGAAGGCCTTATTGGCTTGAAGGATTGGGTGGCCCAAAGGCCTTAAAGGACTCGAAAACCAAATTAGTGGCCTGAAGGCCCAAACAAGGTAAAATTCTCAGCTACTACAGTGCCAAACAGTGCCAACTACAGTTCCTGCTACACTGCTGCATAGTTTCTTCTACAGTACCTTCTACAATATTGCTATAGTACTTCTACATTAACCTCAAAAATTATCCCTCCGCCTGGATTTGATCCCAGGTCACCTGGATGCACTTCAGAGTCCTCACCAAATAGTACCTGCTATAGTTCCGATATAGTACCTACTACAGTACTGTATAGTTTCTCCTACAGTACCTTCTATAGTACTCCTACAGTATTGGGAAATTATGCTTCCACGTGTATTTGATCCCGGGTCGCCATGATTTCATTATGTTCTTGGATGCTGGAAATACTACAGACTTCTTGAATCTATTCCTCTATATTCTTTGATGTTGATTACTTTTGTATACCCTACCTTGGAAGAAATAACGAAATAAATTATTGATTTTTGTATGTAATCAAGGATACACCATTTTTTGGGAGATTACCAAATGATTGTTATGTTGGCATGTGCATTGGGGAAGACCATGATGTGAGAGTACATGTGCACTATGTGGATGAATGTTATAGGATTAAAATAGTAGGATTGTTGAAAATTCATTGCAATTACTGAATTAAGAACCACTACACATAGTAGTTAAAACACTTGGAGGAAGATGTACACACCTAGTCATAATCCAACAGAAATCTATCCTTCGTTACCACTTGATTGTGCTGCTAGGGAGACCACATAGGGGTGCCACATACGAGATCATTGTTTTGGATGAAAAGATGCATAGGTTGTTGGATACTACCCATGTGGTGAGAAAAAAGTGGTCCCCAAAGAAATGGATAGTCTATCATTTTATCTTTATAAGTATATTTCATAGTTAAATGGGTTCACATCTTGTATATCACTTTTTCTTCATTGAAAACGTGTGGTTGTCTAGACCTAATAGTTTGAATATAGTGGGATCAATGTGTTAAACCATAATAAAAGTAGGGATTTCTTTCAATGTTCTTATTTCATGGAAACTCCTAATGGTTCCCACATCCATAACTTGGTACTAATCATCTTCCCAAATTTAGGAATTCAATTGGGGTTTCATGCCTAGTGTAACTTAGGAACTTACACTAGTTGAGAGGATAAGAGGTCAAGATCATCACACCCTTTATGGGGAATTTTTATTTACTCAAATACACTCTTATAAATTTAATATATGTCTAATAATCTCTTCCTAATTATAATGTGGGACTGGTTACCCTAACCGAATGATCATTGGATAACTCCCTTTCTAGGTAGGGGCTTATTGGTGTTTTTGTATCTATGTATCTAGGTTTCATCACAAATTTTTCATTATTGGGTAGCTTCTTATGTGTTGAGATTATATAACCATGTTCTCCATAGTTTTTTTTTCTAGGGTGGTGATTAATATTTCAAGTATGGGATTGATCCCTTATGAGTCATCCTATATATCATATTTTATAATTAGAATCAAAACCCACACAGTTATTTAAACCAATATAATTTAATTTCATATGGAAATGACATATATGGGAAAACATATGTATAATATATTAAGGTCAAGCCTCTTGGAGGTGTCCTACATATCCTGGTTATGGAATAAATCAGAGTTATCAAAATTCACTCACACCCTTGGGAATTTCCCTGATGTAGATACCCTTATATGGGGGTATTTTTATCATGCCACTAATCGAGGATTAGACACGAAGGTTTCCCTGAATGGTGGAGATTCATGATGCAACTGACGTGATCATTACAACTGCCAAATCCCATGTGAGCTTTTTTGTGTGAGAAAGAAGTGATGGAAAGTAATCAAAATCACTTCATATGAATGTGTGACTTATGAATTGAGGTGTTCCTTTTAATGTTTATTATAGAGATAGGGAATTAAGATGAAATATTACATATACTAGTTATGGTAGAAATCAATGTTCTCATAGTTCAAATTACTTCATGGTCTACTGGTGGATGAGTAAGAATAATTGTACTATGACAGAGATTGGTTTTCGATGGTAGGAATGTCAAAGACATAACAAGGATTACACCAATGTGGATTAAAATTTGCTCTTTGGACTATAGGAAGGAATCCTATGTATCATGGATATAGTAGGAATTAAAGTTCTCATAGTTTAATTTGACCAGGGATTACACATAGAGGTTACCCTTATATTGGGGGTGCATCGTATAATTCTGCTGATTAGAGATTATAGTCTATGTTTTATTTATTTGGTATATTTTCATGATGTGTTTAATATGATCTTTACAACTCCCTAACTCCACATGACTTATTCTCATTGTGAGAAACAACATATAACATGTAAATAGGATCACTATTTATGGGTGTGGGACTTCTATGTGGGGACATCCTTTTGGATGTTTAATATAGAGATCGGGACTTAGGAAGGCATTCTACATATTATGGATATGGATAGAATTATAGTTATTGTAGTTTCATTAGAACGGGGAACACACATTGAGGCTTACATTATATATAGGTTGTAGAAGGTTGTCACGTCCTGGGATGCCTACTTGGTTTGGTCTGGTGGTCTGCCTGGCCTTCTTGATTATCTGGCTGACATGTCTTGATTTTCTACATAACATGTTGAATGGTGTCTAGACATGTTTTTCTATGTTTTAAACATGTCCAAAAAAATATAATGATCCGGTAAATTTGTCTAGGGGACATCACATAACCTGAATGGCATAACTGAAGACCATTGCATGATCAAGGATGACTTGTATAGAGGACATGGAAAGATCTCAACTGATATTCCTAGAGGGTCTTGGTTTTCTTGTTCATAGGACATAGTATGATCTGTGTTACAATGTATTAGTGTCTTGAGAAGTCTTATCTAACATTTGTAAAGGGTAATGTGAGTTCTGGATGGAATATAAGGAGGGTGCAAGGAGATTTGGTTCGACATGTCTGGAGGGTGTCATTAGATAAAACATGTAAGCCAAGAGGGCTTCATGGAACCCTGATAATATACACTTGTTCCACCATGTATCTTGGATTACATGTCTAGATAAAATCACAATTTTTAGATGGTGATCCTAGAGGGAAATGCTAGACTTAGATGGAATGCCCAGAGAGTGTTGTATACCATTCTTCAAGTGTCCGAAGGATGTCACATGATCCAAATGGTATGTCTAGGGGACATCTTGTGTCTTGGGATAGATTTCATAATTATGTCCCATGATCATGAGGATTTATGTGAGGATTTTGAATATCTTCATATATGTTCTTCAAATAATTCACCCATATTTTAGTCTTTATTCTAGTTTTTATGCATATGTGCCTTAGATTTGTTCTGTTTTAGCTTGTTTATGTGTCTCTTGATTATGAAAATGTGAAGTATTTCCTATGAAAAAAATTAATGGAGGTTCTTCCTGTGATCTATGGGTGATAATGAGAAGTTGTTATGTATTTCCCATGATCTCCTTGTCCATTCCCAGTATTTTTACCAAGTAGAAGACCTTAGTATAGTGTGATTGTCCAGTCTGAGAAATCTGCTCTGATGCTTGGGTGAGTCGTGGCATAGATCCAAAGATTAATTTTTTTGTGATGGTTTGGAAGATTCATTAGCCTATCCATACTGATTATATGCCACTTTCCATTATTTTTATTTCACAAATCGAGGCTGGGGTTGTTGGATGGATTTGGTTTTCATGTTGTTCACAAAATCCTACCGTAGGTGTCACATGATATTTAGTGACCGCATTACTATCTCTTCAATGCCCCATTTATTGGATTTTGGGAAATCAAATGGGTCTTTCCTAATCATGTGGAGATTCCAAGGGGCTTTTACAATTTCTAGATGAAATTTCCAATGGCCCTCATGAGATTAGGATTCCTTTTGAAAGGACCTCATGAAATCTGAGATGCTTTGTCTAGAACCTTCAGTGAGACAAATTTGGTTTTACTAAGGGTCTTCCTAAGATCAAGATGTCTTTTAAAGGGTGATTCATAGGATCAATTGTGACAGTTCTAGTCATGTGATTTGGATTACATAAGATCAGCATATCTTCCCCTCATAAGAAGCTCCCAACATTTTCCCTTTTTATTTCCTTGTTTATTTTACAAGGGCTGGGGATCTCGTGAATTTCCTTGAGTGTTATTAAAGAAAATAACTCTCCCCATTGGTGATACATCATATTAAAAACAAAGTTTATTGAGGTTATTCCTGAATTTTTATCATAGAAACCCCTTCGGTTTGTCTATGGATCCAAAGGGAAGCATAGAAACACTTAGAAATGTCTGAAGACCTTTGCGTGATAATGGAGAAAAGCTAGTTATCTCTTCCGTGACAAGAAAGAAATGGTGAAATGGATTCTATGGTGTCTTTCATACCTTATGGGTGAATCACATGAAGTTTTATGAGAATAAAATGATCCCATATTTTTTTAAATTTTTCTCTATATTGTACAGGTATTTTTGAATAATTTTTCTAGAATCTAAAAATAAAAAAGTATTGGGATCTAGAGGAACTCATATGGAAGTCATATCAAGATATGTGGATATATTGGACTCCTTATCAAGAACAATTTGGGATTATAAATGGGGCTTCTCAAGATTGTTCAGTGGGTTATGCTTGGTATATGATTCATTTTCATGTCCTTGTGAAGTTCATGCAATAACATGTCCTTTGAAAGGTTACACATTTTGTGAGTTTTGACCACCTTCTATTACTTGGTTTTTTTTAAAAATACCCATGTCTCAGGTAATTATTCCCTTATATATATTTTTTATTCTATTTTGGAGACAGTCAAAAAAAGTTCTTCCTTTGGAGTGATATCCATGGGGACAAGAGCTTAGTTTTGAGGAATATAAATGCCCACCCTGAGTCATTTGGGCTTCATTGCTATTATTTAGGGTCTTTTAGAAAGAACATTCTATTGATGTAGTTTATGTTTTTTTATCTCAGACCTTATATTTCTATATTTTATGTTATTTTATATAGGTACATCTATTGTTTTATTTAAGGGTGTTTTAGATCAAACATTCTATTGTTGTTGTTTAGGGTCTTTTTTCTTGTACATTTTGTTGTTGTAGTTTAGGGTCTTTTAGCTCAAACCTTCTACTGTTGTGGGTTAGGGTATTTTAGCTCGAACCTTCAATCATATTTCTTTAGCTTCTTTTATCTCAAACCTTTTATCATTTTATTTTAGGGTCTTTTATCTCATACCTTCTATTTTTCTAGTTTAAGATCTTTTAGATCGGACCTTGATACACCATGAATTTTAAAGTATTGTAGCTATGACTTGATTGATGATTATGGAATATGGGGATACATTAAAGGCATGGCCCAAAACACCATTTATTTCTTAGTTTTTCCATGCTTTAGTTAGGGCTTGTGACGACTATTTCTCTTGTCTTGAATTAAGGATATTTCTTTGATTGTTAGGTCAATGTTCTTATGCATCAACAGAAAGGTCAAGAATTAGTGCCCAACATCTTATCCAAGGGAAATGGAAGATTATGAAGGTAATATAAATGGATATAAATATTACTAGGGAAGTTATTACCACCTAGATAGTTGTATTATGGGGTAATTAATCCATAACCCAATAGTTTGAGTGAGGGAATATGGAATAGGGTAGATGTGTAGGGGATCACCCATAAAACCCTAAATTTTAAATTTCTCCACTTTGTTTCTAGGTATAAAAAGGGTTAGAGTTACTTCTATCAAAGAGTTTATGCATCAATTTGGTAGGTATAAGCTGTTATGCATCAATACCATTGTTAAACAGAGGTGTCCCCACACTATTCCAAGTGCTATAAAAGATTTATGATGACTCAAATGTCAGGATGATGAATTTGGGTATAGAGGAGAGGATATCAAGGAAGGGTTCTATAACCCTATTAAATTTTTCCCTTATATTGTCAATATCAAGCCTAACACCCTTTGTTTTTTGAGTCATAAGGTGTGTGTCATCAAAGGGTTCGGAAATGGAGTGTTACATTCTTTCATTGAGAAAGGGTACAATACATAATGATGAAATTATGTGGTTGTTGAATCTGCTTGAATAGTCTATTATGGGGATTGTAAGTCATGGTTCAAAGTGTTTAGTTCATGAGGATGTTATTGGACAATCATATTAGGAATCACCCATACCAAACTGGGGTGTTGAGTTCTATAAAAATGACATCATGTGTCACAAGGATTATAAATCCCTTTTTTATAGATTGACACATTTTTTTGAAGAACATTGGAACATATGTACGATCTATATACATGAATTCATTGTCCAGAAAAGGTTCCCTTGAATTTGGGTATCCTTTTCCAAGGTCCGTGTAATATTCATGGTGATCTAAGGCACTCAAATTATGATGTTTGATTTAGGGAATATTTAATATTTATGGATGTTTTGATCACCCTAATGGTTGTGTCTCTTCCTAGTGAAAATCTTTTCATAGAGAGGATATGTGAAAAATCATTAATTTAACTTTTTCATAGACTAGTCATTCCAGACAGCATATCATGGAAATTATTAGGGTCACAAATTATCCCAATGAGTTTTATTCCATATTTATTTATACCCTAAATTTTTCGTAAAATCTAGAGATGAAGAGTTTAGCGAGTGATGACATGATTTTTTATCATTCCTCCCTTTATGGGTTTCCAATATAAAAAAAATTATTTCTCTTTCTCTTGAATTTTAAAGTATTATGATTTATACCATGAAAGGTTATTGTTTAAGGTAGTACATATTTTACCAAAGTTAATGCAGTTTAAGGTTGTGTCGTACATGGACCCACCATGAGGGGAATGTTACACAAGATCCTAATTAAGATACCCATGTTTAGGATTATTCTAGCATATTTCTGAGTGAGAGATTAAAATATTATAAATCAGGACTGAAGGTTCTTTGAGAGTGAGTAATAATATGGAAAAATCATTCTGGGGATGACCTAGAAATCCCATAGGTGCTGAGTCATGCCACAGTGACATCTTACTCACAAGGATTTGAAATTCATTCATATAGGGCTAAGATGTCTCTAGATGGTATGTCTATGACCTTTATGAATAAATAGAATGGTAAAAAAGAGATTTATCTTTTTATTTACATGGTACATGAAAGGTTTTTTGAATCTTTAGGTGTTGGATACATGAAGTGTGGATTGTGAAATTGCAGTGCTTAACATACAATAGAATAACCCCATATTCTGGTTGACTAGGGTTAGTCTCTTATGGTCCTTTGATAAGGAAATGTGATGGGTAATGATATGAAACTTTTAAAAAATTATTAGGGATATATATTCATGAATATTTAGTTGTTCATATCCATGTAATTTTGTTTTTGCAGTTTAGTGTTATGCGGTAATGATATATTTTATTCCACATAGTTCAACATCATACAGTATGGACATGTTACCCAATGTGAAAAATTCTATATAATGTATTTTTTGTATAAGAAAACCATACATAGATCTAAATCATAAATAAGAAAAAAGATCTTGTATAACTCATCCCTTGTGTAGCTTGTTGTTTAAATTTATTTGGTTATTTATTCAGACCCAAGATTGGATATATGAGTGTCACTACATATCATATTATAGAAGAAATAAATCCACACATAGTTCTTGAATGTGAAACTCTCTATAAATGTATAACCCATATATAGAGGGGGTAATTTATCCCATTTAATTTTATAGATGGACCCATGTGTAATGATCTAATAATCACTATGTATCCTACGATGATAGAAATCAGGACACACATAGTTCTTGAGAAATTGTGTATTTTAACCTCATGCAGCAAGGATGTTGGTTATGCCATGTGAAAAGGCAGTACTGTGGCTAGGCCCATATATATTGATCTATGCATCACTGTATATCTCATGGTGATAGGAATCAAGCTACACATAGTTCATAGTTGACGTTTTCTTATGTAGGTCTAACACATATTCTGAGAGGGGGGAATTAATTTTTTTATTTTTTGTTATGAGACATGGGGTTAGAGATCTTAACATCACTATATATTCTGTGATGACATGAATCAAGTTTCATGTAGTTCTCTAATGGAGGTGTATTTAGGATACATCACCAATAATAGTGGTCCTCTAAGATGAGGTTAACAGAAATGTGCAGTTTTATGTCATGTAAAATACATCAACTGTGCAATTTTACACCATGAATTGATGACTCATTGTGTGCATTTTAGTGTATTTCATTAAGAACCTTTATAATCCTTAAAGGATCTAAAATTACTTGTTTGTGAGGGAAATCTATTACCGAATATCCTAATATGACATGAGCTATGAGAGATGTGAGAATCAAGGAATATAAACGGTTCCTCACATCAAGGAGGAAGTTGGATAATGGACTTGTAAATTTTGTATCATGTGGTGGTCGGACAAGGATATGGGTTTTGAGTGTCTCTACATATCTCATTAGAAAGATAATTGAGCATTATATAGAAATATAAATCCATAAAATTTAATTTAGTGCATTTAGGACATTATCCATGATGATTAACATCACATGGTAAGAGACATGGACAAATCAACATGATAGAAGAGGAATGTTGAGATTGGCCGCAAGAATGGGGGTCTAGGCAACACTATATATCCTATGATAGAATACATAAATTCATATGTAGTTATTGGAAACCATTTAGTTTATTACCTTACATAGAGGATATTATCCATGTAGTTTAATATATTTTGGTAAGGATGAGGGTCATCGGATGTGAATGAAGATGAATCATTAGGGGATCCGAATAGTTTAACATCATGTGGTGAGGACATTCTGCATGAAATTTAATGTCTAAGTGTTAGTACTTGAAACATCATGTATTTTAAAGTCTTTTATCATGTACTTATTCCAAACACTTTAACACCATGTGGTCAGGACAATATTAGATGTGTAGTTCAACGTCTTGCATCAAGGACAAGCGATGATTGATGGAAGAAATGAAAAGTATTTCATAATAAATATAGCATTGGTGGGTGGTGTGAAACATGACTTATCTATAGTTTCCAATTAATAAGCTCCATTGTGATAGAAATTATATATGATATAAGTCTTTTCTCATTTGGGATCCATATTATTAGGTTTTAGTCCTGGATTCATTAGGGTTCTTAGAAGCAATATTTGTTCTCCTTGATGAATGTAATAGAGGCAGACCATTTATTTGAAGGCCTATGTTATTTGATTTTGATAGAATTCAAGGATATTAAATGTTCCCAACCTATTCTAATCAAGATACTTCAGATCATATAGTCACTCCTACTATTGATCATCATCCAAGAGGTTTCGCACATAGCTATTCTGTGTAAAGGAAACAAAAATTATATTGGAAATACTACTTCTTTATTATACACCAATGAATACCATGTTTCTTATATAGTTGTACGCATGGTGGTATGGTAGGCCCATAAATAATGGAGTATTTTTTTCATCTATGAATTCTTATTCTTAATCACCATCTTATGTAGCATATTAGGAAGTGTACTATTAAAGGCCTAAATCTGTCCATTTGTCACTAAATGATAGTTGGATGAGTGATTGGAATCGATGTTCTAATCCTGGTACAACTTATTCAACTCTGTATAATATATTTTTTGTCATTTTATATTATTAATTTGTGAGGGACTTCAAACATGGCGATGATATGGAACTTTATGAATTTTATGGTATCATTTATCTGGAAATATTTTAGGACAATTCCTCAACATATTTGGAGAAGAATTCTATAGAAATAAGGGTGTGCTTGAACTGTTTAACTACTACTGGGGGATATATCCCCACAATATCCTTATCCCATAAGGAAAATTTCCAGGAATATTTAGCTATATGTAGAAATTCTAGGGGTTTATGGATTAATTTTTCATTGATTTCTAATGCATGACATTTTAGAGTGAATTAAAAATATTCATGCATCATGGGTTTTCAGAAATATCCTAGACTCCTAATTCAGTGGGAGAGATTGATCCCAGACAGATTATCACCATAAGTGCCCCACATTGACTTTTAACATAATGGTGGGAATATATCTTTATGCTATGAATCTGGGAATTATTACATCTAAGCCTCTCTTATAGATGCATTTCTTTTCATTTGGACTATCTTACAGGGTAAAGTTCACTACTCACCATTGAATTTGTTCCCTTCAGGATCGATCTGATAGAATAGTCTCATTTTGTGGATAATTAATTATGGGCTCTATCCACATTGGGGTGGATGTCGGTTCATCATGATTTAGGGTGGTTTGGACCTAATTTATTTATTCAAAATTTAATATAATGGTCTAATAGACCATTCTTCTATGCGTGATATAGAATATTCTTTCCTCCTTGTTGGGGTTGTCCATGACTGTGGATGTGTTAGACCATGCATCAAAATGAGAATTCCATGATCAGGGAACATGATGAAAAATGGGATCAAAGGGGAACACCTACCTTTTTTCTATAAAAAAGCCATTTATTGGGTCAAGTTATTCCTTTTTATGACATATTTTCATTGATCTGCTTCATCACTAGCTCCAAATCCACTTTAATATTTAGGTAGTCATTCAATAGGTACGGGTCTAGTTCCAAGCCGAAGATGAGGGTTTTGTATTATGCCCAATTTTTCATGAAGCCTTTTTATAATTATAATGTTTATCAAAAGAATCTTTTTCTAGAGAAACAATCACAATATCTAAGACAACCTAATTGAGTCTCACATTTTCCTTAGTTTTCTGATAGGACCTCAAGCGGTGCCGTCAATTTACATCTCTGATTTTTTAGGAGTGTCATGGGTAAAGAAAACCTCCTCATATATATGTTTAGTGTCTATCAGTGTACTTTCCATGGTGGGAAGATTCTTGATGAAATCATCCAGGGATCTCACTATCAACGCCTTCTATGACATAAGCTGAATGTCATATTGTTTTATAATGACTTCCCATCAGTCCAAGAACCTAGTTAGCATGGGGACAATGATGTACTTGAGTGGATCAATATTAGGGTCTATATGGACTTATTGGTGATGAAATTGTTGTGTCATCTTTTTAACTATAATGATGAGTGTGGGGTGGTTCTTCTCTACATAAAAGAATAATTTATCAGTACATAGTATCATTCAGATGTGGTATTATATGTTGTTCTAAATCCTTGTATCATTATTCTGTGTAATGAGGGAACCAGATGATAATTACATGGTAGTCACATATATGATGAGTGGCATTATTTCCAATGGTGGAATCAGGACCATTGGATCATATATTTACTTCTTAAGACTATTTAAGGCTTCTTGGAAGCCCCTATCCCATTGATAAGTGACTCCTTTATTCATTAGATTGGTGAAGAGAGATATTTGATATCTATGGTGGAAATGAAATGATGAATATAGGCGATGATTCCTTAGATACCTCCCACTTATTTGAGATTCCTATGGGGTGACATTTCTAAAATATCACTAGACTTTTGTGGTCGAAATCAATTCTAGAGTGGCATACCAAAAAGGAATGTGACTTCAAAAATATTACCCTAAAAGTGCATTTTCGTATATTTAACTTCATGTTTTTGTTGTAAAAAATTGTAGAAGACTATTTTCTTATATGTAAAGTTATCACACCACTTTCATGATTTGAAAACTAGATCTTCAACATAACACTAAACTATTCTTCCAAAGAAGAGATTAAGTATATGATGCATGGTGTACTGTTATATAGCTCCCATGTTCTTCAAGAAAAATGGTATGAACTGATTGAAAAAGATCCTATGGGGTTATCTAAAGGTAGTGTCTCATTAATCTTCAGGGGACATATTTATTTGATTTTAACCTGAATAAATTTCGATGATAGAAAGGTCCAAGAAGCCAATAGTTTCATATATTAATAGTTATGTGATCAAAAATGGGAAATATTCATTAAGAAAATGTAGATTAAGTTATCTAAAATCATTAAAAACCTTAATCTTCCCATTCTACTTCTTGACAGGGAAAATATTGGAAAAAACAATTGGGTACTGTACTTCTTAGATAAATATGGCTTTAATCAATTTGTCAATATCTACCTCTATATTGGTAGCATTAGATAGTTGCATCCTCCTAGGTGCCTAATCAAATCATCAATGTTTATTTGGTGGGATGAGATGGTGAATTATCAAATATAGATTTTTTTCATGTATCTCTGTATATTTCCATGAATACACATATCTATTTTTCTTTAGAAATGTGATTTACATATCTTTATCCTCAAGAGGAATAGAGGCACTAATCAGTTTAGGCCTTGGGTCTTCTTATGTTTTTACATTTACCTACCTGGTCTCATTGGTAGTGGTGGAGAAACCTTCCTCATAAGTGGGAGGGTATTTATTGAGGCCATCCTCTTCTTCTTCCACCTTTTAGTCTGTAGAGTCATTTTTAGATAAGGTAGGGAATATGGGTGAATCTTTGTCCCTTTTGAGGTGACATAGGCCTTGAAAAAAATAATTATCATCCCCTACATCGAGAGTCATTATAGATAGATTATAGAATAGATTATTTTCTACACTATCGATTAGGACAGGAGAGGATTAAACATATAGGATCTAGTCTATCACCTCAACTAGATTAATGGGAATCACATATCTTCTCTTTGAGAATACTCTTGGGATTTTTAAGGGTGGTCCCCATGACATTGGGGGTTGTAAACTGTATATCAACATCCACCATTTTTTGTTTCCCTTACCTTTTTTATGAAGATCCCTCACCATATATGGATTAGAATGTCTCAAAATGGGAATCTATCACCATGTAATATGCAAAAATTTACATTTATGGTGTATTTCAATCACTGATGGAATGTTGAGGGTACCACCATGTGGCTGTGAAGCCAAGGACTTCAATGTATGAAATTTTATGTGTTGTCTTTCGAGAATACCATAAACCATGTGTGATAGGTGAGATCCCCAAATTAAGTTATAGGCTTAATCTTCCCAAGAAGAATTTTCTCATGATTATAATAAACTTTAATGGTCAACCTTGTGGGAGAAAAATACCCTTCTCTAAATCCCAAATGTCAGAGGGTTTGAATCAGAATGAGGTTGATTTCAAAACCATTGACTAATAGAGACCTTTATATGCCAACATTATTGATTCTACTCAAAACATACAGGGGTATAATTTGGACCTATATAACCTATTCATAATCCTAATCTATGAATGATATGGTGGTATTAAATTCAACTATCACAATCACAACTCGATAAACCTAGATAATAGTGACTTATATCTCTAACTTCTATGGGATCTAGTGGGACTCAATGAGTTCCTCCCAGAGTTATTTTGAAATATAGATCACAGCTAGGATTGAGAGATTTTATGGGAAACCCGCTATCTATTTCATAATTTCATTCTCTTGTTCCAGGGTTTGGCACATCCTAGGTTGGTTTTTCTTTTTATTATGTGCCTCTATTGCTAAGGAATTTGAGGTGGATTCACCTGGTAATTGTGCATAGGTTCTGAGATCATCTGATTCTAGTAGCAGAGTTCATGGAGACCTTCCTTATTTTCTAGGATGATCAGATAATTGTACCCTCACTAAGTGTTCATGCAAGATAATTGGGCATGGATGACCACTGGAGGGTTCTAAGACTTCTACATTCCTGTTTGGGGCTTTATAGAGTGCTTTACCATGGGTATCATCTTCACATATGTCCTCAATGGGGATGTGATGAAAATATTAGGTCTTTTCATGCCTATATTTTCTGACGTATGCTTGGTTCCTTCAAACGCGGACTCTTGTTCCCCAATTAGGTGTGGGGAACTCATACCCATAGTTGTACTCATCATCAGTGAATATTTCTACCTAGTGTATCATGTTTAATTAAGTAAATATGATCTCTTTTTTTATGAGGGTTGAATTTGGTGGGGATATTATCATGATTCATATGTTTTAGGGTATAAATCTTCAAGATTCATAGTTTACATTAGAAAATAATATAACTCTTCCTCTTCTCCATCTTCCCATGTATGACAGTTGTTTCCACCTTTGGGTGACACATCTTATATCACCTCTCTTGGTGGCAGAACCATTATGGGTTTATGAAGCTATTATCTCAATGTAGAATGATCTAGATCAACTATCCTTCAATTCATCTGGTTCATGAACTTTCTTCCATGCCTGGTTGGAACTTTCTACCAATCAACACCTTCTTCTTACTAGGAAACAATTATGTAGGCCACACACTCAGTGGAATTATTTAACATCACATATCCAGAATCAACCATTACTTATATAACATCTTTTAATTCAAAAATATAATTGATCTTATGACCCAATCCTCTATATAAAGGGTAGTATTAGGAATTATTAGTGAGTTTGACATCATTCGGCTTCTTATGTTATGGTTTATTGAGAAGGTTGTTGTATATGGCTGTAAGGAAATAACCAAGGAATTTTTCATTTCATACATAGTATGTTTTATTCATTCATTCCTAAAATATTGATAAACCATAATCCCTTTTGTATTTTGTATGAGGGTGGTTGTGTGGTTATTTCCACCCCATATGAGGAACTGGGTAGTTCAAGATCTGTCTAGGTTCTTGAATAGGAATTATTGCTAGGTTGAGGGTAATAGTTGCAGCTTATACCTTTTGAAGACATTTACCTGGTGTTAAAATAATGATCCAAGACATAACTCATATTCCCTAAATGGAATCTTCCAGATATTGTTTCATTTTTGGGAAGTCAAGGAATCCACTTAGATACTTCATTTTGATTACAGGTGTATGCATCTCATCCCCAATATTTTATTCATAGAGTTCCAAAAAATATTGTTAAGAGATGGGGATGCTGAGGAAATAAGTCAAAGCCTTCCATATGGATTTTATGCCATACACACTATCATTTTCTCATTTCTTATAGTTTTTCAGGTAATAAAATTTCATTTTTCATATCATAGAGATGAACTGGTAAATCTATTGATGAAGAGGGTCTTTCCATCCTACAACGGTTCAAATAGGAAAGATGTTGCAATAAGAAAAGGTGTCCCCTACCAGATTATATACAAAATACCTCATCTTGGTCACCTCCTACTGATCTCAAGGTCCCATAATCGGTCTGAAACTAGATTCAAAGTGACTGAGATGTCATTCAAGGTCTCTGGTACCTTCAATGATGGAGATGTTTGGATTGAAAAAAATTGGTGGTGGAAAAGTTTCATCCACACATTTTCGATATGGATTCTTCTCAGGATACATTACTGTGAATATCCCATCCATGGCTTCCATTAGAGTAGGAAGAGACTCTATGGAGTTGAGAAATTCCATAGTTTCTTCAGTCCGAGTCGCCTCTCATCAATATGAATCAGGTTAGACATGATGTGGAGGGCCTCTTTTCAGCTCTCAACGGTTCTCCATTAATTAAAAGATTGAATGATCACCATAGTGAGGGAGTGGTTATTTCTACAAGGGATGGAATCACAATAATTTTCAACATCTTCATTTAAGTCACAATAATTTTTAACATCGCCATTTATGTAGACCAGATGCCTGACACCAGAGATGTTCTGATGTTTAGATGCCACTCATGCAGGAAGATTTTCTCATTATAAATATATGTGTGGAGGAATATTCATCTCAGCATGAAGATGATACCCAACTAGAAAATTACCTATATAAATCTCATCATTGAGTTCCCTGAGGGTATGTATATCACCCTTATATCTTTAAAATGGAACCATTGTGGAAAAAACATCGACTCTTCGATGTAGGGATTGGAATGTAGCCACAACATTCCGTTTATGTTTGGTAATGATCCACCATATTGGTGCCAACTTGATAGTCGTAGGTACCATGTGTTGGATTCTCCTCGGGTCTAGGTATGTGCAACCTCGGTGGGAGTATCTAGATCCTCATATTAGGGTATGTATTTCATATTATTCCACTCAAAATATACATAATCTATTGTGTTAACAGTGATGACATTCACATAGGTGTATCAGGCAATGGTAGTTGTCTTGTTACTTTCCTCGCAACAAGATGAGTATGCACTGCCTGCATTAGGGAAATTTCTCGAACCCTTAGTCCTGTTGGGACATTTTTTCTTGTGACCCTAGCGGGGTTTGGTTTCCATCACCATACTATCCTCTCATATATACCTGTGAGTGGTGACCTTAGGGGATATTCTATTCATGATATTCTAACAGGTCTCGAATAGTAGAGGTGTGGCTTGTGGTAGGAGAAACAGATGGGATTCCGACTGTCAATATTTACCTCCCAAACTGAAGAAGACTTAGTTATTCCATGGTTTTGATGATGATGATGAAAACTCCCCCATACCTATGAGATAGGGCCTATTCAGGTTCATAATTGAAATTGATTGATAATTTTGTAGATTTTTTTCACATTGTGGATTTCATGATTCCAAGGATAAGCGTTGAGATATAAATTCCTTCATCCATATGGTAAGGGGTTGATATATAACCTCCATTTATTTCCCTAAGACACTTCTAGAGGACTGTGACCCCAATTATGGAGATTGAGATATAAATACCCTCATCTCTTTGGGTTGTGGATTGTTTGTATCTACTACTGATATGTCCTAAAGCCTTTCAGAAAATGATGATATGATGGGTAGAGGCTATGTTAAAAATTCCCCCAACCTAACAGGATGGGTTCACTCTAGGACGGCTGCTATAGAATCTTCAACTGTGTACTTTTTGATGTGGTGTAGCTATGATTGTGTAGGAGTTCAGGGAAATTGAAACCCATGACGAGACGTAGTTTCAATGGGATATTGTCAAGTTTATTTAAGCTTCATCTTCTATGTCTAAAATTTATTATTTTTCTTCAAGGGGTCAAATTTGAATATCTATTTCCTATAATATTCATCTTTTAATAATTCCTTCATACCATTGAAGTGGTGGAATTATATTGTAGTGATCAACTGGATCGAGTGTTTCCCAACCCCTTAATTTCTTCAGAGGCTATAACGTTATAGGATGTCATATCTGAGGGGTTTTGGTATTATTGGGGGAGGTGAAGTATAACACTCCATGATTTACAAATACTTGTATATAGAGGCATGATGTGGATTTTTATATCATCTTCTAAAGAATTTTTATGGAATGGTACAATCTTATAGTATATATATTCTATGATTTTCTATTTTTGGGTCCCTGTTGATGGAGATATTAGTCAGGTCTAGCCAAAAACATAATATCTTCATGTTTTGAAGGTTTAACTTGTATCCAAGATAAGAGAGGTGTCTATCCACAAGTCTCTGAGGATTATCCCACATATTTTGGAATATATAACTCATGTAATCTTTTTCTAACTCATTTGTGATATCATAGTATATTGTGTAATGGGGTCAAAATATGGTGGGGAGGCTGTTTCTGGGTAACTCTCTCCATATGTCAATGCCATCTTATGCTTCATCATACTTACACACCTCTATCTAATCAGACCAAAGAAGGTGCTTCCTGGGTTCCCCTACTGACTGGAGTGGACTGTTTCTGGAAGTCTATGGGGAACTATATATAGTTGACCCGAATGTTTTCAGAATCTCTCTATAAAAATGAATGTGAGTTTTTAACACCTCTCTATGTATAGGTTTTTTAGTAAGGGAATTATTTCCTTTTCCATGGGAGATATCACTATGTGGAGTTCAACCACAATAGATGTTTGTAGTAGAGTCCATGTGATCTATCTACACACTACCATAAGGAATAATATCATAGTAATAATCATCTTATACCTTGGTTAAAGAGTATTTAGACCCTTTGGGTGTTAAGAATGTGTATAAAAAACCTCAAGGGCACTATAATTTAACATATTAGTGATTTGAGCCTCATTATGTGTCATGGATGGAATATGCTGACTTTCCTGTTGGAATTGTTCATGGATATGATCCTACTGTATGACAGTTTCACAACATTGTTGAGAACCTTCTAGTGTTGTAGGAATATAAACCTATTTTAGAGAAGCTATAGTAATATTTCAAAAATATTCTTTATTATTGAATGTATTATAACCATTTCCTGAAGAATGATTCATTCTCACTTGGTGATCCCTGATCGGAACAAGAGTATGAGCCCAATCACAAGCCTTTGGAATATGAAATTTGCCTTTTATGATAGGCATCTGAACAAATCCTGAGAATTTTTTTGCTCTGACTTGGTGATCCCAAGTCATAATGGTAATATATTCCCAGTATAAATATGAAATCTCCATCAATATATGTCTAAAGTCCCCCAGAATGGGAGAAGGGATATGAGCCTCCTCTTATATTCCCTTAGAAGGATGCTGGTGTAGTTTTTCCTCAACAGAAATATGAATAATCCCATTGATTTTCTGATATACTAGAGTATGTTTGATATATTCACTGATAGGAATATGATCCCCTCTCTAGGAATGTACAAATCTCACTTGGTTATCCCCAACTAGAATGAGGATATGTGCCTGATTTTGGGCCATTAAATTATGAAATTAGTCTTATTTCACAATAATATGAGAATTTCTTGAGGAATGCCCACTTTCACTTGGTGATCCCCATCTAGAACTAGGATATGGGCCTAATATTGAGCCTTTGGAATATATCGATGGTCTTTTGTTATTGGAATTTGACCCTATTCTGAGGCATGTTCTTCTTTCACCTGGTGAGCCCCAGTTGGAATAGGAATATGTGCCCAGTCTGGTGCCTCATCCTTTATTGGAATATGCTTATAATCCTCATTGTTTGTAGTAGGAATCTTAAATTTCTCCAAATAAATAACTTGTTCATACTGATAAGAGTTTTATGTTTCCCTGGCTATTAGGATATGGATAAGCCCCTGTCCCATTATCTTTTCCAATGATGGAATATTATGGTGGAATTATCCCTTTTTCATAAGATGTAATGAAACGTTATAAAAGTGTGTAAAATAATATAATCCTACAAATTTTATATATCAACTATGTACTATAAAATATCTTCAATGATGTGGGAATATGAGCCCACTTCTTTACTTCTTGTTCTATTAGAATATGCCAATGGGATTTGTGAACATGTGTAGGGATATGCACCTCCCACACACCTTCTGCAGGAATATGCCCATAAACATGTTCTGAGTAGGTAGGGATATGAGTCCACTCACTCATTACTATTGGAATATTCTATTATAGATCATTTTCATGAGTGGGAATGTGAACCCACTCATGATTATCCAAATCCTTCAATGTCTGATGTTTCTTCCTCATTTCTCATGAATGGGTATCATAAGTGGCCATATGTTAGGTGGTACCCTCAACAGGTGACTGAAGAGAACCGGTGGGATGGTGATGGAGATGGTAGTTGATATGATCCCTCTTGTAATCTTCTAAAACATAATGTATCTATAGTTTACCCCCTGATCGACCTTCATCAGGTACTGAAGGTGGTTATTTTTTCTCTCTAGGGATACGATTCTGAAGTGGTAGGCTATGGAAACAAGAACCACTGGATTTACTAAATCATTCATTGGATGGTTAAGAACCGTCAAAATTATATTTTTGAGACCCTCCTGAGAATCCTCATGTTTCAAGATCATAACATGTCGATGGTATTCCTAAACCATTTCATTTTTCTTTCGGACATTGAAGGTGTTGGGAAGGTGAGGTCATTTTGATCCCCATGGGGGTTACATTCATAGTTGGTTTTCAAGAATGGTCACTATATGAGGGAATTATATCAGATCAGGTGTCCTACAGGGGGTAGTATCTTCAACCATGCAGAGAAGAAGTTATGTGGCCACAAATGAGTGTATTATTTTATGTAATATTTTTTCTCAATTAGATATGCTTGGGAAACAAATTTTTTCATTTTATTCCTGATCTATCCATTCTTCTTGAGTCAACTTGTAAAAGAAAGTATGAATTTATTTCATGAAAATATCAAATAAAAATGATTAACTATAAAATGCATATCATGTTCAAATGATCATTTTGTTTTTTGATAGATTCATATTGGGTTCACCATTTATTTTTCATTAGAATGAAAAACAAAATGGCCCAAAACATTATTAATCGGTCATCCCATTATATGAGAGATTCAAGTAAGGTTTTCTATATTTTATTGTGTATGAATGAAAAAAATGGGCTGAGGAATGATTAACTATCCATACTATTATTTTAGAGATTCATGTCGGTTTCACCATTTTTTCAAAGGAAAACAAAAAAAAGGACCAACATACAATAAATTAATTGTCCTATTAATTGAGTGATTCACATCAGGTTCACCAATTTTGTTTTTACTAAAAAAGAGACTCCTGTTGGTTGAAACTACCCATGTGTTGAGAAAAAAGTGTCATGATATTATCTAGGAAGTATATCCTTTAAAATTTCTAAGGAGATGTCATAGTTAAATTATTTCATGTCGAGTTTCTTATTTTTACTTCATTAGAATGGTGTGGCGGGATTGAATCAACTATTTTATTGTGGTGTGTTCATTGTGTTGTATAATCATTCAATTCATTCTTTCCTTTCATGTTCATCTTTCATGTCAATCACAATGGTTCCCACACCCATAATTGGGTATATAAATTTTCTAATAGGGAGGTATTCAATTGTAGTTTCAGACCCAATGGCACTTAGGAACTCACATTGGTCGAGAGGATGGGAGGATGGGATCATCATAACCTTTTGGGGGAATTATTTAAAACTCATGTTTTCTTTTATAGATTTAAGATATGTTCGAGAATATCTTCATAATCTAGATACATGACTAGTTACCCTAACCTAATGATCATATGTTATCTCCCATTCTATGAATATGTGGGATCTTATTGGTGATTCCATCATTATATATCCTATTTTTTAAACTATTTCATATTAGTGGACAAATTATTATGTGATAAAGTCATATAACCCATAACTCCAGATTTTTTTGTCATCCAGGGAGGTAGTTAATCTTTCAAGGATGGGATTGTGTCATTATGAGTAATCCTACATATCCTATTTTATGACAATATCAAAACCCACATAGTTATTTAAACTCATTCAATTTAATTTCATACATAATGGACATATATATGGATAACATAAGCACCAGATATTGAGCTCCAACCATAGGGAGGAATCCTAATTATCTGGAATATGATAGAAATCATATTTATCATAGTTCACTCACAACCCTAGGAATTTCACCAAGGTAGATACCCTTATATGAGGGTAGTTATATCATGCCACTAATCAGGGCTTACATGCAAATGTTTCCCTAAATGATGGATATTTATAATGTAAATTATTTGATCATCGCTACTCAGATATCTCATTTAAACTACGATTAGTTGGATAAATAAGGGGTGGAATGTAATCAATCCCAATGCATGTGGATATGGTACATAAGTGTTCAGATGGTCCTTTGTATTTTTACTATAGAGATCAAGCCTTAATATGGAATCCTACATATCATGATTGTGGAAGGAATCAGAGATCTCATAGTTCAATTTACATATTTATTCGCTAGTGGATGAGAAAAAATAATGAGCCCATGGGAGATATTGGGTCCCGATTGATGGAATGTTAAAGACATAGTGTGACTTACACTAAGGTGGATTCCTATACAAGCTTAGTCATTTAGGAAGGAATGCTATGTATTGTAGTTATATTAGGAATTAGAGTTCTCATAGTTCAATTTGATAAAGGAATACACATTGTGGTTAGCCTTCTATTTAGGGGCACATCATATTATGATGTTGATTGGGGATTACACACTAAGGTTACCCTATTTGGTAGATGTTTACAATGCGAGTGATATGATCATTGAAACTTCTTAATCCCACATGATCAATTCTTAGTGTGAGAAACATGATATAAAAAGTAATCAGTCTCATTGCAAATGGGCGTGGGAAATAAGTTTTATGAAAAATGATTATACGTTTAATATAGATCTCGGGACATAAAAAGTATTAATACATCTCCTAGTTATGGAAGGAATCATATTTCTCATAGTTCATTTGGAACCAAGATTACACACTAAGGCATCCCTTTTATGGAGGCTAGAAAATGTTTTCATTTCCTCGGATGCATGCCTAACCTCACTCGATTGTCTGTCTGACATACATTATTATCTTCTTGACATGCCTTGATTATCTACAGGACATGTCGGAGGGTGTCTAAACATGTATGGTTATGTTTCAAATATGTATAAGGACAATCTCATGATCCATTTCATTTTTCCGAAGTAAATTTCATAATCTGAATGGAATATCTGAATACCATCTCATTATCAAAGATGACTTGTCTAATGTTCATTACAAGAACTTGGAAAGCATTCCTTGAGAGTTTTTATATATTATCTAGGGTGTGTAACATTATCAATGTCAGAATTCCCTTGTTCCATTATGAGAAATGTCCAGAATTATTGAAGTGTGTTGCAAGATTTGGCTAGCATTGATGAAGGGTGTCGTGAGATTTGGGATGATATTCTTGGAGGGTGCAATGAGATATGGCTGGTAATCCCATTGACCTTCATAAGACCCAGATGATATACACTAGTTCTTACATGTATCTTACTAAAAATATATATATAACATCAAAGTATTTTGATGGAGATCATGGAGGGATTCGTGAGACTCAATTAGTGTTCCCGAATGGTGCTACGTGACTTTCTTGATGTTTTGGAGGATGTTTCATGATCCAAAAAGTATATAAAGGGGACATCCTATGTATTGAGCGACATATATTAATTTTGTTTAATGATCTTTATGAGTCATGAAATGTTCATGAGGATCAATGTATATATTCTTAGGATATGCCTCCCATCTCTTAGTCATTATTCCATTTAGGCATATATGCGTTAGATTTTTTTAGTGTTATCCTATTTAAGTGACACGTGATTCACTAGATTTTTGGTATATATTTCATATAACCCAACAAAGGTATTTCATGTGATCAATGAGTGATCATGTGAAGTTCCCATGAATATCCTATGATCTTCTATGTCGTTCCCCATATTTTCACCTATTAAAAGACATTGTGATTATGAGATTATCTTCTCTGATGCTTCGGTGCTCCGATGAGTGGATCAAAAGATTCATTTTTTCATGTTTTGGTTGGGGGTTTATATGCCTTTCCACCCCTATTTTATGCTTCCTTTTTCAATATATATTGTGCAAATTCAGTTTGTAGTTAGTGGATGGCTTTTCTTGTCATGCAGTTCTTGAAATACTATCGTTACAGTCGCTTGATTTCCAATGATCACATTACTATCGAATTGAAACCTCATTTATTGGATCTTGACCAATCAAAGGGTTATTCCTCATATTATGGATATTCCATGGGTCTTATAAAATATTAGGTTGAAAAGTCCAAGGGTCCTCACAAGACCATTATGTCTATTAAAAGGATCTTCTGTGATATGAGATCTTTGTCTAGGACCTTCCGCATGACAAAGGTGGCTTGCCTAGGGGACTTCAATAGACAAAGATGACTTGTCAAGGGGGCTTTCAGGATCAATGGTGATCATACAGGGTGTATAAATATGATCACATTAGATTATCATATCTTCCTCTCAAAAGAATCAACAATCATTTTCACTTTTCATTTTCATCTTTATTTTACAAGGGCTGGGGATCTAATTGTTTTTCATCACTATTTTTAGAAAAATCACTCCCCCCATCAGTGATGCATCATGTGAGCAAAAAATGGTCATGTGTTCATCCGTGAGCATTTATCATGGAAAACTGTTCGGTTTTTCTATGGAGCTATAGTGGAAGAGACGGACCTCTTAGACATGTCTGAAGGCCTTTATGTGAGGAGTTTGACATGCCTGTGGGACCTTTCATGATAAGGTGTGCATTTTTTGAGGGATCTTGTAGTTTATTGAAAGACACATGGGTGTGTTGCATGATGTTTTATTACAATGAAATTATCCCATATTTTTCATAACTTTCTCCTTATTTTAGAAGGATTTTTAATTTTTATCAGGTGTCCATGGATTGACAAGTTGTGTAATATGTAGGAACTCATATGGAATATGTCACATGATCAAAAGATTTCTTCAAATCCTTCAAATTAATAAAGAGGGATTAATAATGTGGATCTATGAGATCTTCGGATAGGTTATGCATTGCGCATGAGACAATCACATGGCCTTTTGATGTTCATGTGACCTCATGTCCTTTGGATGGTTACATGATCCACAAGTTCTGGTCACCTTATCTTTCTTTTTTAAGGAATATAATACCCATGTATCAATTATTTATTTCCTTGTATATTTTTTATGCTCATTTGGCATGCATCGAAAATCTCAATTTCTATAGAATATGGGTTTTCTATTTCTTTATTGTACATCTCTTTGTTCATATTTCCTTTACTTATATATTTTTCTGAGTTAAACTAAAGATGGTGAATGATAATTTTTGAAATCAAGGAAATAGGGGGAGATGTAAGGATGTTAAAATCGCAAATGTTGGTTGGGATTTTTGGGGAACCGCCATATGACCATGGACTTGTTAAAGAAAGGGTGAGTCGTTTTCATTGACACATCTACTAGCGCAAATATTTTTCTTGATGAACTTCATGTGTGGATGTGTGGGTTGTTTTTAATTTAATGGATATTTTTTGACTTTATTTATGAGAGTCGAGTAGCACTATAAGGGGGGAGACTACTTTTATAGTTAAGAATGATTTCTGGGAATGATTCTGCAAGAGACACACTCACTATGAGTTATAATAATATCTAGAAAGAGGGAAAAGGGGTGAAATAAAATTTACTCTAAAGTTGACATCCATAAATAATATGGATGATGGTAAGAGAAATTTTATGAAGAGATTGAATCTTTTTATGTCTCTAGGGGAGGATCACTCGGGCTAGATCACAAAATCAAAGGAATACTTTATGATAAATAGAACTACAAAGGACATGACTCTTTTATTGGAAAAGTTGGGTATGGAGTACATGGTTAGGATCTTATTTTTTTAAGGATATATAAAAATATAGGTTCAACATGGGTGTTGTTATTCTTTCAATAATAGAAAATTTTGGGAACAACAAAGAGTGGTTGGTTCTAACTGTAGAAGATTATTGAGGATTGGAGCAAGATTGACCTAAACAGAACTCATGGTTTCTTGAAGATTGTAATGTGGTGTGTAGGGGTTGGGGTGGGAACTAATAGAAATGGAATATTTTTATTGGAGGTAGTATAGGGTGAGTTCAAAAAAATATTACAAGAGTGTCGCAAGAGTGTGCTAACAATATTTGTGTCCAAGGTGGAGAGGATGTGAAAATTTAATTGGGATTTCCAAATATTGAGGGATAAAATAGTGCTACAGAATTTAGTTTAGAGTATGAAGTTAAATTTCTCTTAAAAATAACTAAAAAGGATTATTCTGATACTTTTTTACATTATATTGTGGTTGTTGAGGTTTTATGAAAAGGAGTTAATGAATTTTTGGAAACCAGTGCTTCATCCCTAGATACAGTGTGTAATTTTCTTTCTAGAGATGAACATCATAATACTCCATCCCAAAAAGGCATGATTGGTAGTAATAAAATTTCCCAACTATCTTGGTTCTCTATAGAATAGAATTTATCCTCTCTAATTTTTGGGAAAATTTTGTCACCAGAAAAGTTACCATTAGAGGAGTCTATTCTGGGGATGTGGAGTAGTTTTTATAATGCTATAGAAGCCATGACAAGCTCTTGGAAGTCCACCTTGGAGAAAAGGTGGTTTTTAGGGAGGGTGGAAATTTATAGGAATATGGGATTTTTGTTTAACTAACAGTGATATAATTTTATTTTTAGCAGTTGTTAAGTTGAGGTAGTTTTGGTGTGAGGGTTGGTAGGTGGGTTATTAAATAAGGGGGATAGCATTTGGGTGGGGAATAAATTCATTTTGAGTAGTCTCATCATAGAGGTTATAGGGGGTTGGTCCTTGAAAGGATTGGACAAGGCTTTTGGAGAATTTTCTTCTCTGAGAGAATTTATTTCTCTATTCCTTATTCTTTTTCATCCAATTTTAATTTTATACTTGTATATAGACATTGGTTTGTTGTTTTTTTCAATTTATTATCCCATATTTCACTATGAGATAATTTTCTATGAAAGTGTCTTAATAGTAGGCATGTTATGTGATATTCATGGTGATTTTTTTTCTAAGAAAATATGCACATTTTTAATCTCTTAGGAATCTATTTACATAAAAAAATAGTTATTGACATATTTATGTGTGAAATCATACATTTTCATGTAATTCCACAGGTGACAGTAAGTGGTAGGAATCCAATGATAACTAGTATTTTTTGGAAGGATTTATAAAAATTTCAAAGTAAAACACTAAAAATGTTGTCTTCATACCACCCCCAAACCAATGGAGAAAATGGAGGTGGTTAATGAGTGTTTAAAGGCATACATGTGGTCTTTTTTAACAGAGCAACATTGAGAGTGGATCAAATGGTTGGATTTAGATGAATACAATTATAGTAGATCCTTCTATAAATATATTGGAAATACCAAATTTTAGGTAGTGTATGGTCATATACCCCCACATATTGTCCACTATTCCAAATGGGGGATAGTTTCAGAAGTTGTAGTGTCTACCTCAATTTACAGAGATGAGGCCCTTAATCAATTCTGTGAAAATTGACACATAGCACAACAGAGTATGATCAAACATGCCAATCATCTGCAATTTTAGGTAGATTATAATGTGGGGGATCATGTATGTTTGAAACTATGAATTAATGGATACATAACGAAATCAAGAATTAACCATAATCTTCATTCCCAATATTATGGAATATTTCTATTTGAAGGGAAAGTGAGAGATGTCGCTAATATGATTACCCTACCAGACCACAGTTAGATACACCCATTTTTTCTATGTCTCTCACTCAAATGAATCTATTAATCAATGCTATATCACTAGTACTCTACCCATTGCATTTAAAGATGATGGAGAACAACCCAAGAAGGTTTTGGAAGCCTAAAATTTGGTCAATGTACATTAGTGGATGGTTTTATAGAAAGAAATAACTATTGAAATAGAGTCTTAAGAAGATTCTAAAATGATTTCTCTCTAGTTATCAAACTTCAACATTGAGTAAAAGGTATAATAACAATGGGTGGGTATTGATATGAATGAGGAGGAGCTCGATGTGCAAAAACCTACCCAAGGGTCTCAAACACCCATTCAGTTTACCTATCGATGGGGGTATCCTTATAAGGGTGGGTTTTTGGGGTTCATGTGTAATGTTTTTACTAGGGGTGGTATTTTTTGTGAATGATTTAATGGAGATTCAGGAAGTTATAAATGGTAAAAATATGGGTGATTGAGAATTTTTATTTAGTTTTTTGTTTTAGGTAAATAGACGGTCTTGAGGAGAGTTCTCCCTTTGGGAGTATTGATTGTATACTGAATAATTCCACCTTACTGGGATAGAAAATTGTAGAATATTTATATCTCAATAAATGTTAGGAGAAACTATGATGATTTTACACAAAAAAAGAGCTATATAAGATAGTTTTTTTGGGAGATAGCTGCTTCAAATTTAAATACATGGTTTCATGAGAACAATATAATTAGGGATATCACTGATAAAAATAGAATATTCAATAGGAATAAATATAGAGAAAATGTGAGCACTAATGGAGAATTTATGGTTGTTTATTTTAATAATAGAAATACTCATAGTAATAATTATAAAATACATAGAAATAATAAATTACATAACACTTCCCAACATGGAACCATAGACAATGATAAGAGCATATCATTGTTCTTAGCCAAAAAGATATGTTTAAATGAAAATAGATATATCTTAGTGAGTGATATGGATTTATCATTGGATGGGTTTTGTGATGCCACATAGATGAATCGAGTTTATATAGAAGAATAAAGAATATATATAATTAATTCTAATCACTAATTTTTTATCAAATATCATTAAATGAATCTTAAATTAATCAAAGAATCATGAAAAGCATGAAGGGGAAACGAAGGTTCCGAGAGGGGTTATGTGGAATGTTTAAAATAAAGTGAATCTCATGGGTTATATAAAGGAGGAACAAAATATATATGATACATAAATAAAGGTATTTGTTATATTGTTCTATAAAAAATAGATAGTGGAGTTCAGTTATAAATTTCTAGTAACATGGGGTAGGTGATCTTCACGAATGGAGAGAGAATGGTCATCAGTTGGAAAAATTTTAAGATCATGGGTTTCTACCAATTAAGAATCATTTATTGATATTAGTGTACCATGGATGTTTCTTGACATATTACATTGTATGTGGGATACAGGTTTTTTTTATGAACATAGGAATGAAATTTTAGATACATGGATATCACGGGATCATCATGAAAATGATGGTGTGATCAAGTTAGAACACACTAAATAAGAAGGTGTTGTTGATTAGATTAGAAGGCTAGAGATCTAGGTAGGTTGGGTTTTTGTATAGATGATTATATAAGTATCCTAGAGAGTGATGAAAGGTAAACATTAAGATAATGATGTTGTACTATCTAAAGATAAAGTGGGTTTCCAAAAAGATATAGAAATAGAAAAGATAATGTGGGTTTAAAATATAGTAATTTTGTAGAGATATGAGGTGGAACCAATTTTTGAAATATGTCATCCATTATAAAGGTACCACTATAGTAGGTCTTGTGAATGATCGTATATAGGTGGATAAATTAAAAGGATATTATGTGAATTGAATAGAATGGTTGGATACATAAGAGAGAGATTAACGCACTATGATATCATAGATATACCCACCAAAAGTGAAAGTGCAGAGAAAAGAAATGATTGTAAATTTGATTAACAATATGTGTGGGTGGGTCATGAAAAATAGGATGATTGTTTCAAATTAATATAATTCAAGTAAATTATGGTAAAGATATACTGATATTCTAAAAAAATTCCAAAAAAATTGACCATTGTATGCCTTGGTATGCAAAATCGACCTTTTGGATCCACAAAATGAAGAACTATATCTCTTGGTCTTCTAAGTCTACAAAATTTGTTTCCATATAACATTTACTTTTGTTTATCAAAATCTTCCATCGTATCTCCAAAAAAAATTTAACTAAAAAACTAGGTACCATTTTACCTGGGCTTTTTAATCTTTAAATTAGGTTTAGTTTCACCCATTAATATTAAGGACACTCATTAGTCACTATTTCATATGGAATCTTTAATAATGTTCATCCTTAGTAAGGGAGTTCTATGGTGGTCATCTCATATTCACTAAAAATGTTATTTATAAATCCATTCCATCAAGGAGAGTTCACACATAGGAGGTTAGAGTAAAATAATCAGGTGATGCATATAAGGATTTTCTTCTTTATTTTATTCTTTTTATATATGATGTTGGTCATGTATTTATTACAATGAACTACTAGGAGAGACATTCCTTTCATAAATATATTAATAATATATTTAGAATATGAGTTAGTGGTCAATGGTTTTGCTAGGTCAGTGGGCTAAATTTTATTTTTGTTTCATATATTTATCTTCATTTATAAATGAAACAACTAGAAATTTTTTTAGGGAATAAATTATGGGTATTCTCATTATACAATATGCATTGGAGTTTATTCTCTATTGGATGAACCTATCTTAATGAGTATATTTTTCTTCAAGAAGTAGTTACTAGCAAATATTTAAAAAGAAGAGATCATATTTAAGTGTTCAGTGATTTTAGTGGTCAGTGAACATCATTAGATTCATGAACTCATTGGATACTGCTCTGGGGACTTGATTAAACTCACTTTTATAAAATATCACAATAATGTAGAGAGAGGTATGACTATTTTATAGTTTTATTAATTCTCATATCTGATTCAAATCTCATTTAATCATGGAATGGGTTTTGTGTATTACTATTGTACAGGAGGGAATAGTGACTACATATGAATCCAGTCAGTTGTATCAGATCCAAAACAGGTGATTAATTGATATGATGAAGTTTTATTTTTTTTGAGAACTCAGAGTGTCCTAACTTGGACCAACCTAATCTACCCAACATAACCCAATTGTGTAGGGTCAATTTACACATGTGATATGGATGGAATGAGTTAATTTTCATCAGGATGGGTTGGGTCATCGGTTGGAAAAATAATTAACCAACTAAACTCATCCAATCTATAATTTATTTCTTCTAGGGGTCAGGTACACTGATCCCCTCTTATCTCCACTAAGGCAGGTAATGTTTATTTAATTTAATAGTTACCTATAATGTTTTGTTTATTTAATGACTAGTAAGATGTAAAAATAAAATATATTTAATATCAAAATAAATTCCACAATTTTTTAAATTAGTTTATTTAAATTTTTTGGGTGTTAAAATTTATTTTGGAATTTCTTTTGTAGGATTCTTTATTTGAATTTATGTTTTTTTGTTCAATAATACAACTTATAAGTCATTTTATAGGCCAAAACAAACTTATATGAAAATTACATACATGTAATGTTTTGTTGGATGATCTAACTATATTGGGTTCTCCATGTGATATAGAATTTCTTGTTTTTTAAAAAACGTTTTAAAATTTTGAATTGAAGTTAATGGGGTTTTCATGTTTTTCTATTTTGAATATATTAAATGTTATGTATTTTCATAGTTGTTTTAATCAATAGTTTTATAAATTATTTGTTATTATTTCTTATAATTTTTATTTACATGACCATATAGAACTAACCCAACCCACATTGGGTTGGATCATATCGGGTCATTAGAAAAAAAATATTTATTCCCCCACCCAATCCAATCTGACTACTTTGGGTTGGGTTGAGTGACCTATTTTACCAAAACTATCACAACCCAACCAATTAAAACCACAATTGTAAAACATGACCTTGGTTATATAACCACAATAATGTTTTTTTATTCTTTTCCTTAGAACGGTCTGGCTATCTGATCACCATGTCATATCATGATAATATTTATAGGGAAAATGGAATGGGTTAAGGGAAGATTTCAAGGCTTATCTAATCATAAAACAAGGTATCATATTTTAAATCACCATGATGTGGTTATTCGAAGACTTCATATAGGTCATATCAAACATGAGGATCGACCACATCATGGTGGATGTTAAAATGTTGTGGTTATTGATGAGACCATATAACCAAAAAACCTTGTGGGTATACATTATATCATTTCTCTTTTAATGTATTAATTTTCAAAAATGGTTTTGATAGTTCCTCTATGTCTTGGTGACAAGAATTTTTTTCAATAAATAATTTTTTTCATCAACTCATCCCAATAAAATTTGTCCAAGTTTAAATCAATCATAAATACAATATTGTAAAGGTCCATCAAAATAGAATTATGAAATTGGAACGTGAAAATGATAAAAAGTTTTATGAATTTTGAAATACATATTATAATCCAAATAGATGGATCATTGCTAACAAAAGAATGTAATTTAGCTAACCTAGTAATATAATGTATATCCTACCAAAGGTCATTGTCTTATGTACACCATACTCTATAAAGTCTATAATCTTGATAAATATTGTTCTTTAACTTACTACATCCTCCACAAATTGAGTTAGGATCAAACTTATCCATATATTGGTGTTTAGAGTGATAGGGGATATCACCTTTTCATCCACAAAAATGTTTAGTCGCTGGAACTCCTAGAATTTTATCTTCTATATTCAATTTATTTAAATAATCAAAAGAATTTTTTTATCAAAAATCATAGCAACAATATATGTTTGCTCTTACATGGACTTATTTAAGTCACACTCCTCACATGAAAGCTCTATCTACCTTTGAGTAAGAATTTATGTGGTTGTATTCACCTCCCAAATACCACTCTTTCCAGTCTACAACTCATTAATCTATTTTTAAAAATTATTCCCTTGTTCTTGAACTAACCACTCCATGATTGAACTTTTGGTTTTAGAAAATCCAACTTGGTACTCCATCCAAGAAGGAATTCACAAATTGAATTTGGTGAACGTGATGGGAGGACCATAATAATAGGACCATATGTTATTGTGTGAGGAAAATAAAAGAATATAAGAGGGAAATATAGAATAAAACTTTGGAGTCAACTGTAATCTCTATATAAATATTAGTAGTATGGAAAATTCTAAAAGAAATGGAGGAAGAATATGATGAAATGGAACAACCTAGGAAATTATCCCCAAGAACAAGGAATTAGCCTCCAATAGAAACTATAAATACTAAACAACTACCACTCCCTTATACCATTACATGATATATACATCCATAAACAAAACACAAATACTTTTTCAAAATTACCCATTCACATTTTTATCCTACAACCCTACCTCCAAGAAAAGGATTTTTATAAATTTATTGTCAAAAAATCTATCAATGATGATTAAAAATTTAAATCATGGTGATGTTTCTTTAAAGGTATTTTATTAATACTATTTTACTAAATTATAGTAAGATGAAAAATTTGATGTATTATCATAAGATTTGATATACCTATATAGATGTGGAAATAAAACATCATAGATAATATAGTTTAACTTCAATATATATTAGAACTTACAATATAAATGTAACATAACCTTCGATGGGGAATTATTATAGATCAAAAGAGGGAATTTGAAAAGGAGAGTTGTCTATCATAAGATGAAAAAAGGATTGTGTTCCATGGATAGTATCACATGTGTTAAAAAAATATTTAAATGGGAGACACAATTCTCTTATGGGAGATCAAGAATCACAAATAGTGAGAGTGGATACTTGAAGTTATGAAATAAATCACAAATAACAATATAGACATATTGTGCTACATATAAATAATTTTGATAGAAATTTTATTTATAGAAGATCATATCACAAAAATCAATTAAATCATATCAGCCGAGTTTATTGGAAGTTATTAGTATTGTGGGGCTGGTTTGGGCTATTAGAGATAGAGTTGGTGGGGGATATTAGGAAAATCATGTGTGGGTAGTGTGGTTAGCTTCTGGAGAGGTCAGTTTTGTCATTTTAATTGTTAGATTGTTTTTATTATTGGGATTGTAGGGTATAATAAATATAGAAATGTTTATAGTTAGAGATAATTTTTTTAATTTACTTGGTAGTTGGTATATTGGAAGTATTTGGGCTGATGTAGTGGTCTCAATCCAGCAATTGATGCACACTAAAATGTGGTAGCCTTAGGAGGTTCTCTCTCTTAGTTATTCAAACTGAATATCATTTTCTCTATTAATAATATAACTACTGAATATATAATCTATATATAGTATTTTGATTAGTTTATTCAATTATATCCCTTCCCTATGTCATTATAGGTCATGGTTCAAACATTAGGAGACTCTGTTGGGGGTATTTTTGCCACTAGAATTCATGATCATTGTTGGGGAAGTCCCAATCAAAACATATTCTCCTTCCTCTACATGATTTTATATTATGTGATCTAATCTGAAACCACTACTAAGAGCACCATGATCACTATGTGGGCGTTTAGAATAAGTAGAGTACTAGAGTAATCAAGAGAAGAGTATGATCAACACAGATGATCAATGATAAAGAAAATAGTAGTTGTCATTGGATCGCCCTTAGAGAGTATATAGTGGATGTTTATGACTATGATGAATAGTTTGGATTAGATGAAACATGAATAGATGAGTACCTTCACTCATTGAATGTATGGTTGTAGAAAACTGATGAAATATTGTCACTTTGGATGCATGATAAGAAGGATCATCACATTTAATATCTCTAAAAAAATTCTATTGCTAGTAAAGGAATAGTACCAACTAAATTCTCAGTTGTATAGGAGCAGTGGGGATTAGATAAAGACACCATGCCTTCTTATCCTCATGATAGATACCTTTATCTAGTTTAATACATATAGTTTTAAGCATAAATTAGGATGATTTTACCAAGATATATGAGAATCTTGTTCATGAAAGAGTCATAACAATTTTTTTAGGAAGTTACCAACATTGTATATACAAATTAATCTAGGAAAAATATTTTTAGATTTGGTTTTATAAAGTTAATAACATTATTTAATGATTATATTTTTTTCATTGAGAGAGAAAATAGTGTTTCTCACAATGGGAGAATTACAACTAAGACATTTTTTGTTGGTATAAAGAAGTAATTTGAACTATGTTTATGTTCACCACCTATGGAAGAGTAGATATCGGCTGTTATTATAGTAAAAAATGTATGGTTAGGGAATTATGTGGCAGTGTAAGAACCATTAGTGTGAAAGTAGTTTCATTGTGTTAAAAAATTTCATGAAAAAGTTGAAGTGAAGGCTACTGTAGTTAAAATGGTTGAATCTCCGGAAATTACTTTGAGAGGGGTTAGATTATATCTCTATATTTCATGGTAAAAATTTTTTAGCTTTCAAAAATTTCTAATTTTGGAATAATTTTTAGATAAGACTCGTCATACCAACCACTTAGGATGTTTCTTTGGGGAAAAATTCAGCATAAGGGTTAGACTTATTAGCTGTAGAGATGGAGGAACGACTTATGTAATCATTGGTTGCATCTTGGTTTATTTTGGTGATTTTTTTCCTAAAAAGGATTTGGAATGTAGGTGTTGAATATGAAAGCTAAATCCACCTTTTTTACCGTATGTGTTGGAAATATTTTGGGAGAATCTAGCTTGTTTTTTGTCAGTATAGTGGGAAGGTGATCCCAATATCTAGATGAAGTGGATTGGAGGCATGTTTTTTTTGTAATAGAATTTATACTGAGTTTGGTTCACATTTATAGAGAATTTTATTTCCATAATTAGAGACAACCTATTGATGATGGATAAGGGTACCAACAAATTGATTCATACACTATTACCTTTGTGTAATTATGAGTTGTTACAGAATAATTTTCTCATAGTCACTCCATTTTAGTTGGTTCATGGATTGAGAACATTTAATTTGTGATTTTATATGATACTGAAAATATGAATATTAAATTAAATGTATTTGATGATGGATAGATAATTACATATTTGGATTCTGAATTTCTTCTAAAACTCACACTAAATAAAAAATCCACTTATGAATGATCTTACATTCCTATTGATCTTTATGATTTCAGGACAATTGGTGTTGATGTTTCAGTTGCTGAGTTACATTGAAACTGTTTTTGATTGATCCATGGGTTCAACATTATCTTTTGTTCAGCAACCATCTATAGATCCTAATGTAGAAAATATTTCCATATAAGGGATAGAGAGTATAAAAGTTTCCTTATAGAGATGAATTACATTGGAGGCTCAATGAATGAAAATAGTCTCTATGGTCCACCTTTAGAGAAATGGTGGGTTTTCAGCATGTGTAAAATTTTGGGAATGTGGGGGTGGTTGATGTTCCCAGGCATAATGTTTTTTGGGGATATTTTGGATGTCGTGTGTGGGATCTAGGGTTAGTTTTTGGGGAGGGGAGTTTTTCCTTTCTCTCTTTATTAGTTTGTTTTGATATATGGGTTGTAATGGGATAATAAATATGGTAAGGTGGTGCATTATAGATTAAAATTTACTTGGTTGTAGGTTTATTGGAAGCAGATGGACTGGTGATGGGGTTTATTT
The DNA here is from genome assembly GCA_963277665.1 of Viscum album. Classification (NCBI taxonomy): domain Eukaryota; kingdom Viridiplantae; phylum Streptophyta; class Magnoliopsida; order Santalales; family Viscaceae; genus Viscum; species Viscum album. Next base: position 1,613,635,907 of record OY728161.1, read on the forward strand.
CACTGGCACTTGATGCACACAACAATGTTAAATCCCATAGAGATGGTCTCTCCTGGTTCTTTTATCTATATATATATATATATATTCTATTGTTACTAAAACTCTCAAATATTGAATCATTATACTTTATCATGGATATTTTATTCAATTCTGTCTTTTTTACACTATATTTATCACTCATAGTTCTAAATAGGCTTTGTTCGTACCTAACATTGAGTTTTACAATGATTGAAATTGGACAAAACATTAATATTTGATGAGTAAGAATTTTACTTGTTTAATGGGTCCATATATTTTTCTGATGTTATTACACATAAATGGACCAGTTGGAATAATTTTCCCATCGTATTGGTTCAATAAATTATATATAGAGTGAATAAATTTATGGATATGTTGTTGGATTATGTAAATAAAAACATAAGATTATGATGATGCATGGGCTGGTGATAAATATTATTCATCTTACAGTGAGCTGGTTGATATATGAGGTGGTAAAAATCAGAGAAATATAAGGTCCATGGGTAATGATCCAACCATGGTACATCTTGGATAATATCATATTAGGAGATGGTAAAATAGAAGGAGTGTCAGTAGGGGGATATACAAAAAAGAGAGAGTAATATGTTGTGATATAAGAGAAGCTTCAACCAAGTATAAAGAGAAGAAAGTGATGAAATACATTTATATTTGATTAATATTATATTATGGAGTGATGAATAATAGTTATATAATTACACAACCATAGGAATCAAGTGAAACCTTACCAAGAATAGGATACATGTTTAGATATAGAATATCTCCATTCTGTTCATGACATTTATCTCATAATCATCTGCATTTTTGTATGATGATCAATGAACACTGAGTCTATCTAGTATCCCATTTAAATCCTATGAATAACATTTCCCTATATGATGAGTGAGAATTTTGTTACTGAATGAAGCTTAAAGATTATGAGCAATCAATAATAGTGATTAAGAGTGACCCTTAAATCTCACGGGTCGGTCTAAATGAGTAGTAAGGACTCAATTTTAACATGTGTTTAATGTTTGGATAGAGTATCACATTATAATTCACCCCTTGTGATTTGATCATAATCATCCCTCTACCTACAACATTTTTATAGTTCTTATTTGTTACATGATATATTTAGTTCATAGAACCAATATATAAACAAAGGAAAAGTTTTATTTCATTATCAATGTTTTCATATTAGAATTAAGTACAAATTTATAATTCCACTGAAAATAAAAATTCGTAGTGGAATTTCCATTGGATGTCCATAAAGGAAGATCCATTTGGAATATACAAAGAAACATCTATAAAAAAATATTAGAGAATGTTTCTAGTAAAAATTGGAAATTCATAATTAGCTATTTATTTTCCAAGACCATGAGAATTCCATGTAGAAGTTCTTCTATGAATCTAAATACATGGTTTATGTTCCGATAAAAATCAATATTATATTTCTTGGGTAAAATACAAATAATTATAAATCAATAATTTTTTTTATATTCCAATTGAAAAATTATAAAGTTCAATTATATGTGAATTCCATGTGGCAGTTCCAATGAAAATTTAAATCCATTATTTCATAGGAAACCAATGATGGAGGATCCATAGGAAGTCCATAGTGAATGTCACTCTAGAAATATGTTGTGGCGGATCCACTGGAATATCAAAAAATTATTTACCATTATAATGGCTCATTCATAATTTTCAGTTTATGTTTCATGTAAATAATAATATGGAAATTAATAATCAACAATTTTACAAGCCCATGTGAATTTCAAATGGATGTTTCATTGGAAATACAAATCCATAAATTAAATTCTATAGAAAATTAATAGTGGAGGTTCCCCTAGAAATCTAGATGGGATGTTTCATTAGAAAATCCCAATAGAAATTCTTTTTTTATCGAAATTAGTTTCATTATAATGTTTTCAATAATCCATTAAATAGTTTTCTTTCACTTCTGAAAACATAAATAGATGGTAAAAACTCAAAACATTCTGAATCAAGATTATAATTTTATTTTTACTGAATTAATCTTTCAACATTTTATTAAAAAATTGTTTTGATAATTTTAGGGTTTTATGAGTAACCTTAATAAAAAATCAATTAGAAATATATTTTAAACCAAAAAAACTCAAAAATAACCTTATAGATCATGTTATTATTTGTGTAAGCCTTCTGTTTCATTCCACCATCTGTGCCATTCACAGACAATGAAAAAAATGGCTATCGAATTAGTTTTAAGATGAACATCCTTTTCCCACTATATGAAATAGACTATAGAACACATATATTTCATTGAGATGAAGGGAAGCATACAAAAATAATCTTAATTATCAATTAATGAGGGTGAAGTTGGATAGAGAAATAGATCAGCAGAAGTATCAATATGACTTTTAAAGAGGAAACTCAAGAAGAAAATTTTTATCTATATGACATTCTCTTTTTAGGTAGTCATATTTGGAATATGAAACATTTGAAAATCCAAAATTTAATCAAATAGTATAATTTTCTAACAAATTAAAGATGATATTGATCCAAGAATATTTTTAATAATCAATAATTATAGATTAGAATGATTGTTGTCCATTATATTGTCAAAGGATTCATAAAAAATTTATATAAACCATAAATTAGCTACCTATGATTTTGAATGGGAAGTACATAATCTAATTTAAAATGATAAAAATAATATAGATGAAAATAGATTGTATATAACACTTAGATTGGGAAGACATTGAATTATCTTCCACTGATGGTTCAAAATGAACGTGTTCTAGGTAATGTGAAGAGAATTATACATAATTATTCAAAATCACTATAAAACACTATATATGTATTGTTCTTGTAGAACCAAAATTACCATAATGAAATAAACTGACAAAAATATTCAAAAATAATGCACCACAAAAGATAAAAAATATAAAGAATACTCATATTCTCATAATCTTCTAGAAAAAATAAAATTGAGGTAAATTTAAAAATGATTATGAATTTTTACTTACTTCAAAATTTTCAGGGACCAATGGCTATTCATGAATTCATTTTCCAAGGGCTAAAACAGATAAGAGTTTGAATTAAATATGGAAGATCTAGGAAGTTTCTATACAATTAAAATAGTAATTTAATTTTTTATAGAGGAATTTGGAGATGGGAAATGGAAATGGAAATGGTTATATAATCCTTTGAGTAAACATGCACCAATTATAAAAGTGGAAGATTTACATGCGGTAAAAGAAAATACATTTGTATTCTTCACAATAAAAAAATAGTAGAATTAAATCTCAATTCTAAGACACTTGAAATAAATAGTATAAAATCTAATGAATTTATGCAAATAATTATAAAACACATCCAAATGAAATGTTAGTAGACACATCGCTACTACTGCAACAGATCAAAACCCAGACCATATCACATTTATTAAGATTTTTTTCTCTATATTGTAGCACATTATTAATATTAAGTGAAACAAAAATAGTTTCCAAAACATAAACATAATTTTTATAAAGAAAACCAAAAATAAATGAGGAGAAATTATATATTTTAAGAAATAATTTCAAAACACCTTTTCCAAATGAATTATTGAAAAAAAAACCCTACCACTTATTCAAGTGGGTTTCTTCAAAATTTTAAGTGAGTATATTTTTAAGTACTTATAAAATCTTGATAAAAGATCAATATTTCATTTTCTCATTACATCATCAATGATTTTATCTTTTAATTAAACTCTTTTTTCAGAGGTTAATAGCTCACTAAAAGCTACCTGCTCACCACCAAATATGAAAACTCAAAACCTAAAAAGAAACTTACACACCACTATATAATAAGTATTTCCATGAAAAAAGGATTACATAAAGAATATTTTTATTGAAATCTTAGATCCATTAGACCATATAAAGGTAGGTATAACAAGTAGTGGGAATAAAATAATTTCAATATTGAGAAGACAAAACATAAATAAAATAAAATCTAAAGAAAAATATAAATAGGTTTTCTTATATATATACTATGTAAAAATCATATAAAATTAGAAACTATAGAAGAATAATATTCAAACAAACTAAATTTTTATGTTTCTTGATATAAAATCATAAAAATTTTATTGACAAATAAAAAATTAAGTGCTTGATCTTATAAATATTTGGTTTAGGTTTCACCATTGTATCTACTTCCTATTTAAAAATCCACCTAGAAATTATTTTCATATTTCAAAAATCTCTTAGATACATCTCTTCCATCACACTAATAATTCTAAAAACATTTTTCATTCATAAAAAAACCATATGTCCAATTTCAATATATCCATTGATTACATTGTTAACCTTTTTAGCATAAACTCTTGAATAGCTCTCATGTAAAATCCATTCGGTCAATTATTAATATTCTCAACATATTGTAAGATTAAATTATAAGAGATAAGAATAAATATACTAGTTTTTCACATTTTCAGTATGTTGATTTAGTTTCACGCAACTAGTGAAGGAACCGATTAGGTATCCAAGAATTCTAGTATAATGATATGTATCATTTTTCATAAATTCAACCCTTTTTATAAAAAGATACTCACTCATTAAAGAATAAAATAGAAGTAAAATATCCATGAAAGAAGAAATATGGGTCTTAAATTTTGAAAACACAACTATGATATTAAACACTCTACCATACTCTTCCATTGAGAACAAAAACATTTTAATTTCCTCATAACACTGAACACTAAGAGGTGATTTATTTTATTTAACTTATTCAAATATATTTAATGTTTTTTCCTTTTTATGATGTTTTTATATCCCATAATTAATGGTATTATACAATTTATTTTAAATGGTTCCTCCTTGTTCAAACATGAAAAAATGATATAGAATTGGTGATTTGGCTACTAATTACATAACTCTATAACAACATAATAATGTAGAATAAATCATGTTGAATCCCACTTCCAAAAATCTTCTCAATCGCTTATTAGACAAGCTCAAGTATTTATATATATTGATCATGGTAAATTAAAATGTAATAAGTTTTATATAAATGACTCTGTTGGGATTAATGTAGATTTTGAAATTGGAGAAACTAATTTTTTAGATCGTCCACATGACGTAATCATTTAATCACATTTCTGAATAATTCCCCATTAGGGTAAGGACTGTTCCCCTATATTTCATTTAAAATTTTGTAATTTTTACCTAATGAAAGAAACCTAAATCATGTATTAATTCAACATATGTGGTTTAATAGGAAACATTACTAATTTTATTGAATTTCCCATGGATCAAATATGATCACATGCTCTAATAGCTCTATATATGGAAGAAATAAACAAGTTTAAATTAAAGGAGTAGGCTTGAAATATTTCCTAAGAGATACTATAATAATCTTCTTCATTTCACCAAGATTTCCCACTGTGAATGGGGAATCTATAAGAATTGAATTTTTTTTCTTACCATAGAAATAACTTGAGATAACCTTGATAAAAATACATTGAAAATACAATATGCTTCATCAATAATATCATTCAAAATATTTATCCTTTTCCAATAATAGAATATATGTTTCTAAAGTTAAATTATATTTTGATAATGCATTCCACCAGCATATAAGTAGCTATCACTATATTACTGGTAAATATTTAGTCATTAGATATTATTGTGGTGCATAAAATAGTTCTATTGAAATTATAGTAATATCAAAAGATAATATATATGTCGATAAAAATATTTAGAAACATATTCATATGAAATATTTATTTGTTGAAAATATTATTATATTTTTTAATCAATACGAAAAATTAATATCTATTTAGAAATTATGTTTCAAATAAAATATTATGTGTGGGTATTTGGATATTTGTTGAAAAACAATTTTTATTATATTTACGAATATAATTATATATAATATTTCAATTTTAATTGTTATATAATATTTATAAAAATAACTTAAAATAAATTCCAAAAAATAGAAAATTTATTTGAAAAACAATTGCAAACAAAATTTTTAAACATGTTCAAACTCAAAAAAATACATGAATCTCCAAAAAAATGTTTAAACATGGTCAGAATCTAAACTAATTTACACAAAACTACATAAAACATTATCCATAATTAGTTTATATAATAAATCAACAGTCACTGTCACTATTAGGGTTCACATTGCACCCAAGGATCTTGTCATGGGCTGACCCACTAGGGACCACCTAGCCTATGGTATACCATGTTGTGACTACACAAAGATCACCTTCAATAGGTTATGGGATATATACTAGCATTGAGAAATCATATCACACACTTGAGGGGATTATATTAAGTTACATGTATACACGCACACATCTCTAAACCCATACATTGCTGAAAGTAAATCATAAGTGATAGAAATTCATGAATACAAATATATCCTAGAATTATAGTACAACAGAAGTATTGGAAAGAATAAAAGGGAAATTACAAGAATACAAAATCTACAAATAAAGTCCAACCTACTCAAAAAGAAGGGGATAGTTTTCAATTGAAACACCTTTAAGAACCATAGTCTGTCTATCTCACTATTCCCAATCTAGTCTTGGTCATCTTTGGACTCTATTAAAAGGTCAATCATTTTCATAAGACACAAAACATGAGAGAGAAACCCATGCAGGAGTAAACATAACAATACCTAGTAGAAATCTCTAAAATCGCCAAATATAAAAGATCAAGATAGTTCAAATAAGCATCACTAATATTTCAATCATATATAATATATAGATACAACAAATTAGAACCCATTTATATTAAATAATAATGATCATTCTCAAAGAGGTCTCAACCACAATGTAAGACACAATATTATAAACTAGGATTCAGGGTAACACTCCTCTTGTAGAATCCTCTCCACACTCCATGTAATCACCAATAGTGATCCACTGATAAGTCATTTTTATTAGGAATCACTAAATTAGTACTCATCGGTACTATGAACATCTCCATACATAGATAGGGGATCACATCAAAAATCACTAGGGGACACCACAAATCCTACTGGTAGAGCTAGATAAGTAGGTGATATCATGCATGTGTATGCTAGTCATGGTGATTTCATAATACCCACATAGGGAATTTGATGAAATGATAGAGGATCCCAATTCAGTCTCATGAAAGGATACAAAAACTCTATCTAAGTTAAAGCACTATGAGGGGATCCCAATCCTATGATAAGTATGTAATTCCACAATGTACCCTCATCAGAATGAACCAAGGGGTCACACTCAACTGATATTGATCCATATTAAAGAAATGTAGAGACTCGTGATAACATAGAGGAAGTAAATGGAGTGTAGTTGTAGTCCATGGTGTGTTCCATTATAACTAGACCAACATATGTCCATGTCATTGTTCAATGATTATTCCCATTTCCATTATCATGGAAACCAGATCATGCTTGTATCTCTTACCATGAATAGTGGCATCCCTTGGTACCTAGTTTTTTCTATGTACACTAGTTGTGCTTGTTTCTCTTGCTATGTCTATTCTTATGTACTCTCGAGATAAACATCGGACCACCAGTATAGGGTAACATGGCATGTGACACATGTCATATGGAGTGTGAAATTTAACTTTGTGTGTAAATCATAGTTCCATATGATATACATATATGGTATGTGTTCTTCCACTATATGCTCGGTAGTTAGGTTTTACACATAAATGCATAAAAATTTCACATGTTTTACCACAATGTATTCATCATAAATTCTACCACCAAATACACCATGTGTCATGGTTCTAGGATTTAAGGGGCCTACCATTTCCTGTGACTAGATTCTAACCAATAATTTTTCTAGGAATACTCACTCATCTTTTGCATTACCTGAAATTCTAACCATGAACAATGAACTCATATCTGTAACTAATTGATCTCTATTCACCTTCATGAACCTCAATTTCACTATAGATATCAAACCACATGAAAAATATGAATCCATTGTGCTGAAGAACAATCATGAAATGATTTAATATTGGTTATTCAAAATACCATCATCCAAATAATTACCATAAATGAATGATGCAATGACATGGGGAAGAAATCCAAGAAAACACAAAAGAGAAATGAACCAAAACCATTGTTCTAGTTCATCCTCAATTATTTTCTATTATAAAGATGAATGAAGAACCAATAGACAAAAATATGATAAATAAACCATAAATCAACTATTGATGCACTATTTAATTCTTATTTGTGAAATTGATCAGCATTATATAGGGGTTAAAAAATGGTATGAATTCACATAACATAAATGTTATACCTCAAGATTGGGTAAATCACTGATAAATAATAATTCAACATTGTCATCATTTGTGAAATCTATGAACTCTCTTGGTGTATAGAATTAGTGTTGATCCGATTCTAGATTTAGTTTTTATCCATCAATTCACATCCATTGTATCCTCTCAAATATCGAGGGATATGCTGCTAACCCTGGGATTTGTCCATAACCATGATTTTTAGAGGTCCCTTAGGTTGTGAAAATTAAATAACAAATAAATAAATATTTTTTTATTTATTATTTCCCATAATGGAACCTTATCCAAAACACTCATTGCTAAAAAAAATTATGTCGTGCCTATGGTAAATCCCACATTCAAGAATCAATAGTGGTCACATATTTCACATTGTATTCCTCATTTAGTTGTTATTCCACTATTTCAAGAAAACTATATATGTGTGATGTAATATATTTATATTTTAATTATAAAAATACCAGGATAATAGGGCCTCATAATCTCATTACATCTTTGAACCTAGCTCTGAAAATATTATTTGATATAATTCAAAGCTTTATATGGAAAAAATGGGGGCGTCATAAATATAACTAGTCAAAGATAAACCATATTGAATATATTTGCAATAGAAATAGATGTGGCCTTATTATAGTCTATCACATGTCTGGATATGGTTACACAAATCATGACACATAACATTAACACAAATATATCCTAACATTATCATTTATATGACATTTAAATCCTAGAAAAAGTAATTTTGGTAATCTGTCACAGTTTATATTTTCTGATACCAATCAATGGGAATAAAAATAAACTAATTTATTATTGATATCAATGAAATAAAGGAATTCTTAACTAATTTTTCATTGCAATTCATTCTAATAAATCACAATTTCATAACAATATAGAATAAATGATATGATAAATCCATCTAATTTTTTTTTTAAATTTTAGGGACTCAAAATTTATCACCATTAAATGATGCATCAAAAATTCACTAATGATCAGGATAAATATTCCTTATTTGAATAATTTACAACCATTAAATATTTCATACTTCATGATACATAGAAAAATAATGTAACCAATCTTGATGAAAATATAATTTTATTTAATCCTAAACTACAATAATTATATTGATCAATATTAAAAAAACAAAATTCCCTTATCATATTATAGTAGTATGATTAAAGAGTGAAAAGATCACAATCTATGGAAAATAACTTTAATACATATTTCACATTATTCAACTCTTATTTTGTAGGAGATTATTATTAAAAAAGGACCACCTTCCACAAAACCTATCATTCATAACAAGAACATTTTTTCAAATATATATCTACTTTATAAAATAATTACTAAATGACTCCTAATCTTCTTATGTAGTCAAATAAAATGAATTTTACAATGTTTAAAAAAATGAAGTTTAAGCTGGAACGCATGTATAAATGAAAACAAAATCAAGTAACCAATAAAAATTCTTTGTGAGAAAAAATTTCAACATAAATTGAATATCACAAATATTTTTGGTTTGAAAGATCTATAAAAAAATTGACTTATAATTCTAAACAACAATATTTCTTATAAAAATCAACCAATAAACTATGTACATCCCAAAAAAAGAAAATAAGTACACATGTAAGATATAGTGTTATTGTGTAGATTTATACATTCATCAAAAGTTTTATTCTTATATGGATGATATATAGATCAAAAATACAAACTCATTAAGGTGGATCCTACCATACAAATAAGAAACTAAATAAATAGATCATAAAATACTTTTTTTCATGATGAAAAAAATTTCATACGGTCTCCATCACACAAAATCAATTAGTGCATAATAAACATGTAAATGATAATATAGATGCAAGTATATTATTATAGAACACTTAAATTGTGAAAATTTAAGTATACATACATGAAAAGGCATCATGAATATTTAAATTAGAATCATGAAGCAGGTAATCCCAAATTTTGTATATAGGTGCCTATAAGCAGCTGATCATCCCCACTCATGTAAGCACACCCCCATTCATGAACTTCTATATGAAAGTTCTTTGTATCTAATACCACACTGGTAGTAAGAAGAAGATTCATATAAAATCATATTTTAGATAGTCTAATATCATTAAGTGATACACAGACTGTAGTAGACTCATCATAATGTAGTTTATGTGTGTAATATCAACTAACTATCTGTTACTCTTCTAGTAAAATATATGATTTATTGTAAGTATGATCAGTATACTATATTTTTTGTGTCCCTTATGTTATTACATAGATGTCTATGTGTGGGATGTAATAGAATCAGGGTCAAAAATCAAATACCATAGAGGATTCTACTACAATGTATTTTAATCTGCTACAAATATATATGATGTATTTTAGGCATGATCAGTTTACTATTGTTTTTGTGTGACTCTATTGGTATGTAGGCATGTGATATAATTATAAAATACATTGGAATAAATTAGAATAATTAAAAAGGAAAAGGTCCATTTCAAATGTGTGTGTGATGAAAAGGAAATGGTCCTTTCAAATTATGATGTCTTGTGTATTTTGATATGACTATGATAGGGGTTGGTAGATTCCATAACCATTTTGCTTATTTTTTTAATTCTTTAATACAACTTCCAACATAACAAGTAAAATATATCTTTAGTAAAACATTTAAACAAACAAAATGTCTTGACAATAAACCAATTTGATAATTATCCATTGACTGTAAAACTAGTTGCAAATTTTGAACATTTTAACAATTTATTGATAATAAATAAGCCATGTTTTTCATCAACAAATGAAGACTAACCAATTATTTATACTTAATTTAACAAACAAAACAAATTTATTTTTAGATATATCTTATTTACTAGTTTTATAATTGTAATTTGAGAATAAATCCTATTAATGTATGAATAAGAAAAAAACCAATGAATAACTTGAATACTGCTATCAAAATTCTTGGAGGTGAAACACAAAAAGTATTAGATATTGATGACTGATAGATTAAAATTTATATTATTAAAATCATTTATCTTCTATTAAAACACCACTTAAAACTAAAATAAATATAATTAAAATCTATTAACCATTTTCTGGAGAAAGTATTACTAAATAAATTAGAAGGCTAGGCCAACCAAATAATAATAAAAGAAAGAAAGAGGACTTAATTATTACAACCTCAACGGCTTGATTTCCCAACTAAATTATTATTTTATTTTAGGTTTTAAAATCTAAAAATAATATCTAATAAGGAAAAACAAAAATATTATATAAATTATTACAATATAATAATAATAATTAACTTAATATATTGAGAAAAATAAAACAAATATTGAGTCATGACTGGATATCAAAATCATTAAGATAGGAATTCCCAAAATCATAGAAAAAAGTATGCAACTAGAAACTGAGAAGGCATTTGGATAGTCAGTTACATGTCTTGATCACCAATGCAACCAACCATTCTACTTCAGGATTCATTGAGATAAGTAGGATGCTTTGTTGAAGCATAGTGAGGGATTTTACATGCCTTGTTAAGGAACTACAATCTTTTATAATGGTTTTTAGTGACCATATGAAAAAGGTATATTTCTCCAATCCGCTGGCAGCTACTTATATTCATACCACACCTAAGCATGTTCCATCACTATAGAAGAATAGTCCCATGGGATATGGTTCTTCACCAAAATCCATACAAAAAAACCCATCACTAGTAAAAAATCCAAAATAAAAAGGTATAGATATAAAAAAATCACTTTTAAATAGTGTATTTACAAAAAAAAATTTAACAAAAATATATTCTTTGTTAAATAAAGGAATATAAAAGTATAGAAGGACTGTTGCAGCAAAGAACACTTCCTTGGGAAACATCACTTTTTCTGCTTCATGATCTTGTGGATTCTTCCTATATCACCCAACATCAGCACACATTGAATTTTCTTCTCAAAAAGATATTATAAAAATACAACTTTATATAAAATTATATTTTTGGGTTCTTCAAATTCATGGAAACGATATTTAATTCATGATAAAATATCATGGTTAGATAATTCCATAATGAGGAGGTAAATTCACATGCACTGTGTATGTGAATGTTGTATCTTCAATGTTAAGAAAACAAATAAGTGTCAACGATCAGACTAACCAAACTAGGACATAATAAATTAAAATTCCATATAAATACCATATCCACATGTAAAAATCCATGGGTATTCAAGAAAACACATCAAATAATATTAATTAAATTATTCTTTAGATAATAATTTAAATAAAAAATTCAATCCTTATCAATTCATTTTCAAACTAGGAAATTTATAAAAAAGATAATAAAGAGAAAGTAGAGAATCAAAAAATATTTTTAGGTTTCCAATCCTTGTCCTTTTTTTATATTCCAAAAAAACACCAGAACTACTAACCATATAAAAGTTTCCCCAGCAACTTTTCTTGAAAAATTAAGTATCGTGTCACTAAAGTCTAGTGGATATACAATAAACATTAAAACAAAAGGGTGATAATTTACAAAGAAATTATATTACACTATATATAAGGAGCTAATCATTAACTATGGAAATAACATTCTCATATGATGCATAGAATAATAATTTATATCAAAAAATAATATAAAAATACTAATGTATATTAATATATAAGAATATTATTGACAAATAAGTGGAATTCACTATATATATATATATTAATAGTTGAATGACATAGGACCATAAATTAAAAAATTTCATGGATGCATAAGAAAACACCCAATTAAATTTCTATAATTTTATATAAATAAAAAATTAACTTTATATTAATGGTGATATTACCTCATCCCATCTAATAAAATGTCAATGAAATAATGCTAGACTGCAAATGAATATTCATATGAGACTATAATTTATATGCAAAATCAGATGAAATAATTTAAGAAACTCCTTGAATATGGAAAATATAATTCATCTAATATAAAATTATTTCATTTAACCACAATCAAATGAATATGTTGATGTTGTAAATTTTGTAAAAGTTCACTCAAATCTAAAAAATTCAAGGAATATTTCAATGTATGATAGTGATAGGTATATGAAAAAATATATATATAATTAGTGTGAATAAACATGCACCATAATCCATCTCATGTGTATCTCATAATAATTTAGTGTCTATTATACTTTGATACCACCTTTCTAAACATATAATTTACTCAGTTTCAATCACCATATTCCATAACAAATAATAAATACTGATTTAAATAATGAAATAAAAAATTACTAAGAAAGTTTTTTCAATATTTTTTAACACCATGAATGATTTTATTATACACTAAGTAATTAATAATTACATTAATCTATATCATTTTATATAAAAAACAAAAAAAAGTAAGAAATATCTTACCATGAAACACCTGGTATATCTAGTATTACTTTATTGAGAACTTCAAAAACTACAATCATAAAATTTGGATGAATGTAATTTAGTGTATGATCTTTCCAATTTCTTGTTACCAATAAATCCAAAATTAATAAGATATACTATCAGTGAGATTTATAAAACTCAATATTAAAAAATAACAAAAAATGAAATGTGAGGATACTTACTTGAGAAATCCTTGAATATTTTACATGTATCATACAATTTATGGAAAATAAAAAATGAATTTTCATTATTATATGCCCTAAAATGAAGGAATTATTCCAAATATATATCATTTAGACATTGTTTCCCACGGAGAAATATTCCTTGAAAACAATTATCCATGATAGTCTGATATAAATTGACCTCATCAAATTGTGCATTGTGTTCTGAAATAAATCAAATTTCATATCATTCTTCTCTAGTTAATAATATTGGATGATATAGTGCAAACATTAATTATTTCCTTTTACATTTAAAAATAATAATTTATTTGAGTAATTCAATTTATAAAATGTAAAAATATAAAATAATATTTATTTATCTTATTCCACATGAAATTTATTCATGTATTTAAGAAAGTGCTTCAGATCATCTAGAAAAACATGATCATAAAACATTTAAATAGAAGAATTATAAAAATTTTAAATCAACTATAATCATGATCTGAATCTTTGCAATAAGGGAGTCCAATATTCATTATCTTCAACCAACCCCTCACTATGACCACATTTTAATCATTAACTCGTCCATAGAATAATTTATCTAGGTAATTTAAGAATAGTAATTCATTTATGACATATTTGGATTATATATAAGTCATTGAAACTGATAATAAAATACAATAACATGTATAAATATAATATGTTATTAATGAAAATGCTAAAAACTCGTATTCAACAAAATATAGTTAATAATTATAAACTTACAAGATAGGTAGATAAATTATCTTCATACAAATTTTTTTTCATTTAAACCACTTCTTAAGAGTGGACTTAAAAAATCATGAGATAAAGTGAAGTTTAGAATTATCATCATTTTAAGTAATTTCAAACATTCTTAGAATATATGGATTTTTTATTTCCATAGAAAGTTTATTTTAATAATTTTTATTTTTATTTTTTTATGACTGTGATATTTATATCTATATAGTTATTGAATCTTCTGGAAAAGAAATTATTCTGGGTGTAATGGTTCTGAACGTATTATATTAGAATATTCCACTTCGTTTCACACACATACACAAATTAAAATTATTAAAATAAAAAATATCAAATTTTGAAACATCAAATCAACAAATCAAAAAACATCACCTTTTAATAACCGACAAATAAATGATATATATTCTAATAAAAATGTGAATATTAAAAACATATCATTCATAGAATGAAAAAAAATTGAAATTAAAATATTTGTGATAAAAAAATAATATTGATACCATTTAAAATTTCTCACATATATGGGTTTCTCTAAATAGAATAAGAGGTGATATATACTATTTTTCTCATTGGATTCCTAGATTATTATGAGGGTATTTTAGTAAAGGATGTTAGATCAAATGTCATGGGATTAAATGAGTTGATGCTTGTTATATATAAGCCCTAAAACTCAGATGGATAATGAATAAGAATAGTGTTCATAGAGACATAATATATTTTATGTACTACAATATAGATTTTGTATATTCTACCGGTGCATGTTGAATCTCTAAGTGAGAGGGGTAAAGATGAGGGTAGTGTCTTGATAGGAGGTAAGGGTGGGGAGATGGGGGCATTAACCAGCTATCGATGATAGGATTCAAAGATGGTTGATGTCACGAACATAATGGTAGAAATGGGGGAGGGAAGGATATAAAAGTAGAAGGGAGATGAGGTAGGTGAACGAGGATATATAGGGGGAGATGATCTTACTATTGATATTATATTGTTCGATGCACGACTGCATAACTCCCATACTACCCCAAAGTGCAACCAAAAACCCACTCCATAAATTCAAATTATATGGCTACATCCTCTCTCGTCCACTATATCCTAGTGAATTAGTCCCATCTCCCTTTATTATACCACAGTCTATTTCACTTCCCCCATTTC
This sequence comes from Viscum album, assembly GCA_963277665.1. NCBI lineage: Eukaryota > Viridiplantae > Streptophyta > Magnoliopsida > Santalales > Viscaceae > Viscum > Viscum album. The sequence continues at coordinate 1,613,651,670 of OY728161.1, forward strand.
ATCCATAATTTTCATGTCATCAACCAACTATACTGCACTCACAAATTGTAGGATGTTGCGCCAATATTGCCTCCCATGTGACCCATCTGGAAGTACATTTACCCTATCTGTCCTTCCCTTCTCACTAGTGATTAAACAAGAACCAATAGTACATACAAAAAAATTATTTGTACATACATAATATGAGCTCTTTGAAAACTCCATTCTTATTCAGCATCCTCTGAGTTTTAGGGAACATATTTTTCAAGAAGCAACTCATCAACTCCCACAGCCTCTGGTTTAACATCCTTGACTACAAATCCCTCACCTTGATCCTAATATACATCAATAAAAAAAATTCTATATAAACTCTAATTCTATTTAGATAAACCTTTTCATGTGAAAATTTTAAATTGTATTAATATTTTTGTTTTATCACAAGTATTTTAATTTGTGTTTTTATGGAAGGAATGATTTATTTTTAATCCTCATGTTCTTGTTAGAATAAATAACACATATTAGTTTATTATTTAATGGTGACTTTTTTCATCTATTATTTACTAGAATTTTCTATGTTCATCTTGTTATTTGGCTAAATTGAATATGTGTATCCGTATGCTATTCATGGGAATGTTCTGATGTACTATGTTTAAAACCATTACACCAAGTATAATATCATTTCTAGATAATTAAAGAACTATGTATATTCAAATATAATTGTGTTATAAACAATTAAAATACAATTTATTGGCATAAAATTTAAATGTAAATAAAAAATTCATATATTCTAATAATTATTGGAATTTATAAAAATGATGGTCCTTTTGAATTGTACCTTATCTCAGAATATTTTGAGCCCACCCTTGAGGGTTGATTTCAAAAGAATAAATTTTTTTATGAATATAATTATCCAATAATATTTTTAAATCTAGAAATTTTAACAATATTTTAGTGATTTGTTTCATAGTTTTCATTAATAACATATTACATTTATATGGGTTATTATATTTTAAAATCATTTTTTATTACTTACATATAATACAAATATATAATAAATGGATTAAAATTATTAAATATTCCAAATAAATGATAATATGGATAAATTTATTCTAATAATGTCTTCATAGTGGTAGTTCAAACAAATCTAATGAACATTGGGATCCCTTATTGAAAATATTCTGAGAATGATTATAGTTTTTTTAAAAGTATGGTAATTCTTATATTTGAATTTCCTAAAAATGTCATTATAGACGAGCTGAATAATTTTCCATAATATATGAATAAATTTCACATGATGTAAGATAATTAAGACTTGTTTTATATGTTTAAGTTTTATAAATTGAATTACTCACATAAATTAATTTTCTATTGGTAATAGGAAATAATTAGTATCTTCAATGTATAATCCAAAATTATTAACTAAAGAAGAAATATGAGACATTCAACTTAAATAAGAACATTATACACAATTTTATGATGTCAATATATATCATACTATCATGGATAATTTTTTTATTTAATATTCTTCCCATAGAAACAACATGTGAGAGATGTATCTTTGGGAGAAGTGCTTTGTTTCAACGTATATAATGATGAAAATTCAATTTTGTTTCTATAAATTACATGGAACATGTAAAATATTCAAGTACATATGGAGTAATTATCCTCACATATCATTTTTTTAAATTTTTTATGTTGTGTTTTCTTATTCTCACTTATATTATTTCCTGTTTATTATGAATGTTTTGTCAATGAAACATTTCCTATATCATAAAATAATTTTTTTGTTACCAAATTTTATGATGTTTTTTTTGAGGTCCCTAATGATGTCAAACTATATATACCATGTGTTATAAGATAATATCTTTCTATATTTTTTTATTTTTATATAAATTGATATATATTTCATTAGTTTTTAATTACATGGAGTATAATAAAGTATTTCATGGGGTTCAAAAATAAGAAAAAAATCTTTATAATTTTATTATTTCATTATTTAGAGAAGTATTTATTATATTATCAGGAATTTATTGATTGACCCTAAGTCATATGTATGTTTAGAAGGGAGGTATGAAAGTCTATTGAAAACTAAATTAATGCAAGATACACATAATTTGTATTATGGTCCATGTTGTTACACACATATTATACGTTTTTTTAGGCTAGACATATAACTTTGATACATTGAAATATTCCTTTTCTTTTTTATATTTTAATGAACTTTTCATAATTTTTAAACATCACCAGATTCATTTTATTATGAAATATATTTATATTAGATAAGGTTGGTTTCCCCAATTATAGGAGTTGATTAAATTATTTCAACTACTTCTTCATGTAAATTTTAGTTATATAAGCATGTACATTTGTATTTTAGAATTCTTGTTCTAATTTTTAAAAAATGATCTAATGTAATATCACATTAAATTAATGTGAATTTTTTTATCTAAATAACTTAATATAAATTTTACTAGGGTGGTTTCTTATGTAACCAAGCCAATTTTTAATTGATGGTCCTTTGTCATTACACCATTAAGAAATATATTTTTGCAATACATTCCACCTTTTTTTTCTAGCTTAATATTATATATTAATAAACATTTTTATGAGTTTTTATATCTTTTTTGTATAAAATATTCTTTTTTGTGTTGTATTAGCATGTTATTACCACAATTAGTGAGTATCTCCCTATATGTAATGTAGCAGCCTCTACATAATTTATTTCAAAATTATTTCTCCTCAATTTCACTGTTTATTTCATATTCACTAGAGATTAGTGACCGAGTGCTTAATTTTTTGTGATAAGCATATCTTTGAAACTTTTGTGAGGTTAATATCTCGAGTGATTTTTAGGAAGATTAAAAAATAAGGGAAATAAATTACAAGATATAAAATATTTTTAAATTCATTAGTTTCTCTTTGGTTTGTTTTTTTAAATTATATCATATATAAAGTATTTGATAAGGATTGAATATTTTATTAAATAATTATCTAAATAATGATTTAATTGTTATTATTTTATGTTATTCTCTATATTTTTATTTCTTAAATATCATGGATTTTTACTAGTGGGTGTGGTATTTATATGGAATATGATTTTATTATGTCCCAGTATAGTTTGGGTTACTTTGATAATTAGATTTTTATTTTAACATTGAATAGACAACCTTCAAGTATATAATGAGTGTGAAATTACCTCCCCCTTGACAGGTTTCTCTATATTCTTTTTTTCAGTATGTTGGATTCTCTGACCATGATATTTTATCATAAATGAAATATGTTTTGCATGAATCTTAAATACCCAAATTGTATGTAAGGAATGTGGGATATATCTCTTTGTGTGTGTAGGTGTGAACATAAGATTATGGGCCAAGTAGTTTTGTGTAACTTACAAGGGGAATCATTTTCCATTTCTTTTATGAGTTATTCGGGGGTTGGTTTTAGCAAGTGGGATATATTAATTAGGGTTTGTGGAAATAGGTGGTGGTATGATTTGTTTATATTTCCTCATATAGTTACTGGGAGGTGCAGTCCCCTATTAGGTACTAACCATTGTCTTCCAAAGTAGTTCTCTTCCTCCAGGGGTTTCTTTTTTATTCTTTTACATATCTAATATAAATGTATTTATGAAGCCTACTACAAGAAATTAAAAGTTTATTTTTTTTATTTTCTCTCTAATTTAATTAGTTATATTCAATTTGTACAATTTTTATGGTGGGAACAAAACAATTTTGTGCTCTTGTTGTGAGGTTCTTAACGAACAAAATCAATAAAGAGGTTATCAATTGCTGGAGGATTGAATATACTATAAGAGGTGATTGTTGGTGAAGCGTCTGCCATTGGGGAATTTTTTGCTATTGTAGACATGTATTACTTAGTAACGACAACTGTTATCCATTCCTAGAGATAGGAAATCAAGAATACTAACAAACTAAAGAATATATTCTTGATCATGATAAATAGAATTTGATGTAGAGAAGAGATTATAGCTGGGAGAAGGTGCTTAGAATAGAGACAGGTGTGGAAACAGAACTGGAATGCTCAACAACATATCAGTTATCTGTGATGAAAGATATTAAAATGTATATCAAAGTATTTTATGTGTTTCATATTGAACATGCATGTAAGAACATAAAGTTATTTCAGAACATGTGGGCACAACTCTTGGAACATAAGTAGGAATCTATTCAATATCATTTTTGTAGAGGATCACCTTAAATATTATCCAGAATGAACTAAAGAGGTAAATTATTTTATGCTTTAATGCTTGTAAAAAATATAAGGGGAAATTATAAAAGTATGACATGTTCCTGGTTCTCACTCATAACCTCCTACTAAAAATGTTTTGAGTCCAAGAGTTTAACCAGTCACATGGGAAGGGCAAGGAACTGAGATGGTCATCTAACATTTTTTTCTTTATGATAATGAAAATCAAATCACCTTTTCATTCTTGAAACATATATAATTTTTTGAGGTGGAGGATATTTTACCTTTTGATTTTTGATTTTCATATGTTCAAAACAAAATAAATGAATCTATTATTCTATAAGTAATCAAATCTGGTACTATAGAGAAATATTTTGTTGATTCAGGTAGTGTTATTGTATGCTTAGTTGAGTTGGGTGAGGTGGAAGGGAAACCCACACCAACATATGCGATGCTAGAAGCCCTATATTTTTATTGGGTGGAGAAAAACTTTTCACTTAGTGATCATAGCGGCCTGGTTGTAAGGGGAGAAAAGAATCATGTACCAATATTGTGTTTGAAACCTCTGATAAAAGAAGCAGTGACTGTGATAGTTTCTCTGGTAGTACATTAGTGTCATGATGTAGGAGTGTAGTGCCTTGAATTAGGTGGATAGACAAAAAATAACTTGTGAAGGTGATATAGAAACTCAATTTATTTTAAGGGACATGAAATAAATGGGAATGATTAAAGGTTAAACTATTAGTAATTGGAATCAATTTCAAGGGATCCTTGTGTAGAGGAGGTCAAGGAGATGCTGGAGGAATTATGGTAATTTTTTAAGAATCATGACATATATGTGAGTATGGGTGTATGTCCTCTTCAAGTGTTCAGGTTGATTAGTAAAGTGGTATTTTAAATATTCGGAACCAAATGTTTCAATAAAGAAACACTAACTCATACAATGAAGTAATTTTAGGGTTCTTTGAAGAGTCTTATGAAGAATATAATAAATGTTGCACATCCAAGGAGGGAAATAGATATATTTTTCACTTAGAGAGTGTTATTAAGTCAATGAAGGTGTTTTTTGACTTGTGCATGAGATAGATAAATGTGGAAATAATGTGAGATACTTTCTTTAATGTTGTTTCTGTTCTTAATGAATACATGTATATTGGACCTATCCATCGGGATGCCCTAATTTTAGTATTAGAATAAAAAGAATGGTCTTTGTAACTGAGTTGATGTGTAGAACTAGTGATGGTGGTAGTCTTGGTGTCTTTGGTGAAGTTTTCATAGTTTTTGTATGGATCATTAATCATAGTATTGTGGATTAAAAGAAAAATCCTCATTTGTGGTCTTCATTATTCCAAGAATGGTGCTTCATTGAATAGATTACTATTGAAAAATTAGTATTTATAAACAGGTCTTAAAATGTTGAAGTTCAAAATGATCTTATAGAGGAAAAATTTGAAACCATGAAAATAGTGAATGGTTTTACTAACATTGTGTTGATAATTATAAATGACCTATCTATTTATAGATACAAAACACAATTTGAGATCATAATTTATGGTTTTTGTAACATCCCAATGCCGAAGCCACTAAACTGGGGCTCTGAGATAGTTCTCCACAAGGCCTCAAGCGTCACTCCCCATATTCCAGAGGGTGCCGACTAGAAACCAAGGCCTAGGAAGTGATAGTGGGGATACTATTCCCTCTTATCAGAGTAATTAAACAACAAAAATAACTAAGTATCATACACATAAAAATGTAAAAAAGTTCAAAAGTGATAATCAACTGAAATAGAACATGTTTTAATAGTAAAATTTGGTAAAAGCCCAATGGATATGCAATACTATAAAACACTAGTCACCCACTAGGCCGACCCTACAGATACAAGTAGAAAAGATACAGGAAGTGAAAGTACAGGGCTCAACTACTAACTCTATAAAAACCAACATACCAGATATCTAGATAGTTTTTAACTCTAGTAGCTCAATCAGTAGAACCACTTGAGCATCTCTGCTTTATCATGCAATACTGATCCTCATCCCTATCCACCATGCAACTTGTTCTAAACTTGAAAAGTAGACATAAATTCTACGCGTACACCAAGGTGCATGTGAAGGGGTGAGAAATAATCTCAGGAGGCCACCCTGACAAGCAACCTATAATTATGCTACTAATGTTTATGTAACAACAATGTGATAAACCTATCTAGAAGATAATAAAAAGGTATAAAAAATAAACGTGAAACCACAGTTGAACTCAGGGTCTGTATCCCTATCAACTGAGAAAGATCCACCATGGATTTCCATATCTATATATGTATACATGTATAATCCCAAACCTATACACATATAAATAAATATTAATATTCATGAGTATGTGAATCAAATAATACGAATCCACATCAACAGTCGATCCATGGATCTATAAGCCCAATCAGCTGGGCATCCTGTGCAAGGGAATTAAGAAGGACATCGTGCCACACATGCCGTGTATTGTTAAGCTGATCTCTGGATCCGTAATCCCATCGATATGTACATAATTTGAAAAAAACCAGAATTATATTTCTAATAAAACGTTGTCACCACAGGGGGATGCTCTTCCAACAACTGGGTTCACATGTACTCGCCTCCAATCACAAACTAGGATATTGTATATCGATGGTCAATACTATAAAGAAGGATACCATATACTGATTGTCAATCCTATAAAAGGTCACTGATCAGAAACACACAGAGCATAAGCCCATGAATCCAACTAGGAATTAGAAAAACTTTCCCCCATGCATAGCAAAAAGCTCACCCTGAGGCAGAGCACAACCTCACCCGCAGGCATATCCTAACCTCACCCACAGGCATATCTGATCCTTTCCTATAAGAATATTTGATCCTTTCCCACCGGCATATCTGATCCTTTCCCACAGGAATATCTAATCCATTCCCACCAGAATATAATTCCTCCCATGAGTCCTTCCTAGGAATTCCTACCATGGGAATCCAGATATCACTTAAGGCATAAAGGTAAACATGTAAGGCTCAATAGACGACTACCAAGAAGCACCTCTTGATATCCTTGAAATATATATATCATAATATATATATCTAGTATCAATATCCAAGTCCCATGTAATTCCTCTGGGTAACTGTAAAAGATCACAAATAACATGGCTTGGAAGCTTGATCGTAGGAGAAAACAATCAGGCCTCCCCACAAACAAGAAAGACACCTCACGTTATGCTAAATAGAAACCTACTAGGATGGACCTCTGGTAAAGACTGTTGCATCAGCAATACCAAGTCAGATATAAATAGATGAGTGATGGTGTCCTGATTTCCCAACCTAATACGAAATCCACATACCCATGGGATATCAATATTGTCATAGGTTCTAAGTGACACTCAAACACCATCTCTACCCAAACCCAATGTAATAGCTTAGGGTTGGTCAAACAACCGGAACCCACTTGGTCCCTCAATTCAAATATTGAGCAGGAATCCTACTCAGGACCCTCTAGGTAAATACGAGCAAAGTCATCTAACATGGGATCTATAGCAAAGAGAAAGGGAGGAATCCTACATGGGACACTCAAATGAAAAACAACAGAGGCATCCTATAACAGGGATCCCCTCAAAGGAAAACTATATAGAGATCCTACAAGGGACTCCCTAGGTCAGCATATAAGAAAATGAATCCCTAAGGGGATACTTGGAAGCATCTGGCCTCACAGACTCATATGATACAAGGGAAACATCCTCAAAATTATAGTACATGGGTGATAGCTCATAGTTCATTTCAGATCAAATGTCTCAATTAGGTTGGTCCAAACACCCAACCTATCATCCACACCAAGTATCACTCTTAGGTAAAAAATGAACTCAATAAACAAAGGAAAAACCTATCCATTTATATTGGAACCACCAAAACACAGTTTATATGACCCCTAAATTTCAAGAGGATTAAAATATTGTAATCTAAGTGGAAAATTGCTTATAATGGACTACTCTCATTCCCAATTATGACTTCCGGGGAAAAAAATACCCAAAACTGCTAAGCTGGAAAAAGTAAATGGAGTATAATTCAGAGTACACAAAATGTACTTGTATCCATATACCTGGCTATGTACATATACATTTCAAGAACACATGGGTTCTACATGTGTAAAATTATATGATGTGTACATCAAATACACGGTGTGTACTGTTTAAAAACCAAAAACTTGTGTTCTTTCTCACACAATTGGCCACACGACCATGCCACCACGCAGCGTGTACTCAGAGTAAATGGAGTGTACTCAAGAAAAAATTTTCTTCCCCAAATAAGAGGAAAACGTGGCATGTTCCCCTGGATCACAAGCCATGTAACTTGGTTTTGCTGACAGGAAATCTATCGGATCACCCAAAACCCCTGTTTTTTCCCTTGAAACAAAAAATATGGGCTTAAGAGGCCACAAGAAAGCATAAGAATGATTTAAAAACATAAAAAACATGTTTAAATGTGTTCTATAGAAAAAATGTAAATATTCCTACCTTTGAGCAGAAACCTCCGATTCTTTAGTTGATTTCACCATCCATGGATGTCACACACCAACTCATCCCGCCGAGAGCTCTACAACAGTACCTCTCTCGACTTTCATCTCTCTCTCTTTATCCCTCTCTCATTTCTCCCATAGGACATGACCAAAGAGTATCACATAGGAGATGTTCATAAGAAGGAAGAAAAATGATAAAAAAAAGAAAAAAAATAAAATGAATGAAAAGAAAAAAGGGTTCGGGCCGACCCCAGAGCTCAAATTAAGTTTATACCTTTCCTAGGATAAAATACCCATTTCAGACTCAATGGAGTAGATGGAATCGTAATCTGGAACTTTGTATAAAATTTGTGTCCAAATGAACTTGTGTGAATAATTTAATATTTAATTTAATGATATTAAATATTAAATAATCTACTAAAATTTGAACAGCTTAGATTTCCACCAAATTCTTGTCTTAGGGTAAACACCCTATTCTGGGACCAACAATGTGGTCATAAAAATTTTCCAAGATCAAATGGTATGGTCAAAAGACCATTTTACAATTCACAAGCATCTAACAATAAACATTCAAATTTCTGCTCAAAACAGCAGTCTAAAAAAACACGGGTCCTTACAAAATCCCCACCATAAATCTTCTCATACCTAATAATCCTAGTGAAAGTACCAGTAGCCATGCTCCCAACCCAAAAATATATACAACCAAGATACCTAGACTATCCAACGACCAGTCATATAGAATTAACAACAGGCTTCAACATGGATTATATTTAACTATAACTGATCTAGTACTCCCCACCATAGGAATACCCTTATTTTTGTGATAAAATAAAACACCAATCTCAAAAGCCCATTGAAAACACCGACGCTTTATCGAAATGAGGAAAAACACCCTCAAAAGGCCAATGATTCACTCCCCACCATATGGTTTTCCATGCACCACTCTTATAGTGAAACCACAATAGTTTCGATCATCTAAAATATGAAAGAACATTTAGATAGAATGAAAAGGGAGCTCGGTATAGGGATGAATCACTCTCAACATACTCAAGAGGAATTAGGATTACTCATGATCATATATAAATAGGAGTACACTATGATTTTACAAAAGGGTGCATCCATCTACCTCTGAGCCACACTCACCATCGAGTCAAAACCTAACCCGGATTCAGCCACGGGTCAACCATCTTACGGTACCCAATTTATTCCATGATGTCACCTCTACCATGATGGGACATTCCAACACAACTTTTCAGGCCCAAACCAATGAAAATACTTAAAACATTGGTCCTTGTCTCACACTCGTCCACTCACCATTCTATATTTAGATGATACCATTCCTAACTTGTGTGTATCTTTATCACCTGACTCGTACACATGGAATCATTCCAGTAGAGAGCGTCTTCCCATGCTCTGACTACACTAGCAATAGTGGAAACACTATTCACCCAAGCCAGGCTCCTGAACAGTCTTTCCCATCAAATCCAGTCTTGAAAATCAACCACTCTAGGTGCTTCATTAAAATTTGAAGTAATCAATATGCCTATAACACAAAACATGAGTACCTACAATGCCTCAGTCATAAAACGAGTGTAAAACAGAGCTCCATTCCAAAAAGGAATTGTAAATCACTGGCCAACCTCTCACGTAGGCTTCCATAGAAAAAATAGGCATCGACTTACAAGGGATCGAGTCAAAAACCAAGGGTCTCTAGGTCTTCAAACTAGTACTAAAAAAAGTCTCAAAACCGGGTCATAAGGTCTAACTTCCTAGACCAAAAGATCCAAAACCTCTCAGAAGAATGCAAATATCACAATGAACAATGAGAGTAAAAGCATAAAAACATAGCCTATGAGGGCCCTAGCCCTCTCTGAGCATCCCTAGAAGGAACTTCTCCATCGAGGTCACAACCGAAGTATTAGAGAAAATGAATTAACACTCATAGAGTATCCGTATATGTAAATACCCCCTGAAGGTCCAGTATAAAAGAAAGTCCTTGGTATCTATCAACATTGTACTCAGTGATCCAACCAGATGACCATAGACCTGAGAAATAATACCCAACAAGGGGTTAAACAGAAAGGAATCACATGCCATATTGAACTACTAGGGTCACTGCACCTCTTGTTCATGAGAAGTGTGTCATCATTCCCACAAAAAAATGCATCAACGTAGATCCACATAACCTACTGTCAAAGTAAAAAAGTATGTGTGAGAAGGCCCAAAGGTCTTAGTCATTATTAAAAACATACACTAGCAGGCCTATATGTTGTGAATCCTATGTGCCTAGTTTGATGCATGAGACACCTCTTGCCTTTGCTGGCCAAGAGTCAAAATCAATCCCAAGAATATTACCAATATACAGGAGCTAGAGATCCATAGTAAATCAAAGCACCCACACAACATGTGTGTCACTAAAGGCAGAAATCATATACAACTGTAACATCACAAAATCAAAATAGTAATCCCAAACCCTAGAAACCAGATCTTCCTACTAGAAAAAGTGGTCTTAACGCGCCAGTTTGATATCCATAACAGGTTCAACACATACCTAAAACTCTTATCTACCATATCCCAAATCATAAATACCAGGAAAATAAATTCCTCTAATACCACTTTGTAATGTCCTAGCCCGGAAGCCACTAAACCAGTGCTCTGAGATGGTTTTCCACAATGCCTCATGAATGCCTCTTAGTATGCCAGAGGCTGCCAACTAGCAGTGAGGGTCTATGAGATGATAGTGGGGAGAATATTCCCTCTTATCAGAGTAAGAAAATAGAAGAAATAACTAACTATCATACACAGTGGAATGTAAACAGAGTTTGGAAGAAATAAACAACTGAAATAGAACAAACTATAATCGTAAAATGTTGTAAAAGCCCAAACGGGTATGCAATACAATAAAAAAGGGTCACCCACTAGGGTGATCATATAGATACATGTACAAAAGATACTGTAAGTGAATGTACAGGGATCAACTACTAAATTTGATCCAACCCACATACATGATCTCCAGACACTGTTGAAGTACAACATCCTGATCAGTAGAACCACTTGAGTATCTCCACTTGATCATGAAACATTGAACCTCATCTTTATCACCCATGAAACACATGCTCAATCTGAAAAAGTAAAATTAAGGTCTACACGTACACCGAGGTGCACATGCAGGGGTGAGAAAAATTCTTAGTAGGCCACCCTGACAAGAAAACTTTAACTATGCTGCTAAACTGTAGGAAACAAAAACGTTCTCAGCCTAGCTTGCACACAACAAAAATGTAGTAAAACCCAAAGATAAAACCACTGTGAAACGCAGGGTATGTATCCCTGTCAACTGGGCAAGTGCCACCTTGAATTTCCATATATATATATACATATACATGTATAGTCTCATACATATACACATATATATAAAAATGAATATTCATGATTATGTTAATCAAATAACAAGAAACCACATCAGTAGTTGATCCTTGGGTCCATAAGCCTGATCTCTTGGACATCCTATGCAAGGGCATTGAGGTTGAAATCGTTCCACTCAAGTCGTGTACTATTAATTCAATCTCAAGGTTTGTAATACCATCGACATGTACCTGTAATGTCCAACATTGGAATTATATCTCTGAGAAAATATATTACCACAGGGGGGTGCATTTCCTACAACAGGGTTCACACATACTCCCCTACAATCACAAACTAGGATACCACATACCAACAGTAAATCCTATAAATAAGGAAACCGTATACCATTGTTCAATCCTATAAAAGATCATTGATCATAAAAACATGGAGCATAATCCCATTAATCCAACTAAGAGTCAGAAAAACTAGCCCACGGGCATAGGAAAAACCTCTCCATCATGCAGAGCACAACCTCATCTGCAGGCATATCCCAACCTTGCCCACAGGCATATCTGATCCTTGACCATAGCAATATTTTATCCTTTCCCATAGTCATATTTGATCCTTTCCCACAGGCATAACATTCCACTCATCAGTCCGTCTAAGGCATTCCTACCATGAGAACCCACGTATCACTCAAGGTGTAAAAGTAAAGAAGTGAGGCTAAACAGCCGGATACCAGGAAGCACCTCTAGATATATCAAAAAATATATATCACAATATATATATATATATATCCAGGCTCAACACCCAAGTCCCATGTAATTTTTTTGTGTACCCATAAAATATTAGAAATAACATGGCTCAGTAACTGGATCATAGGAGAGCACATCCAAGCATCCCAAAAAAATAAGAAACATTCCTCGTGTTAGGCTCAACAAACACCAACCAAAAAGAACCTCTAGTAAACATTTATACATTAGAAAAACAAATTAAGATATAAACAAACAAGTGGGGTGGACCAAATTCTCAAATAAACACTACATCCATAGCCCCATAGGATTGAAAGACTAGCATAGGTTCTAGGATACAACCAAACACCATCTCCACCCTAACCCAATGTAACAGCTCTCGGTTAGTCAAACCACAAGAACCCATTAGGTCCCTCAAGTTAAACACTGAGGAGGCATCCTACTTGGGTTCCTCCATGTAAGAAATAGAAAAGGAATCCTACACGAGATCCTTAGTGAAGAGTAAGTAAGGAATCCCACACGGGACACTCAAACGAGGAACAATAGAGGCATCCTATAACATGGATCCTCTCAAAGGAAAATAGAATAGAGACCCTACAAGGGACTCCCTAGGTCAGCACATATGCAAAGGAATCCATCAGGGGATCCATAGAAGCACCCGGTCTCATGGCCTCATGGGCCAAAAGGGAACGTCTCCCAAGGGAAACATCCTCAAAAGAATTGGTCATGAGGAATAGCTCATAGCCCATCTCAGATGAATAGTCTCAACTAGGTTGGTCCGAACACCCAACCTATCATCCACACAAATTCTCACACTCAAGTGAAAACTTAAATAACAAATTAGAGGAACAACATATCCATTTTGATAGGAACCCCAAAAACACAGTTTAGATGATCCTAAAATGTTAATATAATTCCACCATTGCAATCTTCTTGGAAAACTCTCAGAATGGACTACTCGTATGCCCGATTCTGACTTCAAGAGCACAAAATTCCCCAAACTACTGATCTGGAAAAATTAAATGGCATGTAATTTAGAGTACATGGATTGTAATCTTATCCATCCCCTCGATAAATTCATATACATTACCAGAATAGATGGGGTATACCTATTTAAAAGTTAATGGTATGTACTTCAAAGTACAAGGCTTTTACTGTTTAAAACCCAAAACCAGTATTCTTTATCACACAGTTTGACACCCGACCATGCCACCACATGGTGTGTACTCGGATTATATGGTGTGTACTTAGTAATACTTAATTCTTCCCCAAATGGTAAGAACATGCGGCATGTTCCCCTATAACACACATAGTGAAACCAAGGTTTCCTGACTGAAAAACCCTCGGATTGCCCGAAACCCCCATTTTCTCCCCCAAAACAACAGATTCATCCTTAAGAGGCCAAAATTAATAATAAATAGGCTTTAAAAACATAAAAAACATGTTTAAAGGGTATCTTTGGTGAAAATGTAAATGGACCTACCTTCGAACTAAAACAGCTGAAGCTTTAGTTGATTTCACCATCCACAGATGTTGCACGCCGACTCAGCACATTGAGAGCTTCACAATGGTACCTCTCTTGCCTTCCATTTCTCTATATTTATCCCTATCTCTTTTCTCCCATAGAACATGGACAAGTAGGATCACACAATATATGTGCATAAGAAGGATTAAGGAATAGAAAATAAAGAAAAGTAAAGAAAATGAACGAAAATAAAACAGTGCTCAAGACATTATGCCTTACCTAGGCTAAAATCCCCATTCCAGACTCAAAAAAGTAGACTGAATATTAATCTAATTATCTATTTAAATTTTATGAATAAATGAACCTATGTGAATAATTTCATATTAAATAAAATAATATAAAATATTAAATATTCTACAAAAATTCAAACAGCTCTGATATCCACCAAACTCCTATATTAGGGTAAGCAACCTAATCTGGGACTAACAGAGTGGTTAAAAAAATTATCTGAGATCAACTGGTATGGGGAAAATACCATTTTACCCTTCATGAGCATCCAAGAGAAAAATTAAAATTTCTTCTCCAAACTGCAGTCTATGAAAACATAGGTCCTTAAAAACTCCCCACAATAAACCTTCTCGTCCCTGAGAATCCTAGGGAAAGGACTAGTATCCATGCTTCCAAACTAAGAATCTTAAAAACCAAGCTATATAGACTGTCCAACGACTAGTCATATAGCATTATCAATAGTCTTCTACATTGACTAAATTTAACTACAACTGATCTGGTACTCCCCACCATAATAATACCCATATCATCGTCTTAAAAGAAAACTCCACGCTCAAAATCCCCCTAAAAACACTGATGTTTCACAAAAATGAGGAAAATCACCCTCAAAAGGCCAAGGGTGAACTCCTCACCCTATGGCATTCCTTACACCACTCTTAGAGTGCAACCACAATATTTTTCCTCTTCCAAAACATGGATGAACATTTAGAGAGAAATAAAATGAGCTCGGTTTAAGGATGAATCTATCTCAACATACTCAAGAGGAATCATGATTACACTTGATCATTTTTAAATATAATTTCACTAAGATTGTACAAAAGGTTTCATCCATATCCCTCTAAGACACACTCATCATCCTGTCAAAACCTAACCATGATTCAGCCACATTTCAACCATCTTACAGTACCTGATTTATTCCAATATGTCACCTCTAACACGAATGGGCATTCCAAAACAACATTCGGGGTCTAAACCCATGACATGCCTTTAAACATTGGTCCTCATCTCTCACCTATCCATTCAACGCTCTAGATTTAAATGATACCATGCATAATCGGTGTGTATATTCATCCCTCGACACGTACACATAGAATTGTTCCAGTAGCGAGCATCTTCCTATGCTCTAACTCTATTAGCAATAGTGGAAACACTGTTCGGCCAATCCAGGCTCCTGAATAGTCATGCCTGTCGAATCCAGTCTTGAAAAACAAGTATTCTAGGTTCTTCATTAAATGTTTAAGGAATCAAAGAGACTATAATGAAAAACATAAGTACCTACCATGCATCAAAAATAAAATGAGTGTAAAAAATATCCCTACCAAAAATGAATTGAAAAAATGGGGCATCCTCTCACATAGGTTTCCCTATGAAAGAAACAGACGTCGACCTACAAGGGTTTGAGTAAAAAACCAAGGGTCTCAAGGTTTTCCACCTAACACTATAGAAATGTCTCACAATTAGGTCACAGGGTCAAACCACCTAGCCAAAAAGATCCAAAACCTCTCAGAATAAGGTAAATATCACAATGAACAACAAGAGTAAAAGC
Source organism: Viscum album (assembly GCA_963277665.1). Classification (NCBI taxonomy): domain Eukaryota; kingdom Viridiplantae; phylum Streptophyta; class Magnoliopsida; order Santalales; family Viscaceae; genus Viscum; species Viscum album. Next base: position 1,613,667,766 of record OY728161.1, read on the forward strand.
TAAAAAACACGGCCTTTGAGGGCCCGGATCCTCTCCAAGCATCCTCAGAAGGAACTAATCCATGGAGGTCACAACAAAAGCTAAATAGAAACTGAACAAACACTCATCGGGTGTCTGTATATGGAATTACCCCTTGAAAGTCCAATTAAAAAGAATCTCCTTGGTATCTATCAACATCAGACTCAGCGATCTGACTAGATAACTATAGACCTATGAAACAACACCAAAAAGGGGTTAAATAGAAAGGCATCACATTCAATATTGACCTACTAGGGTCACTACACCACCTGTGCACAAGAACTGAGTCATCATTCTCCCAATAAAACGCCTCAACATAGATCTATATAAACATCCATCAAAGTAAAAAGTATGTGTAAGAAGGGACAAAGGCCTCATTCATTAGTAAAAACATACACTAGATGGCCTATATGTTGTGAATATTATGTTCCTAGTATGATGCAGGAGATGCCTCTTTACTTTTCTAGATAAGAGTCAAAATCCGTACCTGGCATCATACTAATGGACAAATGCCATAGATACATAGTAAATCAAAACACCCATAAAACATGTGCATCTCTCAAGGTGAAAATCATATACAATTGTAACATTGCAAAATCAGAACTGTAATCCCAAACCCTATAAAAAAGGACATCCTACCGAAACAAGTGTTCTCGATGCACTAGTCTGATATCCATCGTAGGTTTGAACACATTCTTAATAATCTATTCTAACATATCACAAATAGTAAAGACTAGGAAAAGAAACTCGTATAATAGCACTTTGTAATGTCTAGACCTATAAGCCACTGAACAGGTGCTCCGAGCCAGTTCACCACGATGCCTCAAGAATGCCTCCCTGTATGCCAGAGGATTCCAACTAGAAGAAAGGGACTAGGTGGTGATAGTGGGGAGACTATTCCATCTTATGAGATTAAGAAAACCACATAAATAACTAATTATCATACACAGCAGAAAGTAAATAGAGTGTGGAAGAAATAAACAACTGAAATAGAACAATATGTAATAGTAAAATGTTGTAAAATCCCAAACAGCTATGCAATAGAGTACAACACCGGTCACCCAGTGGTCTGACCATACCGATACAAGTACCAAAGATTGTAGAAGTGAAATTACATGGTTCAACTACTAACTCTGAGCCAACCCGCATAACTGATATCTAGACACTGTCAAAATGCAGCAGCTTGATTAGTAGAACCAATCGATTTGGTCTGCACGATCATTAAACATTGAGCCTTATCCTTATCCATGACTCAAATCATACTCAAACTAAAAAGTAGACATAAGGTCTACACATACATTGAGTTCACATTCTGGGGTGATAAATAATCTCAGTAGGCCACCCCCACAAGAAACATGTAACTATGCTGCTAAATTGTATGAAACAGAAATGTGCTCAGCCTAGCTAGAACACAACAAAAAGGTAGTAAAACCCAAACATAAAACCACAGCCAAACTTAGGGTCTGTATCCCTATAAACTGGGAAAGTTACTCCATGGATGTCCACATCTATATTTGTATACATGTATAGTCTCATAACTATACACATATACATAGTTTTGAATATTCATGAGTATGTGAATCAATGAACAAAAACCCACATCAGTAGTTGATCCATGGGTCCATAAGCCCGATCTCCTGGACATCCTATGAAAGGGAATTGAGTTGGATGTCAAGCCACTCAAGCCATGTATTTTTAAGTTGATATAAGGGTATGTAATCCCATATACATGTACCTTCTTCGGCCAACACCATAATTATATCTCTGAGAAACTACGTCACTACAAGGGGATGCTCATCCTTCACCTATCTTCACACGTACTCGACTCCAATCACCAACATGGATACTGCATACCGATGGTAAATCCTATAAATAAGGAAATCATATACCGATGTCCAATCCTATAAAAGGTCACTGATTAGTAAAAAATGGAGCATAATCCCATTAATCCAACTGATACGTAGAAAACCTTGCTCGCATGCATAATAAAAAAATTCTCCCTCAGGAAGAGCGCAACCTCACCTGCAGGCATATCCCAACCTAGCCTGAAAGCATATTTGATCCTTTCCCATAGGTAGATATGATCCTTTCCTAAATTAATATATGATACTTTCCCATAGGAATATCTGGTTTTTTCCCACAGGCAGAGTATTCTGCCCATGAGTCCATTCAAGGCACTCCTACCATGGGAATCTAGGTATCACTCAAGATATAAATGTAAACATGTAAGGCTCAACAGTCGGATACTAGTAAGAACCTCTGGATATCCCAAACAAATATTTCAATATATATATATATATATATATATTCAGGCTCAATAGAAAAGTCCCATGTAATTCCTCTAGGCACCCATTAAATATCAGAAATAACATTGCTCAGAAGCCGGATCCCAGGAGAGCACCTCTAGGCATCCCAAAAAACAAGAAAGACGCCTCATGCTAGGCTCAACATCCACCAACCAGGAAGCACCTTTGGTAAACACTATTGCATATGTAAAACCAAGTCATATATAAACAAATGAGTGGGGGTGTCCCCAACACCTAAACCAAAACAACATTCACAGCCCCATGGGATTGAATGTTTGGCATGGGTTCTCGGTGAAACCTAGACACCATATTTACCTAAACCCAATGTAACAGCTCAAGGTTGGTCAAACTATGGGCACCCATTGAGTCCCTCAAGTCAAACAATGAGGAGGAATGCTCCTCAAGATCCTACAGGTAAACACGAGCGAAGACATCCTACACGGGATCCTTAACGAAGAGTAAGGGAGTAATCCTACAAAGGACCCTCGAATGAATAACAATATAGGAATCCTATAATAGGGATCCCTTCAATGGAAAATAGGATAGAGACCATACAATGGAGCCCCTAGTTTAGCACATAGTCAAAGGCATACCGTAGGGGATCCTTGGAAGCCTCCGGTCTCATGACCTCATTGGCCAGAAGGGAACGTTTGTCAAGGGAAACATCCTCAAAATCATAGGTCATGGGTGATAGCTTATAACTCATTTTAGTTCAAAGGTCTCAATTATGTTGGTCAGAACAACCAACCTATCATCCACACCAAGTCTCACTATCATGTGACAACTAAACTCGAAAACCGGAGGAAGAACCTATCCATTTAGATAGGAACCCCCAACCCACAATTTAGATGACCCTTAAATGTCCAGAGGATTCCACCACTACGATATATGAGAAAAAACACTTATAATGGGAAACTCACACACCCAATTCCGACTTCTAGGGAAAAAATACCCCAAACTACTAAGCTAGAAAAAGTACATGGTGTTTAATTTATATTACACATCTTTCACTCTTATCCATCCCTCTAGAAGTGTACATATACATGGCTAGAGCATATGGGGTTTTCCTAAGTAAAAATACACGGTGTGTACTTAAAAGTACACGTAGTGTATTGTTTAAAAACCAAAAAACCCATGTTATTTCTCACACAGTTGGATACACTACCATTCCACCACAAAACCTATACTCAGAGTACCCGACATGTACTTAGGAAAACGTCTTCTTCCCTAAAAAGGAAGAACACATGGCGTGTTACCCTGTAATACACAATGTGTAACCCAGGTTTCTTGATGGGAAATCTCTTGGATCACCCAAAACCCCTATTTTTACCATATAAAAATCATACCTAGCCTTATGAGACCAAAATCAAGGATAAAATGTCTTTAAAGATTAAAAAACATTTAATGGGGATATGGTGAAAATGTAAACAGGCCTACCTTTGGGCAGAAACCGTAGATTCTTCAGTTGATTTCACCATTAACCGATGTCACATGCCGACTCAACGCATTGAGAGCTCCACAACGACACCTATCTTTCCTTCATCTCTCTGTATTTCACTATCTATAATTTCATACATAGGACTTGAATAAGGGGGATCACATATTATAATTTCCCAATAAGGAGGAAGGAATAGAAAATAAAAAAATAAAAGAAAAGAAAAGAAAAAGGGACACAGACTGGCCCCGGTGCCTGACTCAAGTTTATGCCTTTACTAGGCTAAACTCCCCATTCTAAACTCAATGACATAGATGGAATCTTAATCTAAAACTCTATTTAAAATTTATTTCTGAATGAACCTATGAGAATAATTTAATGTTTAATTTAAAAATATAAAATATTTAATATTCTACTAAAATTTGAACTACTCTGATTTCCACTGAACTCCTACCCTAGGGTAAACACATTTTTACAGGACCAACATAGTGGTTAGAAAAATTATATGAGATCAACTGGTTGGGTAAAAAGACAATTTTACCCCACATGAAAATCTAATAGTAAAAATTCAAATTTCTTCTCAAAACTACAGTTTCAAAAAACACAAGTCCTTACAGTTTTTTCCAACTGCAAACCCCTTAGGAATAGATGAATGAATGAATAGATATTAGGAGAATTTACTTTGGATTTTTTTAGACAAAAGTAGGGAATTTTTATTCAATAAAACATAAAAAAATTTTATTCTGAACTTGACCATTGAATATGGGATAATCAGTAACGTTATGATAGTAAAAAATCAGTATGGTTTGTTTGGAGTGAGTTCTTAGGCCAATAAAATTTGTGGTATATTTCATGTTAGTAGTAATGATGGTAAAAAAGGATAGATGAAGTAAAAGGGTTAGTAGGTATTACTCAACCTATTTTAGCTCACCTAGAATACCTAGAGAACATTACAAACAGATAAAGGAGGGAAATATTTTGGATGATAGTGATGATTAAGTGGATTATCTTATAGGAATGATTCTGGTGCTGAAATAAGTGTACCTAGAACTAAAATGGAAGTACATCCATTTGATTTCTAATGAAATTAAGGAATACTTTGGAGTTCCACCCTTAGGAAATGGTGATTTCTCAAGAGCGAAGTAATTATTAAGAATGTTGGGTATGTATGTTTGTGAATGCAGGTGTACACCTTACAGTATGGGTTAGGCGGTAGTGTGTAATTTCCCAGGGGAATATTTTTCATTTCCATTATTAATTGTTTGGGGGTTATTTGTAGAAATTTGGAGATATTAATTAGGGGTTTTGAATGTACGTGGGGGTAAAATTTTACTTGTTTTCCACAACTAGATACTGTGAGGTGTGGTCCCTTGGGAGGTGCTAACCTTTAGCTTTGAGGGGAGTGGTTTTACTCTGAGGGTTTCTTCTTCCATATTCCACTTATCTACTATAACCATATTTGTAAATAATTTTTATGGAAATAACAAGTTCCTTTCTACTATTAGATCTCTCTTTTATTTAGTTCTACCAATTTTATACCATTTTCAGGGTGAGAACCTAATAGGATCTTTGAAGGTGCTGTTTTATTTTTTGTGATTATGGTTCTTAGAATGAAAGTAAATGTGTGATGAAATCTAGTGGTGGATTATGAATCTACACAATCAATAAGTTAAAAAAAGGTGATAGATCCCAATGAAGTATTATTTTCTATAATTTTACTTCTATATTTTTTATTCTTTTATTTTGATTAGAATATATTTATGGTAATTTTTTTTAAATACAAAGTTAACAAGGGAAGTATTTTTATATTTGTAATTTTTTATTTTGAGTTTCTATTTACTAATATTGTGTTGTTTTGTGTGGATTCTGGTAATGAAATATATCATGTGTATTTCTCTTCTATGGTAGTGGAACATGATTATGTGATGGAAGACAATGGGTATATTCCAAAGGATTTGGGAAATGTACCTTTTTCATATGGTCTCTTAAACCCTTATATGGGATTAATGTTCCTTACTGAGGTATGCGAAGTCCCTCTCCATGTTTCAATAAATAAACCTACTCTTCTTGGGGAATTTATAAGAAAAAACGGTGGTGATCTTTGTTATCAAGATATGTAAATCGCTATAATAATGCCTCATCAATTTCAAGTTGAAATTGTTTTCTCTGATTTTGTTCTTGGAATGATCGATGATTTATACTACCCTATCATGACTCAAAATGTATTTTTTTCTTAATATATTATATTAATTACATTTAATTTATAATAAAATTTTTATTTTTTTATTTTTCTATTCTCATATATTCTTTGTATATTTTCAATCTTGAAGTGATACCTTAATTTCATGAAGCACTCATGAAATTTTGGTTGGATGAACTAAGTCCTTTGTCATTCTCTTATGCATGTTCAGTTGGGATAACCTTTTGATTTATTTAGTAAACTTTTTTGGTGTAAATGGTTAATATATATTAATTATATTTATGTTTGTTTTATGTGGTGTTGGTATCATTGTGAAATGAATTTAATAATAGACCATCAAATCTACCAGTCCAAAAAATCTAATTCTTTTGGTGTATCACCTCAATGAAATTTGAAAGTATCATTCATGTTTTTCACAACATGGTTCTCCCCTATTTTTTCCTCTATCCATGAAAAGGATTTTATGTTAAATTATAGTCATATAAATATGAAAGTTAATTGATCTTAAAATAATTTTTTTTTCAAATATAGATGAAAAAATGGGTTGTACCTAATTTTTTGATTAAAAACTTGTATATTTTATTGTTAATATATTTTCAAATAATACATCATTTTCAACCAATTTTAAACTAGTTGGTCAATTTCCAAAATATTTTTATTTTCAACTTGTTTTATTGTCAAACTAGTGTACATAAAATCCAGTCTTCATTGTATGTTGGAAGTTTTATGAAAGAAGTAAAAAAGAAATGAAATGTGTTGGAATCAGCCAACCCCTATGTCATAGACATTGGAATATGAAACTCATCATACATGGAAATGACTTTCATTTTCATCACACACACATAATAAACGATTCATTGATTTTCGTACTTCCAATTCATTCCAATGACTTCTGCAATTACATCACATAAATAGTTGAATTAGAGTCACACATAAACTTTAGTATATAGATCATACATTAAATACATTATATATTGTAGTAACAGAGTGACAAGGAATATACTAAACATTTATATGGTATATAAATTGTGACATTGTTGTTTTTACATCACAAACACAAATGCATGTGTAATAGTAGTTGTGTCCCACATAGAATGTAGTAGACTGATCATATTTTTAATGAACCTTATATTGTAATTATAGAGTTACACAAAGACTATAGTAGACTCATCTATGATATTTTATAATATAAAGATGATATTACACACATGGGAATCAATTTGAATTATATAGAAACTATATTATTTGTGACTCTATAATATTACAAAGACTGAAATATAATTTTATTTGCATTGTTTTCTTACTACCATTATGATATTGGAGATTAACAAATTTTAACTTGATGTTCAGAAAAAGGGTCCTTCTTACATAAGTGGTGATGATCACAATATTCTAGACACATGTGTCCAAAAATTTTCATAACCTACTTCATGCTTCCAATATAATTGTTCTTGATTTCTTTGTAAGTATGCATGATTTAATGTTTAAAATGTAAGTGTTCTAAAATAATACAATTTATTTTATTTTATCATCTATTGGTTTTCCACGAACTAATTGATTTTATGTGTTGGAGAGGACCAGAGATTATTTTTTTCAATAAAAGTATATAGTTTTATTATCTATTTATTTATTTAATTACTTATATGTTATGAAGTATACAACTGATTGAGTTATTATTTTTTTACTATCTACCTGCCTACTCAAAGAATACAACTTATGATAAATGTAGGGAGCTACCCAAATAAACTCACTCTTATATGTATATGATATCATTGTTCTTGAGAACCACTATCAAACAAAATTAATATTTACTCCTAATGCAACCTAGAGGCTCACTAGGGATTTCTATCAAGTAATAGGGATTTTGAGTTTCACTATCATAATCACTTATATATTTTTGTTTTTTTCATTAATGTTTTAAAATAGCAGATTAATGGGGGGTGGTTGTTTTGATGAAAACAAATAGAAAAAATGAAAATGTGAGATGAAATGGATAGAAGAAAATGATACACACCTCGATTCAACTTTGTGATCCTTTCATATCTTATAACCTTGACCCTTCAATTATATTCTATGTGTGTTGCAATCGGCTACACCGAATATTACAACATAAATTTTGTGAATGGATATTACACTCTAGGAGAAACTCCAAAAGAATATGCTCATATCTCTCTCAAATTAGGGACATTTTTTATCCATCTTCTATTCAGATTACTTATCTCATAATACAAGATTGATCAAAATAGTGGTATGGGAATGAGTGTACAACATCGCAAAAGAAAATCAGAAGGTGATAGATATGAGGTACACTTATCTCCTCAGCCTGTCACTATCCATAGATCCATATAATAGAGTAGAAGAAATAATACTGGTTTTATGGCATATACATCACGTGTTTCCTCAAACAGATGATCCTTATGTAATTATCTAATCATCAAGAGTTTGATAGATCAATTGACTTCATAGTGGGATAGAAATGTGAATAATATAAGAAAAAATAACAAAACAATTGAAAAAAATGAAAATATATTAAAATTGAATTTGTAAAAAGATCTTTCATTATATCCTAGCTATGATCTGTAGGTGTTAAATCATTTAAATGAGGGGAATATGAAAATTAATTATAGAAAATAGTGTTCTTCTTCCTCACTTTCATTGTATAGAGACTATTTTTCTTATGATGTGGTCTATATGCAGAACTTCAAGGGTTGTGATCAGTTTAGAGAGTCTAATAGAATCTTATTGTTGTAAAAATTACTCCTGTAATCGAGTCTTTATATGTATGATAAAAATCAAAACTGAATTGTTTATTCCCTTTGTATATATAGTGGAACTCTTTTTGAATATCCCTAGTATATGTGTTTCTCAACATCACAGGTGAAGTAAAAATGAGTTTTTTCCAATTCACATCTTGAATGACATTAGAATTTCATGTTCTAGAATATAGGCTAGTTTTGGATTCGGTTTTTGGATTTGCAGAAAATTATAGAAAATATCATGGTTTGGGAACCTAATCATTGTTTTGTTGGTCCTTTTTTATTCACATATAAATATAAATGTGTCTTAAATTAATTTTTATTTGGTTGTTTATATTTTCATGTTTTTTGGATTGGTGATTATCATTTATGGGTGTTAAGGTGCAGTACCAGGTTAGACTAATGTGTCCATGAAAATACTAGTGAGAAGGATGATTATCAGTGCCTCTTTGTTCGAGCAACATCTTCTTTGTCTTATTAGAGAAATTTATTGAAAATTTTTTATGAAGGAGTCTTCGCACCTATATACACTAAGTTGTTATATCACATGGAATTTCCATTTTCAGAATACATTGATAGGATTATAGTCAATATATTGAAAATAAAAATTTTAGTTTCATTCTAACATTCTCTGGAATATTGAGTTTGGTTTTGTAGAATCTTCAACTATATTTGTTCCATATCAATAAGGGATGGTGATTCTTTTCTCCAATCTCATAAGGCATCATATAATCTTCTTCTTTGGTGATATTATGTCTTAGCTTGATAGTTTTGGTTCGACATCAACTTTGTCATCTTCAAATCATGGCTCTAGAGTATGTTTAGTTCTAGTTAATTTTTTCATAGGGTAGTGTGGCTTTAATATTCCCTTGATATTTGGTCATGGAGTCACCAGTGAGCTTTGGATATAATAGAGTGGTGTGGTCAGCTTATACAGAGGACATAGGTTCATATTTAATAGTGGGATGGCTTTATTAGAACAAGCATCATGGATTCTTATTCAAACATCTTCATCATGTGTATAGATTCATATATGGTTCGGCGTGTAAGGGTTTCTTAATCATCAAATAGTGACACAACTTCTTCTTGGTGATATTGGGATTTTCATAGGAAAGGATGGAAATTATGGTGGGTTCCATGCATGAAGGAGGATGACTGTGAAGATGATGTAGGTTATCAAAGGTTACATAAGTGACCATATAGAGGGAATATGCAATAGATTTGGAGAAAACCTCATGAAAGTTTGATTGAAGTGACAGTGAGAATGTAGTAACTTAAATTTTTTTTTACATGTGGTCACATGTATTTAACATACACAATCAGTTGAATTTTATTCTTACAACCACTTGGAAATTGCAATTTCCATCAATTTTCAATCCTCTTCACTTATGTGATTGTGCTTATATTATTTTTTCACTTTGAGAATGTTGCATTTATATACTACATTTCAAAAACATTTTACATTAGTGAATTTTTTTTTACAAATTCATTTCAAAAAATAAATGAATAACAAAATTTCATCCTTCAATAAAGGAATTATAAATTCATTTCAAATTCATTTAAAACAGCTAATTTGAAATCTATTTTTTGAAAAACAATATCACTTTCCACAATTAAAAATATTACTCTAATCTGAATTAGAAATAAAAATTTAAAATTATTTTTTAAAACAATTTCAATTTAAATATAAAATATATCCTTCTTTTATATCAAAAATAATAATTACAGAACAATAATTGAGTTATTTATCAATTAAGTTCCTTAATTTAAAACTTATATAAAAATTGAAACTTTTCCCCGAGATTTGGAAAAACAGTTATGGCTATTTTCATGGAATAAAATATATTTTTTTTTCAATTTTCAGCTCATGTCACCCACCCACACTTGAACAATTGTATTTCTAGACACTTTTATCACTGAATTTCATTTATTCAAAAATAAAAAACAATATTCATCCTACTAATATCTAAATATATATTGAGAGAAAAAATAAATATAGATTCTTCCAATGTTCAAATTTTTATGCCTCATATGTGATTTCAATTCACTTATTACTTCAATTCAAACAAAGTTTCTAGTTCATGAGAGGAAAAATTTTGATTTAAGAAGAATCAAGGATTGACAAAAAAATACTTCCATTATTTTCCATTCTTTTATGTTTATCATATCAAAGATAAATTTTCAAATCCATTGAAACAAGTCGAATGAATTTTTTATACATCAATTATACCCTTCTTCATCTGGGTTCAATATTTACCTCACCTAAATGAATTCAGGTTAGAATATTATTAACTTTCTAATGTTTTTTAAAAATTAATTTTTTCCTTCCATGTATGTGATAATAAACATGAATAATAACTTATTTAAATATATAGAAAGGGGTTTACTTTCAAACCTAATACCTAATGTCTTAGAGATTTACCATGGGATCTCAATTTTCTATTTTAATCGATGTTAAAAGGACTTATATCAATTTATTATAAGATTTATTTTTTCATAGATATCATGTTATGATATTTCATGTTCATTTCGATAAAAAATTTCACTCACAATCACATTTTAATATTTATAAATTCAAATTTCTAGTAAAATAATGACCAATTCACTGAGAAGTCATTTAAGTATTACAATTTATGAACAATTGAATTCTTCACCAATAACATAGTATTTTCAAACACCTCAATGTATAATTAATTTTCAAAGTAAAATTTAAAAAATTAAAAATATAATAATATAAAAATTTGTAAAATATTAACAATTAGAACAATTTTTTTAGTTTTTTATTTTATTTTATGGTATCTTTTTTTAAATAGATTCACCAAAAAACAAAAACATATTTTTATTTATAAATTCAAAAAAAATCCTAAAATGAATTTAAATATATTATTAAAAGGGTTTTAATATCTTCACCCACACTTGTTCAACATTTCTCATTGAAATTATAATAGAACACATCAAATTATAATAAATAAAAATTAAAAAATAATAGACAAAATTTGGTGTTATTTTTATAGAATGTTTGAGGTAATAACTCTTATGGTATCTTATTGAAATCCTTGAGATTTTTTTCATTTAGAAGAATATTGTATAAAAACAGAATTAAACATATAAAAATTTTATTTAAACAAAAATGAAAAAAGGGAGGATAATTTGGGGGTATCATTCCCATAAGGAGAAGTAGTTAGACTATCCATGGAAGGATAATTTTTTGGTAATTCCCAATCCATTGTATTATGGGTATTATTTTATTTTATATTCCCTTGAGCTATCCAAATAAATTCTGTCTATTTTGGAAAAACCTATAGAATAATATAATTAAACACATTAGAATATCATTAATGCACAAACAGAAAAAAAAAAGGAGGATAATATTGTAGTATCCATACCGAGAGAGACTATAAATAGACTATCCATGGTTGGGTAGTCCAATGGTAATCCAAAAATCAATCATTGGATGGGATTTCTATGATTGTAACCACTACATTTGGTTCCTTTTGAGCTACTCATCAAAACTTCTTCTTGGCGATAATCTTTTATAGATTACTACATATCTATCCTCTCAACATAGTGATCTATCTAATAAAGTAGTGGTATAAGGATATTGTTTGGGGACTCCTCAGTCTCTTCTGTAGTATATGTATCAACTTCATATTCTAGAAGAAGCTCCATTATTTATAACTCATAGTATTCAACAAAGGGGGAGTGGGTAAATAATTCATATTATAGAAAATCAAAATAATTTGAGATTAAATAAAAATATTTCCTTCATATGTATAAAATTATTTTATTTCATCATGAGGGGACAGATGAAATTGTTCTTCTACTTTTATATATCCCCGATTGATGTTCAGTGAGACATTGAAGGGGTAATTGATTCCTTACATAGCATCTGACATATTTGTCTTGTTCTTTAGTAGCCACTTATTGGGCGGAATTATGTTAACTTTCTAGGATGGTTTTATGAGATTTTATTCAAATTTTAAAAAGGTTTTGTCTTTTCTTGGTTTTCCATCCACTAGTGTATCTTATTTTAATGAATATTTCCAATAAATAGGTGAAAATTATTCCTTCAATTCTTCTTCTTCATCAACCTAGGAAGGTTAAAGTATTGATAAACTATTAGTGATATAAGAAGTAAATTCATAATTAAATTCATAAAAATTTGATAAAAATGTGATTAAGGTAAAGAAATATCCCTTGATTATTTTATTTTGATGTTACAGTAGTTCATGCATGTTTTCTGGCTCTTGGAACTCTTCTAGAATTATGGTGGACAGAAGTAGAACTTCCAACTTCTATTCATCATTTAACACACTTAGGAACCTTATTGATGATTCATTGGTTACTCTAAGGTTTATATTATCCTATGGGTTTTCATGATAGGATATTTCAATGTTTAGTTGGTGTCTTTGAAACATCACTCTTAAAACTCATTAGGTGTCAATAATGGTTCTTCCATTCCCACTCTAATGTGAATTTAATTCATTCTACCATCTTTTTATCCAGGGCCTATGAAAAACATTTTAATTTTTTTATACAGTATAAAGAAGATCATAAGATAGTTAATTTTCAATAAAATAAGAGAATGAAAATTCCATTAAAGATTCTCCCTCAATGATTTCACATTTTAATTTTTATTCAATGTAAAAAATCCATTGAGAAAAAGACTTCATGGGTGAACAAAGATAATTTTTCCTTTTCATCAATCTCTTAATGTACCATCTCCACCATAGTTTTCACAATAACTGGAAAATTTATTCTAGATTCTTAGGGAAATACATCCTGATAGTATTCTTCTTCTTGATCCACATGATATTAATAATTGACATCAATTTAGTTTCATCTTTCATCTAAATTTTATTTTTTTCTTATTTTTATATTATTACTCATCCAAAATTGTTTTTCATTGGTTTTTGTGGGTGTTTCACCTCTCAGGGAACCTCTGAGACATATGGTAAGACAATTCTTTTAGAAAACAAATGGGTAATTTGTGGGTTTGTGGCATCTTTGATTATCTTAATCCCTTTAGTTTAGGCATAAAATTTATAATCTTATTTATATAATGGTAAACATTAACTAATTGTCCAAGAGTAAAGAAATACAATGATTAAGTAAATGAAAACATGAAAAATTAGGGAAAACACTAATTATAATTGAGTTAAAGATAGTGAAAATTTAACCCTTCTCTCCAGTAACGACACCAAGTATATTGAGTGGTTTTCATAGGCCTTAGTCAAAAAAATTATATTTACTCCTAATACAACCTAATAGCTAACCAGGGTTGTCTCTTAAGAAGTAAGTATTGGTAGTTTCACAATCATAATCACCTATGTGCTTTTTTAATGTTTTGAAACAGGATATCATTGAGGGATAGTTGTTTTAATGAATTAAAATAGAAAAAATGAAAATTCAAAGGGGATTTATGCAAGAAAGGGATACACCCCTGGATTCAAATTTGTTATCATTATGAGTCTCAAAACCTTGACCATTAAATTATATTATATGTGGGTTCTAATTTTATACACACACCCATATTAATTAAATTGTGTGAATGAACATCATACTCATAGAGAAGATCCTAAGTGATCATCTCATCACTCTCTCAAATGGGTCATAATCATGATCCATCATCTATTAATATCGTGGATCCCATCATAGATCATTGGAATGTGGTCAATTAAAACATATTAGAAATGAATTATTTATTGTTTTTATAATGTTTGGAAACAATAAAATATCATTTGATTAGTTTTGGATATGTGAAACATGTTTTAAAAAAAATGGAACTTCTTTATTGAAAATATTTCGGGTGTCAGATTGACGTGTGATCAATTCATATACTTCAAGAATGAATTATAAATTATTTTACTATGGTTTTAAAATAATATGATACCTTCTTCTTGGTTTGGATAGTAAAGTTCGTTTCAAACTAAAATGAAAAATTTATATTGAAAATACACACTTAGATTCATATTGGTCACATTATGTGTCATATTGATGAGTGGTCAATTCATACACATCAAAAATGAATTATGGACCATTTTCCTAGAGTTTGAAAACAATGTTATCTTTTTCCTTGTGTTTTGTTGTTTTATGCGTGTTCTAAACTAAAACGACACTTCTATATTGAAATCATGTACATAGAGTAATACAAACTACATCATGTATCATATTACCATGTGATCATCCCTACATGTGAAAAATGAATTTTGGATCATTTTCCTAAAGTTTGAAAACATTTCAACCTTATTTTATCATTTTTTGTTTTGTGATGCGTCTTTTAAACTAAAATCACACTTCTTTGTTGAAAACATGCACTTCAAGTCATACCAACCATATCATGTGTCAGATTGATGTGTGAGAAAAAAATTATATGTCCAAAATGATTTATGAATCATTTTACTTATGTTTGAAAACAATAAGTTCTTATTTTTTTATTTTTTTTCTAGTTATGTGTGTTTTAAACTAAAATAACACCATTATATCAAAAACACACACTTCAAGTAATATCAATCACATTATCTATCATAATGTTGTGTGGTCGATTCATACACATAAAAAATGAATTAGGGAGAGTTTTCCTTATGTTTAAAAAAAATGAGATTTTATTTATTAATTTTTGGCTATTTTATGTGTGTTTAAAACTAAAATGAAACTTTTATATTGAAAACATGTATTTTGAGTCATATTGACCACATTATTTTTCAGAATGGAATACAGTCTATTCTTACACATTAAAAATGAATTATGGATATTTTTTCTATATTTTGAAAACAACCTAAGATTGTTTTCTCGGTTTTGGTTATGTGAAGCATGTTTAATACTAAAATTAGAGTTTTATAATAAAAACATACACTTTGAGTCATAATGAACACATGAAGTGTTAGACTTACCTGTAGTTGATTCTTACACATCACAGTAGAATTATCAATCATTTTCTGATAGTTTAAAAACAATACAAGCTCATTTTCGGGATTTTAGCTATTTTATGGTGTTAAAAACATGCACATCGAGTCATACAGACGGCATTAGTTGTCACATTTTTTTGTGATCAATTATTACATTTCAAAAAATTAATTATGGACAATTTTAAAAAAAATTGAAAATAATCTATGTAACACCCCAGGTAAATAATGAATATGACAACTTTATATTTAAACATATTTGTAAATAAAATATTAATATTACTTTAAAGGGGATGCTATGCTCGATGGAGTACCCAGTACGCATCCACGAGTTTTTTTGGGAATCTTACGTTGCACTCTAATAATAAAATAATATTATTTTAAATGGTAGTTAATGCCTAGCCATTGTAATGGCGGGAATGAACAGAACTAACTAAAAAATTATTATATATGTTTGTCAAATATTTTTACTCTTTACAATAAATGTTATAGGATTAAAAATGCAAATGAATCCATTTTCTAAGCGTAAACATTCTAATATTCTTTAAAAGGTCGATTAACCACCTTTTGATGGTGAACCCCTTTTAAATCCACTTTTTGACAATTTTATAAGATCTATTTTTCAAAATAAACATATTATTTATGATTGGGACATTGAAATTTACCTTTGGTTAATTTTTGGTATTTTTCTGACAATGTTCATTTTTCAATGAATAGTGAAAAATATTGCATTTTACATCAAAAATGCTTTTTCATTTAATTTAATTATATGGTTATATTATATTTTTAATTTTTTTAAAAGTGTAATTGGAATATATTTTTAACATTTAATCCAATGATGGTCATTGGGATTAATTTCACTTTGGAAATGGGCATAAACAAGTGCCAAACTTTTCATAAATATTGTTTCTAAAAAACCCACTATTTGTTTTGACAATGGGAAGTTTTTTTAAAATTAATTATTGAAATTTATGTGTTTGGAATTTGGTAAAATGGATTACATATTTGGAATCATAAGGTCCAAATTATTTAATTAATAATCTTTTGTTTTTGGACATTATGAATAGTAACGACGGTAATTATCTTTAATTATCTTGATTAATGAGTAATCAGGTAGTTAAGGATAATAAGATAATATCATAATAACAATAAATGACCACAACATGTGTCCTAAGGATACTGGTTGTCTCATGGCCTACCATGGGATGCCTTGTTCCAAACTCGGGGGCCCCATGGAATCACTTTTTTGAGAATGTGACTTTTTATCTTTTTATTTTTAAAAAATGTTAAATGTAACAAAGAATGTATCACCTAAGTAAAATATTTTTAATTTTTTCTAAATAAATGATATGTTGGACTATAAATATTCATTAAAAAGATAAAAATATTTCCTACATCATGATTTTTTTAATAATTTTTAGACATTAAATAAATTAAATTATAAATGACATCATTATGATGCAGCGATGACCTCATTATTTAACGATTTAGATAAAATGGAAAGATAATGTAAAGTATAAGACCTAAACATGTCCAAAACCTATTGGATGGGTGGATTTCGAACACTTATCACCTTATCCTTGAAACACATCAATGTGGGACCATTAAAATCCGAAACTCATTTGAAAATAAAGTTACATTTTATACCTTTCCAAGAGTGCCCCTCCTCTCCCCTTATAAAAGGCCCTCACCTCTACCTCCTTACCCACACATCCAAAGCCTTTGGCTCGGCCAACACCTGCCTATTTTGTCTCTCAAAATCCCTCTATAACTCCTTGAAGCCTCACTTTGGGCATAAGTCTTCTCAAGGATGCCTTTGAGCTCAAACCAAAGGGAGTTACCCGATTTTAAGGTTATGTCTTCACTTGTGTCCTTTTATTTTATTTTTCTTCTCCAACCCCCTAAAATCTTTTTATTCATTTCTTTTGTAACAAATCCAGTATCTTAGATATACTAGGATGTTTTTATAAGAAGGATTCGAGCTACACATACACACACCTACATCTAATGGTTAAATAACATATTGTTTCCGTGGATGGCAAATTTCTGCCTCCCGAAACGATGATTGTTCAACATTCTTCTAACACCTTAATAGGTGGCCATTAAGATGACACTATATTTATATATGATATATAATATGTTTATGTTTTACTTAAACTTCTGTATTTTTCATTTATGGCGTACCTTTATGGTTTCCATTATGGGTAAACGCGATATCTTAATTTAAGAAAGTGTGAACTACCGCCCCCTCAAAGTGATTTGATTCGTTAATACCATATGTGGTATGTATAAAGGATATATTTAATGATATTATATATGATACCATAATGGAATTAAAATACTATTATGTATCATTATGTTTTAATTCCATTAAATATGAAATAGAAATGGAAGTAGCGTTCATGCGTATGTATGCTTACCGTCTCCATGAACGGTACATTTCATTTCTTATCTCAAAATGTTATGTAATATTATAAGTACATATATATAATGGATATATATGTAATATATTACATCTAAATTATGGATATCATTCTGGAATTATAACATATATATATATATCTCATTTTGTTTTAATTCCATTAATATGACAAAAAATAAAAGTAGCGTTCATGCGTATGTACGACCTACCGTCTCCATGAATGGTGCTTTTCGTTTTTTATCTCCAAATGATATGGAATAGTATAAAATGAATATTTACTGGATATATATGATATTTTAATCATTAATACTATTCTGGAAATTATTTACTTATAACTACATGGGCAATCTTTTTTCAAACAAGTTCATTTTTGACTCATGTACCAAACATCGGCAAAAACATCTGATATGAACTAAAATTATTAAACAATTATTATAACATTATAATATGTTATATGAACTTAATAATAATCTCCAAATTAGGTAATTAGGAAATTATTAATTGACCAAAGTTTATTATTCCGGAATATAAAGAAACAAACAAGACAAGTTGGACTTGAGGTAAGGGATCCTACTCCTCTCTTTATTTTTAAGTACACTCTTTTATGTCATTCCTTTTAAAGATCATATTTCGTGTTATTGGGATGTTCTTTTATATTAATCTTACTATAATTTTTTTCATATGATGAGAGACCCTATTCTCTCTCATCAATCCATTTTGGAAGTTTTGAGTGGCACCGTTAGGCTGCCGAATTTTCGTAAGAGATCTATGCTCTCTCTTTCTTTTTAAGTACTCTCTTTTATGTCACTTCTTTTAAGATCTTCTTTGTTATTTTGGGGGATTCTCTTTTATATTCCTCTTTCTATAAACATTATGTTAATATGATTAGAGACCCTATTTGACCTCATCAATCCATTTTTGGATGTTTTAAGTGGCACCGTTAGGCTGCCAAGTTTTTATAAGGGATTTTTCATCTCACTTTTATTCCCGTGAGATTTATGCTACATTTTCCACAATTTCCTTTGAGTGGTGTATGTACTTCCCATTATTATACTCATTGTGTAATATAATTTCTTTTATGAGTATTTACTTCAATTTTGTATTGTCCTTCTTCACGAGGTGTATGTTTAGAAAGATACCCATGTCGGTAAGGGAACCTTTCACCCTCTTCATTTTAAAAGACTTCTTTTGTTATGTCTTTTAATTCACATACTATTATGTTGGGATATGTTCTTTTATATCCTTATTGATGTAAATTTTATTTCCAAGTGATGATATGCCCTTTTTTATCTCTCATCAACTCATTTTCTAAATTTTGAAGTGATGCCGTTAGGCTGTCGAATTTTACCAAGGGAACTTTTTAACCCAATTTAGATTTATTTGGGTTCAACATGTAGTTATTGAATATGTCATCCTTTGAATATGTGTGAACGACCTTTTATTGTTTTACACTTAATATCCACTTATATTGGGTGTATTTATATTTGTCACACATAATTTTGAGATTGATTTATCCTTAATTTAAGGATACCTTATTTATAAGGGATTTCATCACATTTGACATTTCTATTTAGAATTCATTGTTGTTATGCACCAATTCACTCGTATATGGTGTATATACTGTCCTTTGGAATATTATATAATGAATCCATTTATTCTCATGATATTATAAAGTTCTGA
Source organism: Viscum album (assembly GCA_963277665.1). NCBI lineage: Eukaryota > Viridiplantae > Streptophyta > Magnoliopsida > Santalales > Viscaceae > Viscum > Viscum album. Next base: position 1,613,687,488 of record OY728161.1, read on the forward strand.
CTAAATGTTATTGCTCAATTATTGTATTCAAGTGTCTCTAATTTTGGTAAAACCCCTTTAACCAAAATATCGCTTTAAATGTTTTAATTATTTGTTCTTATTAATATCCATGTTTTTAAAATGGTTTTAAGGATTTATTTATATGGATATTAATGGTTTAAAATTTTAAAATCTTCAAGGTGGTATGGGACACTTTGATTCAAAAATCACTTCATTAAATGTTTTAAATGGTTTTGGACATGGTTTCTTTTTGAATGGATTCATTATTTCAATATACTAAAATGTTATATTGTGATTGAAATGTGGAAATATTATGTTTCCTTTATGCATGTTTTATGTGATACATTTATGTTATGGTTCATGGGCATTGTTATGAAAATGGGTGGTTCCGTGATAAACTAAGGGTGGGTGAGCCCGATATAGCTCTCCAATGCATTTGGTAATGCGAAGGAGTGAAACGTTAAGGTTTCTCTGAAGAGATTTAGGGAATATACTGTGGTGGGTATTCCAAACGTAACCAAGAGTGTTACTCCCTACGTAAGAATGTTATTTATGCCTCAAGTTACCTTTTATGTCTTATGATTTCTATGATTTATTCATGATTTGATGAGGTATGCTAATGTGCCTACGTTTTATGGGTAAATTATGATTTCATTCTTATGCATATATAAACTCATGTTTTTTTTTCATATTTTTATAACCCTTACTGAGCTTTTTATGCTCATCCCATGTTTTTTAAATGTTTTTCACAGGTCAAGGGAAAGTTACATGATGTATTGATAGTGTCAAGGATGTGTCAAAAAAGAATCCATGTTTTATTTTAAATATGTTTCTGTTGATGGGAAGAATGAATACTATCTTTTATGCAACCACTTTGTTTAAATGTGGAATGTAATGTAATTTCATGATCTAATTCTCTAAAACTCTAAACCTGAAAAGATCCTCAATGTGTAATCTTGTAATAACTCATGATTAAGTAATGTTTAAGGCTGGAGCCTTATAGTTGGTATCAAAGGTCGGTTTAGATAACTTTAGAGGTTAGGGTATTCTTTAAGCATAAGTGACATTACCATAATGGTTAATATTTCAGAAAGAGTCCTAGTTTTAGATAAAGTGAATGAGTAAGAATATCTTAGTGTTTATCTTCCTCATTAGTACATGATGGTTTTGTTGATATACTCACACTGACCTTTTTGGTTTTAGTAAATGGCTGGATCTAGCAGGCACCAAAGTAACAGTGGATGTGAAGGAAATTGTGACAGTTTTTTGAGCAAGCAACTGAATGATATGGGAGCTGCAATGAGAACTCTTGTGATTATCCTCAACCAACTCTCTGGAGTCATGATTGACCACCTAAACCTTGGTGATTTCTCTAAGGCATCATATATGCGCGAAACAAATCCCTATGGAAGTACAGGTAATAATCATAAAGGTAAGTGTGTTAAAAAATCTATGTGTCAAAGATGTGGAAAGAAACACCTAGGAAAATGTTTCAAAGGGACATAAATATGCTATAGATGTGGAAATTAAGGTCATAAAGCATGAACCTTCCATGGAAAAAGGAAGCATCCAGTTGACTCGAGGAAAGGGAAAGAAGTTCTTTCTGAGGGATAAATTGAATGTTTTACATGTGGTGTGCATGGTTATTATGCAAACACATGTCCTATGAAGACGTTTTTTGAATGGGATCGCCAAGAGAGTACAAATGTTCGTTTACCAATACCTAATGTCATTCCGATTGAGGATGAAGAAACTGAAAATGACCAATCAAAGGTATGGATTATTTCATAACTATTGTTTTCCTATTTTGGAATCTTAGGATATGATTCATGATTTTGTTTGTAGGAAAGAAGTATTTTAGAATAAGGTGGAAAGGAATGGTTAATGGATCATAAAGAATGTTGAATGAGTAATATTTCAACATATAAGGGCTTCAAGAGTTATGGTGAAATTCTTAAGAGTATTAAGTCTCTTTTGATAATGGGGTTACCTTAGAAGACTTTTTATAGTATGTGTAACCCTGATGTTTAATATATGAAAGTATTATTCAAGGAATAGTTATCTGTTCTTTTGTGGAAATAGTTATAAAGAACCATTTGGGTTTTTATGATCCTTACTTTTGAGGTAATTATGGGTTATTATATGATATGCTGGAAAATGAAAGGCATGAGATAAACTTGTGGTTAAATTATTTTATGGTTATTTTTGATGATTTTATCTCTTTTTGGTGAATGATTTGAGAATTATATAGTTTTGGAAAAAGGACAACACGCAAACCGTGTGACAACCCGTCGCGTCACACAAAGCTGTGGGAATCGAACCCACAACCAATGTGCAACTGGTATTTATCGCCTACCGCTGGGCTACGTGAAGTCCCTGGTTAGTTTGACTGATTCTTTTTAGTTAGATGATTTTATGAATTAAGAGTAAGTTGATTTTGGGTTATCTATGGATATTTATTAACCTATCATAGAGGATATGTGATTAGGTTAATTACTTTTCAATACGAGACATTAAGAGAAACTGATGTTGTTTGGAGATAAATGTTACGATTTAACTTGGAAGACTATGTGACTAAATCCTTCAAATATTTGGGTTTCAATCTTAGTTTGGTTTACTTTGAATAATTTTATGGACAAATTGATTATAGAATGGTCCTCATTGAACTTTGGGTTTTGTTGGACATATTTTGGAGATTAATAATAGATTTTCTTTTTATAAAGGGTTATCCTTTTCTGGATTATCTGATCTTGTACTAACCTTTTTGGTTTTGGTTTTGGTTAATATCTAAAGACATGGGAAGTATATAGTTCTCTTTTTTGGATTAGGTGATTCTCTAGAAGTTGATTATATTACTCTTAATGTGAACAATTCTTCCTAAATACTCATCTTTTGGAGAAAATATGACTTTGTGTAAGGAATCTAATAAAAGTTGAAAGTAAATATTATAAGTGATTATGTTTCCTTATGAATAAATTCCTCAATAAAAAGTAACTTAAATCAAAAAAAATTTCTATTAACTTTTACTACTGGGGAATCGAATACTGTTTAACCCATCATAAGTTTGTGATTTTCTTATGGTTAACTTTCTCCTAAACATGTTTTCAATCACTCTACATCAGAACATGACCCTTTGTTTTTTTCCTCCATGTCCATATTTTCATACTTGGAATCCTATTATGGGTTAACTTGGGTGACCATTGTACTTATCTTTCTTTATTTTAATGTTATTGTTTTACCGACTCTTGTTCCGATGTGGGACTTTCAAAGATGTTTCCAAGCCCAATTTTAAAATTGCGAGGACGCAATTCTCAAAAGGGGGGAAGGATGTAACACCCCAGGTAAATAAAGAATATGAAATCTTTATATTTATCCATATTTGTGAATAAAATATTAATATTACTTTAAAGGGGATGCTATGCTCGATGGCGTACCCAATACGCAACCACGAGTTTCTTGGGAATCTTACGTTGCACTCTAATAATAAAATAATATTATTTTAAATGGTAGTTAACGCCTAGCCATTGTAATGGTGGGAATGAACAGAACTAACTACAAAATGATTATATATGTTTTTCAAATATTTTTACTCTTTACAATAAATTTTAGTGGATTAAAAATGCAAATGAATCCAGTTTTTAAGTGTTAACATTCTTATATTCTTTAAAAGGTCGATTAACCGCCTTTTGATGGTGAACCCCTCTTAAATCCACTTTTTGACAATTTTATAAGCTCTATTTTTCAAAATAAACATATTATTTATTATTGGGACATTGAAATTTACCTTCGGTTAATTTTTGGTATTTTTCTGACAATGTTCATTTTTCAATGAATAGTGAAAAATACTGCATTTTACATCAAAACTGCTTTTTCATATAATTTAATTATATGGTTAAATTATCTTTTTAATTTGTTTTAAAGTGTAATTTGAATATACGTTTACCATTTAATCCAATTATGGTCATTGGGATTAATTTCACTTTGGAATTGGGCATAAATAAGTGCCAAACTTTTCATAAATATTGTTTCTAAAAAACCCGCTATTTGTTTTGACAACAGGAAGTTTTTTTTAAATTAATTATTGCAATTTATGTGTTTGGAATATGCTAAAATGGGTTACATATTTGGAATCAGAATTTCCAAATTATGTAATTAAGAATCTTTTGATTTTGGACATTATGAATAGTAACGACGATAATTATCTTTAATTATCTTGATTAATGAGTAATCAGGTAGTTAAAGATAATAAGATAATATCATAATAATAAAAAATGACCACAAAATGTGTCCTAAGGCTACTGGTTGGCTCATGGCCGACCATGGGATGCCTTGTACCAAACTCGGGGGCCCCATGGAATCACTTTTGTGAGAAAGTGACTTTTTATCTTTTTATTTGTAAAGAATGTTAAATGTAACAAAGAATGTATCACATAAGTAAAATATTTTTGATTTTGTCTAAATAAATGATATTTTGGACTATAAATATTCATTATAAATCTAAAAAGATTTCCTACATCATGATATTTTTTATATAATTTTTAGACATTAAATAAATTAAATTATTTATGACATCATTATGATGCAGCGATGACCTCATTATTTAATGATTTAAATAAAATGTAATGATAATGTAAAATCTAGAACCTACACATGTCCAAAACCTATTTTATGGGTGGATTTCAAACCCTTATTACCATATCCTTGAAACACATCAATGTGGGACCAATAAAATCTGAAAATCATTTGAAAATAAAGTTACATTTTATACCTTTCCAAGAGTGCCCCTCCTCTCCTATTATAAAAGGCCCCCACCTCTACCTCCTTACCCACACATCCAAAGCCTTTGGATCGGCCAAACCCTGATCATTTGGTCTCTCCACATCCCTATATAACTCCTTGAAGCCTCAGTTTGGGCAGAAGTCTTCCCAAGGAAGCCTTTGAGCTCAAACCAAAGGGAGGTACCCGATTTTAAGGTAATGTCTTCACTTGTGTCCTTTTGTTTTATTTTGCTTCTCCAACCCCCTAAACTCTTTTTATTCATTTATTTTGTAACAAATACAGTATCTTAAATATAATAGGATGTTTTTATAAGAAGTATTATATCTACACTTACACACACCTACATCTAATGGTTAAAGAACATACTGTTTCCGTGGATGGAAAATTTCTGCCTCCCGAAATGATGATTGTTCAACATTCTTCTAACACCTTCAAAGGAGGCCATTAAGATGACACTATATTTATATATGATATATAATATGTTTTTTTTTTACTTAAGCTTCTTTATTTTTCATTTATGGTGTACCTTTATGGTTTCCATTATGGGTAAACGCGATATCTTCATATAAGGAAGTGCGGACTACCGCCCCCTCAAAGTGATTTGATTCGTTAATACCATATGTGGTACGTATAAAGGATATATTTAATGATATTATATATTATACCAAACTAGAATTAAAATACTATTATGTATCTTTATGATTTAATTCCATTAAATATGAAATATAAATCGAAGTAGCGTTCTTGCGTACGTACGGCTTACCGTCTCCATGAACGTTACATTTCATTTCTTATCTCAAAATGTTATGTAATATTATAAGTACATATATATAATGGATATATATTTAATATATTACATCTAAATTATGTATATCATTCTTTAATTATAACATATATATATCTCTCTCGTTTTGTTTCAATTCCATTAATATGACAAAAAATGAAAGTAGCGTTCATGTGTGCGTACGGCCTACCGTCTCCATGAACGGTGATTTTCGTTTTTTATCTCCAAATGATATGGAATAGTATAAAATGAATATTTACTGGATATATATGATATTTTAATCATTAATACTATTCTGGAAATTATTTACTTATAACTACATGCGCAATCTTTTTTCAAACAAGTTCATTTTTGACTCATGTACCAAACATCAGCAAAAACATCTGATATGAACTATCATTATTAAACAATTATTATAACATTATAATATGTGATATGAACTGAATAATAATTTCTAAAGGAGGTACTTAGGAAATTACAAATTGACCAAAGTTTATTATTCAGGAATATAAAGAAACAAACAAGACAAGGTGGACTTGAGGTAAGGGATCCTACTCCTCTCTTTCTTTTTACGTACAATCTTTTATGTCATTCCTTTTAAAGATCATATTTCTTGTTATTGGGATGTTCTTTTATATTACACTTACTTTAATTTTTATGTTCATATGATGAGAGACCCTATTCTATCTCATCAATCCGTTTTGGAAGTTTTGAGTGGCGCCGTTAGGCTGCCGAATTTTCGTAAGAGTTCTATCCTCTCTCTTTCTTTTTAAGTACTCTCTTTTATGTCACTTCTTTTAAGCTCTTCTTTGCTATGTTGGGGGATGTTATTTTATATTCCTCTTTCTATAAACATTATGTTAATATGATTATAGACCCTATCTGATCTCATCAATCTATTTTTGGACGTTTTAAGTGGCGCCGTTAGGCTTCCGAATTTTCGTAAGGGATTTTTCATCTCACTTTTATTCCCATGAGATTTATGCTACATTTTCCACAATTTCCTTTGAGTGGTGTATGTACTTCCAATTATTTTACTCATTGTGTAATATACTTTCTTTTATAAGTATTTACATCAATTTTGTATTTTCCTTCTTTCACGAGGTGTATGTTTCGAAAGATACCCATGTCAGTAAGGGAACCTTTCACCCTCTTCTTTTTAAAATACTTCTTTTTTTATGTCTTTTAATTCAAATACTATTATGTTTGGATATGTTATTTTATATCCTTATTGATGTAAATTTTATTTCCAAGTGATAAGATGCTCTTTTTATCTCTCATCAACTCATTTTATGAATTTTTAAGTGATGCCGTTAGGTTGTCGAATTTTACCAAGGGAACTTTTTAACCCAATTTCGATTTCTTTGGGTTCAACATGTAGTTATTGAATATGTCATCCTTTGAATATGTGTGAATTACCTTTTATTGTTTTACACTTAATATCCACTTATATTGGGTGTATTTATATTTTTCACACATAATTTTGAGATAGATTTATCCTTAATTTAAGGATACCTTCTTTATAAGGGAATTCATCTCATTTGACATTTCTATTGAGACTTAATTGTTGTTATGCATCAATTCACTCTTATATGGTGTATATACTATCCTTTGGAATATTATATCACGAATCCATTTATTCTCATGATATTATAAAGTTCTGACTAAATGTTATTCCTTAATTATTGTATTCAAGTGTCTCTAATTTTGGTAAAACCCCTTTAACCAAAATATCGCTTTAAATGTTTTAATTATTTGTTCTTATTAATATCCATGTTTTCAAAATGGTTTTAAGGATTTATTTATATTGATATTAATGGTTTAAATTTTTAAAAGATTCAAGGTGGGATGTGACACTTTGATTCAAAAATCTCTTTATTAACTGTTTTAAATGGTTTTGGAAATGGATTCTTTTTTAATGGATTCATTATTTCAATATGCTAAAATGTTATATTGTGATTGGAATGTGGAAATGTTATGTTTCCTTTATGCATGTTTTATGTGATACGTTTATGTTATGATTCTTGGGCACTGTTATGAAAACGGGTGGTTCCGTGATAAACTAAGGGTGGGTGAGCCCGATATAGCTCTCCAATGCATTGGGTAACGTGATGGAGTGAAACATTAAGGTTTATCCCAAGAGATTTAGGGAATATAGTGTTGTGGGTATTCCAAACGTAACCAAGAGTGTTACTCCCTATGTAATAATGTTATGAATGCCTCATGTTACCTTTTATGTCTTATGATTTCTATGATTTATTCTTGATTTGATGAGGTATGTTAAAGTTCCTATGTTTTATGGGTAAAGTATGATTTCATTCTTATGTATATATGAACTCATGTTTCCTTTTTCATATTTTTATAACCATTACTGAGCTTTTTATGCTCATCCCAAGTTTTTGAAATGTTTTTCAAAGTTCAAGGGAAAGGTACATGATGTAATGATAGTGTCAAGGATGTGTCAAGAAAGAATCCATGTTTTATTTTAAATATGTTTCTGTTGATGGGAATAATTAATACTATCTTTTATGTAACCACTTTGTTTAAATGTGGAATGTAATGCAAGTTTCATGATCTAATTCTCTAAAACTCTAAACCTGAAAAGATCATCAATGTGTAATCTTATAATAACTCAAGATTAAGTAAGGTTTAAGGTTGTGTCCTTATAATCTAAGCTCGTTTTCTTAGTTTTGGCTATGTGATGCGTTTAAATCTAAAATGAAACATTTATACTGAAAACACATAATTTGAGTCATACTGACCTCATCATGGGTCAAATTGTAATGATGTCAATTAATATGCATGAAAAATGATTTAGGAATCATTTTCCTAAATTTTGAAAACAATTTAAGATATTTTTCTTGTTTTTAGTGATGTGACATGAGTTTTAAACTAATATGACACTTTTATTTTGAAAACATGAAATTTTAGTCATACTAACCACATAAAATGTCATATTGATGTGTGGACAATTATTACATGTTAAAATTGAATTATAAATAGTTTAAATAATGTTCAAAATCAATATGAACTCTTTTTTTTGCTATTTGATGTTTGTTTCAAACTAAAATGATACATTTTTTCTTGAAAACACACAATTAGAGTCAAATGACCACATCCGGTATCATATTGATATGTGATTGATTACTACATGTTATTAAGTAATTGTGGATCATTATCCTAATGTTTGAACATAATCTGAATTTTTTTCTTGTTATTTGTTATGTAATGCATTTTAATCTAAAATAACCTTTTATATTGAAAAATTCTTACTTAGAGTCATACCAACCACATAGTCTATCAGATTTTTGAATGATCAATTACTACCCATTAAAATTTAATTATGGAAAAATTTACTAAATTTTTGAAAATAATCTTACCAGGTTTTCTTAGTTTTCGCGATGTGACACATGTTTTAAACTAAATTGGATCTTTTTTATTAAAATCATTCACATCAAGTCATATCGACCACATCATGTGTCTGATTGATGCGTGGTTGATTCTTACACATAAAAAATAAATTATTGATTATATTATTTATGTTTGTAAATAAATGGTGCTCTTGTTCATATTTTATTCTATTTTATGTGTGTTTTACACTAAAATTACATGTTTTTATTTAAGACATTAACTTTAAGTAATATCAACCAAATCATGCATTTTATTGATGTGTGGTCGATTCCAACATGTCACAAATGAATTATGGACCATTTTCAAAATGTTTGAAAATAATATAATATTATTTATTGGTTTTTAAAATGTAATATTTTTTAAACTAAAATAAAACTTTTATATTGAAAACAAGTGCATCGAGTCTTACCGGCCACATCATGTGTCAGATTAGCATGTTGTAAATTTCTATACCAGAAAATTGAATTGTGAACTATTTTCTTAAATTTTTAAAACAATCCAATCTTATTTTATTTATTTTAGAGATGTTACTTGCATTTTAAACTAAAATAAAAATTTCATATTGAAAAAAAACATTTCAATTCATAATTACCACATTGGGTGTCGAATTGATATGTGGTGCATTTCTATACATCACAAATGAATTATCAATCATTTTTCTAAATTTAAAAATCAATATAAACTTATGTTATTATTTTTGGATATATTAAATTTGTTATAAACTAAAATGACACTAATTTTTTGAAAACATTCACTATGAGTCATATTGGACATATCAGGTGTTGGATTGATGTGTGGTCGATTATTACACATCAAAAATAAATTATGGATCATTTTACTAATGTTTAAAATTGATATGATGTATTTTACTTAATTTTAGATATTTAATATGTTTTTAAATCTGAAATTAAACTTTATCATTTAAAACACTCACTTCAAGTCATACCGATCAGGTCATGTGTCACATTGATTATCGGTCAATTCCTACATATCAAAAATAACTTATGTATCATTTTCTAAAATTATAAAAATAATCTAAATTAATTATCATGGTTTTGAGAATGTGACATGTGTTTTAAAATAAAGTGTAAATTTAACAAAAAAGTGTCTGATAATAATGATAAGTAAATTAACTAAAATATTTAGAGAAAATTATGAGAATATTAACTAAATAAGTAGTGGAAAATAATCTCTTCCTAATGTTTATATACATTTTGACACCATGTATTCTTACCTTTCATTTCAAAAATGAATAGATTTCCACCAACATAATTCTCTTTGATACATAGGTCAAAAATTATATATAATCATTCTGATACTAATGCTTCACATCCCAACAATATTTCAAGGTTAATAGCACATACTAGATTAAAAATATAATAGGTCATCAACTAATTTTCATTTCGACAAAGATTCTAACATAATTTACTCTACCCACTCACCTCTAAAATTATTTACTCATTATATTGAGTACATATGTTGTTATAAATCTTGGTATTGTAGATAAAATATAAACAAACCAACAATTAAGAAATATTTTTAATGAAATTGTAATTACCTTTAGAAATTATATATTCATGGATGCAAGTATTTTCATGTTATATGATTTCATTCATAAATTTTCAAACTTAATATCCACAATAATTATTGTTATCTTTCCTCATACAATATATAAAAATTGAAAAAAGTAAGTAAATTGTTTTGATATATGTTTTGATAATTAATATTTCTATATATACCTTAATCTAATTCCATTTTAAGATGACCTTAGGCTTATTAGGTATAGTGAATGACCTCATACCATGATTTAAACAATATTTATTGATTTCCCCATAATTAAAAAATTCTCATTAAAACACAAAATGAAACATATAATTTGATGTTTATCTGTCAAATATTTAATATAGTGAATTAAAAATTCACAATAAACATCATGTGTGGTCGGTTTGATGGATATCCATGCATTAGATTCAAAAAATAAATATTTAGGGTATCCAAATTGATTGAGGTTAGCATCAAGTGCTACCAAAAAATCAAATAAGTAATAAAAAAAGAAAAATATACTTTATATGAATATATTGAAGAGGTTTAACCCTACACTGTTTTAATAAAAAAATATTTTTTTTATTTTATTCTCAAACACCTTGGCTAGATCATATTTTTCTTTATCAATTTCTTTTAACCCTAATGAAATTTTTCCCATAGAAATGATTCAAAGATTAATGACTCCAAATTACGATTCATAGGGTTTTACCTGTATATATTCGTAATATAAACAGCTATATAAAATATTAATATTTATTTATATTAATTAACATAGTATATCATTTTTTAGATAGATGGATTATGAAAATGTAACTCATGTATGTATTCACAATTAAGACTTCCATCCATTAAAATTTTTGAATTTCATCTATACTATCATGACCAACCATGTCTATAATGACATGTCCAAATATTTATTCTTCATATTAAATGTAGGAAACATCACTATATTTGAAAGTGGTGTCTACATGATCTTGTAATGTTGATATATGTTACAGTGGAACAGATGGTGAAAAGGTACTCTATGAAGTTCCTTCGGTTTTATTGATCGATTCTATGAATTTTATTATTCGAAACATTTTTTCCCATCGTTTTATCCATATTTATAACCATACATCACTTAATAAAATTCAACAACTGTTATTGTTTTAAATTCAAAAACATCTATTAATGATATACCTAGTGTATCTTAATAAGATTAGATGTCGATGATATGAAAGTTCCAAAAAAACATTGACCATTGTATTATATGAATAATCTACTAGAATAAGAAACTAAGTGATAGGATCTTGAAAAAACTCAATCCCCACTCTCATGTTTTCATTTTGGATTTCATTTTTTTGAATCATGTCTCTCGGGATATTATACAATGTACCCATCGCAACATGGTGGTGCATGGGTGTTGATATATATAAATAACATAAAACATTACCCTACAAAATTTTAGTAAAATAAATTCATTAGATGTTTTTTTATTCACATTTAGAAGATAGCGTAATAAACAAATTATTATCTCAGGTAAGGTATGCAGTTGAAGTTAATGAAAAGCCACATAACTAGTGGGTACATTTTTTTGTTCATGTGATGATCTTTGTTTCACTACCAAATGTCTTTGATCCTTTCTCATATATTGGTCTACCAAAACAAACCAAAAAATAATATCTTGAAAAGTTTCTATTTTCACCTTAAATCCTTTCATCATCTGATATGTATATTATTTTTGTTCTATCTTTTTGAAATATGTTCTTTGTGACACACCAAAACCTACACCTCTAATGTGACCATATTCTTCTAGTCACTTCAAAGATGTAAAAATTAGTTTTCTTCAGGTATGGTAGGTATTTATTCTTATATCTAAACCATATAAAAAATAAACATAAAGAGATATTTTATGTAAAAATATTATAAATCTAAATTATTTACTATGATATCATACTTATGCATGTTTCCCATATTGATTTTGTGTTTTCATCATCTAGTTTACCCTATTTATTTATACAGACATTATTTTATTGCACATTGCATGAGATGGATGTGTCATTGGATTTTGATTCACCAATCTACAAATAAAAAAAGGAACATATGTTGTTTTATATCACATATAAAATTTATTATAGATATAAAATACATACCATATTATTTTATAGTGCATTGTACATTATCCTTGCTTTGTTATAGGGGTACATTGGTTTTGAAGCACTTTTTTTTATTTTCATCACTCTATTTAAGTTTCATAAATTAAAATTTTTGAATCAAATTAGATAAAATAAATAATTTCAAATGATATATTATCAACTACAATTTACTAGAAATTATTTCTCATTGTGATGATTGATGAAAGCATTCCCTGGTTCCTAATTTAAAATGTATGAATAAGTTGTTGGTGGGTTGAGATTTACTTTCCCCTTTGCATCCCTAATATTGAACATGGTAAGAATTTTATGGAATCCTCTGTGGGATTTTACAACATCTATATTTCTCATGTAAATCATATAAAATAAAAAAAACTTTTTAGGGATAATGAAATATAAATAAACATTTAATTATAATTTTTTCAGTAAAATATAGAGAGTATACCGTAACATTACCTTAATATTATCTGAAAGGGTTTACCTCATTACAAGAAGGAAATTGGCATCATTGATCTATATCAATTGGAACATTCATTCACCCCAATATAACTAATTAACATTGACCTATTGGGGTCAAAAGGATGGCAATGTTCATTCCAGCCAACCTTAAATTCTATACTCTTACTTCTTGCCTTGATAATTTTAGTCAACAAACTTATGCTACATTATTATTGTTTTATTCATCAAAATGATTTTTATTCCCAAATAATTCTATAGTTTCATCATCAACTGTTTTTTCATACTTAATATTGGCAACATCATCATTTACTAAAGTCATTGTTATAGTGAGTAGTCAAACATTTAATTAAGAATATGTTAATACAGTAGAGAACACATAATATTATGATAAAAGAACTATGTTCATATAATTTAGATGATATCAATCATATAATTGAATAAATACATTTATACAAACTCCATCGAATAGGCATAGTTATTTTTGTACAATTTTAATACATAGGAATAGTTTCATGAGATTTTTGTCCCACAAAAAACTCAACATTCTTCTTCACTACTCTTTGTTATCCATAACATGCTTCTACCAGTTCGAGCTAGCTATGTTGGATCATCACCCATATAACACTTAATAAACACATGGGATTCAGCCCAGTATGCGTTTTTGGCCCATCCACTTCTTCAAGCACTCACTCCCTCATGCCTTATACATGGGAATTCAATGGTGGTCTTTTGTATGGCCCACCCCATACACATTCTACCCATGAGCTAGCCTTGGCTAGTCTCCCTTTGGAATAATAGACCTCCTAGTCTTACAAGTTCCCTTGATTGTTCCTAGCATAGGATATCATATAGGGTATCCATTTTTTTATAAGTCCACAATTATAAATCATAAATATGAATATCTTAGTATAATAATATTTCCCAGGAAAAAACTCAAAATCATTCTTCATTTCATCATCCTCCTTAATGATTCTTTATGTAAAATGTAAATATGTTTTACATGGCCTTTTATGAATTCCTCATTCAATACTAAAATATTTTATGTACTTCCACTAATTTTTCTTCTTCTAAAACATTTTAATAGATAATGTGTCCTTGAAATGTGTCTTCATTAGTAAAACTATTCCAACAATCATAAAAATTTATCCTAGATAATTTTCCATGCATAAAATCCATTTCCATAAATTGAACCCATAATAATTCTCCATGAATAACCAATTCATCCACAAAAAAATATTGATTATTGAAAATAAATGAAACATGGGCTAAAAACATTCAAATATCATATAAACTTTTATCTTAACTCTTATGAATCTTAGTCACATGAAAGATACAAAAGAGAAATTGAAAATATAAAAAATGTGTTTATAAAATTGTGAAAAAAAGTAAAAGAAATGAATAGGTAAATATCATAAGAAATATCAAAAATAAAATAAGTGTACTAAATATGGACTAGATGTAACTTGATATGAATGTATAATGGAGAAACATATTAGACCTGACTATCTCAAGTTGAAACGACAGAGAAATAAGGAATACAAGAAAGAATTGAAACATAATTATCATTTTGAATAGAGTTTCACTGAAGAATCTGATTCAAATGATCAATTTAAATGTCAAAAAGATTCATATAGCCTATTTTTGATGGTAGAAAATATAGTTGATGTATGTAATAATTGTTATTCAAGAAATTATTTTGATAGTGATAGTTATGTCTTTGATAAGTTATATACAAAAAACGAAATGATTCAAAAATATATTTTGAGAGTTACTAAGTTGTATAATGAATATAAAAAAGAAAATAATAGGCTTATCAAGTAATGTACAAAATTTAATAAATATGGTCATGATATCAAGGAAGAAATAAGAAATTTTTCTTCATGTTCAAAAGGTAAGATCTATGGAGATTTTGAGTCCATTATGAAGGAGAGTGATGATCTTAAAAATGAATTTTTTATCTTAAAAGAAATGTTACCTACTATAGTTCAAGGAAAGGAAAAATATGAAATGATGTTGACTATGAATATAAAAAATTGAAATAAGTCTTTTTTGGATTTAATCTATATATTCCTAAATTATAAATGTCTACTTTTGTTAAAAGTTCTTCTAGAAATTTTTTTCTATTACATACATTAATATTTGGTTGTGTGTATATATGAAAATGAATGTTCTCTTATATTCTCTCAATATCTTGGGTTTACTAAAGTTCTATTTAAAAAAAATCTAGAGCACCTTTCAAAAAATATATTTAATTTTTGTGAGTACCAAAGAATTTTATTGTGAACCCATTTAGATCAAAAAGAACATGGCTTCCAAAAAAATCTCTAGATAATATATTTTTTTAGGATAACCACATTATTAATCTCAAATAAACATGGTACTTGGATAGTGGTTGTTCCCAAAACATTACTAGTGACCTATCTTTACTCACTTATACCAAATGTGATGGTGGCTCTATAACCTTTGAAGATAACTATAAAGAAAAGAATAAGGGTTTCAGTGAAGTAGATATTTCTAATGTTTTTTATTTCTAAAGATATATATGTTGTATGTCATAAACATAATACAATTTGAATCCCACAACCACATGGTGATGGTTTGTATGTCAAGTTTTAAGATGATAATTTTTAGTGTTTAGAGACATTTTTTTTGTTTTTTGTGCATAAAAATGATAATGTTAATTATAATAATTTACCTGATGTATCTAGTAAAAATGTTAAGTGTCTTAATGATATTGAAACAGATAATGTTATCCATCATAGGAGTCTTGTACATTCTCATATCTGAATAAGTCACAAATTATCAATGAATCGTCATGTTATAGATTTATCCAAGTTAAAGGTAAGAAATGGTTTTTCTCATGATTCATGAATAAAAGGTATGAAACACATAGAATAATTCCAATATATCAATCATTTTTCTTCTTCTAGACATCATGAAATGTTGAATCTATATTTATTTGGTCCTATGGAAACTACTAGTTTGGGTTGTATGAATTTTTTTTGATATTGTTGATGATTTTTGTAAGATATTAAAATTTTATAAGGTGTGATTCCATTTTATGTTTGGGTCACACATCAATTAAAATGGTTAATAAAATTATTCTTGATAATGATAGTGGATTTATGGGAATCTCATGGGGTTCTATATGCAAAAGGTGGGGGAAATAGGCCTTCGAATTCATAGTGTATAATTGGTGAACTATTAGGAAAAATTGTGTGCTTGGAATTCGTGCGACAAGACTCCCCTTGGATATAGGTAGGTTCATAGCCTCTAAATTTTTTGTAAAACCATGTTTGTTTCCCATCTAGACCTTGTGTCTGAGACCTCTCTTGGATAGAAAGAGTTTCATGGTTTTTCTAACTATGCGGACAAACCATGTGGCCTTTAAAAAGTGGGAGGTTTTATCATTTTTAACCCTTAGGCCTTAAGAAATATAATATAATTTTCCCCACATTTCACCATTCAACAGTAAGTCTTATGAACCATTTCCTCTGTCTTTATTTAATGATATTTAACCCTAAATTCATGGCCAATAGGGGCGTGGTTGGGTGTGAATCAAAGATCTGAGTGAGTCTAAAACTCCCCTTTCCTCAGTTTTTTTGAAGAGGCCTTGTGTAGTTCTTATCCACCTTATGAATCCCAAAAACCATATTTTTCTATAAGAATATATGTTTTGGGTTTTTAGATTATTTTAGTTCAAATCAAAAGTTGAGGTTAAGATATTTTTTTCTTATGGACATGAGGTTGGTTGTCTACAAGTTATATCCTCTAGCCTTGGTGGTAAATTTATGTGAGTATGGTGGTGCTCTTGTGTAATTATGCTAGGTATTTGAACTCTTTGTAATAAATAATAAAAATGAGTGTGTAATGGTGTGTTAAACCCCTTATGATCCCCATGGGATCCATTGGGGATGATTAAACCGGGTCTAATGGGCCACTCATGGGGTGTGACACTTCCTTGAACACGGAATTGAGTTGTTTAATATTGAATTTAATGCATTATGAGATAAAACCAATGGTTATTGTGTTTTACATGTTAATATGGAAAAAGGGAGTGTCCTTCCTAACATAAAAGAGTTAAATGAGTTATGAAATGCATTGATTAAAAGTGATAAATGATTAAAGTTTCATGTACATGTGGTTAAATGATAAGGGTGGGGTATTGGAATAAGGATCTACTTCCATAGGTCAAGCTAGATGGATGGTCTGGGCCCCACTGATTTATTTATTTTGTTAGGATATCAAAATGAGGCTCTAAGATCCAAATGAATGGGAATGATTTCATTACTTTGACTAAGTATATAAGGTAATTTGATATATTATTTTGTAAAATTAATATCCTAGTTATGTAGGGAACTTGAATTCACTTATAAATACTTTAGATTACTAACATGGGATTAAGTGATTCTGATAAAAATAGGTATCAAATGGAATTAATAGTTTAATTGACTAATTCAAAATCTTTTTAAATAATAGAACTTAATTTATCTATTTTGAATTTATTGTTTACCATAATTTATTACACACTATTTTAGACTGGATATTTTTTAGACACTATTGATGGGGGCCTACTATGTTTTACTCACTCCCTTCTCAAACCATCATTTTATACCAGATAAGACTTCATGGTTGAAGGTTGTGGAAAGGGAAAGGCCATCTGCTATATGATTGATTTGGTCTTAGGTATATTCATGGATGAGGTAATTAGACATCGATTCTGGACTCATCTTGAGGAATTTTCACTATACCATTACTTTCTTTTTTCCTTTACATTTGGCATTGTTTTATATTACATGGAATATTTACTATTTGGTTGTGGGAATGTAACTCATTTTGGGGAGTTGATATGTGATGATTGTTCATTTCTTATATTTTTTTCATTTTTTCTTATATTTTATATTTTTGATTAGTCTAATAAATAGTGTATAGTATCCTCATGTGTTTCATTATACTCTTACTTCTAGTAAGTTTCCTCTATAATATAGGTAAGTGTTTCTGAAATCACTGGAAACCCAAATCAGGGGCATCAGATATAGTGTTCCCAGAGCCAAGGTGTTACAATGTGATATAAGAAGATTGTTTTCTTTTTTATTGATTTACTGTTTGAGAATGGTAGGTGGGATATTAATATGTATTAGACCTTGTAAATGAGTTCAATCATGGGATTAATTAACCCATGTGTGGGGAAAACTCAAGTAACTAGGGTGGGGTTGTTGTTATTGATATTCATTGTTATAGTTGAATGTTATTTCACCTTGAGTGATGCAATTAATGTGTGATGTTATTATTTTGTAGTATTTTTCTCCTGGGATATAATGGAATGTGTTTATACATACATGATTCATTTTAGGCCCTTTGTAATTTCTGTGACACACATCATGATAGTAATGCATAGGGAAAATCATGTGGGATGATAAGGATAAAATGATTTTCAGTTTTCTTGAAATTTAATATAAATGGTTTATAATAAATTTGATTAAAATTGGAAAATGGGTAGGATTTAATTTAATGGTTAGAAAAATATTTGATAATGTGAAATTTGAAACTATTTAAATAATTAATGGATGCTAAGTAACATGGGTCAGTATAGTGTTTAACATAAAGCTAGATTTGAAATTTTTGTTTCCCATTGTATGTCACAACGTGTTGTAGGGATGGTGGAGGGTAGTGTTAGAGAAGTGATTGTACCTATTGGGAGAGTATATAGGGGGTATTTTTTTGTATTAGAAGTGATGACTATTTTCGATTTTTAGGAACTATATGTTATGTGTTTTGAGATGTGTGATGCGTATTATAAAGAGATGTCACCATGAAAATTCCTATCAGTTGGGTGACATAAGGATAATGACAAAAATGATCCAATGGTATTAAATTAATAAAACCTTTTAGTTCTAGGTAATAAATAAATATTATCATTTTAATATATTTTCCCACTTTATTTAGGTGATGGAGTGAGACCTAAGGTGGCTTGAGCAGAGTATGTTTGATCAGAATACAGTGTTTCAACTATATAACCTGAGGATTTTTATCATAGATGATGGAATGAAGGAATATATGTTCTATATAGAGACTATATAGATGATTTTGGATCCAATAGAGACTCTAGATAAGAGAGTCATGTGGTCACCTTACACGTTTTGAAGACTGGTGAAGTTCTAGAGGGATATCCTAGTTTATACTAAATAGTAAAATGGTTTGCTATGGAAGGATTTCCAAGAAAAATTTCTGCAAACATTCTATCCAGAGACTCAGAGACAAGTGAGAGTTGTGGAATATATGGGGTTGACTAAGAGGACTAGGTCTGTGATGGATTATATGTCCCACATCCCTGAATTTCAATGCTTTGTTCCAGTATAGGTAGGGGATGAGGCATATATGGAATAACATTTTCATAATGGAAATTGATATGATATCAATCCAAGGTATATATCTTTCATTTAAAGAGGAATTATGATGTGGTGGATCAGGCTCTTATTTTAGAAGGGAACCTAATGGAGGGTTTTAGTGGTGGACATGTGTCTTTATTTGGGTGCTCTAGTTGTATGACATCCAATATTAGTAATCACTATTTGGAGAGATTTCACTAGGGAAGTAGTGTAAAGAGTAGATAGGGAAGAGGATATGGCCTCTCTAGTTAGTGATCAGGTACTCAGTTTTTAGTTTGGTGGGATGGGATACTTTCACAGTCAGTTTTCATGACCACTAGTTGAGTTTGGAGCATACGATAGGAGGGGAGAAGTACAGAGATTCTATACGAACTCTCACCAGGTGGGTAGTGATGAAGGATCGTGACTAATGTCCAATAAAATAAGGGGGTGTACTAACCCATACCAAGTAATTAGTTGAAGTTATAATGGTTATACTATCTTAGGTGGCAGATGTCATACTTCAAGAAAAATGCATCCATATCAACAGGGCAGTGCAACACCAGAAAATCATGCCAGAGCCTAGAGTAGATGGGAAAGTCAGCTTCATGCAGTCCATCCTGCACTTAGAGGTGGTGAGGTTGGACCATTGACTGTTCAAGGCATGATTATTGTAGATTATATGTCTCTTAGTTCACTGTTTAATACAAAGGACTAGTTTTATTTTATAACTGCTTAGTTTGTAAAAAAAATTGTCTGGTAGTGGAATATATGTATGGGGTTATGTTGATTAATGCACTATTATGATAATGAGAAAAAAATATTCGGTAATGTAAGAATTATTACCTCATGGTTGGGGGGTATTATTTCTTTTGGTAATTGTTTGTGCTTGAGATGTTGTGTTTTGAATTTATATTTGGGGTTAATTGGATGGCACTGTATCAATCCCATATTGATTGTTACCACTGATGGGTAATGATCACATCTCTTGAGGGAGACACTTACATTCACTATGGTGAATGGGATATCCAAGAAGGACATATAGTGTCAGTTCATCAATAATTATGTGATATCACAACCCATCTAGCATTTATTATGCTTGAAGATAGGGGTAGAGTAGGATATATTTCCTCCTATAGTGGATCATCTTTAGGATGTGTTTCCTAAAGATCTCTCAGGGATACCACCGGAGAGAAAGATTTAGTTCATGATTGATTTAATTCCATAATCTACGCCATTTCTCATTATACCATATAGTATAGCACTGTAACATATTTAATAACTCAAGACTCGTTTATAGGAATTGGATAATAATATATTTATCCATACATGTACATAACCTAGGAGTTCCCAAGTATTATTTTCGATAAACGATGACGAGACATTGTAGTTATGTGATGATTACATGAATTTGAATCAAATAGGATTTAAGAACCTATATCCTCTTTCATTTATCAATGTTTTTTTAGTATCTAAAACGTGATTCTACATTCACAACAAATTATTGGAGTTTAGAGAATCATTATGTGAGGGGGATACCTTTAAATATACTACTAACTAATTTTAGGAGTTGGAATGGTTTATATGAGTTCACTATGATGCCTTTTGGGTTGAAAAATGCACGTACTATGTTAATGGACTTAATAAACTGAATATTCTATCCATACCTAGATCAGTTTGATTTCATTGTTTTAGATGAAATCTGGGTGTAGTCCCAGACACGTGACAATTATTCCAACAACCTTGACCTCATCTTTAGTACACTGAGAGAGCATAGGCTCTATTCCAAGTGATCTAAGTGTCAATTATGGATCTACCAGGTAAATTTATTAAGTCATGCCCTCATAGATGAAGGTGTAATAGTGAACTTAAAGATGGTTCAATTAGTTTAACATTGGGATCTTCCTGAGAATCTTATTGATATTATGAGCTTTTGGGTATAGTATGCTATTATTAAAGGTTCATAGAAAAATTTTATCCCTTAGAAGAATCTTTATATATCATGACCAAGAAGGGTATCATGTTTTAATGGAATTATGATTGCTTTAATGTATTCCTAGGGTTAAATTATAATTTTACACCCACACTAATTTTGATCCTACCTAACCTAGGAGAGATATATACCTCGTTTTATGATGTGTCTGGTATCGCACATAGAGTATTTTTGATGTCGGGTGATCGAGTCATGGTGTATGGTTTATGAAAATTTAGGCCTCATGAAATATACTACCCTACATGTGATCTTGAGGTGGACTTGGAGGTTTATGATTTAATTTTTTGGAAGAATTATTTTTTGGTTGAAATGTTTGTTGTGTAAACTGATCATAAAAGACTTATGTATAGATTCTCCCAACATAATTTAAATCTCTATGAGTTGTTATAGGTTGAGTACATGTGGTAAATTTAATTTTATCTAGATTATATTCCCAGAAAAGAAAATAGTGTTTTTGATTCTTTGATCTGGAAGATGCATAATTTGATAGTTTGAGAATCTTAATCTGAGTGGAACATGATGGCCTTGTTTACTGAGATACATATTGAGGTTTAAGAGATCCATGGATAGATGACCCGCATATCCTTGTTAGTTCTATCCACACCTATGATCCAAATCATGGATAGGTT
Organism: Viscum album; assembly: GCA_963277665.1. Classification (NCBI taxonomy): domain Eukaryota; kingdom Viridiplantae; phylum Streptophyta; class Magnoliopsida; order Santalales; family Viscaceae; genus Viscum; species Viscum album. Next base: position 1,613,709,588 of record OY728161.1, read on the forward strand.
GTATAAGGATTTAGAGTGTTTGTATTTTAGGGGAATCCTTGAATATGGGGATCAACCTTCCAATTAGACTATCAATAATGATGATATTGCTAACATTTGTGGCTGTGTTTTTGTGCCTATGTGTATGAGGGAGGAGTTGTTTCAAGAGTAACATGCCTCAATGTGGGTGATTTATCACTTTTTAACAGAAATATATCATGATATTTGATGATAGTATTGGTGGACATGGATGAAGAAATAGGTTTCAAGTTTCATGTTGCAATGCTACACCAATCAGTAAGTGAAGATCAAGCATCAGCGACCGAGTGGTTTTCTATAGCTGTTTTCCGCTCCAGAATGGAAGTGGAATGATGAAAATATTAATTTTGTGGTAATTATATTGAGTAATAATTGTAATAATGATGAAATATGGGTGATTTAAGATCACTTGACCAAGGTAGCACATTTCATACTGATACGAGAGACATTTACCATGGACTAGTTTGTTGGATTTTATGTTAGGGAGGTAATAAGGTTTCATGGGGTTCCATAAACAATTGTTTCGGATTAGGATCCATGTTTTGTTTCATGATTCTAGAAATTTCTATAGAATTATCTTACTACCCAATTGTTTTTGAGTATTAATTTTCAGCCGTAGTTAGACGAACAGTCAGAATGTACAATTCATGTGCAAGAGGACATGTTGAGGGAATGTGTTGTAGACATTAGTGGATATTGGGAGAAACACATAGCACTTATTGTGTTAACCTATAAAAATAATTACCATGATACTATTCATATGAAACTATATGTGGTCCTCTATGGTAGTCTATATAGATCTCTATTATATTGGATGGAGGCCGGAGAATCAGAGTATTGGGGGACAAGTCTCATGAAGGAGAGATCATAATAGGTTCAGTGGATTTAGAAACATATGGATACAACTAAAAGTAGGAAAAATTCATATGATGAATGAAATCATCAACATCTTGAGTTTATAGTGGGTGATCATGTGTTCATTTAAGTAACTCCAAGGTCGATTCATCATTGGATTTAGAAGCAAGGTAAGTTAGGACCCCGATATAAGGTGATGTTTGAGATTGTGGAGAGGATCAGACCGATGGAATTATGATTTTCCCTTCTACAATAGTATAGTATCATGAATGATGTTTTTTGTGAGAAATTTATTTAGAAGTATTACCTTGACCTTTCACATCTAATTGATGTTAATTATGTTGAGCGTGAGGCTAATGCATTCTTTGAGAATGATTTGGTTTGTATTGTGGATCATAGTGAGAAAGGTTTTTTGGGGTAGGACTATGTCCTAAGTTTGAGTGTTGTGGAAATAAGGTAATATTCCGGAGGAAACTTGGGAGATGGAAGTATATGTGGGATCCTAGGGCCCCAAAATTTTTACCTTATAGAATTAGTGATTCTTTGAATAGTATCTTGAGGAAGTCTATTTTTAAGGTGGGGATATTATAAGATTATGAACATTGATGAGGTGCAATCCCATTTAAATTTTTGGTTGAACCTATTTTTAAATGGTTAATAAAATGCATCCTAATAATATGAGTGGACTTGGAGGAATAATAGGGAGTTTGAGATGTTAATGGGGGATGAAATAGGTAATCTAGTTCATAGTGCATGGTTGGAACATAGTTAGATAAAACTGTGCTTCATGGCCCATGAAATCATGCCTCCAAACTACCCTTAGGTAGAGGAAGGTTCACGACGTCCACATGGTTTTTCAAACTATGTGGTTTTCCCAAATATACCATTTTGGATGACCCCTCACTCTGACAGAGGGAGCTGCATAGTTCGAACATGGTTTGGCTAACCATATGGAAAAAATGTGAATCATTTAAAAAGTTGGGGTTTTACTATTTTTTCCCCTTGATCCTTAATAACTCTCCCCTGATTTTCCTCTCTTTTCACACTATAGTATCATGTGTTATGAACCATTTCCTCCATCATTATTTGAGGATGATTCTCCATTGATTATTTTCTATTTTGAGTGTAATTGGGAGTGAATCAAATATCTAGGTGAGTTTAACACTCTTATTTGAACAATTTTTTGGAATATTTGATATGTAGTTTTTATTCCCATTCTAAATCCATAAATCCCACTTTTATAGCAGATTTTATGTTTGCGGTTTGATTTTTTTAGTTTAAGTCAATGGATATGGTTAAATGAGTGCTTGTCTAAAGACTTGAGGTAAGGTTTTTTAAGTTATATCTCATAGCCTTGATGATAAGTTAACATGTTTGTGGTTGTAATTTTGTGTCATTATGCTACATATTAGAACCCTTAGTATCAAATGCAAAATATAGGTGTGTAATAGTGTGTTAAACATATCAGGATCCCTATGGGGTCTATTGAGGATGATTAGACCTAGTCTAAGGGGCCACCCATGGGGTGTTCCACTTCTTTGATCACGGAGTTGAGTTGTTAAATGTAAAATTTTATGGTTTATCAGATAAATCCGATGGTTATTTTGTTTAAAATGTTAATATGGAATAATGGAGTGTTAATCCTAACCTGGAAGAGTTAAATGAGTTATGAAATGTAATGATAAAATGTGATAAATGGTAAATGTATCATATCTATGTGGGTAAATGGTAATATTTGGGTATTAGACTGAGGCTCTACTGTCTCTGTTTGGGATAAACTGATGTTATAGGCCCCACCAATTTATTGGAAGGGTTTGGATGTCATATTGAGTCTTTATTACTCAAATGACTAGACATGATGTTATTACCTAGACAGAGGTTCCATGTTAAATTGATATATATTTTTTCAAAATGAATTTCCCTATGATGTAGGGAAACCAACTCCCCTTATGCACAGTTCTAATAACCATCATGGGTTGAAGTGATTCAAGAGAAAATGGGTAACATATGAAACAAATAGTTAATTTCATAATTCCCAATATTGATAAACAATGGAATTTAGTTTATCTACATTAAAATTATTCTTTTTTATACTTCTATATACACAATTTTATACTAAATATTTTGTAGACACAATTGGTGATGACCTGGTGAGTTTTACTCACAACCTGCTTAGGCCACCATTGGGTACTTGAGAAGACTTCATGGTTATTGTTCAGGATAAGGGAAAGGTCTATATGGTAGTTGATTGATTTTGTCTTAGGGATGTTCATGGATGAGGGAATTGAAATTGGAGTTAGGACCCATGTCTTGGGGATTTTTCAGTATGTTTTATTTTTTTCCTTTACATATGGAACTGTAAGACATAACATGTCATATTAAATATATGGTCAAGGGAATGTACACTATTTTAGGGATTTGATATGGGATTATTGTTTGTTAAGGATATTATTTTCATTGATTCTTATTTTATCTGTTATGGATTACTCTAATAAAGAGGGAATAGTTTCGCCATTTATTTTATAAGACCCTCTGTACTAGTAGTAGCCTCTGGTATATGGGGATGCATGCTTGGGGTCATGTGGAGTACCGGTTCAAGACACTGGTTATATTGCTACTTAGTCATGTTTATAAAATTTCAGTATATTTGCATGGTTTAATTTCTTTTCTCATAATCCTAAAACCTTATATATATTTACTTTTTTTATAATATACTTAAAACTATGAGAGGTTATTTAATCTTTCCCATTAGAAGTGATAAACGTGGTCTTAGGAATCTCTCCTAACAATGGTTTCAAAAAATGATAAATTATATGAAATGGAAAATATAACAAAAAAACTATTATTATTTCAAAAATAATTAATGATGGAGTTATAATATAAGGGAGAAGAATATAGAAGGAAAAAGAGATTTAAATCTACTTTAAAAGACCACTTCTGATGAGCTAGGCGATACCCCCCATGGCCCCACCTCTAGTAGCTTCTAGGCTTTCCCAAAAATGAAACATTCCCTCCCCTGTATATCCTTCAACCTATATATGACCACCGAATAAACACTACCAACCCCAACCAATAACTAATAGAGAAAGGTCAATATTCCCCTTTTATCTAATCCACATTTTTAAAAAAAATTCACCCCTAAAACCCACATTATCCATAAGGTGGACCTTCAAAACTCAACATGCTCATTTTACCATGTTCAATCATCTTTCAATGCATTTGTTCCGGAAACTATTTATCAACTATGTGATCGTTGAAATTCCATGTTTCACTAAATCATTTCATCTTGAGAACTATAACTATAATTTCACCTTGATACATCCAACATTTTTCATACTCAGTCATAACACCAATAGTTTCATCGATTCCTAAAACAACTTTTACATGACAACTTTTTTGGCAATCTGTAATTATCCTAGAAATCACTTCGATGATTGATGAGACATGAATATTGTAAGTAATATTACCCATAATACCTGCAAGGTATCTTGTTGTAGTTAGAGCCCATTTTTACATAGTAACACTTCCACTCACACTGCTGACAATGCTCACTACTCATGCCATGCCACGCACACCTAGAAAACAAGTAGCCCATGTAACTTTGTCTAAATTCATAATTGAATCAAATTCTTCAACATCCTTAGTATAATTAAATCTAATATCGTTTTCATTAGTGTTTATTAAATTCAGAAAACAAAAATATTGAATAGGATAATCTCTTTCCACACTACCTCCTTACGACATTAGTGCCATTAGAGATACATGATGGTATGATTCTTTCACTTATAGAGGTTCACATAAATAGTATTTATGGAATTGTATAGAAAAATATGCAACATAACTTAAGTTTGTTCACATGGATAAAAGTCTCTCACAGTACTACCTCACATATATTTGATTCTACCTTATGAAATCTACCTCATGAATAGCACTACAACAAATATGGGTTTTATCAGTGCTAAAAATGGCCATTAACAGCGCTAGAAAAAGCACTCTTAATGCCGGTAAAGATAAAGGGGGGTCCCCTTTATCAACGCTCAAAAAAGCTCTGATAAAGACCCCTTTTATCAGCACTAAAACGAAGCGCTGATAAAAGACCCCTTTTATCAGCACTTTTTTTAGGGCTGATAAAAATAAATAAATAAATAAATAAAAATAAAAAAAATACTGTCAATCTCGGGGGGGGCTTTTTACAGCGCTTGAGACCCCCTTTATCAATACTTTCTCGTACCTCCATCACCCTCCCGCACCGCCCACACCCTTTATCAGAGCTAGCCCTTTAAATCAACCTTGCGTGCGCACCCATGCCTCCACCCGGATTTGATCACAAGACCTCCGCCCTGTGCACCTAAAGCCTTTTCCACTGCCCTATATTGATTTGTTCTCTTGTTCATGATATATCTATTTATTTATATATATATATAGTTATATTTATTCATATAGTAATATGTATTTATATTAATATATATAGTTATAATAATATATATATAGTTATATAAATATATATATATATATATATAGTTATATTAATATATACATATAGTTATATTAATATATATATGTAGTTATATTAATGTATGTATAGTTATATTAATATATAGTACTTATATAAATATTCATATATTGGTATTTTAAATAAAATGGATATTAGTTATTTTTTAGATAAAGCTAATATATTTTATATGTAAATATGTTTAATTATTTATTTAAAAAATTTAATTTTTAGGTGTGAATATATAAAAAATATGTACATATAGTTATATATTTGATTATAAATAGAAGTGAATTATAAAAATGGATGAAATTTCAAAGAACTAATATCAATATGAATGTAATACCTTGGAATAAATTCAGTCCCCACCAAAAAAAATCCAATAATACCCCCTTAAACGAGGCTGAAAATCCACAAAATGCTAAAACATTTGGGTACCCTGACTAAAAACTCAGTTTTTGAGGCCTTTTGAGCCTCTTTTGGCCTCGAAAAACGCTTGACTGGGGCTTCCCCTAATTATAATGATGTAGAGCTCGTCGCAGGCTTAGATTTGATATGTGGTAGAGCTCAAATGGACACCCGGATCAAAAGTTATGGCCGTTTGAATTTCGAGATGCGTTTTCAACATATTTTGGATGTTTTTTAAAAAAAAATTAAATTTTTTATTCTTCAAATTTTTATTAAATGACTATTACTCCATAATAATTAGCAAATTATTGATTAAAAATATTTTTAAAATTTTTAAGAAGACATTTTCACTAAATATCTTATATATTAAGTATAATTAGTGTAAAGTACATTTATACTTATCTAAAATATATTTAAAAATTATATATTATATTTATATAAATATAACTATATAACTATATTTATATATTAAAAAATTTTAATTTTTTTTGAAGTCGACCCTTTATCATCGCTATTAAACAAGCGCTGATAAATGGGGTTCCTTTATCAGCGCTAAAAAAAGCACTGATAAATGGGGGGCTTTATCAGTGCTAAAAAAAGCACTGATAAATGGGTAATTTTATCAGAACTTTTTTTAGCGCTGATAAAGGAACCATTTATCAGCGCTTTTTGAGCCCTGATAAAGCCCCCCCCCTTATCAGCACTTTTTCGTTAGCTCTGATAAAGGTGTGGCGCTGGGCTTGCCCAGTTTTGTGGTAGTGTAGCAAAAACATACCACGTTGTTGGAAACATCTGCATACAACCACCCATTTTTTATCAAAAACTCTAGTTCCAACTCTACTATAACTATTTTTGATGCCATCTAGGTCATTCAACTCAAACACAATCCAGTAACACAATGCAACATGTCTTTCATCCTGAATGGTGAATGCTTAGAAGAGATTTGGTAATTAGAGAGAGAAATCTGATAAATCGTCCAAGAATGTAATATCACAAATTCTATCTCCAATGATTGTGATTTCCTAAGTGATTACCTAGTGGTTTATTCCTCTATAGTGTGCACTATAAATAAAAAAGGACATCTGACCACTATGTCTAATTATTTTTATTCATTTATTCTTGTATCTTCCCAAAAAGTGTTCCCAGTGTGTGCATCACACATCTACGACTAGACGTGTATGTATTCATCCAAGCATCCAAACTACTGTGTTATATTATTCTCAACCCTGAAAATTCCATGAAGTTGTGACTTCTCTTCTAAATCCATCTTGTACTATCCATCCACATGGTTCACCCTTACTCCTGCAGAACTCGCTTCCCTAATGAACTTGTCAACTAAATATAAATTCAGTTGTCTACAAAAAAAAATTACATATCCTTGAACAACATCTGACAATAAAGAATTTGTTTCTTAAATTCCTCCCCGTAAAGGTCTTCAATGAAACTCAATGTATAATAAGGAAGAGTTAAATATTCAAGTAGTCTGTAGCATCGATGAACTCAATGAAAGAACCAATATTGTTATGACTCTCCACAAACATTGGCTTCACATCAGGATGAAGGATATGGAATGGAACAAAATAACATAGTATCTATTATTATTTTTAAAATAATGAGATATAAAACTATAATATAAGGTAGAATAAGATTGAAAAAGAATGATATAGTGATCTCCTAGGAAAAAAGAACTTTTGATGAGCTAGGAAAGACCTACCAAGGGCGTACCTCTAGTAGCTGCCATGATTTTCAAAAAATGAATCATTCCCTCCCCCATACATCCTGCTACTTAATTGTTACCACTGACTAAAAACTACAAACCCAAAACCACTAACTAATAGAGAAAGTACCTAACTTACCCCCACATCTAATTTATATTTCTAATAGATGGTGAGTTTGTTAATTTTGAGTTTGATTAGTTTTGTAAAGATAATGGTTGTGATCATATACTTTCTACTCTTAGAATCCCACATCAAAATAGAATTGTAGAACAGAAAATATAACTATTCAAGAAATGGATTGAACTATACATAATGAATATATTTTGCTAAGTATTATTGGGATGAATCTATTAATACTAATTGATATGTCTTTAATAGAGTTTATGTCAGAACTTTGTTGAATAAATCCCCTCATTAATTGTTTAATGGTAGAAAACTATGGTTGGTAATTTTAATATTTTTAGTTGTAATGTTTTTACATTGTATTTAAAGAATAAATTACATATGTTTTATACTAAAAGATTTAAATTTATTTTTCTTAGTTATTCTTCTAATAGTAAATATTATGGAGTTTATAATAATCATACCATGACTATTAAAGAATTTGTGCATGAAAAAATTATTGAATCTTATGATGTGTATAAATCTAATTTGGAAAATGTTGATGATGATTTCAGGGATTTCAATTTTGGTTAAGAAAAAAATTTAGATAATGTATATATGAATAGGGAGAAAAATTCTTCTCAATGTTATCCTATGTCTTATAGGATTAATAAATATCATACAATTTACTATGAGATTAGAAATGGTGATTCTGGTTTGAAAACCACAAGCTCGGCTGTAAACAATTTTTTTGAACCTTCTCATATTTCTTATTCTGATCATAATAATGTTATTGATCTTTTAAATTATACTAATTGGATTATTTATATACAATATAAGATCAATAAATTTTTTATAAATAATATTTCTTAATTATTTTAATTATTTGAAGATAACAAGGTAATCGGAACTAAATATATATTTAGAAAAATGATGGATGGATTTGTAAAGATTGTCAAAAATATATCGATAATTTTTTATCAAGGATATTATTAAGAAAAGTATATATATTTTGATGATCTAGTTCTATATGTTTCCAGGTTATAGGTATATAGAATCTTGTTGGTTTTTTCTTATTTTCGAGGTTTTACATTATATCAAATGGATGCTAAAAGTGGATTTTCAAATGTTTTATTTCAGAATAATTTTATGTTATTCAAAACACTAATTTTTGAAGATGATAAATTTCTTAATCATCTTTATAAGTTATCTAAATATTTTTATGGCCTCAAAAAAGAACCACATTTATGTTATGATATTATTTAAATATTTCTTTTGAATAGTTTCAAGAAAGGTATTTTTGATCCTAATATATTTATTAAAATAGTTTCTAATGATATTTTAATTGTGAAAATATATGCTGATGGTGTAGTTTTTTGGTTAATAAATTGATTTAATTTGTAATGATTTCACTTCATTCATGTCTTCTAAGTTTGACATGATCTTAATGGGATAATTAAAATTCTTTATTATATTCCAAATTTCTCAAAGTAAATATGGGATGTTTCTTAATTAAATCAACTATGATAAAGAGTTGGTGAAATGTTTTGGTCTCGATTAATGTAAATCTATGAAAACTCCTATGAGTACTAGTTGGAAATTAGATGTATATTCTTACAGTAAATAAGTGGATGTCACATTTTATAGAGGCATGATGGGTAGTTTTTTTATTTAACAATATATAGAATATATTCCATGTTTAATGTTTATTTATGTTCATGGTTTCAAATTGATCATAAATATAGTCATATTAAATCTATATGATGAATGATTATATATGTTAAATGAACTGAAAATGTAGGTTTATTTTAATATTTTAATAATTTTGGGAATTTAATAGCATATCCTAACTCTGATTTTGGAGGATGTATAATTAATAGAAAAAATAACATTAGGTATGTTTCATTTTCTTAGAAAAAGATTAATTTAGTTGTCTTTTTAAAAAATTATATGTTGTTTTATCTACTACTAAAGCTGGGTATATTTAAGATGATAGTTTTTGTACTCAAATTTTGTGGACTAAGAAAAAATTATATTATTTTTTTATTTATTTACATAAATTACTTATTTATTATGATAGGACATCTATAATTTATATTTCAGAAAATCCAGTATGATATTCTAGAACACAACATATTTGGTAAGTCATGCAAGAGAATGGGATGAATCAAGAACATACAATACACCGTAAAGGTTTCCAATACTAATCACATAATTCATAAAATGATTCTAAAAGAAAACCAAAAAAGTTGATAGGATTTTTTTCCACTATAAATTGGTTGTATATTAACTAATATATATTAAATTGAATGGACAGCTAGGAAAAAAAGGAACAACATATAACATTAAGACATACATAATAATATAACTCCCATAACTAGAAATATGCATTATATATTCGTCGATCACAATATTAATACCTATAGTTGAAGTAGAGTGATAGGACTGAAGAACACTGGCATCCCCAATGATATTCTTTGAGGCAGTGGACTCAAGAACCCATTAGGTGGACCTTGGGATAGACATGTTTTTAGAGTATTTCCAATAGAATCAGTGGAATTTGATGATTACATAGGGGGATAGAATACCAAAAAATAAAGTTTTATTGAGTGTGTAAAATGCATGTTGAGAAGTTTATGAAGATTCACACATGGTTGACTTGAGGAATAAATTTTTTACCCACTTGGATGAATCAAGGTAGTGGAAGGAAGGATAATAGGTGCTGGAAATTCATAGCCAGAAAATTTTGGTACCAATTAGGTCATAGAAGAAAAATAATCATGGATAGAGAAGGGGATCAATTATGCAGTTTTAGAAATCATATAGTGAGAGGAAATCAAAGAGAAGATTCTTACCAGGAAAGGTGGTGAGCTAGAGGGTTTCTACACTGGGAAGGGTGATTGGTCCATAGGGAGGGATGACCGTACAAATAGGGGTGTTGGTCTAATGGGTGTGTTGAATAGAGAGGGGTGATATGAAGGGGTTCCATTACATGGTGAAGAAATGTTGCACAAGGGACCATTGCATTGGAGGTGTGGATTGTTATGTGTACTGAGTGGAAGTTTCATCACATGGAGGTGGAAGGGAGTCATCACAAGGGATAGGGGTTATTGCACAAGGGATGAAAGGAGTATTCATGTGGGTTAGGGTCCTTCACAAAGGGGAAAAAGGGATTCATCACCAAGGAGGGGAGTTGTGTAAGAGGTCATAACAGAATACATGAGCAGTGAATAAGGGGGTACTATACAAGAGGGTGTAGGAGGGTATAAGAGGGTGTTGTGAGGGTATAGTTATGTCTGGAGGGTGGAGAGTTTCATAACCTATTTTGATAAAATTTTATAATAGAAAATCATACCTCACAATAATGTAGGGTTCATAATTTATAGATGAGAAAAGTAGTATAATAGATTACCCACAGAAATGTTAGATACGAATATAAAAACAATATCTAAAACTCATAAGTGTTCAAATTATGTATTCAAATTAGTTTTATTTATTTTGATATTTATAGAATATTTTTTATCTATAGTAAAACTAGTGGACTATATTATTATTATTAAATTATTTTAGCCATTTTCACAAATTCACTTTATATGTATTATCTTTGAAAAATCTATATAAGGGACTCAAATGATTCTTGAAAGATATAAAATTATAATATGATGATTACATTCAAGTACATGTGACTCAAAGTGATAAAAATTTCTCACAATCTATAAAACATCAAGTGATATTATTTATTTATTTTACCATTTTTAGTGACCCCTCCTTGATTATACCTAAAATGATTCAACTTCTACTTCATTAATGAGATGATATGATATAATACTCAAGAACTAGTACTATTTATTCATTCTTTTATCATTCTATTTTATCCTAGTCTCTTCTTTTTGTAACACTTCTTATCATATCTCACACATTATTTCTCTTTCATCTTATGATTTTTCCAAAAATTTTCTAAGAATATCATTTTTGTTCATGTAGCTTCCCTGGGGATGTGATATACTTTTTTCATAGAAGTAGTTAGGTTAGGGTACTTGTGAGTTCAGGGTTTCATGTGGGGTAATAAATTAAGGGTCCAATTATGTGACAAGTGAATAAATTCATTTTTAGTAGTCTGATCTTTGAAGCTGGAGGGGTTATATCCTTGGGAGGATCAACCAGGGCTTCAAAAGAATGATCTTCTCTAGGAGCATCTATTTCTATATTACTTCTTCTACATCTTCCTATTTTTATTTTCTACTAGAATATAGACATCAATTCATTTTTTCCATTTAACCCTAATTATAATATTTTGAAAACATTATTAGGACAGATTCCTAACAATATTGGTGGTCTCATTGAGTTATGGATGCTGCGGAAACTATAGATAGATTTTATATTTTCATCTTACTTCTTGAATGATGAGTTTTTTCGGAGACACTTCTATGGGGGAAAAAAAGAAATGGATTCTTTATTGTCGCAATTAATTCAAGGATACACCATTGATGAGGAGGGGACCAAATTTTTGTTCAGTTGATGTGTCCATTCGAAAAGTGCATGGTGTGGGAGTATGTTTTTACTATGTGGATAGACAGTTTAGGCTAAACTTAGATGGAAATTCATGACATAATTTTGATTACAAAGTTTAGAAGAATCACACAGATCATATCTGGAACATGTAGGAAGATGTAAATACCTCGTCATAAACCAATGGTCAACTATCATTTGGTCTCGTTGATGAACGCAACTGTAGAAGCAATGCTTGGGTGACTCTTAATAGATCACGATCACTAGAGAATATGTTCTTGTTATTGCATTCCAATGCATCATGTTAAGCATATTTCTTTTCCTTTTATGTGATTTCATGTTGAAATAATGAAGGTGAATCAAGGTTTTTAAATTCAATTAAATAGAGGGGTATGACTTGAAGTCATGATCACTATTTCATGTTGGGTTTGTTGGGGAATATTTTTATGATTATGGAATGGTTGGAGAAAGTGTAATCCAGTTTCATTAATACGGCTTTTGGAGTGAATTTTTATACTAGTTGGACTCCAAGTGTGGATTCATTAGTTATTTTTTCGACATCTTTCTATTTTTTTCAGAATTTCTGAGAGTCGTGTAGGAACTATGAGGAGAAAAAAACTACTTCTATGGCCGAGAATGCTCTGGGAATGCTGCTACAGGAGACACACTCGTTGGGACTTACAATCACAATTATAAAGAGGGGGAAATGGAAATTAAAACCTACTATGTAGTTGAATTCCACATAGAATATAAGTAATTGTATGATAAATTTTATGAAGAGAGTGGAGTTTCATATGTTTTCAAGGGAGGATCTTTGGGGATAGATCACAAAAGAAGAGGAATATATTATGGTAAATTAAAATTGAGAGGAAATTTATGAAGTATACTATTAATTTATAGTTTTTTCTATTTCATTATAAAAACTATGTGCAACATGGGTGTTGTTAAGCTTGCACTAATAATTAATTTTGGGAACAACAAAGAGTCATTGATTCCAACTACACAAGATAGTAGAGGATTGGATAAATCTATACATGAATAATGCTTGTGATTTCTAGAAGAGTATATTAAGGTGTGGGTGGAACAAGAAGAGCTGGTGTATTCTCCGTGGATCTATCTAAAGCGATAGTCTAATGAAATCTTACTCAGGACTCACAAGAGTGAGATAACAAAATTTGTGTTATAGGTGGATAAGATATGTGAAATAAATTGGGCCTACCAACTATTGAGTGATCTAATAGTTCTAAAGAATGTAGTTTAGAATTTTAAGGTTTATTTCTCCTATAAGGATCCAAATAGGAATTTGTTTTTTTGCATTTTTTCATGATATTGTGGTTTTTGATGTGGTGTGGGAAGAAGTTCATGAATTTCTAGCAACCAATTCATTATCCATAGCTACACTATGTAATTTGTTTTTGTTTTTGTATATCACCTTCATACTACTCCATCCCTAAATAGTGTGATTCGTAGTGCTAAATTGATCATCTATCTCAGTTCTATTTAGAACACGATTTATCCTCTCATGTTTGTGTGAAAATAAGGAATCCACCAAAGATTCCACTAGAGGTTACCATTCTGTGGTTATGGAGAAGATGTTCCAATGTTATAGTAGCTGATCAGAGCTATTGGGGATCCCCCTTAGGGGCAAGGTAGTTTATAGGTATAGTGGAAATTTCTATGAATGTGGTATTTATACATAACTACCCATGATGTACTATTATTATTAGTATTTCTTAGGTTGGGGTAGTTGTGAGTTGTTGGATGGAAGGTGGGTTTTTAAATAATGTGGTAAACTATGTGATAGGGGGACAAATTTATTTTGAGTAGTCTAATCCTGGTATCTAGAGGGGTTTCATCCCTGAGAGGATCAACTGGGGATTTAGGTTTGTGGTCTTTTTTAAGATAATCCCTTTCTCTATTTTTTCTACTTCTTCTACTTCCGTTTTTTATTTTCTATTATAATATAGTCATTTCTATTTTTTTTGTTCCATTTAATATCCCATATTCTATTCTAGAAACATTTTAATGAGAGAATATAAATAGTAGATGTATGACATGGTGTTAATGGTGGTTGATTGGTTTCAAAAATATGATCATTTTCATCCAAATAAGAATTTGTTTATAGAATAAATAGTTTTCAATATTTTCATGCAAGAAATCAAACGGTAGCATGGAATTCCATTGTTGATAGTTTTTTATAGGTTCCTAATGATTACTAGTCTTTTCTGGTAGGATTTATTCAAATTACAGGGAACAAAACTAAAAATTCTCTCTTCATGACTCCATTAAAATGATGGAAAAAGGGAGGTGGTAAATCAGTATTGGGGGGATTACTTATGGTGTTTTCAGTAGATCGTTGTCAATAGTGGATCAAGTGGTTGGATTTAGATGAATATAGTTACAATAAATTATTCATTACATCAATTGGAAAGACCCCATGTGAGGTAGTGTATGGTCACAAACCCCACATATTGTCTACTACTCTTAAGGTAATACAAGTATGTATGTTGTAGTTACTTCCTCAATTAATGTATATGAGTCCCTTAAACAAATCTATGAAAATATCTACAGAGCACAATAGAGTATGATCAAGTATTTCAATTGTCAATGAAATTAGGTTTCTTATGAAGTGGGGGATCATGTAAGGGTGAAAATGTGAATGGATGGAACCTAAAAGAAATCTATAATTAATTAAAAACTAGGTTTTTGATATTATGTACTATTTCCAATTGAAAGGAAAGTGGGTGTTGTCTCTTATTGGATTTTCTTATCAAACCATATCTAGATGCAACCAGTTTTCTATGTGTCCTAGTTGTGGTCAGCTATTGGACCACACTACACCACAGCACTCTCCACATTGTGTTTACAGATGATGGTGAAAATCTTGAAAATGTTTCTTCAAACAGAAATTTGGGAAAAATCCTTTAGAGTCTGGTTTGATGGAATGGATGAACTTCCAAATAAGAGACTTAATAAGATGCCAACATTATTTCTCTCTAGTTCTCAAACATTCATCTTGAGGAAAAGGTATATAAAAGGTGAAATATTCAAATGAATGAGGAGGACCTCGATGGGGAAAAATTTTCCATGGGAACCAACCACCCATTCGGTTTACCTATTGAAGGGGGTATCATTAAAGGGGTAGGGTATTGGGGGATAAGTGTTATGTTTTTACTAGGGTAATTAATTTAAAAAAGTATTTTAATAGAGATTCATAATGTTATAAATGGGGAATATATGGGTCATCTAGAATAGTTTGGTAGTTTTTTGTTTGAGGGTGGTGCCAAGGACATAGAAGGAGTTACACCCTTGGGAGTGTCGATTATATAAAAAATAATTATTTCTTACTAGCATATAAAATTGTGGAATATTTTTGTATCTATCAATTGTAGAGGGAACTGTGAAGATTTTATATGAAAAAAGAGCAATCTTGGATAGTGATTGGAGAGATATGTGGAAAAATTTCAATGCTCTATTTCATGAGAACACTGTAATAATTTATATCATCTATAATAATATAATATTACACATGAATCAATATAGAGAAAATATGATCCTTGATGGAGAATTTTCAATTTTTGTATGAAATAAAAGTTAATATCACATGAATCATTAAAAAATGTGGAAATCAATAGTCATAACATTTCCCAACATAGAACCACAGATAGTGATAAGAACATATCATTGTTCACAACCAAAAATAAATTTTTAATTGAAAACTTTTATATCATAATGAGTGATATGGATATATCATTGGGTGTGTTTTTTTATGTAAGTTAGATGATTTGAGATGATGCAGAAACATGCATAATATCTATGATTCATTCTATTGATCAAAATATTATCAAAGATCATTAAATTAAACTTAGAGAAATCCATGAATTAGGAAAAGCATATATGGGTGGTGAAGGTTCTATTAGGGGATATGTGGAATATTTAAAATAAAGTGAATATCATGGGTTATATAAAGGAGTAACACAATATATATGATACATTAAGAAATGTCTTGGTTTTCATGTTCTAAAAAATGGTGATCGTGGAGTAAGATTCTAAATTTTCAATAATGGGGGGTACTTGGTCTTCACACATGGAGAGAGAATGGTCATCTATTTAGAAAATATTAAGGTCAAGGTTTTACTCTAATTAAGAATCATTTACTAATTTTAATGGATCATGGATGTTTCTGGATCTATTATAATGTATGATGGATACAAGTTGTCTTGATGAACACATGGAAGACATGTGAGAGACATAGACACTATTGGAGCATCGTGAAGAAGATGGTTAGATCACGTTACAACTCACTAAATAATAAGGTGTTTTTGATTGTATAAGAATTTTTTATAGCTAGGGAGTTTGTGGTTGAGAATATATTATTCTATAAGTATCAAAGAGAGATTAGAATAGTCAACATGAGGATAATGATGTTTCACTATCTAAAGAGAAAGTGGTTAGATATTACAGTGCATTGGTAGAGATATGAGGTGACACCAATTTGAGAAATATATCATCCATAGTAAAGATCCCAACATATTTAGTCTTGTAAAAGTGCATACATAGGGGATAAAATATATGGATATTATGTGAATAGAATAAAATGGTAGGATACATAGAAGAGAAAGAAACTCAAAGTGATACCCTAGATGTACCCAACAAAAGTGAAAGATCTTACAAAGGAAATGATTGAAAATCTAATTACCACACTATGTTTGTAGGTAAATAAATATAGGTTGATCATTTCACATTCATATAATCCAAGTTAAGGTGGACCATGGGAAGGAATCATGATGATATTTTTTTCCAAAAAATCAATTACTGTATCTCTTGGTATATAAAATCAACCTTTTGGTTCCACAAATCAAGGATTTTATCTCTTATTCTTCTAAGTCTAAAAAATATGGTGCAATTTCACTAGGACTTTGGGTCTGAAAATTAGAAATAGTACCTTATATGTTTTTTTATCTACAAAATCGGGAACTATTTAACATGGAATTCTTTATCTAAAAATTAGGATCCATTTTACCCAAAAACCTTAAGGCCACTCATCATTCATTATTTCATCAGAATCTTGAATAATGTTCATCATTATCTTGGAAGTTCTATAGTGTAAATATCTTATTAATAAATAATTTTTATTTATATATCATTTCCATCATGAAGAGTTCACACATAGGAGGTTAGAGAAAAATAACCGGGTGGTGCATACAAGGATGTTCTTTTCTATTTTATTATTTTTTATGCATCAAGATAAGCATGTCTTACTTATAGGGGAGTATTGGGAGAGACATTCCTTCCATAATTAAGATAATAAGATATTTATTATATGATTAGGGATC
Source organism: Viscum album (assembly GCA_963277665.1). Lineage (NCBI taxonomy): Eukaryota > Viridiplantae > Streptophyta > Magnoliopsida > Santalales > Viscaceae > Viscum > Viscum album. The sequence goes on from OY728161.1 coordinate 1,613,727,026, forward strand.
AAAACAATTTCCTGGTTTGTGGGATAACAAATATTTATTTTCCATATATTTATCCTCATTTACAAATGTAAAAATCAAAAATTACTCCAAGGAATAGATTTTGGGTATTCTTATTTGACTCTATGCATTAGATTTTATTCTTTATTGGATGAAACTACCTCAATAAATCTTCTCCAAATTTTCATTCAAGATGGTGGTGCCTGAAATCCATTATGGAGAAGATTTCATATAAAATATTTTAGTTATTTTTGTGGTTGGTGAAAATATTTGGCGGCAATAACTCATTGGTTACTACTAAGGGGAATTGATTAATCTCCCTGCATGAAAATATCATAATCATGGAGAGAGGGGTATAATAAATTTATGATTTTCTTTATTCATCTCACTGATTCAACTCTCAGTTGATCTTGGAATGGATCATGTGCATTCCTAGAGTTTAGGAGGCCATAGTGATGTCCAATGAAACCCATCAGTTTTATTCCAGTGATTAATTGATATGACGAAGTTCAATTTTTTCATAACTAGTTATACCCTAACCTAGCCCAACCCAATTAACCCAACATGACCCGATTGGGTCAGGTTAGGTTAAACATGTGATATTGATGTCTTGAGTTAATTTGGGACTGGTTGGGTCAGGTCAGGGGTTAGAAAAATATAAAGCTACATAACCCATCCAATCCTTAATTTATTTATTATGGGGGTCAGACACTCCACTACCCTCCCATCGCCACACAGTCAATTATTTATCATAGAATTTAATAGTTAACTATATATATTTTTGACGACTAATAAAATCACCAAATAAAAGATATTTAATGTCAAAATAAACTCAATAAATGTTTTTGGAATATTTTTATTTTATTTTTTGGGTGATAAAAATGTTTTTTGGAATTTATTTAGATTAATATTTATTTGAATTTATGTTTTCATTATTTGATGATTTAAAATATAGTTTGATTTCTAATCCATGCCAAATTTAATTGGACATTAATTACAGGTATTGTTTTTTTTATTGATAGAAATGGATTAGGTTCCTCATGTGATGTTTTATTTATTTATTTTTTAAGAAAAATATTCTACTATTTTGAATTGAATTTAATGGGTAATGTTGGCCTATTTCTATTTGGAATATCTTAACTATTCTTAATTTGATTGTTTTTTATTTAATCAATAGTTTTATGGATTTTTATATCTTTTTTCTTATAATGTTTCTTGACCTGACCCAAAATACCTGACCTAGCCTACCTTAGGTCAGGTCAAGTCAGGGAATTACAGAAAAATGTTTATACCCAGACCCATCCTAATCACATGAATTATGATTAGGTTGGGTGAATAATTTTCCCAACCCTGACCCAACCTGACTAATAAAAACCCCGATCGAGAACCCAGATCTTTGTTATAAAACAAAAAATGGTTTATGATTCTTTTCCTTAAAACGGTGTGGCTATATGATCACTATGTCATATCATGTTAATATTTATAAGGAAATGGAATGGATTTAGAGAAGATTTCTAGGTTTATCTGGCCATATAACAAGGTATCGTATTTTAAATCACCATTATTTTTTTAACTCATGAATTCATCATAGTTAGAGACACCATGAGGATATACCACATCTTGTTGGATGCTAACATGTTGGGATTCATGGTGATACCCTAGAACTAGAATTTCAAGAGGATATAAATTATGTCATAACTCCATTGAGGTATACATCGTACAAAATGGTTTGAATAGTTGTACCAAGTTGTATTGATAAGCCATGTTTTTCTATAAAATAATTTTTGTCATCAACTAATCCCAAGACAGATGAGGCAGAGTTAAAAGCAAATAAAAAAAATATTGTACAGTTCTATCAAAGTAGATTTGTGCAATTGAATCTCAGAAATGATTGGGAGTTTCATGAGTGTTGAAATACATCTCAAAATACAATAAATAAGATTATCATTGAAAAAATAAGGTAATTAATCTCATCTAGTAATAAAATTTAATTCCTATTGGAGGTCATTATCTCCTATACACCGTACTGCCTCAAGTCTAGAATCATGAAAAATATTGTCAATTACATTACTATATCCTTCATGAATTGATCTAGGATTGTTATTTTCCTTATCCTAGTTCTTATAATGATAGGGGATCTTTCATTTTCCTCTCTAATCTTATTTAGTTATTGGAAATCTTGGAATTTTCACTCCTACAATCAATGGATTTGAAGAATCAGAATTATTTTTTCGATCAGAAAGCTCAATTATAGTGTGTTTTTTGTACAAAAATGGACTATTATACTCAAATTTCTCACATTGAAGTTATATCTAACCTTGAAAAATAATATAAATGGTATTATTCACCTCTCATTTACATCCTTTACAATTATACAACTCATTATTCGATTTTGGAAAATCAACCCCTTGTTCTTATACTAATAAGTTCTTGTGTGTGGTTAATCAAAGAATCTATGATGGAAATATAGAAAAGGGATTTGGAATCAACTGTAAGCTCTATATTGATAGTAGTGATATAGAAAATTATAGAATAAAGAGAGGAAGATAATTATTATATGAAACTCCCTATGAAATTATCCACAAGGCCAAGGTCATATCCTCCAATGGAATGTAAAAATACTAACCTAATGCCTCTCCCTTCTCCCATAACATGATATATACAGCTGCAAACAAAACACAATGTATTTTCATAAAATTACCCTTTCATATTCTTATCCTTACCCCTTCATCTAAGAGTAGGTTTTTATGTATGGAATGTGAATAGACCTATTAATGATGGTCATGATTTTGATGTGTGTTAAATATTCCTGAAAAGAATTTGATGAATACTGCAGAACTGAATTAGGGAAATATAACATATTAGATGTATTATTATAAGAGTTGATATACCTATATCCCATGTGGAAATAAAATATAATAGATAATAGAGTTTAATTGCACTACATATCATAACATACAATATGTATGTAACACAACATATGAGAGGGCCTTATCATAGCTCATAATAATGAATTTGAAAAGGATAAGTTTCTATCCAGAGATTAAAAAGTAGATTTTAGACCATTTATAGTTACACATGTGGTACAAAGGTGTATTATAAGGGGTGAAAGAGTTCTTTGAGGTTGTACTGAGGATCATACATGGTGAGAACGGACACAAGAATTTCTGAAATAAATCACAGATAGTGATATGGGAATATTTTTTATACACATAAAAAGTATGATGGTTATTTGATTTACAGAGGGTAATATCATAGCTATCAATTGAATCATTTTATCTAAGGAAATTCAAATTCAATTAGAATTTTGGGCTTCTTGGTTCTATCACAGCTAGAGTTTTTTTGTGACTATTGGGGAAGTCTTGTGTGGGTAGTGGGGTTATCTATTGGGGAGGTTAGTTTTGTATTTCTCACATAATTAGTTTTTTTAATGTTTGGTCTAGTAGGGGATACAAAATATAGGTAGGTGGTGTGTTATAGATCACTTTTTAGTATTTACATAGTAATATTTCTATTGGAAAGAGATGGGCTAGTGAGGTCGTCTCTCTCTAGCTATCAATAAATATTGTAAGGTGGTATCCCATGGAGGTGGTCTCTCCATGTTCTTCTAACTATATAACATTATTTACACATAATACTATAACTATCTAATATAGAATAAATATATAGTGATGTGATTAGTTTCATCAATTATTTCTCGGCCCCTATTATTATCAATCATAATTTTAATATTTGGAAACTCCACTAGGGAAAATTTTCCACTAGAAGTCGTGATCTCCATTGAGGAAGTCAAAATCAGAAAAGTTCTCTCATTCCTCTACCAGATTTTCTACTGTGTGATCTGATGTAAAATCACAAAAAAATACACTAAAATAATTATGTGGATGTTCGGAACAAGCTAATCATTTAGTGTTTGTCGAGAGTAGAGGATGATAGTAGAAATAAAATCAATGATGAAGAAAAAATTAACTATTATTAGATTTTCCTTGGAGAGTATACATGAGAATTTGATGACTATGTAGGATAGTTTGGATAAGAAGAAACACGAAAAATTATGTACATGTGCTCAGTGAATGTATGGTTTCATTAAACTGAAGAAAAATTGTTACTTTAGATAGATGAAAAGGAAGAACAATGCATTCCATCTCTCCACAAAAAGTCTCTTGTTCAAAAAGAAATTGGACGAAACCAAATATCATCTATATAAGAGTGGCATGGAATAAAGGGATACATCATGCCTACTTTTCCTTATGATTGGGAATTTTACCTAGTTCAATACATGTAGTTTCAAGCATATTTGAAAATAATTTTTTAGAGGTTAGTGAGAATAATTTTTATATAAGAGTCAGACGAATTTCTTCAGAAGTGATCGATTTTGTAGCTTCTAAAGATGATAGATCAGATATTGGTAGAGTTGGTTTTATTATATTCATAACTACCAATAAATATTTTCTATTTTTCTATGAGATATTAGAGACCATTTATCATAATAGAATAACAATAAATATCTATTTGGTTGTCGGTATAGAGAAGAAATTTGAACCATGGTTGTGTTAATTTTGAATGGAAGAATAGAGAATGGGTTCTATTATGATCAAATAATTGCGGTGAGGGAATGATGTGACGGTTAAAGTACCATCATAGAAAAATAAGGTTCGATGTGTTCCAAATTATCATTCTAATTTTTAAGTGAAGGAAATTATAGTCCAAAGGGTTGTGTGTCCTGAACTTCCTTTCAGAAGGGTCCAATTATATCTAAATGGTTCATGGATAGTTTTTTAGCCTTGCAAAAGAGTACATTTTTGATGATTTATTAGAGAAGACTCACTATACCAATAACCTTGTATGGTTCTTCTGAGAAAAAATTTACATCAGTGTTGGACTTATTAGCTATAGTGGGGGCATTAAAGCCTTATAATTGTTTTGGTTGCCTACTTATTTCATTTGGGGTTTGTGATTTCCTAAAAAGTGATTGGGAATGCCGGTGCTGCATCTAGAAAATTTTTCCACCTATTTTTACCCTTGGAATGTAAATGTTTGGAGAGAATATTGTTGTTTTTGTTGGTACAAAGGTAATATAATCCCAATATCTTAATTAAGTAGACTAGTGGCATGTTGGTGTTTCAGTAGTTAGTATAGTGATTTTTTGTTATCATTTATGGAATATTTTATTTTCACAAGAAGAGATATCCTAATGATTATGGATAAGAGTTTCAACAAATTGATCCTTACAATTTTAGCTCTATGTATTTACAGGTTGTTATGGAATACATTAATCATAGTCACTCCATTTCAACAAGTTCTTAGATTGAAAATATTTCTAGTAGGATTTTAGAGGATGATGAAAATTTGAATATGAATACAAGGGTTTTGATGATGTATAGGGAAGTGATAGTATGGAGATTGAATATCATCCAAAACATTTACTCAATGGAAAATCTAGTGAAGGAGTTTCTTGCATTGAAAATTATCTATTTGATTTCAATACAATAGGTGATGATGTTCCAATTGATGGAATACATGGAAACAATTTTTTCAGCCATAGATTCATGATTATATTTTTTTCACAACCATCTATAAATCCTAATGCAGCAAAACATTCCATATAGAGGTTGGAGAGTACAAATGATTCTTTATAGTGACAAATTTCTCTCGAGGATGAATTAATGAAATAGGTATTCACATTCAACCTTAGGTAAATGTGGTTTTTCATAATGTGGAAAATATTTGGAATGTGGTGCAAGGTGGTTTTTCATACATATAACTGTTGTGAGTCTATTTAGGATGTCGTGTGTGGGTAGTGGGGTTAGCTACTAGGGAGGGAAGTATTTTCTTTATCTCTTTATTATTTTTTAAGATAGTTAGGCTTGAAGGGGATAGTAAACAAGGGAAGTTGGAAGGTTAATGATTTGAATTTACTTGGTAGTGGGTCTATTGAAAGTAGATGTGAGAGTGATGTGGTCTCTATCTTCATCACTCAATGCATACAGTAATGTTAAATACCAAGTAGGTGTTCACTCCTAGTTTTTTTAGATGTATATATTTCTTACCACTTGATACTATAGCTCTCAAATATAATATAAATATACAGTGTCATGGATATTTTCTTAAATTATATATCTCCCCACTCTATTAAGCACTCACCGTGCTAACAGAGGCTTTGTTATTTCCTCACATTATGTTTTATAATGATAGAAATTTTCATGATCATGTAGATTTTATTATTAAAAATCTGACTTGTTTAATGGGTATGTGAAGTTATCACAAGTTATTTCAAGTATAAGAAACCTTCAGAATAATTTTCCCACTATAGAGGTTCAATAAAAATCGATATATGGTAAAGCAATTGAATGATAATTTATAGAATGATGTAAAGAAAAACACAAGAAAAAATATTATTGAAGGGAAAGATAAGTGAAAATTATTAGTCATAAATGATTTAGGGAAATTAATAGAATGATGTCATGGGTTGTAACAGGATCATGATCCATATTTCATATATAGATATGGAATAACATATCGTTAGTCAAGAAATTAGAAATTGTGAGGACTCTGTACATCAGAGTAAAATAATGATTGGGCAGATATCACAGTATAGGTTACGATTTTCCATTTCATGTGATTAGTGATATGAGGAGTATGGCAAGCAACAATAGAATTTTCCATAGGAATTTACATAAAGTAAAATAAATCTATAATGAATAATGTGTTCCTATCTAATTTCATAAAAAGATAAATCATAGGAAGTGATAGAGATATTTGAATAGAAATAAGGTGAAAACACTACCCAACTTGGAATCAAGCACAGCAATGAAATCTTATTGTTGTCATGATAGGGAATAAAATTTAAACTAAATTAAATCCATGTGTATCATAGCTAGTGATATGGAAATATCACTAGGTGAAAAGAACAATAAAAAACATAGATGAGTTTAGTTGATACATAATATTGTATAATACCTTTAATGTATTCAATGGATTAATGTATAATCAAGGATACTTAAAATATTCTTGTAGAAAGAAAAGAAACATATAACCATTCAATGGACTCTAAATGTTTTCAGAGGCCACATGGAGTGTTTAAGGATAAAATTGTGGGTTATATAATGGAGTTCCATAGCTTTTGTGATCTATAGAGAAATATTTTGGTTTCAATATTCCAAAATTAGTGAATATAGAGAATTTTTATTCAATGCTATTAAGAAAATTGGAAAGTTAATCTTAATGCATGGAGAGAAAATAACTATGATGAAATAGAATAATGAGACTATTATTTCATGGTTTTTGAGCATCATTTAATGGTGTTAGTGGAGTATTGATATCAATTAATCTATTATTTTGTATGAAGGATAAAATATATCTTATTTACACATAGAATAAATGTAAGATTTATGGAGATCATTATAGTATCACATAAAAGGGGTTTTGATGAGGTTGAACCCCCTAGACATGTTGGTGTTGTTGTCATGAGAATAAGATCATGGATCTATTGAAGTTGAGGTTGAAATCGGATGAACCTAGAACCATCATATATATGATGAAAATTATGATGATGTATGGGATTGTGATAAATTGGATTCATTGTATGGTGATCATGTTGAGATATGAGTCCTTGACAATTGGTGAAATATAAGGGTCAGTTTTGATCATCATACCATGGTAGTTCTTGGCTAAGATCATTAAAGGATATGAAAAAAGAGAAGGAGATGGTATAAAGAGGTGTCATCAATGGGGATTCATAAAAAAAATAGAGAGTAACACATTTTGATATATGGGAAAGTCCCCCCATGATTGAAAGAGAAGAAAGTGAAGAAATGATTTCATATACAAAAAATAGTATTTGAGCGAGTGAATAAGAAGAGGTGAAACATCACACAACCAGAGGAATCAACCGAAACCTTACCATGAAGAGGACACATGTTGAGCTATAGAATAGCTCCATTATAAGTGTAATATTTATCTCATACTCATTGTAAAATTTTTATGATGATGACATAACACTGAGTAAATCTAGTAGACCATGATAATCCTATGAATCCCATTTTCACATTTTTTATGTAATGTTTTATTTATTGAAGGAAATTTTATGAGTATGACAAATCAGTAAGAGTTCTTAAGAGTGGAACTTAAAACTCTGAGGTCAATATAAATGGTATGTAAATACTCGGTGTTAATAAATTCTTAAAAATAGAATAACTTATTTCCCTATGACTCACCTCCCGATCCTGGCACATTATCATCCCTCTTCCAATAACTTTTTTATATTTATTATGGGGTAATAACTATATTTAGTGTATATAACCTATATAGAAATATAATAAAAGTGTGATTTCGTTATCAAAAATTTCAAATGAGAATTATTTTCAAACTTAAAGTTTCAGTAAAAATTAAAATTCATACTGTAATTTCCATTGGAAATAAAAAAAGAAATATCCATTAGGAATATACAAAGGAACATCCATAGGAAAATCATTGGGAAATTTTTCTGGAAAAATTGGGCATTCATAATTAGATGTTTATGTTTTATGTCCATGGGAATTCCATGTGGATGTTCTAATAAAATCCAATACATGGTTTATGTTACAATAAAAATCAATAGTATAAGTCTTAGTGAAAATCCATAGAATGATACATCAAAAATTATTGATTAATATTATAGCTGGAAAATTCAAAAGTTCAGTTATATTTGAATCACGTGTGAAAGTTCCAATGAAAAATAAAATCCATATTTTCCATGGAAACAAACTATGGTGGTTCTATAGTATATTTATAGAGGAAGTTTCACTGAAAATTGGTAGTGGATCTTCCACTGGAATATCAAAAAATAATTTACCCTAGAAATGGGTCCTCAATAATTATTTGTTTTAGTTCCAAGTAGAAATTCATATTGTAAATTCAAAATCAATAATGTTCCAAGTCCATATGAATTTAAAATTATATGTTCCATTGTAAATCAACATCTATAAATGAAATTTCATAGTAAATCAATAGTACAGGTTCCACTGAAAATCTAGGAAAAAATTTCACTATAAATACATAAAGGAAGTTGCACTGGAAAATCCCAATAGAAGTTCCATATTGATTTAAATGAGTTCCATCATTTTTTTTAGAATGAAATTTCAAAAAAAAAAATCAAATTCTGAAAACATCAATAGATTGGGAAAAAAATCAAAACATTCATAATCAAGATTAATATTTTAATTTTTTTGAATAAATGAATCATTTTTTATCCAAAAATCAATTTTATAAGTTTATTTTTTTTAAGTAAACTTAAAAAACATTAACATATTATTTTATACAGAAAGAAACTCAAAATTAACCTTCTATATCATGTACACATGTGTGTATGCCTTCTTTTCTCCTTCTACCTCCTGTGAGATTCATCGACGTCAAACACAAGGAATGTTGAATGAGTTGGAAGGAGCACATCCTTTTCCCACTATAGATAATATAACACAAAACATGTTAGTTTCATTATGAGGAAGGGAAATGCCTCAAAATAATCTTAACGATCAATTTATGATGATGAATTTTGATATATTGAGAGGAATAGATGACCTGATGTATCATAATGACTATCAATGAAGAAACTCAAGAATCCAAATTTTATTTTTTACAACATTCCCTTATTAGATAGTCATGCTTAGAATATAACACATTTGACACATACAAAATATATTCATATATTCCAATTATCAAATAAATTAGATATGATATCAATCCATGAATATTTTGAGCAAGCAGTCATTCTTGAATAGCATGACAGTAGGCCATTCAAATGTTAATAGAATCTTTAAAAAATATTTATAAACCTTCAATTTTCTACATATGAATTTTTATAATAATTCCATGATCTAATTTAAAATAGTAAAAAATATTGTAGATGAGAATACATTTTATAGTACACTTATAGTGAGAAGACCCCGAATTAGCATCTGTAACTAATTCTAATTGAGCACATTCTAGGTAATAAAGAGATAATTATACATAATTATAATAAATCACTACAAATGTTTTTATGAATCATTTTCTTAAAGAAAAAAATTTACCAAAATAAAAAAATATTCAAAAAAATACATTATAAAATATAAAAATAACAAGAATATTTATATACTCACAATCATCCATCAATAATTAAATTTCGTTAAATAGATTAATGATTATGAAGCTCTCCTTGGCTCAACATTTTTGTGGACCAATGTCTATTCTTGAATCCATGTGTCAAGGGATAAAAGAGATAATTTTCTAAATGAATTGATCATATGGAATGTCCAAGAATTTTGTGTACAAAAAAAGGGTAATTCCATGTTTTTTACAAATGAATCTGGTAATGGAAAATGAAAAATGTTAATGAATACATTGAGTAAACATGAACAAATTCTATAAGAGGAAGACTGTTATGCAATAAAATAGAATTCATTTTTATTCATCACAATGATACATTTAGTATAATTAAATATGAACTCAAAGACGCTTACATTTAAAAAAAATATACTCCAATTATGTTAATAAAATAATTATAAATCATTTATAAATGAAAGTTTTGCTGACATATCACTATTATTACCAAATATAAAAACCAATATCATCTCTCATTTATTTATATTTTGTTATCCGTATTGAGGAACATTATTAAAAATATATGAAACAAAACCATCACCCAAAACATAAACTTAATTTTCATAATAAAACCACTAATAAATGAGTAAAAAAAATTTAATAAATAATTTCAAAACTCTTTCAATATTGATTATTGAAAAAAAACCCTATAACTAATTGACGTAGTTTTTTTCAAAAATTTCTCTGAGTATTATTTTAGATACTTTAAAATTCTATATTTTATATCAATATTTTATTTTCACTTTAAATAAACAATTTTTTCTTATAATAAAACTATTTTTTCATTGGTTAACATGTCACCATAGGCTACCTACTCGCCACCAAATAAGAAAACTCATAAACCCATAATCTACTTTCTCACCACCACATAAGAATTATATAAAGGAACATGGATTTTATATTATATATTATGATTCCAATCATAGATCCAACATCCCATAGAGAGAAATGTACAATAAGTTGTGGGAATAAAACTATATGAAGAATTAGAAGAAAAAACCTAGCTAAAATAAAATCTAAATTGACAAGATAATAAATTTTATTATATAAAAACTTAAAAAAAATCATATAAAATTATAAAATATTAAGGAATAATCATCACTCCAGTTTAATTTTTATTTTTCATGATTTGAAATCATGAAAATTTTATTGAAAAATAAAAAAAATAACTAACCTTTTAAATATTTGGTACTATATTAAACCTTTTCATCCACATCTTTTTTCAAAATCCATCATGAAATTGTTTTGATATTAAAAAACATCTCTCAAAGATCTATTCCATTACACTCATTACTTCAACAACATTTGAAAGCCATGAAAACCCCATGTTGAATTACCATAATGAGCTCCATCATTTCATCACGGTTATCCACTTGGAAAAGGGAATATGAAATAATTTAAAAGCTCCTCATTCCAATAAAATAACCAGAAATATCATTGATAAGTATAATTAGAAAATATAATTTTATTTATCAAAGCTCTCATTCAAAAATTTTAACATTTTCCAATAAGGGAATATTTTTGGTAAAGTTAAATTTTTTTTGGTAATGTATTTTACCGAAATATAAGTTCATATCACTAAATTGTTGGTAAAAAATTTTGTTAAATATTATTGTGGAAGATAGAATAGTTCTATTGTAGTTATAATAATACCAATAAAAAATATATATGTTGATAAAAATATTAATCATAAGATCCATATGGCATATTTATGTGTTGATAATATCATTAACATTTGTAAACAACACCAACAATTAATATCTTTTTATAAATTATATTTTAAATAAAATTTTTGGTGTGGATATTCTGATATTTGTTACTAAAATATCATATTATGTTTACTAATATATTTAAATATTATATATCGATTATATATATCATATAATAATTATAAAATTCGCTTATATTAAACTACAACAAATAGAGACTTTCTTTGAATAATCATGTCCATGAATAATTTAAAAACATGTTCAAACTCCAAGAAAAGACATAAAGATCTAAACTTGTTTAAACATGATCAAACACCAAACTACCTTAAATGAAACTTCATCAAAAAATATCCATAATTGTTTTATCTCACACATCAACTATTAACATCACAATCATGTTTCACACTACACCAAATGATCTTTTCCTGGCCCGACCCATAGGGGTCCACCTAGCATGTGGTCTTCCAATATGTGACTACCCCAAGCCTACTTCCTATATGTCAGGGGCTGGAAACTAGTGATGAGTAGGCATATCACACATTTGGGAGGAATTAGCTTAAGTTACCTATACACACACATATACATGCCCATATAATCCTGAAAGTAAAGCATAAATGATACCAACACTTTCAAATAACTAAATACCAGAATCAAAGTAGAATAATAGTACTAGAATTCATAAAAGGAAAAAATATAACCCCACCAAATCTAAAAATAACGTCCAACCTACTCAGAAGAAAGGGGAAATCTATCAATTTCAACACTGGTAGGAACCTCAATATTTCTATGTCACTATTCTTCTCCTGGTTCTTATCCTTCTAGGACTCCATAAAAAAAGTATGTCATCTACATAAGACATGACACAAGTTTTCATAGACCATATAGGATTAGATATAATAATAACCAGTGGGATACCCAGAAATAACCAAAAAGAAATCATCAAGAGATTTTAGCTCAGCATCATGAATATTTCAATCATATATGAAAAATATATACAAAAAATTAAAACCCATATATACTCAAGGATGCCTAGTAATTATGAGATCTCAAGAACACCATCATCCACAAAATTATACTTGAGGCTTCAGGGTAGCGTTCATCCTAAAGAATCCACTCTAGGAACCATGTCATTATTGATAGTTCTCCTTTGAGAGTTCATTCTCATTGTTCATCTCCAAAGGAGTAGTCACTAGTAATCCAAATATCTCAATACATAGAGAGGGATTCAGACCCAAAACGACTAGGGGACACAAAAAAACCCTACCGGTATAGCCCACAAAATATATGATTGCATTCATGTGTAATTTTGTCATGGTGATTCCACAAACCTCACCTAGGGAATGTTATGAATAGTTATAGGGTCCCACCTTGTTATCATGAAATGATACATAAACTCTATCTGGATGAAATCCAATGGAGGGGATCATAATCCTATCTGAAGGAATTAATTCCACAATGTACCCTCATGGGAATGAACTAAGTGAACACACTCCACCAATTATGTTTCATACTAAAGAAATAGATGTATTCAAAATAACATGGAAGATGTTCACAACATGTTATAATAGTACATGATGTGTTCCTCTAGCACTGAACCTACCCGGATTAGTTCCAATGTCCCTATACCCATGCATGTGTCTGTGACCATGCAGACTTGGCTTTTCTCATGTTTTTTATTATGTCCATTCTCATGGACAGCTAGTCTTATTCATATTTATGTCTATGTACAGTGGCATTCCTAGGTATCCGGTCCTACTCGTGTGCCCTAGTTGTTCATGTGTTCCTATCTATGTCTATGCATGTGTACTCTCAGGATATACTCCAGGCCACCATCACAGGGTAACATGGAATGTGGCACATTTTACATGGCATTTGATATTTATGTTTTCATGTAAACCCTATCACTGTGAGAGATACTTACATGGAATGTGTTCTTACACAATACATTCCATGTAATCTTTTTATTAAAATAATGAAGAAACACTTCACAAGTTCACCCAACCCACCGACATCATTGATTCTGACACAAAATTCACTGTGATTAGTGGATCTAGGATTGAGGCATCTTGTCTTCTCTAGTGGCCATATTTTGACCACTAATTTGTCCATGAATTTTCACTCAACTTTTTTCATGTTGATAAAAATTCCAACCATGAATGAAGAAATATGATCTATGCACAATAGATCTCTCTTCATCATCACACACCATGATCACACCATCAATCTAGAATATGACACACAGTATCAATATATTTTACTGTATAACAATCACACAATGATCGAATACTGGGTATTCATTGAATTTTTGGCCAAAGATTTACTAGTGATGAGTCATGTTAAGAATTGGGTAATAAACCTATGAAAAAAATGATCAATTAACCTACTTCTTTCATCAGGTTTTTCCTCAATCATTCCATTATAATGACAAATGAAGAACCCATAAATAATAATTAGATAAATCAACTAAAAATAAACCATTAATGAGAAAATCAATTTGTGTTAGTGTAATTGATTTGTGTTTGACATGGGATAACAAAATGAGACAAATTCAAAAAACATAAACATCCTACCTTGACTTTTTATCAATCACTAATGAAAATCATTTCTTCATTTTTTTCGTTTTTTAGACAGCGAAATCTGTTTTTATAGATGATCAATTCATATTCGATCCTTGATCTTGTTATCATCTATCAATGAACTTCTACAGTCTCCTCTCAAATATCTAGGTTTACATATTAAACCCTAGGATTTGTCAATAACCTTGATTTTATAGAGGGTCCTTAGGTCATGAAAATTAAATAACAAATAAATTTATTTAATTATTTTTTTAATCATTTTCACCTTCAAAATCACCTCAGCCAAAAAATCCAACACAAAAAATTATTATTCCACACATAGGGTAAATCCCATGTTCTAAACTCAATTATTATTTCAAATTTCCCATTCTAGTCCATGTTTGGAAGTTATTACACTATTTAAAGAAAACTGCATGTGCACTCAATAATATATTTAATATTTTTGTTATAAAAATATCGGGTTCACTGGGTCTTATAATCTAATGTCGTCTTAGTATCGATCTCTAAAAATATTATTATATTTAATTTAAATCTTTACATGAAAAATCCTAGGATATTACAGATATAACCAGTCAAAGTTTAACCATTTTGAAAGAATTTGGAATTAGAAATAGAGGAGTCCTTAGCATAGTCTCTCACACTCCTTGATATGGTTATGCGGATCTTGAAACATAACATCAACACAAATGTATCATAACATTGTAATTTATGTAACATATAAATCCTAGAAAAAGTATTGTTGTAATTTCATCATTGTTATCTTTTCCAATAATTATCCATAAAAATTGAAATAAACTAATTTAATATTGATATCAATGAAATAAATTCATTTTATATAAATGTTTAAGGAAATTCTTTCCAATAAATCACAATTTCATAGAAATATAGAAGATATGATATGATAAGTCCATCTATATATTTTGTTAAATATCAGGTACCAAAATAATTTCATCAATCAATTCTGCATCTCAGAGAACTAATGATCATAATGTATATTTTTTATTTGAATAATTAACAACCATTAAATCTTAAATACTCCATGATACATAAAAAAATGCAACCTATCTTGATGAAAACTGGTTTTATTAAATTCTTACCCACATGAATTTTCTTGATCAATATATAGGAAAACAATAATGCCCCCATGTCATATGTTAATATTAAGATTTATGAATTAAAAGATAGTAGAATATGGTAAACAAATATAATTCACTTTTCAAATAATTCAACTCTTAGTTTTTAAGAAAATATGATTAAAAAATGACCAACATTCATATAACCTCTCATTAAAATGAACAAAAACATTTTTTCAAATACATATCAAATTTATAATACCAATAATAAAAGATTACTAAAATTGATTATGCATTTAAATAAATTCAATTGAATAGTTTTTATAAAAATCAATATTAAGCTAGAATGAATGTTTAAATTAAAACAAAATCAAGTAACCAATGAAAATTTTATGTGGGAAAACAATTTTTCGATAAATATAATATCATAAATATTTTGATGTGATAAATCTATAATAAAAAAAGTTCTATATACTTCTAAAAATTATTATTTCTTTAAAAAAATATCCAAATAAACTAAGAACATCCAAAAAATTAATATATATATATATATATATATGAGCATGGGTGGGTAGCTCTATACATTCATCAAAAGTTGTATCCTAAAGAGGTGGGTATATCATCTAAAAATATGAACTCAATGAGCAAGATCATACCATATAAATAAGTAAATAAATAAATTGATCATAGAAATATTTTTTTCTTGAGGAAAAAGGTCATACGGTCTCCAACACCTAAAATCAAGTAATACTTAATAAAAATATAGATTATAACATAGATGCAAGTATATTATTTTAGAAAACTTACATTATAAACATTGAAGTGTGTGTAATCACAAAGACATAAACACACTTAAATTGGAGGCATGAAGCTGGGCATCCCCAATTTTGGATATAATTGGATGGAAGAAACTGATCATACCCACTCATGTAAGTTGACCCCCATTCTTGTACATATAGATGAAATTTGTTCATCCCTAATATCAAACCAGTTGTTAAAATAAGATTCATGAAAAATTATATTTTAGTCTGTGTAATAGCACCAAGTCACACACATAATAGAGTATACTAATCATAATATATTTTGTGTTTGTGATTTCAATTGACAAGTTCTGACTCTAGTATTACAATATATGATTTATTGCAATTTTTATTAGTCTAATACATTCCATGTGTCTCTAATGTTATTATATATATTTCTATGTGTGTGATGTAATAAAATCAGAGTCACAACTCATATACCATATTAGAGTTTACTACTATGATATATAATGTATTTAAAGTATGGACAGTCTATTACAATTTGTGTGTGACTCTGTTTGAATCAATACATGAGATGTAATTGTCGCAGACATTATAATACATTCGAATAAATATAAGGAGAGTTTCATTTATAATGTGAGTGTGATAAAATTGAAATAGTAATTTCTAAGTATGATGAGTTTCATATTCAAATGTGGGAGTGATTGGGGTTTGATGATGCCAAAACTAGTTCTTTTATTTGTTAGTTATTTAATTAATATTCAAACATAACAAGATGAATAGATCTATAATAAACAAGTTTGACAAAAAAATTGTTTTACAGTAAAATGGTTTGGAAATTAACCAATGAGTTTAAAATTAGTTGAAAATGATGAGCACTTTGACAATATATGGATAATAAACCAGCCATTTTGTTCATCAAAAAATGAATTCCAACAAGTTTATAAACATAAATTAACAAAAAAACAAGTTTTGTTTATGGAAATTCATATGCTTTCCTATTTTTATAATAATAATTTGATAATAAATCATATTCATGGGAAAAAAGAAATAAAAAAATTAACGAATGAATAACATGAATGCTGCTATAATATTTATTTGAGGTTTAACCCCAAAACTATCAGACTTCATGAAAAAATATATTTAAAAAATTTTAACCATTTACACCACAAAATTTTACTATGGAATTAAAAAAGGTTATCCCATCCAAACATACATAAGAGAAAGAAATTAGACTCACTTCCTCCAACCTAAATGGATTCAGTGATCAATGAAATCAAAATTTCATTTTAAGATGAAAAATATAAAAATAATTTCATGAAGAATAAATTAAAACATTACAAAATTTATTATAAAATAAAATTAATTAACTTAATTTATTGAGAAAAGGTAAATCAATATTGAGTCATGACATGATATCCAAATCACTAAGTGTGGAAAGCCTAAAATTTGGGAAAAATATTTGAAACTAGAAAGTAAAAAGGCCTTAGTATAGTTGGTTACCAATCTTGATCACCAAGGAAACCACACATTATATATCTAAATGCCCTTATCCAAGTAGGTTACTTTATTAAATAATGGTAAGTGACTCTACATGCCTCATTAAAGAAATTACAATCCATGGTAATGGTTTAAATGACCATATGAAAAAAAGTATATGGTCTTAATCTTCTAGAATCTACCCACAGTCCTCTAACACCTATGTATATTCCACCGATGTAGAAGAGAAGTCCCCATTACACAATTCTTCCCTAGAATCCAAAAAATAACACATTACTATTAATTATAAACTCAAAAGAAAAAATTAAAAACATATAAAATATCAATTCTAAATAGTGTATTTACAAAACAACATTTACCATTAATATGTTCTATGTGAAGTAAATTTATATACAAATATATAAGAAATGATACAGCAAAAATGACTTCCTAGTTACCCATCACATTTTCAACTTCTTAATTGTGTGAAATCTTCCTCTGTCACCTTCCTTCAGCACATATTAACTTGTCCTATCATGACCATATTTAAAAAAAATTAAACTTCATCGTCAATTATCTATTTGGGTAGTTTAGATTCATGAAAAAAATATTTCATTCATAGTAAAAGATTTTTTTTAGTGAATCCAACATTGAAGAGATAAATTAACCCTCAATATGTTCTTGAATGTTTTGTTTTAAATGTTTAAAACACAAAACAGTGGTCACAGTCAATAAAATCATATTAGGACATCATAAAATCCCATTCTATAAAAATATCATAGCCACATGTAAAAATAAATTAGTATTAAAGAAATACCCATAAAATAATAATAATTAAATAATTATTTAGATAATTATATAAATAAAATATTCAATCCTTATCAAATCATCAACATATGATGTACTTTAACAAAAAGAATCAAAAAAGAAACTAGTGAATCCAAAAACAGTTCATAGGTTGTCAATCCTTCCCATTTTCCATCTTCCCAAAAATCACTATTGTAATTAACCATTAAAAAGTTTACCTTATGTGTTTTCCTTCAAAATTAAGAATAGAGTCTATAAAATATAGTGAATATAAAATAAATAGTAAAACTTATGTGTGATAATTAACAAAGAAATTAACTTGGGGCTGTTACACTATATATAGGAAGGTACTCGATGATTTTGGTAATAACATACCTATACGACATGCAATATAAAATTTTATATCAAAAAATAATATAAAAATAATAAATTATATTAATATACAATATTATTCCTGATAAAGAAGTGGCATGCACTAAAAACATATATTAATGTTGAAATGACATAGGGTCGTCAATTAAAAGATGGATTATATGCACAAGAAAAACCCTAGTTAAATTTTTATTCTGTCACATTGATAAAATATTTAACATTAATTTAATGGTGAAATTGCAGTGAACCATCTATTAAAAACACAACAAAAAATTTATTTTATTAATGAATATGCATATCTAAGTATAATTTATATTCAAAAGTAGATGCAATAATTTAAGAAACTCCTAGAAATGGGAAAATCCAATTCAATTAATATAAAACTATTTCATTTAACCACAAGCAAATAAATCTAGTGAAGTTGGAAAATTATAAAATATTCACTCAAATATGAAAAATAAATGGAATATTTCAATATATCATTTTGGTAGGTCAATCATAAAAAAATATAATAAGTGTGCAACAATGTTCACCGCAATCTATCTCATGTGTATCTCACATTAATTTAGTGTCTAGTAGACTTTCATACCATATTTATAGACATAAAAGTTACTTTAGGTCTATCACTGTATTCCATAACATATGTTAAATATTGGTCTAAAGAATGAAAAAATAAAATTTAGCAGGAATTATTTTTCTTGTGTTTGAACCACGTGAAAGACTTTATTATAGTTCAAATAATTAAAAGTTAAAGTAATCTATATCAATTTATATACAAATAAATAAAAATTTCTAGAAATATCATAACTTATAACATAAGGTATATCTAGTTTGAGTTCAATAAGGACCTATAACAATGGAATCATAAAATTTTGATACAACTAATTTAGTTTATGATCCATCACATCTCTCGTTAGTAATAAATCTTGAATTAACAATAAATACTGTTAGTGATATTTTAAAAATACAACCTAAAAATTTTAAAAAAATTGAAATGTGAGGGTTCTTACTCGATAAGTCCTTAATGATTTAACATTAACTATACAATTTATAGAAAATAAAAAATATAACTTTTCATCATTATATGAACTAAAACAAAGCACTTATTCTAAAGAAACATCATTTGCATATTTTGTCCAAGGGATAAATATATGAAAACATATTTCCATGGTAGTCCAATATAGATTTACCTCATCAAATTGGGCATTGTGTTCTGACATAATTAAAATGTCACATATTTATTCTCTAGTTAATAGTGTCGGATGATATAGTTTATACTTAATGTATTTTCTATTACATATAAAAATGTAAATTTATTTAAATAATTCATTTTATAAAATGAAAACATATAAAATAAATCTTAATTATCTTACACCAAGTGAAATTTTTTATGTATTCAGAAAAATGCGCCAGATCATCTTGAATTATACGATCATGCAGCTTTCAAATTTAAGAGGTATCATACCTTTAAAACAACTATAATCATTCGTGTAATCATTGCAATCAGGGAGTCCAGTATTAATTAAATTCTCTTAACCCCCCATTATTCACTCATTATTAGCATTAAGTCATCCATGGAAGTGTTACTTTTTTAAATTTAATAATATTAAGTCATTTGTGATATCTCTGGATTATATGTATGTCATAAAATTTGATTATTAAATATAATAACACATATAAATATAATATGTTGTTAATGAAAACTATAAAAACTCATATTCATCAAAATATAATTACTAATTATAGACTTAAAAGTTCATTAAAAATATATATCATCGTACAATATTTTATTAATTTAAATCCACTCCTTAATATTTGACTCAAAATATACAGAGATAAAGTGAAATTTAGAATGATCATCATTTTCAATGAAGTCAAACATTCATAAAATATATGTATTTTTTATTTCCATTGAAAATTTATACAAATATTTTTTTTTGCTCAATGGTATTTGAATATACATAGGTATATAATCTTCTAGAAAAGATATTATTCCTAGTGTGATGTTTCTGAACATATTTCATTAGAAAATTCCCATAAATTTCACACACACCCCCAAATTCAAATTATTAAAATAAAAAGATAAACATGTAAAACACCAATAAAAAATTAAAAAATATTCTCCATTAAATCATCAACTAATTAATGTTATCTATTCTAATTAGAACATGATGATTAAATATTTATGATTCCTAGTAAGAAAAAAACTGAAATCAAAATACTTGTCATAAATTAAAATTATTGACACCATATAAAATTTCTCACATCTAGAGGTTTCTCTTCATAGAATTAGAAGAGAGATAGACTATTCTTCTAATTGGTTTCCAGGAGCAAGGTGATGTATTTTTATTTCAAGATGTTAAAACAAAGTTTATAGGTGATAATTCATAATTTTATGTGAAATCTACACCCAAAAACTCATAGGGATGGTAAATAAGAAAGGTGTAAATAGAGATCTCATATTCTGTAAGTACTACTTTATATATTTTTTATAAGCTACTAGTGCACATTGAATCCTTGTATGGTAGGGGAGAGATGTGGGTAGCTTTCAGATGGGTGTCATGGGGGTGAGACGGGGGTTGTGATCAGTTATTGGTGAGGTGAGTCATATTTGATTGATGACATGAAAATAAAGGCAGCAACAAGTGATGTAAAGAGATGAAATTATATGGAAGATAAGGCTAATGCACCTAGAGATGGCATGGGAGGTGATCTGGTAGAAATAATAGAATTCCTTGATGAACAACTACATAAATCCTTCATTTCCACACAATACATCTAACACCCCAGCTTAAGAAATTCAAATTCTATGGCTAGACCCCTTATCCCCCACTATCACCTAGTGCATCAGTCTCCTCTCCCTTACATATACCACCCTCTCCTTCACTCCCCCAATTTCCTCAATTATTTTCATTTCATCAGTTAACTCTAACACCCCTCATTGATGGTTAAACCCTACCCCTATCTCACCTCCCCTTCCACCCTACCAGACTAATGTTTCCCCTATCTCAACTCACCTACCACCTAGGTATTCAACACACACTATAATAACATATAAGATCATAACAATAGTGCATAAATAATCCAATATCTCTGTTCACACTATTCTTATTAAACTTACTCTATGATTCAAGGAGCAAATTTTACATTTAGAAACTCATCAACTCCCATAGATTATAATTCAACATCCTGGACAACAACCCCCTCACCATTCATTAGAAACAAAATGAGAAAAATAGTTTGTCTCAACTCTAATTCTATGTTGAGAAAACTATGTAGTTGAGAAACTTTAAATTGTATCAATTCTTTATTTTACCACAAGTATTTTCCTTGAGTATTTTTTCTTGATAGGAATGATAAATTTTTATTCTTTATGTTATGATTAGAATAGATAACATTTTTTGTGGATGATTGAAACATGGTTTTTTTATTTTTTGATTGTAATTTTATGTGTTCAACTTTTTATTTTACTAATTTCAATTTTCATATGTGTGTGCAATGTAGGGGGCGTGTTATAATGCAATATGTTCATAAGCATCACATAATGAATAATATTTTTTTATAATATTCAATAATTGTTTTGATACAAATACCATTGTGCTGTCAAAAAATAAAAATACAATTTATTGGAATAAAATTTCTATATAAATCACAAATCCATATATTCTAAGAATGTTTTGAATTTTTTAAAATAATGATCAGTATGGATTTCACCTTATCTCAAAAAATTTACAGTCCAATCTTAAGGAGAGGTTTCAAAAAATTAAATACAGTAATAATATAATTTTCTAACCGACCTTGTAAATCCATAATTAGTAACGCTATTTTATTAGGCATGCGTTTTTATAGTTTTCATTAATAACAAAATACATGTATATGAGTTATTATACTTTATAATCTATTTTTATGACTTAAATATAATTTAGAGATATCATAAATGGATTACTTCTCTAAAATGGATCAATGAAATACTTACATGGAAAACTTATTAATGATAATTCTTCATAGTGGGAGGTCAAATAAATCTAATGAATATTGGACTCCTTGATTTCAAAGATTCTAATCATGATTAATTTTTTTTAAAATTAATGTACTTATTCTATTTGAAAGACCAAATATCGTTATTCTATATGAGCTGGATCATTTTCTAGAATATGTGAATAAATTCCATCTGGTATATAATAATTAAGTCCTATTTTATATGTTTAAAATTTATAAATTAAATAACATAAATATATTAATTTTTTTAAATAATTTGAAATACATAAATTCTACACTGTATCATCCTACATTATTAACCAAAGAAGAAAGATGTGACATTCAACTTCTTTCATAACAATATGTAAAATTTAAAGAGGTTAATATATATCAAACTATCTTGGATAGATGTTTTTATAGAATATTTATCCCTTGGACAAAACATGTGAATGATGTGTCATTGTAAGAAGTTATTTTTTAGTGTATATAATGATGAAAATCCGATTGATTTTTTCTCTAGAAATTTTCTGGTACTGGTGAAATCTGCAAGGACTTCTTGATTATCCATCCTCAAATTTTATTTTTTGTTAATATTTTGTTTTTTATTTTATAAATATCTCAAATATTATTTCTCATTAATTCATAATTTATTGGTTATGAGATATTGGTTAGATCATAAAATAAATTATTTTCATCCGAATTTTATGATGTCATTGTTTGAGGTCCTTATTGAAGTCAGACTAGATATAACTTGTGTTACACGGTAGGATCTTTCAAGATTTTGTTTTTTTATATATAAATTGATAAAGATTACTTTATTTATTAATTACCTAGAGTATAATAATGTTCTTCATTGGGTTCAAACAAAAGACAAAACATTCCTTCACAATGTTATTATCTCATTCTTTAGAATGATATTTATTTTATATTATGGGATTTGTTAATAGACACTAACTAACATGTAGGTTTAGAAAAGATATATCAAATTCTAATGACCACTAAATTATTGTAAGATACACAAAATTTTTATTACGGTGAATGTTCTTGCACACTTATAATATATTTTTTAGGATAGACCTTTTACTATGATACAATAATTTTTTCCATGTGTTTTTCATATTTAACTAAACATTTCCTAATTTTCTAACATCAATTGATTATTTTATTATGGTTAAATGAAATAGTTTTATATTAGCTGAAGTGGGTTTTCCCAATTCTATGAACTACTTGAATTATTACATTTTCTTCTGCATATGAAATATATTAAGATATGTATGTTCATTTTTAGATTAACATTACTATTGTACATTTTAACATATGGTCTAATATAATATCACAATTTAATTTTGGTTAATTTTTTATCTGTATTAAATAATAAAAATTAAACCATTGTGTTTTCTTATGCATCAAATAACATTTTTAATTGATTGTCAAATATCATTTTACAATCAATATATTTTTTTCATTTATTGTCACTTGTTTTTCAAGAATAATATTTTACATTAATATTTATTAATAGAAATTTTTATATTATTTTTTATATAAAATATTCTATTACATGTCGTATATGCATGTTATTTCTATAATAATAATGTAACTACCTCTATAGAATATAGTAGCCTCTACTTAATTTCTTGGTTAATTTTATCTATTCGGTTTCACTGTTTATGGAATATTCACTAAAGTTTAGTATCTTGATTCTTAATTTTGTAGAAAAAACATGTTAGAGAAATTTTTATAGGGTTAATAGCTCCATTGGTTATTGGGAACATGAAAAAAGTGTAAGGATTAAAACCCATTGAACATTTTTTTAATTATTTATTTTGTATTTTTTTCTTTTTTTAAAGTATCTCGTATGTAGATGATTTTAAAATGCTTGAATATTTTATTTCAATAATTATCTAAAATGCGATTTAATTATTATTATTAGGTTTTATGCACTATATTTTTATTTCATGAATGTTTATGTGTTTTTACATGTGGGTGTGTTATTTTAATGGTGTGTAATTTTATGATGTACTTGTATTGTTTGATTGACTCTGATCATTGGTTTTTTTATCATTAAATATACAAAATTCAAGTACATAAGGAGTGTGAAGTTACCTTCCACTTTATGGGTTTATCTATATGATTTTCTTTATCCATTTGGATCTTTGACCATTATATTTTACCTAGAATTAAATATTTTTTTCATGAATCTTAAATACCCAAATGGATTTTTAGGATTTTGGGGTAGGACTCTATATGTATGAAGGTGTATTTCTAAGAGTATAAGGTAGATGGTAGGGTGTAACTACCCAGGGGTATACTTTAATTTTCTTTATAAGTTTGTTGGGGATTGGTTGTAACAAATGGGAGATATTTGTTAGGGGTTGTGGTAGTAGGTGGGGGTATGATTTGATTAGTTTTCCATTGCTGGTTAGTGGGAGGGTTGGTCCCTTGGGAGGTTCTAACCTTTAGATTCAGGAGGAGTGGTCATCCTTTAAGTGTTTATTCTTTCTTCTTCCACTTCCTAAATGTAACCCTATTTTCTAACCCGATTATCAGAAATAACAAGTGTCTTTCAGCAATTCAATCTCTCTTTTATTTAGTTCTATCTATTTTTTACCATTTCTTGGGGGGAACCAAACAGGATCATTAAATATGATGTTTTGATTATTTTAAATATGGTTTTGGAAATGAAAGTCTGTGTGTGATGAATTTGGGTGATGGAAGAAAATCCACATAATCAATAAGTTGAAAAGGTTATGGCTCCCTGGGAAGTCTTTTTTGCTGCAATTTTACCTCACTACTTGTATGTGCCTTTATTTAAATTAGTACATATTCATAGGGAAAAATTGTAAATACACTGTTGATAATTGATTTTTTTTTTAAATTTTTAAATTTTTTCTTTTGAGTTACTGTTTACTTGTACTATGTTGTTTTGTGTGGATTTGGGTGGAGAATTATATCCTAGAGACTACTCTTCTACAGCGGTGGAACATTCTTAGGTGTTGAAAGACTATAGGTATATGCCGGAGGATTGTGGAAATATAACTTTTACTCATATGGTCTCTTGAACCATTATAGGGTATTTTTGTTCCTTAATGAGGCATTTAGAGTCCCTCATTATGCATTAATAAAGAAACTTACTTGGATCAGGGAATTCAGAAGCATATTGGGTGGTTATATTGGTGATCCAGACAAATAACTGGCTATTTTAATCCATTTTCCTTTTTTAGTATAAAATTGTTTTATATGATAATATTCTTTCCAATATCAGTGATTTAGACTTCCCTTTCATGAATCATGATGGTTTTTATTTTTCTCAATCTCTTAAGTTAATTCCATTTTTTTCTAAGAAAGTTTTTAATTTTTTATTATTTTCTTCATGTATATTATTTTTATATTTTGAATATTGAATTGAATCCTAAATTTCATCAAGAACTCAAGCTGTTTAAGTTTAAAGAATTGAGTCCTCGTTCTTTGTCTTATGCATCTTTGGTTGGGATAAAATTTTGATTTATTTACTAAAATTTTTTGTTGTAAATGTTTAATAGATTTAAATTATATTTATGTGTATTTTATATGGTTTTGGAATCAGTTATAAATAAATTTAATAATTGAACATCGAATCTACTATTCAAAAAAATATAATACATTTGGTGTTTCACCACAATGAACTTTTACAGTATCGTTCATGTTATTCACAAGTTGGTTTTTTCTTCTTCTTTTTTTCTCCATCTATGAAGAATATATTTTTTGAAATTATGGTTATAAAACTAATAAAGTGGGAGTATATGAAAATAAACAAATTTTTTTCGTCAAATTTTTATGATAAACTTGTTGGTTCGTATTTTTTTATTTATAAAATGGTTGGTTTATTGACAATATATTGTCCAAATTGTCATCATTTGAAACCAATTTTAAACTAGTTAGTTAATTTCCAAACTATTTTTTTTAAACAATTTTATTTTGAAATTAGTGCATTGAAAATCCAGTCGACATTGTATGTTGGATGTTTTATGAATGAATTATAGAATAAATTAAATGGTTTTGAAATTATCTAGACCCTATCTCACACACACTGGAATAAAAATATCATCATGCTTGGAAATGATCCTTTCCTATTCATCACAATCACATTAGAAATGAATCATTCTTTTTTTTACATTCAATGTATTCAAATGTTTTTTATGAGTACATAACACTCACAAATTACAAAAAAGTCACTCAAAAACTATATAATACTGATCATACAAGAAATATATTATATATTGTAGAAGAAGAGTGACAGAGACTGTACTAAATTCCTCTATGGTATATGATTTGTTACTATAAATCTATTACATCACACACATAAATGTATGTGTAATATTAATAGATTCAAATACATGTTTTAATATACAGATCATATTTGTAATACATCATATATTGAAAGTGTAGAGTCACAGATAAATTGTACTAGACTCAGATATGATATATTGTTAGTGATAAATATTATTACACTCACATGTTTCAGTTTCTTTTAGGCACAAACTATATTATGATTAGTCTACTAAAATTTTTGTGTGATTCTATAATATTACTGACACTAAAATATAAATTTATATGCATATTTTTCTTACTACCAGTGTGTGAATGGAAATGAATATATTCTATCTTGAAGTGAAAGAAAATGGGACTACTTATATAATTGGGGATGATCACCTTCTTCCAGCCACCTGCATCCAAAATTGGGGATAACCTATTTCATCCCTCCAATTTATGTGCTCTTGATATCCTTGCGAGAATTCATTATTAAATTATTGGAATGTAAATATTCAAAAACAATATACTTTCATTTATGTTATTATCTATGGGATTATTATGTGCTAATTTATTTTATATGTATGGAGACTATAAGTGCATATTGTCCTCAAGAAAATAATAGAATTTTATATTCTATTTATTTAGTTGATTATTTGTATGTTATGATACATTATATTGAGTTTTTTATTTTTTTACTACCTTCCTTCCTTCTTAAAGAATAATGCTTTTGATGAATATTGGGAGCTACCAAACAACACTAACTCTTATATGTATATGATAGAGTAGTTCTCATGGACTATAGTCAAAGAGAATTTATATTTACTTATAATGAGGACTAATGGTTTATTAGGGTTGTCTCTCAAGTAATAGTTCTCGGTAGTTTCACTATCTTAGTCACTTATCTATTTTTTTGAATGTTTGAATATAGAGATCAATGAGGGGTGGTTGTTTTGATGAATGAAAATAGGAAAAATAAAAATGCAGTACAAAATGGATGAAAGAAAGGTAGATATATCTAGATTCATCTTTGTAATCATTCCTTATATCATATCCTTTACCTCAAATTATATTCTATGTTGGTTCCAATATATTACACATAGTTTTACTTCTTAAATTGTTTCAATTAGCATTATACTCAAAAATAAACTCTTAAGACCTTATATCATCCCAATTTCAAATGGGTCACAATCATAATTCATCCTCTATTCCTATCACTACTCTCATCATATATTATTGATATGAACAGTTTTAAGGGAAAGAGAGTTCATTATTATGAATGAAAATATAACGGTGAGGGACATGAGGAACGATCATCTTTTTAAAGTAGGGAATATGAGAATTATTTACAGACAGCAGTCTTTCTCTTCCTCTCTTTCAGTGCAGTGAGCTGCTCCTTACTTAGATGGGTTCCACGTGCATAGATTCATGGATAATGATTATTTTAGAGAATATAAGTGAATCTTATTCTTGAAAAGGGTACTCCCATGATTGATTCATTATTGGTATGAGAAAAGTTGAAATAGAAATTTTTATGCGCTTCATGGATCTAGTGGAACACTTTGAAAATTTTCCCACTATATGAATTCATCTACATCATAAGTACAGTGAAAAAGAGTGTGGTTCGATGTCTTGTGAAGAATTATTTTATCATTACACATTTTACGAGCTGATCCCATTTTGTTTTAGAGTTTTGGATTCATTACAATTTATTGAACAATGCATTGGGTTAGGAACACGATTGTAGCTTCACTGGTCCCTAGTTTTTCACATCTTGGGCATAATGTGTCTGAAATAAAATTACATTTTATGGATGTTGTTTTCATGTTGATTGGATCATACATGATCATGGATAGATGTTATAGTACAGTACCAGTTCAGACTAACAAGGCCAAGAAAATTCAGGTGTGAATGAGGATGATCGGTGCCTCTTGGTTTCAGTAGCAGCTTGTTGGGCTTATTGGAGAAATTTATCGACAACTTGGTCAGTGGGAGTCTTCACAAATGAGGCTAGTGAGTGGAGATATCGCATGGACCCTCCAATTTTAAAATACCTACACATGATAATATTAACAATCCAGAAAATTAAAATTTTAGTTTCATTATAGCATTCTTAAGAATATTGACCCATTTTTTGTGTCACCATAAATTGTCTTTCTTTCATATCTACCAGTGATGGGGCGACTTTTCTCCAAACTCCATCAGCTTCATAACATCTTTCTCCTTAGAGATACTATGGTACAACTAGATAATTCTAGTTCAGTATCAAAGGATTTTTCTTCAACCCATAGCTCTAGCTTGGGTTTGGTTATTGTAAATCATGGCACAGAGCGATGAAACTTTGATATTGTCCCAATATTTGGTCGAGTCATCATCAATGAGCTTTGGTTATAACAGGGTAGTGAGGTCATATTCTACTGAGGAATTTGGTTCATTTTTAATAGTGGGATGGTTTCATTGGAATAGGTGTTATGGCTTCTTATCTTATCATATTCATCATATAGCTAGCTTCAGATAAGGTTTTGCACGCAAGGGTTTGGTCTTCATCAACTGATGTCATGAATTATTCTAATTAATCTTGGTATTTTCATAGGTAGGGATAAGAGTTACAGTGGGTTCTAGGTATTGAGGAGGGTATGGGTGTGGGTGAGGTAGGTTATCCTGGGTCACTTAAGTGGCCTTGGAGAAAAAGTATGTGGTAGCTTTGGAGAAACACCCACGATAGGTTGATGGAAGTGGCCATGAGCATGAGGTCACATCCACATTTTTTAAAGCACGATCACTTATATTCAACAATCATAGCTAGTTGAATTTGATTTTTGTGGTCACTTTGAAATTACACTTGAAATCAATTTTCAAGCACTTTCACTTAAGTTATTGTTCTTCCTCTATGCGATCACTTTTAGAATGTCACATTTCCAACCTTAGTTTCAAAAACATTTTTCTTTAGTGAAGTATTTTTTTCCAATTAATTTCAATAAAATAAAAAAAATCATTTCATACTATAACCTAATGATTCTCAACTCATTTAAAATTCATTTAAATCAAATAATTTAAAATCTATTTTTTGAAAAATAATATCAATTTCCTCAATTAAAAGTATCACTCTAAATAGAAATAAAAATCAATATTTACAATTATATTTTTTATTCAATTTCAATTTTAAAAAATTATTTTGCCTTATAATTTATATAAAATATGAATAAATCATTTGAAACCAATAATTAAGTCATTTATAAATTATGTTCATGAATTTAAACATTTAACATAAATCGTGATTTTTACTCAGGGTTTTGGTAAAAATAAGGGTATTTACAATGAATAATATACAAAAAGTATTGAAATTTTTATCTCACATCACTCACCCACACATGAACTATTACACTTCCATACATTTTTATCGTTGAATTTCATTTATTGAGAAATAAAAAAAAGTTTCATCCTAACAATATCTAAATATGTATCCCAAGAGTAAATATACACATATTCATCAAGTGTTCAAATTATCATGCCTCATATGTAATATCGTTTCACTCCGCACATAAATTCTATAAAAGTTTCATTTCCATGAGTGGATTAAATTATATTTAAGTGGAATAATTTTTTTAACAAAAACCACTTCAATTTTTTTCCTTTCTCCTATTTTTCTTGTACCAAAGATCAATTTTCCACTTAATTAACTCAAATGAAAATTAATTATTATAATTCAATTTTTCCTTTCTTAATCTGTGATCAATATTCCCCTCACTAAAATTAATTTGTGTTCAAATCTTAGGAACTATATAAAATTTTTTTAAAAAATATATTTTTTTATATGTATGTACATGAAAATCACTATGAAAAAGAAAATATTGAAACATGTATAGAGTAATTTACTCACACACATGGTGCCTAATGTCTCATAGATTCATTGTGGGATATCAGTTGTCCATTTTACTCCATATTCATAAGACTTGTTTCAATTTATTTTGAGTTGTATCCCTAGATTGTTCTTTTTCATAAAGTTAAAGTTTCCATATATTAAGTTCAATAATTTAAGAAACTTCATGTTATAATTCTGATTCCACAAAACAGTTTCCATTCACACTCCCTTTATATATTTTTTGAATCAAACTTCTAGGAAAACATTGACTAGTTCACTCATAAATAATCTAATTATTAAAAATTTTGAACCCTCAAATTTTTAAACATTATCATGATATTTTTAAAACTAAGAAAGGCAGAATTCATGTTCGAATAAAAATTTTAAAATTCAAACAAAAATTATACAAAAGTCCATAAATTATTTATAAGTTGAAAAGATGATTTTTTTTGTTTTTTTTTTGATTTTTTCTTTTATGTTATCTTATTTTTTCAAAAAAGATTCACCAAAATCAACAAACATATTTTTATTTATAGTTTAGTATTAAATTTCCTAAAAAAATTAAAACAATTTATATATATTTTTGAGTATCTTACCCTACAATTTTTCAATAAATTAACATTTAAATTTCATAAAAATACATTAAATTACATTTCCTAGACATTGGAAAATAGTAGACACAACCTAGTGTTATTTTTCTATAAGGTTAGAGGTAATATCTCTCATGGGTTCTTATAAAAAACCATGAGCTGGACTCTTATGTTTTCTACATTTATGTAAAACCTATAGAAAATAGAATTAAACACACAAAAATTTTATTAAAACACAAACGAAAAAGGGGAGGTTAATCTAGGGGTATCCTCCCACAAAGGGGATTTAGTTAGTCTTTTTGTGGTGGAATGGTCTTGTGGTAATACCCAATCAATTAGAGGATAGTGTCTCTATGATTTTAGATTGCCTTGATCTATCCTCATATGTGTTTTCCATTTAGGGAAAACATAGAAAAACAAAATTAAACACATAAAACATTTATTAAAACAAAAATGGAAAAAAATATGCAGGAAAGAGAATCTTGGGGTGTCCTTCCAAAGAGGAATATAAATACATAGACATATAGTATTGTATTAATAACCAATACATCAGAGGATGGTGAATCTGTGATTGGAACCACCACATTTTTTCCATCCCGAGCTACATAACCCTACATCTTCTTGGAGGTCCCCGTTGATAGAGTATTGTATGTCCACCCTCAAAGCATTGTGATGTATATAACTAAGTTAGGGTGTAAAGAGAAGGTTTGTGGTATCCTCTAGATCTACTAAAATATTCATATACTATTTTTATTTTATTGGAATCTCTATTAATTATACTTCATAGTATTAATTAAAGGGGGAGTCATCAAATAATTCATATTAAATGAAATCAAAAAAAGTTAAGTTTAAATCAAAATATATCCAATCATATATAGTAACTTATTCTGTTTCTTTATGTGGTACCACTTGGAAATCTTATTATTCTATTGCGCCTCCCACTGGTTGATGTTTAGTGTGACATTTATTGTTTAATTCATTCATCATAGGTCCCAATATATCTTTATCTTGTTCTTTAGCATCCACATCTTATCTAGACCTATGTTTTCTTTCTAGGGTTGGTTATATGAATTGTTCCTAAAATTGGTCAAAATTTTAGTCTATTCTAGGTTATCCTACCACAAGTGTATCTTCTTAAAAAAAATTACACAAATAGTTGAAAAATTCTCCATTAAACTCTTCTTCGTCAAGGTTAATAATAGTGTTGAATTAGCAGTGTTATAAGTAGGGAAATAATAATTCAATTCCTAAAAATTTTATTTTAATATGATCAAGGTAAGTAAATATACCTCAATTATTTCATCTTGACGTTCTAGTTGTTTGTGCAGGTGTGTTTCATCTTGGAATAATTCTAGAATTGCGGGGGATAGATGTTGACCTTCCAGCTTCTCTTTATCATTTGACATACTTAGGAACTCTACTAATAACATATTGGTTACTCTAAAGAGTTTCTTGTCATATGATTTTTTTGAAAGGATTTATCCATGATCAGTTGGTTGTCTTTTAGAATCTTCTATTCATTATTAATGGGACTAAATAATGGTTTTTTCATTTCTACACCAAAGTGAAGTTCATTTATTCCTCCATGTTTTCTATCTAGGTCTTACAACCAAATTTTTTAATATTTTTCTATAGCATTGTGGAGGTTAGAATACAATTTAGTTTCAATAAAAATAGAGAACTAAAATTCCAATAAAGATTATCCCTTAATGATTTTAGATTTTAATTTCTCTTTAATGTGAAAATACATTGAGAAAATGAGTTTAGGGGTGAAAAATTATACTTTCTTTTCTTCAAGATTTAAATGTTCTATCTCCACCATTGTTTTCATAATATATGGGAACATTAATTTGGATTCCTCTTATACTAAATCTTGGTAGTCTTTTTCTTCTTCTTGTTCCATAAGATACTAAAAAGTGGCATTGAGTTTAGATTGTAGGTTCTTTGATTCTTATATGCTTATGGGTTGTTCATGATTTTATTTGTGTGTTGGGGAAACATTATTGAGTTGAGGTACTTTATCAGGAATTTATTTCATATAACTTTTATTGTTCTCTCCTTCGTGAATTATTCCTTATCCAATATATTTATGCATTGTTTTTTTGGTTGTTGATCCTTATAGATAACCTAAGGGACATATGGGATAAAAATTGGTTATAAAATAAATTGTCAATGTGTGGGATTCTGACTTCTTCAATTCTGTCAATCCATTTAATCTAGTCATAAAAATTATGATCCATTATATAGAATGGTCACCTTTAACTAGTTTTCCTAGACTAGAAAAATAAATAAATAAATAAAATAAAAAAGGAAATACCTGAAAATACTAATTATAATTGTGTTAAAGATAGTGAAAACTCAACCAATATCCCGATTAATGGTGCCATGTTGATCGATCAGTTATCACAGGCCTCGGTAAAACATAATTTATATTTACACCTAATGAATCGTAGTGTATGACTAGTGTTTTCACTCAAGGAGTAGGTCTTGGGAGTTTCATTATCTTAATAACTTATTTATTTTTGTTTTTTCATGCTTTGAAATAGGAGATAAATGATGGGTGGTTGTTTTAATGAATGAAAATATGAAAAATGAAAATTTAAGACAGAATGGATTCTAGAAAGGGAGAAACCATTGGATTTAACTCTGTGATCCTTATATGTCTCACAACCTTGACCCTTAAATTCTATTCTCTGACTTTTGAAATTATCTACACACACCAGTATTGATTAAATTGTGTGAATAAACATCACACTCAAAGGGAATATCCCAAGTGCATCACTCTATCAAATGGGTCATAATCGTGATTAATATTTTATTCAAATCATGTCCCCCTTCATACAATATTGATCTATATTATGGGAGAGGAATGTGTGTTTGGTGGTATGGAAGAAAAAAGGATGGAAAAATATATGAGCTACAATATTCTCTTTAACCTCTCATGACCCAAATATCCTCAGAAAAAAGTGGAATAAATCAGACTGTGTGTGTGGAATCTGCAACACTAGTTTCATCTAAAGGGTGATCCTTAGGTTAGCCTCTCATAATTGAGAGGTTGAGAGATCAAAGGGATTCACATTGGGTCAAAAACACAATGAAAATGAGGAGAAAAAAAATGACAAGAATTAAAATGTGTTAAAATGGAAATTAAAGTAGCTATGATTGGAATGTTACAAATCATTTTAATGTAGGGATTAATAGAATTATTTACACATAATTTCCTTATTATTCATTACTTATAGTGTAGGTAGCATCAAAATTCTTCATTTTTTCATGTGTTACATGTTCAAAACTTCAAGGGTCGTCATCAATTCAGTTTAGAGTGTCTGAGGAAATCTTGTAGTTCAAAAACTTCCTCCCATGATCAAGTATATATAGGTATAATAAATATTTAAGCATAATTGATTATATGATTCACAGATCTAGTGGAGTAATTTGAGATTTTTACCAATAGATGTGTTCTTATACATAATAGGTTAATCAAAAAAATAGTGTTGTTTGACGTGAATTTAGCATTGCATGTGCTGGAAAACAAAACCATTTTGGATTCAGGTTTTCGATTTTCACAAACTTATTCAACAATTTCTTGGTCAAGGAACATGATCAGTGTTTCTCTAACACTTAGTTCTATACATCATGAACTTGATGTGTCTGAACTTGAAGTCTAGATGATTAATGGTGTTTTACTATTGTTTGGATCATCCATGAGCATAAATGGATGTTATGTTGAAGTATTGGGTCGAACTTACATGGGATTAGAAATGAGGGTGTGAAGGAGGATGGTTGGCACCTTTTTATTTTAATAGCATCTTATTAGACTTATGAAGAAAATTGATTGAGCAATCATTTTGTGAGAGTATTAACACATTCGTTCAGTGAGTGGGGTTGTCTCAGGACCCACTATCTTCATAATACATCCCCAATAGAATAGTCAATAGAAAATAAATAAACATTTTATTTTCCATCTAGCATACTCTGGTAAATTGAATCAATTTTTAGGGTATCTTCAATCAGATTTGTTCTAAATCTAGTATAGATGGCATGACTTTTCTCCATGGTTGGTCGGATTTATAACTCCTTCCCCCTCGGTGATACTATGGAGTGTCTTAGTAGTTATGGTTTGACATCAAGGTATTTTTTTAAATATTAGCTGTAGTGTAGGTTTTTTTATTGTAAATTGTAGCACAGGGCGGTGTGGCTTTGGTATTCCTCCAATATTTAGTCAAAGCAACATCAGTGAGCATTGGTTGCAATAGGGTGGTTCTTTTTGGTTCTACATAAACCTTCATTTCCCCTCCAATAATGGGATAGATTCATCAGAAAAGGAGGAGTTTCTTATTCTCTATTTATCTTCATCACGCAACTAGATTTAGATCTAGTTCAGCAAATAATGGTATGATCTTCATCAAAAGGTGTAACTGTTCCTTCTCTTCTATATTGGTATTTTCAGATGTATGAGAATCACAATAGGTTTAGGTATTGAAGAGGTTGGGGCATAGTTTTGGTAGGTTATCCATGTTATTAATTAACTAAATATATAAAACTTTGGATAAATTTATTATTAATTTCAATTATTAATTATAACTATCATTAGTTATTACACATGACTGTTTAAATGATAATGCTTTCTTTATTGAACCACTTTAACATAATCACATTTTTAATCTAAAATCCAAAAAAAATCTTTAGTGCAGTAATTGATACAATTAATTTCAAAAAAATATATAAATATTAATTTCTTCCATCAATTAAATAATTTCTAATTCATTTAAAATTCATTTAAATCAACCAATTTAAAATATTTTTTTTTAAAATAATATTAATTCCCACAATTAAAAATATAACTCTAATTAAAATTTAAAATAAAAAATCAAAATTATTTTTTATAAAAAATTTCAATTTCAGAAAAAAGAATGGAATCCTGATTAATATAAAAAATTAATAAATCATTAAAAAACAATAATTTATTAATTTATTAATTTAGTTCTAGAATTTAAAAGGTCAAAAAATACCAATTTTTTCTCAAGGTTTGCATAAAAATAAGGGTACTTTCAATGAACAAGAAACAATTTTTTTTGAAATTTTTATCTCACATAAATATATATATATATATATTATCTATTTTTCTAGATGATCTTATTTTATTTCGAATTTTTTGAGAAATATTAATGTGTACAAGTATAGGTCATTTTTTATAGATTTAGCACAACAAAATTTTTGGTGATATTCTATTTACCTTAATGGTTTTTTCATGTGACATCATTATAAAATCATTTAGAAATTTGGAGTTTTATTTTGATAAAATAAATTTAATTAAATACTTATCCTAAATATTATCATTAGTTACTTGGTTTTATTTTCAGTTTTACATTCATTTTATCATAATCTTTTTTTATAATCATTATAGAATTAATTTTTTAAATTACACAATCAATATCAGAAATCATTTATTGAAGGTTTTATAAATATGATATGTATTTTAAAAAATTATTTTTTTCTATTGAATGATAGGTTCTATGGAAGAAAATTAATTTTTTATCATATTTTCATAAAAAAAGATTTGAATGACATGAATAGTGCATTAAAGTTTTTTTTATAGAATGTGTTATTTTTATGCTTAAATCATAATGATATTGTATAACAATGGGGAACGAATTATTCTTTCCTGTATGTTGATCAAAAATATTATTATTGTTTAGGATTAATAAAATCATGTTTTCATCAAGATTGGTTATATTTTTTCTATTTATCATGAAGAATGTTAGAATTAATGGATATTATTACCCATAAAGGGAAGATGTATCAAGTTCATTAATGTGTTTGAGATGCCGCATTGAATGGTGATAAATTTTGAATCCCATATTTTTAAAAAAAAAAATTATATGGGCATATCATATTCATTATTCTATATGATATGTTTTTGTTATTTATTGGAATAAATTTCCTTGGAAATTTAGTTAAGAATTCATGTATTTCATTGATATCAATATTTAACTGGTTTATTTAAATTTTCATGAATATGTATTGGAAAATATGAACCATAATGGAATTAAAACACTACTTTAAATGGATTCACATGTAACATCAAGCACAATGTTATGATATCATTGTGTTGATGCTATGTGTCAATGTCCGTGAAACCAAATCAGTACATGTGAGAGAATATGATAAGGCCTCCCCTGTTTTCAGTTGTAGATGTTTTAAAATGGGTTTAACATTGACTGGTGATATCTTTTGTATAGTGTGAACCATGTTGGTGATTGGGAGAGTTTATATGTGAGAGTAAAAAATTGAAAATAAAGTTTGATATATTTTTTTGTAAAATAGTTTGGAGTTATATCAATCTTTAAGCATATATGGATCTTAATTTCATTTCTTGGAGTTTGAATGTTTTTTGAAATTATGTTATAACAAGTTTTTTTTAAAAAAATAATAATCCACTCATGTGATTTCATAGGTCTATAATTAAATTTTTAATTTCTAAAAAAGAATAAATTTTTGAAAATTTTATTATTCATATGCATATTGATAAAATATAAATGATAAAAAACTGTAATATAAGTTCAAAAGTTATGTTATTTTTAATATTGGATAATTATTGTTATAATACTTTCATAATAATAAAATATATGTTTAAATATCATTGGTATCTAATGATTACAAGGAAAATAATTTTCTATGTTCAATGGCATCTAAATTTTTTCTAAAAAAATCATTATAGACACTAAAATTTATCAAGGATTATTAAAAATATAAAAATTTTGTGAAATATTACCAAGTATAACTTTGGTTGTTTAATATAAATAAATTATTTTTCCATCGTATTTAAGATAAGATTCCTTGTATAAATCATGTTATAAAATCCTATGAAAAAAATTAAAATATATTAGAATAAATAGTAGTAAGTACATAGAGGATAAAAACAAATCATGGAATTTTTCTTAAAGTGTTATATGATTATTAGTGTATTCCATAGGTATTAAAGTTCAGTTAATTATTTGATGAAATATTTTTTTTATCAAATTCCTTTATTTTTTAGGATTTTTTCAATTTGTATATAACTTTAAAACTATTTTTAATTAGATGGTGATTATTCCATATGTTGTTTTCAGAAATCTCCATATAAAATAATAGTGTTTAATATTTTAATAGATAGAGCTCTACCAGAAAACAAAACTCAAAATTTTCCCAAAATATACACCTAAATAGACATCATATTTTTTTATTGAAAAATAAATATTAAATCATATAAATTAAAATAGGAACCTAAATAAAATTACCTTCATTTTTAGTCATAGTTTTTGATGTTAACCACATCACATGTTTATCAAAAAAACCACTAATTTCATTCCAATATCATCATTGATCATGAACTCTTAATTTTGTGCAACGGAATATGTAATTATTATGGAATTACTTATATAATTATTGTAAGTAAATCATTACTTATCTTATGTGGTGATTTAATTTAAAAAAATTTGTTAATAGAAGTTGTGTAGTAGCATAGTTGGTGATGGAAATACATTGAATGTATAGTGCCAATTGTTTGTACAAACAATTCAAAGAGTAGAACAATTTTTCACTTGAAAAAATTTATCATATAAAACGGGTATGTGTTAATGATAAGAAGGTAAATTTTCTTTATATAACCATTATATAACTAAATAATTATGTACTTGGTTCAATAATGATAGATTAATTATATTTTTTAGCATAATAATAAAACTATAAAAACGAAATTATTAATAGAATGAGAAGAATGTATTCCGGTACAACAAATATGAAAAAAAATCATTCAAACTCACTCAAAATAAATATCTTGAGTTTAATCTTGGAACATTTTAAAATCGACTGATAGTTTTTTTACTTTGATATGTATTTTTCAAAAATATATAACTAAAAAGTGTTTTTTATATTAATCAATGGTGTTTATTATTTTAAATAAGACCTAAATCAAGATTTCATGATGCAAAAATCACATCAGTTACATGATTTAATAGTAAATAGTGCTACTCTACCTAAATCTAGAAAAAATAGTAGAAATATATCAATACACTACTATGAATATAGAATATATTTATTTACAACTAATAAAACTATGTAGCATGTAAAATTTTTCAATAACTTACCTGGTAATGTTCACCATCAAACATTACATTAACATTTGTTTAATTATGACACGTTTGGTGTCTGAAATGTATGGAAGAAAAACCTAAGAAAAAGGCATCCAAGGGAACATGTTAAAATGTAAAATTTATGATGAACACTATAAAGAATGAAGAAAAATAAAAGTATTTTATTAAATGAATTTTAATTTCCTACTATTATGATTTCAATATCATTCTTTGGTGGAAAACTTGAACCAACATTCTAAATTTAGTTTTCCAATTTGAAAAAACAATGCAAAGTAAAAAAATTAAAATGAAGAATGGAAATTAAAAATAATACAAAGAGAATATTATATGCAATTTAGAATAGAATAGATTCTATATACAAAACAATTATGCAAAGAACAATTTTTTAAAAGGTTTATAGAACATAATGTGATTAATACATGAAAAATTATATATATATATATATATTTACTTTAAACATAAAAAAATAATGATAAAAATTAAAAGGATTTCTTGTCATTTTCACAAATAGATTTTAAATAATAATATTTTAGAATAATTAGCAACTGAAATTGAAAATGGAGTGATTTTTTTTAAAAAAAAATTGTTAGCATTGCATTCCATGATCTGTGGGAGGAACGGGCTCTTGAAAAATTTTGATAGACTCACAATAGAGGAAGTGAAGGAGTCAGTGATCCATTAGATTGAGCATATCATGAGAAGAGATTTTCCAAAATTACATAATAATATTGTGATATTGACGCAAAAGCATCATATTCTGATTAACATGCCTTTCATTTGATAAAGTTTATATAAAAATTAGAATTTTGTCTAGAACAACTAAATTGGAGTAGGATAATAAAAAAATAATGGTTTTATAAATCTGAAAACTTTTTGAATCGGAGAAGTGTAACAACTCGAAAAAACTTATATGCATGAATAATCTAGATAAAGTAAAAAAAATTAAAATTAATATGATTATTTATAATGTAAAATATACAAAATCTAATATATTATGTAAAACATTATACTTAAATTAATATATAATACAACCTAAATAATTTTGTTAAAATCCATTCATATCCAAATAATATAATAAAATAATAATGTTGATTCAAAATAATATTTCAAATATATAAATGTATTAGATTTAAATAAAACAAAAATTTAAAATATAAATATCAAATTGTTGTTTAAACATATGAGATATTAACAACTATTATTAGTTTTTAATAAATGAAAAAAAAAGTTCAAATCTCAAAAGCAACATCCATATACAATTCCAAAACCACTATAACATAAATAATAATATCATTTTTTTATTATAAAGGTCTAAAATATATTATATAAGAATTTATTTAAAAAAGGAAAAATGAACCTATGAGCCTGAGTGAGATATAATTTGAACTTACAACGTAAAAATGGTAAGAGGGAAGAAGAAAGTTTAACGTATGAATCTAAGGATAAGTTTTATGATTCATAATAGAATTTCTAGGTGCTTTAAATTTTCTATATTGGAAAATTTGAATCATGAATATAATAAAATAATTAAGTAAATTGAATGATCTATTTTGAATTACAAACACTCAGGAAATTATAATATGCATACAAAAAATTGATGGATTCTAAAGCTTATATTGTAATGTAATATGTAGAACCAAAATAAATTCTAATGAAATATGTACAACGTATATGTCCAAATAATATATATTATGAAATAATATATGTAGGAAAATAATTAATATAAAAAACAAATATAGATTCTAAAAATTTATAATATACAACATAATATAAAAAAATTAAACAAAATGAAAATGGATAGAATAAATATTCCTATTGGTATTTAAATGTATAAAAACAAAGTGGATAATATAAGAATATAACATTGGTATTACTACTATATAAATTTTATTTCACATTTCATCTGTATGAATTTTGAATTTTTATCAAAACCAAGAACATGTAAATAATTATGAAAACATTTATAATTAAACAGTTAGTTAAAATTTAAAGAATCAGCTATATATAATTAAAAATATGAACTTTTAAAGCCTATGAAATTGAAAATAATCATTTTTATAATACATAACATGGGTAATAAAGAAGAAATATATAAAAACAATTATATTCAATGAATAGTTTAGAGGGATAATATTCTAACATTGTAAAGTGAACCTATATGCTAGTTAAATTCAATGCAGTAAGAATTTAGAGAGCGAATACATACAAAAAAACAAACAGTTCTCTTTATGAAAATGAAAATAGTGAACAAAAAGGTTAAAACAAATTAATAGGTACGTCCATGTGGGAAGATATATAGTTGTATATATAAGTTCATCCCTATGATATATGAGATTAAATAGAAAATAAGATCAATATTCTTAAGAGATTTTAGGTGAGGAAGGGGGAAATGAAAAAACACACATAGAACTTAGAACCATAATAAAATTAGGGTTACCAAATTATTATTATTGAAGAGGAAAAACTGTAGAATGTAGAAGCATAATTAAATCAGGGTTAGAAAATTATCATTTTACAATTTTATGTGTAATGGTAGAGAATAAGAAAATCAAACTATGAAAAATAGGGGAATAACTATACAATGATTAAGCAAACTAAAATTAGGTATATAAGGATTTGAAGAGAAACTATAATGAGGATGAGCAATAGGTTTCTATCGATGAGGTTCAATAGTCAAAGTAGAAAAATATTATTAAAATATTAGAAAATTTATCTACGAAGAAATGATATATAATAGGAGAAATTACCAAGGAAATTGATGATAGGCACCAATGGGTTGGGATGTTGAAGAGGAATAAGAGCTTACCGCACCCTAAAGGGAACACAATATGGAGCGGCTGTGAGTTGGATGGAAATCTGTATGATAAAAGGAAGATTATGAAACACAAGAGTGTAAAGAAAACCCTTCACTGAATAGAAGAATACAAAATACATAAGATCGTGAGGATGTAGAGACCCAATTGCAAAGAGGTTTTGGGGAGGAAGTCATAAATAGGAGGTGGAGTCATAGGCTTAGGTGGGGGTGGAGAGGGGGTTGGGGAGGGATATAATGATAGGGAGGGGTCTCAGAGAGGGAGGTAGTTAGGGAGGGAGAAGGATGAGTGTGGAGTCAGGGAACATATGTGGGAAGTGGGGTTGTGAAGATGGATTGAAAAAATGAGCATGAATTTGTAAAATATAATGGAGACATATGGTATCTAGAAAACCCAAATTTCATATATATAGTAGAAGCCTTTGTTTTTTCGAGAGTTATATAAGATAATTTTATAATTAATATATAATAAGTAGAGTAGATATGTTATATATAATTTTATTAGTAAATATAAAATAAAATTTTCGAAAAAAATATCAAAATACCCACACATTATTTTTTATTTCAAATAGAATTTATAAATATATATTAATCATTGGTATTGTTAACAAAATTTAATAATATTATCAACACATAAATATTTCATATGAATCTATTGATAAA
The DNA here is from genome assembly GCA_963277665.1 of Viscum album. Classification (NCBI taxonomy): domain Eukaryota; kingdom Viridiplantae; phylum Streptophyta; class Magnoliopsida; order Santalales; family Viscaceae; genus Viscum; species Viscum album. Next base: position 1,613,770,246 of record OY728161.1, read on the forward strand.
TTTTTTGTCCAACATATATATTATCTTTTAGAATTATTATAATTGAAATAGAACTACTTTAACATCCATAATAATATTTAACGATATGGTTTTTACCAATGATTTATTTATAAGAAGATATATATTGGTAAAACACATTTCTAAAAAAAATGTGCCTTTACGAATAGATGTCCCCTTGCTGGAAAAATATAAATATTTTGTATGAGAGTGATGATGAAGAATATTGTATTTTTAAAGTATGTTTATCATTCTTATTTTGGGTTATTTCATTGTAAAAAGTGATTTTAAATTATTTCATATGCCCTTTTCCAACTGGGAATTGTTGATGAAATTAAGGAGATCATTCTGGTAGTTTTTGAAGAAAATTTCAGGCCTAGTCCTTTAATTTAAAAAAATTCAACATTTTATGGAACAAATAGAGTATAAGGTCTATATTTGATCCATGATAAATTCAATCAAAACAATAAAAATTGATTATAAAACCATGAATTTTTAATTAATAAATTTTTTATGTTTCTCCCATTAGGGAAACATTACTGACATGCTTTTAAATGAAATACAAGAGAACTATCAATATCCTATTAGAGAATTATTCAGAAATCTAATTATATGATTATGTCACATAGAGGATCCAAAATAGTAATTTTTATAACGAATAAAACTTTAGTAATTCAAACAAAATCATTTATATCAAACATATAACATTTTCATTGACCATTATCAACATATTCAAAGACCCAGTATTGTATTATAATTATTTGAGGTGATTTTTTGAAGTTTTATTCTGTCACGCCCCGAAAACAGTTACCTAGAGTCGGTGCATTATTACGTATCATTGTCATGATCCCCAGGAATCTGGTCCCTAAGTACCGATCAATTTAATATTCTTGGAAACACTACATATATTCATAATTCTTAAAATTAAATCATAAAATGAAAACTACAACAACATGTTATCTTCATATCCCCTCATATTATCCCTGCAGGTCATTAATAAAATACTTCTTCACATCTTGGGAAAAATAAAACATTGAAAGGGGTGATCTCATATGCTTAGTAATGATAACAATATAGCAGAAAATTTCATAAATAAGCATAAATATGTAAGGCAACGTATAACTAAAAAAATCCTTTTCAACATGAACTTCAGCATAATATGGCAGAAATAAAATGAAATAATTCCATTTACTTATTTACATAGATATTCTACTAGTCGAATAATCACATGCAATATCAATAACCACTTTCATAATGAAGGAATGCATAATGTCAGACTGTCATAACCACATAGTTAGGCCTCATGCCAAGACTACAAATAATATTTTGTCAAGGCCTTGTGCAAAGACACTAGTTTGTCTCATGAGACCTACCGATGCATCAAGGAGTTATAGTGGGCTCCACCTGTCACTTATTAAGTCCAATGCATTCCTCATATGACCGGGTTTAAACATAACATAAACATTCGTATTAAAACTTGCATACGAAATGTCAATATTTTCTCCATAAACCATTAATGGTATAAAAATAACACATCCACAGTCAAAAATATCACAAAACGTTCAATACAATAAGGAAGTTTTGTATCATAATTAATCAACTTCAAGTAATCTTAAAATCCATCAAACAATGTTGAAATAGATGAAATCAAAACTATTTGAGAGAAATATCTCTTTTTTTGAAATTATTTAAAAGTAAATAAGTATAAAATAAATCATTTACTTTGAAAATATTCTTATAATATTTTAATGTAAGCTTAAATGATTTTATAATGGCGTAAAATAGTTGCATCCCTCGTATAAGTTAAAAAAACATTATTACCTTAATTCTGTCGAAAAGGTTAAAAAGGACCTTGTTTGGAAATTGATGGAAAGGTTCCTTTATAAACTTGTTATAAAACGTAGACCAATGGTATAAATTACTTTAACCCATGTTATGTAAAATAGTAAGAATGATTTGAAATACATTTTTAAGAAACATGGATGTGGATGATAAAGAGGTCCCATTAGATAATTACGTATAAACAACCTCAGATAATGAAGAGATTGTGAAATAAAACCTTACCTTGTACTTTTCCTTGGTTGTAGGTAGTTTAACCTCCTGTATAATTTAAAAATAGTTGTTATTAAATTATAAATGAATCATATACATTAATATGATATCATATATGACCTTTTAACTTTTCTTTGTTAATAATATCTAATTATTATCGGCGTTTCGGGTGTTAACTTACTCGTTTTCTTTTATATGTTTGGTTACAGAAGCCATGTTTGTTATGGATAGGTTGTATCTTATTCATATAAAGAATTATATCAAGTACTTAAACATTTTTTTAGTCATAAAATGAGAATTATACTTGAATGGATACCATGGGGAAAGAATCTCATCGCGTTCGTGGAGACGGTAGTCCGTACGTACGCACGAGCGACAATATCAATTTTTTGATATTAAAATAATATATAATTGGATGGTATATAATATATACAAAATCATTATCATGTTATATTTATTATCTACATTAATTACACATCATTATTATACCCAACTATATAATAATGTTTTGAATAACAATTACACCACGACGTAGAGACGGTAAGCCGTATGTACGCACGTATGGTGACATGTCATTCAAAGGATGGATAGAATACTGAATATGGTTGTAACATATTTATAATAACATCATAGAATATTGAATATACTACAGTTATTATTTTATAATTTAAATAACAACGAAAGAATAAGTTTGAAGAAGAAAGGAACTTGAAAAAGGGTGGTGAAAACATTACCTCTTCTTCGGGTCCTTCCTTTTGATTTGATCAAAAGGGATCCTTAGGTTGGCTTTATGACTAAATTAATGCCTCTAGGATTATGGGAGTATAGTTTAGAGGGTATTCGGTTAGAGTTTAGCCGAACCAAAAGGCTTTGAAGGTATGATGAATTGGTTAGAAGTGGTGTCCTTTTATATGGGGGAGGAGGGGCTCTTTAGGAAAAACATAAATTATTAATTTATAATAAATTCATATTCGGTTTATAATGGCTCCAAAGTTTATTATTCAAAGTCTAATGTGGGTATGGGTCTATATCCATTCCACCAATAGATTTTAAATAGTTTTGGGTCATTATATAAACCTTATCTTTTAGTTTTAACTCTTAGTTAATTAGTTTTACATTTACAATGTCACTTTGTATTTTTATATTATATTGTTAATAAACATACTATATACATCCAAACAACCCCCAAGTGGTCCATTAATAATATTACTTTCATTATATAAGTCCTTTGGCTGAACCGTAGATTTTTAGGAATAGAATATCAATTAATAGTATAATATTTGTTTTAAAAACTCATTTATGTCAATTTTGACACTATTCAATAAATGATTTTTGTTAAAGTCTTAAAATTTTTATTAATTCTAAAAAAATTTATTTAATAAATCCTATCATGTAATATTAACCAATAAAATTTGTGGATATCATCAAAACGTTCAAATTATATTTATTTTAACATTTATAATACCAATTATTTGATTCTTTCATTAATAAGTAAAATACTGCATCATTATTGTGTCATGTATATTTTTAATTTTTCAATGTCTACAAATTATAAATAAAATACCATTATCTAGTAAATATTTTTATCTTTATAATTAATATTTATAGTCAAAAATATAATATATATATAACCCTATGTAAAAATTGTTTTTCTAAAAGATATATGCTTATGTCATTTTTGTATTTACTTTAACTTAATTAATATAAATTGTCATTATCACTTAGAAGTGAATCCATGGGGTCCCAAAATCGACCCAAAGATGTTCATGGTCGGACATGTATCAACCAATAGGGTTACGGCATGTTTTAGGGTAATTTATTATTATAATAATATTATTTGTTTACCCTTATTTACCGGATTTACCCTTTAACCATAGTAAATAAAATATTTACCAAAGTAATTATTCAAAATGTCTAAAAATAAAAGTTAACTATTTACAGAATTTTGAAATCCTGATTCCAAATATTGAATCCATTTTTTCAAATTCAAAACACAGAAGTGGCAGAAATTAATTTAAAATTAATTTTCGCTTTCAAAACAAAAAGCATGTTTTTAAGAAATAATAACTATCAAAAGATTGACACTTGTTTATGTCCGGATTAAATTTAAAATTACATCCAATGACCAAAATTTTATTAACTGGTAAAAATATATTCTAAATCTACTTTAAAACTACTCAAAATCATAATTTATCACTATTTGTTATTTCGATTAAAAAAGTTGTTTTTAATTAAAATTTATTAATTTTCACTATTCATCAAAATATGAAAGTTATCCGAAAAGTACCAAATTTTCACCCAAAGATAATTTAGATATTCTGAATCCAAAAATGAAGTACATTTTGAAATATAAAATTTATAAAATTTCAAAAAATAGGTATTACTATTCATAAAGACTAGTTTGATTGGTTGTGGAGTGTGTTAGAACTCGAAGTTGTGTACAACACACGCTACTGTATTATTCAAAGAGAAGCATACCGTGGAAGCTTGGGGTGTTACATTCTCCCCTAATTCAAATAATTTCATCCTCGAAATTTGTAATAATATTACTGCATAAAAATACTCGGGTGATTCTTCATCATAAGTTCCTCAGTTTCCCATGTTGCCTCTTCCATCTTATGGTTTCTCCATAGAACTTTTACCAGACGAGTTGTTCGGTTTCTCAGCACTTTTTCTCTCGTATCCCAATTCATTCTAGAATTTCAAAAGGTCTTATATACTTGGGAATCAATTTACCTTTCTTATCAAAAAGTATAACTCTCTTCCATGGAGATACCTTCAAGAAAACATGATCTCCCACCTGAAATTCAAAATCCTTCCTTTGGTTATCGGCATAGCTCTTATGCCTAATTTGAGATTCTTTAATGTGGTTTTGGAATACCTTCACCTTTTCCATCGTTTCCTCCACCAGTTCTGGGCCTACAAGTTTTCTTTCACCAATGTCATCCCAATAGGTTGGTGTGCGGCATCTCTTTCCATATAAAGCTTCATATGGTTCCATCTGAATACTTGAATGGAAGCTATTGTTATAAGAAAATTATACCAGAGGTAAATATTGATCCCACATACCCTGAAATTCAAGTGATCATGATCTCAACATGTCTTCTAAGGTTTGAATAGTTTGTTCTAATTGTCCATATGTTTGAGGGTGGTAGGCAGTGCTCAAACAAAGTTCAATATCCAAGGCCTTCTGAAGACTCTTCCAGAATCTTGAAGTAAAACGGGGGTCACGATTAGAAACAATCGATAGGGGTACTAAATGAAGTCTCACAACTTCATTAATATATATTCTTCCTAGACGTTCAAGTGGTAGATCTTCTCTTATAGAAATAAAATTTGCTGATATAGTAAGACAATCAACAATGACCCATATTGCATCGTTCCTTCTAGGAGTATTTGGTAGTCCCATGACAAAGTCCATCGTGATATTATCCCATTCCACTCAGGTATGGGAAGAGGTTGCATGACTCCTCTTGGATGTTGCCTTTCAGATTTCACTTGCTGAAAAACCATACATCTTCACACAAAATCAGAAATCTCCCTCTTCATGGTGTCCCACCAAAAATGTTCCTTCAAATCTCTATACATTTTGGTGCTCCCAGGGTGTATAGAGAAATTGGAACTATGATCATCATCTAACAATTCCCTTTTTAGATCAGGTATATCAGGAACAAAAAGTCTCCTCCCAAATTTCAAAATTCCATTTTCATACACAAAGTCACTCAATCTCCCATCATTCACCGCTTTAATCTTATTTTTAAACTCTTCATCATCAGCTTGAGAACTCTTTATCCTTTCTAGTAAATATGGTTTGGCAACCATTTGAATAAGTATCGATGTTTCACCTTCCATTTTTTTAAAAATATTGAGGTGTTATGACCTCTTTATTGAAACCAAAAAACTTCCAGTGAAAGGTACAAAATAGAACCAAGTGGTACATTGGAAAGACAGAACAAGAAATGTTACCCTGTTCTAGAGCGGGAGCTCATGCAATGGTAAGGAAGGCGCCCACCTTTTCCACGGGGGTGTTGACCCCTTCTTCCAGATCCACCACCTTCATCAACTGTGGGTTCTTTCGCATCTATGGGAGTCATGATAGATGTAGAAGGATCATCATTTAATCCAATTTCTTTATTATTTTCTATGAGCATATCAAATTGGTTAGAAATTATAACATTACAGCATACCTTCTCAAGAGGAGATGGGAAACTCCGCATGGGTATCAACCCTTCCTTTGGTGGGGAGGCTTCAAGATTGTCCAAATTCTTCTGTTCCACCACTTTTATCAAACCGCATTCATCAGGTAATCTCATAGGGGGACTAGAAAATAGATATTTAATCTGAAATGAAGGGGGGGTCTTTCCCAAGCTCAAGATTAGCATTGCAACATGTGTCCTCGGTAACAACATGGACCTTAGAAGTATCTGATTCTGGTGCTTTGGAATGGTAGTAATCTTTGAACTTAACCTTCTATGAGGTCGCAGCATCAAGAACTATCTTCCCCTTTCTCCATTTTAGAGCATGCATCTCCTGCCTAACTCTATCATCAACCACTTCTTGCACTGAGAGCTCCCTCTCCATTTGGATATCCTCCGAGTCTGATTCTATTCCTTCACATTCTATGCCATGGAATAGAGCATATTTGAAAGAAAGACATCTTTTATATTAATTCTTCACTTCAGAAATATCTGCCCAGCTAACCTTGATTGATCCATCCAATTGATGGGTGGAAGGAAGACCTTTATCTTGTATCAAAATTTGAGTTTCCATATGTCCAGGAGTCTGTAACTCAGACTAAAACACCCCAGTCTGAGCATTTTTAGAAGGATAATTCCGGCCAGTAAGAACCTGAGGTTCACCTTGGTATTTTTTTGAATGTGCATCATTCCCTTGGAAGGGTTTGAGGCTCTGTTTTCTTCTACATTGAGATTCGTTGTGCCCTTTAAGCATGAAATTGGCACATTTCATGCTGGAGTGACAGTTGGGCCTGGAGTGTCATATCATGCAGCACACTTCACAATATGGAGGCAGTTGTTCAAAAACAATTCTCAAGTTGATTTCGTCTTGTGGCATGGAGAGAATCACCTTATCAATCAAAGGGGATCCTAAATCAATTTCAACTAATATTCTATCAAAATGGCCAAAGAAAGCATTCTCGGTGGCTAGGTCCATTTGGATTGGAATACCTACTACAGAGGCAATGTCAAATAGACTCTCAGAGTGCCATAAGACCTAATTTAGTCCATAAATCTTGGCCCAGAATTGAGCAAAAATGTCCATAAAAGCATGAATACTAAAATTCAGATTCTATTCATAAATCCTAAGAGTTCCTGGTTTGAGGTTTATGGACCCAAAACCCTATGATCGGCCTTTCAGTTCAACAGAGGTGAATAACAAGTGGAAGAACCCCCGCCCCAACAAGACACATTTAAAATCACTGACGCCCCAAATCTTAGACAGTTAGGAAATATGCTCAAAAAATTTCCAGGCTTGCATACCCCTGGATAAAGAGATTCGAGTAATGAATGATATTTTGCAGAGTTATAACCATTGTAAGATCGCTTCATCTGAAGAAGACACATGCTCCGTGGAACCCTTTCTAATGATACATTGTGCAATGTGATTTTCCAGGAAGACAAAAGAGCTAGAAGGAAATCTCGAGGAAGAGAGACCACGTAACTGTACTTCAATCTGAACTTTGTTCATGTCCTTCGAGATCCGGGGAGCACTGAGATGTCAAAAATCATTGAGTAGTTCAAGCCATCTCCTTTGCCTCATTTTGAGTTCTTTCTGTGATAAAATATACTTCAAACTCTTGTGATCAGTATAAATCTCACATTTCTCACCATAGAGATAATTTCTCCATATCTTCAAAGAAAAGATCATAGCAGCTAACTCAATATTGTGAGTAGGATAGTTCTGCCCATGAATTTTTAGTTGTCATGATGTATAGGCAATAACCCTATCATTTTGCATGAGGACACAACCAAGTCCATTCATTGATGCATCACTATAAATAACGAACCCATCATTCCCTGGTGGTAGAGTCAATATAGGATAATTGACTAATATTCTCTTCAGTTCTTCAAAAAATTATTCACACTCTTTTGTCCAAACAAATTTAACCCCTTTACGTGTGAGATTTGTTAATGGGTTATCCAACTGAGCAACATTCTGGACGAAATGTCGATAATAACCTGCTAAACCAATAAAATTTCGTACCTCAGTTATACTCATCGGTGCTGACCATTCTTGGATTGCCTTGGTCTTAGAAGGATCAATAGAGATTTCATCCTTAGAGACAATATGGAAAAGAAAATAAATCTCATGAATCCAGAATTCACCCTTGCTAAACTTCTCATATAATTCATGTCTTCTAAGATTCTTCAGGATAATGTGCATGTGATTTTCATGATCTTCTTAGATTTTGGAGTATACAAAGATATCATCAATAAATACCACCACAAAATCATCGAGATAATCCTTGAAAACTCTATTCATTAGATCCATGAATACAAAGTGTGCATTAGTCAATCCAAAATGAATTACTGTAAACTTTGTAATTCCCATACATGGTTCGAAATGCTGTCTTCAGAATTTCTTCCTTCTTTACACACAACTGATGGTATCCATATCAAAGGTCAATCTTTGAAAAGTATTCAGCTCCATGAAGTTGTTCGAATAAATCATCAATGTGGGGTAGGGGATACTTTTCCTTATTGTTATAGAATTAATCTACATGTATTCAATGAACAACCTCATAGATCCATCTTTATTATTAACAAAAATAACAGGGGATCCCTGTGGAGAAACACTAGGGAGAATAAATCCCTTATTACTCAATTCCTCTAGTTGTTTCATTAGTTCAACTAATTCCATAATGTCCATTCTATAAGGGGTCTTCGATATGGGCATTGAACCAGGAATTAAATCAATGGAAAACTCAATTTCCCGTTTTGGAGAATGTCCAGGTATGTCTTCCTGAAACACATCTACATATTCTTTCACAATAGGTACATCCCCTATTTGAACATTCATTTCCTCGCCCATCGTTATTTCTTCTTCTTCATCCCCGATAATTGAATTTAGTTGAGCTACTGGGGGTGGATATAGATAGGAATGAGGTGGTGATGATTCTTCTCTAAAGATAAGGTGTTCCTTATCATCATCATCAAAAATCGCAACCTCCTCCTTCTTAAAATAAATCTTCGCATCGTGCACTAGTGCAGAAAACGTTATTTACGTCACCATTTTTTACGTCAGTTATATATAACTGACGTGATAATCTGTGAAACACAGTTTTTTATGTCGGTTATTTTATAACCGATGTAACAAATGCGGTGTGTATATTTTTAATGTCGGTTATTTTAATAACTGATGTTACAAGTCACGTGTGTTCGGTTTTTACGTCGGTTATAAATTAACCGATGTAAAAAACAAAAGTGCGGGGGTTTTTTACATCGGTAATTCGATAACCGATGTAAAAAATGAGATATCTACGAGTTTTTTACGTCGATTATAAAATAACCGACATAAAAAACCAAAACGCGGGGGGTTTTTTATGTCGGTTATAAAATAACCGACGTAAATAACGTGGCTTTTGAGGCCTTTTTTACGTCGGATATTTTAAAACTGACATAACAAAACAACGCACAGAACATTTTTTACGTCAGTTATACAATACCCGACTTAAAAAATTATGATTTTTTATTTCTTTTTTACGTCGGTTATAGAATAACTGGCGTAAAAAACCAACACACGGATTTTTTTACGTCAGTTATAAAATAACCGACGTAAAAAAGATGTATCTGATACATTTATAACATCGGTTATTATAATAACCGACGTTATAAATGTAAAAAATTGTTTATAACGCCGTTTATTAAATAACCAACTTTATAAAACATTTAAAAAATTAACAAGCCCTGTGGATTGTCATTTATGATTTTTCGATCGACAGTCCGGCGGCTTGTCTCTCTCGCGCAGTAAACCCTAATCAACTCGTCGATCTCACTTTGTTAAACTCGTTTTGCCTTCATCGTTTATCATATTTACTCTCCTCAGATCTATAATCTTAAGTCGCATCACTCAAGTAATCCTTCCACGAATTTATTTCATTCATTTTTTTCGGATAGTCTATATTTATGTTTTGGGATTTTTGTGTTTAAACTAGGTAAGATTCTTCTATTTCTAACCCTCTTACCTCTTTTATTCCATCATCATCTTGTTAATCCTCTCTAGATATATTAGATCGGCTCGCAATATTCATGTAAGCCTCAACTACTTCTATTTAGTTTGTTTTTGTTTCGTGAATGCCCGACATTGACGGTAATTTTTGTTTTCATTGACAAATAATGATCTCATTCACCTATATTACTGCATAGAATGGTTATTGATTAAATATACGAATTTGGAAATGATATTTCATGTGTTGTTGCTACTTATGTTTGTCCTCTTTTATATGAGAATCTATTAGACATATAATGTAATGGTTTTTGACCTCTATGGCCCTTTGATGCATCGCTATGTCTCATGATTCCAATTTAAAATGGGTTATGCTGTGGGCTTACCCTAGTATTTTTTGAGGCCTTGGCCAAGGCCTCGACAAAGTGTTTAAGATTTCTAGAATTATCCATTACCTCATTATGATATTAGTTATCGAGAAAACTTTTGATCATTTGACTAGTTGAATATCAATGGTTATTTTTAATTATCATACGTTTATTTAAGTATCCATATTTATTAATATTTAATTCCATCTATTTCATTTGGAAGTATATATTAAATTCATGTGTTTTTAGTTGTTCACCATGCCCAGTTTTTATATGTAAACCATTGTTTGGGGGGTTGTCCGGGGGGGTGGGGGCTGTCCAGAGGGTTGGGGGTGTCCATGGGGTGTCCAAGGGGGTGGGTGGGTGTGGGGGGTTGTCCATGGGGGTGGAGGCCTGTCCAGATGGTTTTGGGGGTTGTCCGAGGGGTGGGGGTTGTCCAGAGGGTTGGGGGTGTTCAGGGGGTGTCCAAGGGAGTCGAGGTGGGGGTGGTGTCCAGGAGGGGTGGGGGTGTTGTCTAGAGGGGTGGGGTGTTGTCCAGGGGGTGGGGGGCTATCCAAAGGTTTTGGGGGTGTCCAGTGGGGTGTCCAAGGGGTTAGGGGGTGGGGGTGGTGTCCAGGAGGGGTGGGGTGTTGTCTAGAGGGGTGGGGGGCTGTCCAGAGGGTTGGGGGATATCCAGAGGGTTGTGGGTGTCCAGGGGGGTGTCCAAGGGGGTGGGTGGGTGTGGGGGGTTGTCCAGAGGGGGTGGCGGCCTGTCCAGAGGGTTTTGGGGGTTGGTCGGGGGGTGGGGGTTGTCCAGAGGGTTGGGCATGTCCAGGGGGTGTCCAAGGGGGTGGGTGTGTGTGGGGGCACTGTCCAGGGGGGTGGGGGCCTGTTGAGAAGGTTTTGGGGGTTGTCCGGGGGGTGGGGTTGTCCAGAGGGTTTGGGGTGTCTAGCGGGGTTGTCCAAGGGGGTAGGGGGTGAGGGTGGTGTCCATGAGGGGTGGGGATGTTGTATAGAGGGGAAGGGACTGTCCAGGGGTGGGGTTTATCCAGAGGATTGGGGTGTCTGGGGGGTGTCCATGGGGGTGGGTGGGTGTGGGTGGATGTCTACGGGGGTGGGGGCCTGTCCAGAGGGTTTTGGGGGTTGTCCGGGGGTGGGGGTTGTCCAGAGGGTTGGGGGTGTCCAGGGGGATTGACTACTGCATCGTGGTTTATGAGATTATGACATGATTATTGTGGCGTGATGATTGGATTTACATTTTGATTTTATCCATCTGAATTTTTATTTTAAATATGATTTGATTCTCAGGTTTACTCCATTTTCTCCAATTTTCTATCAACCATGTAGGCGCCATGGTTTTCTTTAATTCAATGGAATTTAAAAATGTTATATTTAACTATATTTTTCTTTAATAATAATATTCAATCATATTTTTTAAATATGAATAGATTTGTTTTATATTTCAAAATTGTTTTACATTCAAATTATGATTTTTTTCATATAAACATATATTTGTCTTATCTTAAAAATATATTTTTTTTTAATATTTGTTATAGGTAATAATGAGTCGAAGTTGGATTACGACACATCGAATGAGCAATGAATATGAGGAAGGTGTTGATGCCTTTTTGGAATTTTTTAAACAAAATGTTCCAAGTAGTGACATTTTGTTCTGTCGATGCCTAAAATGTTTAAATATGAAGAAGTTGAAAAGTAGAGAGATAAAAGATCATCTGAAATGTCATGGTTTTAATCTGAGTTACAGCCCTTGGATTTGTAATGGTGAAACTGGACGAAATGTCACTAATGATTATGATTCACAAGATGGTAACTCCGATGGAATTGAAGAAATGATTTGCGATATTGTAGCAGAACAAATTGAGATAGAAACCACTATTGCGCGTCTATATGGTGATGCAGAAAAACCATTATATCCTGGTTGTACAGATTTTACGGTTTTGTAGGTGGTGTTAAGATTGATTAAACTGAAGGCGAAACATGGATGGAGTGACAAAAGTTTTACAGATCTTCTACAATTGATGAAAGACATTCTTCCAAAAGATAACGATCTTCCAGATTCACATTACAAGGCCAAGAAAATATTATGCCCGATGGGATTGGGATACAAGAAAATAAATGCTTTTACGAATGACTGCATTATATATAGGAAGTAATATGAATTTCTGTCAGAGTGTCCTAAATGTGGGACAACATGGTATAAGGTGAAAGAAAAATCACAGGCTGATGTAGAGATTACAAAGCTCTCTTCAAAGGTATTTTGGTATCTTCCTATAATTCATCATTTCAAATGTTTATTTTCTAATTCACATGATGAAAAAAGGTTAAGATGGCATGGTGATGAGCGAGTATGTGATGGAAAAATATTCCATCCAGCTGATTGTCCACAATGGAAGAAAATTGATGCGTAGTATTCTATATTTGGGAATTAAATAAGAAATCTTAGATTAGGGTTGTGCACAGATGGAATGAATCCATACTGAAACCTCAGTAGCACACATAGTTCATAGACTGTTTTATTGGTAATTTAAAACCTCTCTCTTGAATTTTGTATGAAGAGAAAATATTTCATGTTGAGTATATTGATCTCTGGTCCAAAGCAACCCGGTAATGATATTGATGTTTACTTGTCACCATTGATTGATGATTTGAAACTGTTATGGGATGATGGTATTATGGTGTATGATTCTTATAAAATGGAATATTTTCAACTGCATGCAGTGCTTCTGTTCACTATAAATGACTTCCCAGTGTATGGAAATTTGTCTGGATATAGTGTTAAAGGGCATAAAGAATGTCCAATTTGCGAAGAACATACGTCATATTGTCAATTGTATCATGGATGGAAAATGGTGTACATGGGTCATCTAAAGTTTTTACCTATGGATCACCCTTATATAAGACTAAAAAAGGCATTCAATGGCTTATATGAATTTGATACTGCTCCAAAACCTTTTCCCCCGGATCTGTATTTTGAGAGGGTGAAAAAACTTGATGTGACATTGGGAAAGACATAGAAATCTGGTAATGATAGACATATTTGTAAGAAAAGGTCAATATTTTTTGAGCTACTATATTGGAGGTATCATGAAGTTAAACATAGTATTGATGTCACGCACGTGGAGAAGAATATATGTGATTGTTTGAATAGAACATTGTTAGATAGTAAAGGAAAGAATAAAGATGGGTTGAATGTAAGATTAGACTTACTATCAATGGGAATACGTTTAGAGTTAGCTCCCACTCTTAAAGGAAGACGAACATTTCTTCCCCCGGCTTGTCATTCATTATCGAATAGGGAGAAAATTAGCTTTTTTCAGTGTATTCATGATATCAACGTGTCTCAACGTTATTCTTCAAATGTAAAAAAAAATTTCTCATTGAAGGACTTGAAGTTGATAGGTATGAAATCACATGATTATGACGTTATGATGCAAAAAATTCTACTAGTTGCATTGCGTGGAATATTTCTCATTCGTGTCAGAAAGACTATGATGAAGTTGTGTTATTTTTTCAATTCAATTTGTAACAAGGAGATTGATGTGAATGCTTTGAAAATTTTGAAAAGGATGCAGTTTTTATACTTTTTCAATTGGAAATGTATTTTCCTCCAACTGTTTTTGATATAATGGTGCCTTTAATGATTCATCTGGTTTGAGAAATAAAGCTTTGTGGACCTGTATATTTTCGTTGGATGTATCCTTTGGAAAGGTATATGAAAATATTAAACGGGTATGTTAAAAATCCATATCGACCTAAAGCCTCCATTATCGAAAAGTATATTTCTGAGGAGGTAGTAGAGCTTTGTATGAGCTACTTGGATGTGGCGCAACACATAGGTTGGCCTCCATCTCCCCATGAACGAGTTAGTAATGAGGGAAAGGGGATTCATGTCTTGAAAGTCAACTCATTGTCAGCTGAACGGATGAAGAAGTTAGAATCATACATCTTGAATAACATATCTGATGCTCAACTGTATATCACATTGCATATTAGTGAGTTGAAACAATGTCATCCATAGAAGAAAGAAATGTGGATTTTGAATGAGCACACCAAAAAAAAAATTTCATGGATTAAAAAGACTTTGCTTGGTAGATCAGATGTATCAGAGACATTAAAATTGATAGTGGGTGGTCCATGTTTAAATGTGATAACATGGTCCGGTTATGACATTATTGGATATACATTTCATACGAAAGCTCAGGACAACAGAAGTGCAGTTCAGAATAGTGGTGTATTGGTGTTTGCAGAAGCAATGCATTTTTTGAGTGCTGAGGAAAAAAACTCAATTTCTGCATCAAGTGCATATTATGGAGTTATTGAAGACATATGGGAGGTTGATTACTTTAAAATTAAAGTTCCTGTTTTTAACTGTAAATGGTTTATCGGTAACAAAAGTGTCAGACACGATGAATTTGGAATGACACTTGTTAATCTGAATATATTGGAAGACACATATGATTCTTTTATAATGGAAACACATGCCAAACAAATTTTCTATGTAGTAGATCAATCAGATATGCAGTGGGTTGTTGTTTTACAAGGGAAAAACAATATGTTGTTGTGGATGAAGTTGATGAAGATGATGATTTATGTGAGATCCCTACTTCTATGGAAATATTAATAGAACGTAATGATGAGCATGTTGAAGACATGGTTTGTGCCATAAGGAACGATCACGACGAAGGAATTTGGGAAAACAATCCATTTTTACATTCCTAAAATTATAGGTAACATATGTTTATTTCTTGTTTACATTTATTTTTTTTCAAAAATGTTAGATGTTGTAAGTTTTTTATTTATTAAAACATGTTTTAAAACAAAATAAGTATAAGTTTTTGTTTTTTTAAGTTTGTTTAGTTTACTTTATCATGTTTACCATTACATGAATTATATATCTATTATTTTTGTTCAACGAAAATTACTTTACCATGTTTACCAGATTTTCCATGTTTACCATGTTTACCATCTTGACCACCTTTACCATCTTTACCATTGTTTAACATGCTTACCATATTACCAATGTTTACTATTACGTAACTTAGTACACTTTTCTATTTTCTGATTACAATAGTATTAAAATATTTTAATTTGTATATTTTTGAACTAACATTTGTTTTTTTGATTTGAAGGATAATGACAGATCATTCAGTTGATCAAACACATGATTCTGGAGATGAGCATATTGGTCATACCTCTGGGAAGGAACATTCACATGCTCCTATTATGACAAATATTTCTAAGGTTGTTAAACGTGGGTGCACACGTTTACCGAAATTATCAATTTCCCGTACACAGGATCAAAGGATAGTCATTGAGTTTGATGATGATGTTATTCCTATAGGTCCAAATGCAAAAGATTTTAAGATTTTTGTAGCAAATAAGGCTAGGAGAAAAGTAAGCATTCTGTATGATGACTGGAGAAGTGTGGATAAAGCGATAATCTCTCTGTTATGGGAGAAGATTTTGGTAAGATCTTTTTCTATTGTTTGAATATTCTTTAAATGTTTCTAGAATATATAATATGTTTAACCTCTTCATTATCTGATGACATTTGATATTCCTAAAATTGGAGGAGTCAGGAAGAAATATTTATCATTGGCTTCCAGGAGATGGAGGTATTTCAAATCAACCCTCTCATATGATTTCATTTATGGTCATAGGAGTCATGAAAATCCATGTCGTATATATCCTTTTATAGATGAAGACACATAGAGACAGTTTTTTGAATGTAGAAGAAAAGAGTCATTTTTGGTAAGGGTAGTGTAGACTTTTATAATATTTCTTATATAAATGATCTTATTAACGTTTTGTTAATGATTTCTTATTCATAATTTATAGAAAACAAGGAAATCTCATTAGGAGATCCAATCTAAAAATGTATACCCTCATAGTTTATCTCGGGGAGGGTATGCATTATTCGAAGAAAAATTGATGGCGGGAAAATTTCAACAACTAAGAGCTGAGTCTTCAAGCTCTGGAGAGGTGGCCCCTCCATCCCCTCCTTCTAGACATGAAAAAAGGAAGAGAGCTCGAAAGGAAAAAAATGGCAATATATTTCGGATGAATCGAGAATCGTAGCTGAGAGGATTGTAAGATATATATTTTATTTATTTAAGTTAACCATTTTCTTCATAAAATTTCAATAATTACAGAAATGTTCAATTAATTAATATAGGACTCTCTTGAGGAGCAGAGTTCAACATGGGACATTTACAGCTACTGGGAGGAAGATATTTTATCTGTAGCATTGGGAAGGCCCGAACATCATGGTTGTGTAAGAGGATATCTGGTAGGGTATATCGGTAAGAAAATTGTTGCCACGTTCTTCAACTTCAAACGTTGAGGGGGCTTATAAAAAAATAGAATCCTTGGAGGCTGAAGTTCTTAATATTAATGAGACGATGGAGGACAAGATTAGAGCGTCGGTGCAGTCTATGTTTGCAGACATGCAAAGACAATTTCAGACTGCAGCTCCTACTCCTACACCTCCCCCTACAGACCCCATTATTTATCCTCCACCTCCGCCAGTAGCTCCCACTCCCCCACCTCCGCCTACTAACCACATTTTTTTTCCTACTCCTCTGCCGAAACTTCCTACTTATTGTGAGTTGTATGTTGATGATTCTCAACATCATATAGTAGCATATGGGTTGGTATATTTTATAGGAGATACAGTTCATCATCAACAATTAGAGGTAGAGAATCAAAGGGTCACTGTACAGGATATTATAGATAGATCAGCTCGGGTACCATTACCTACAGATGAGGTGGTGACAGTTGGACATAATATCAGCCATTTTTTAATTTGGCCATCCAGACTTCTTCGACTCATTACCATAGAGTTATTAATGTTATATCTTTTATTTTATTTTATTTTTATTAAAATTGTTTTATCATTTGAAAACTAATATATTTTTCAATTTATTTTTATAGGATACTTCAAAGGTAAATAAATATTGTATAGACAACAACAAACAAAAATGGCTATGAAATCAGATACAGATTCTAGTAGTCTTGACAGATTGTCAAGATATTCAAATTTTTTGGCGGGTCATTATGAGTTTCCAATGGAAACTCATGTTTGTGGACGTGAAATAAATGTAGGGATTATGAAAAATGATATCATGGAGATTGTTACTAGAGATAAGTTGGGCATCAATGTGGTGAAAATTTTTCCATGTAAGTCTTAAGACCTTTTCCTTGCATTATATTTATTAAAAATGTATACTTATGTCTGTTTTGTATTAGGTATCTTTATAAAATTTGTGAGAGTAATGAGCTGACAGATGTATATGGATTCATGGACCCATAATTGATTTCCCCTGAAGCATGTGCATTGGATGAGGAACATAGAATGCGTTATATTGCTGAAAGACTTGAAAAGAATATAGTCACACAATGTTGGATGATTCCTTTCTGTGAGTGGTATGAAACCCATCTCTCTCAAAGAGTTAAATATCTTTTAACATAAAAAACCACTAACGTTAAATTTCCTTTTATCAGTGATCATTGGATGTTATGGGTTTTTTTCCCAAGGGAGAAAGCACTTTATTAGATATGCTATGTCCATGATGATGTGTGGTAAAGTATTAAGAATATATTGAAAAATAATTTTCAATTTCTCAATTGTTTTATATATTTTAATGATTTTTTTATTTACCCCATTAGTATTATTTTCTAATAGGTCATGGGCCTAATTTCGAAAAAACACAAAGAAAAAGAATGCAAAGATCAAATATGTAAATGTGAAGGTAAATATCCATTTATAATTTGTACTTTTTGATTTATTACATTAAAATAATATACTGAATTTACACTCATTCAAACAGAATTTTCATGAACAACAAGGTGTCATCGAATGCGGATACTATATGTTAAGAATTATGTATGAAATAATAACAACTGGGACAGTTGTGAATTTTGACCTGGTAAGATTTCCTCTTAAACATTGCCATAATATTTCAATTTGATTTACTCATTATACACGTTAACTACTATCCTTTTCATTTGTAGCTTTTTTATGACCCTCAACCCTATAATTTTGAAGACATCAAACACTTAAAAGTGGAGTGGTCAAATTATTTTACAGGTTTGATTAACTTTTAGTTGTTTGTAGTGTAAAATGTAGTTTTGAATATTGTTGTTGTAATTATGTATTTGGTAGTCGTTTAGGTTGGATTTAGTTTTTTTTATGTTGACAGTGTAAGTTTTAAATGTTATATATGTGAATGTTTAATTTTTCTCTACTTCTTGTTTTGGTCTACTTATGATGGTTTTTCTGGTATGGATTCTGGTCTGGGGGGGGGGGAGGGGTTTCAAGGGTGTGGGGGGTGTTCAGTGGGGTTGGTGGTGTCCAGGGGTCTGGGAGGGCTGTCCGATGGGGTGGGGGGTATACATGAGGGTGGGGGTTGTCGAAGGGTATTTGGGGATGTCCAGGGGGTTGGGGGCAGTCCTGGGGTGTGGTGGGGGCTCTAATGGGGTGGGGGAGGGATGTCCATGGTGTGGGGGTATACATGAGGGTGGGGGGGTTGTTCCGGGGTGTTTGGAGCTGTCCAGGGGGTCGGGGCAGTCCAGGGGTGTGGTGGAGGCTATTAAGTGGGGTGAGGGGTGCTGTTCAGGAGGGTGGGGGTTGTAGAGGGGTGTTTGGGGATGTTCAGGGGGTCGGGGCAGTCCAGGGGTGTAGCGGGGGCTCCAATGGGGTGGGGCTGTCAAGTGGGGTGAGGGGGTGAGGGGGTGTTGTTCAGGAGGGTAGGGGGCAGTCTAGGGGTCTGGTGGGGGCTCCAATGGGGTGGGGGGATGTCCAGGGTGTGGGGGTATACATGAGGGTGGGGGGAGGGGGGGTTGTCCCAGGGTGTTTGGAGCTGGCCAGGGGGTCGGGGGAAGTCCAGGGGTGTGGTGGGGGCTGTCAAGTGGGGTGAGGGGGTGAGGGGGTACTATTCAGGAGGGTTGGGGTTGTCGATGGGTGTTTTGGGCTATCCAGGGGGGTCGGGGCAGTCCAGGGGTGTGGTGGGGGCTGTCAAGTGGGTTGAGGGGGTGAGGGGGTGCTGTTCAGGAGGGTGGGGGTTGTCCAGGGGTGTTTGGGGCTGTCCAGGGGGTCGGGGCAGTCTAGGGGTGTGGTGGGGGCTCTAATGGGGTGGGGGAGGGCTGTACAGGGGGTATACATAAGGTTGGGGGCTATCAAGTGGGGTAAGTTTAATATGTTATCAATTTAAATGCTTAAATTTGTTTTAGTTCATGTTTTGATCTCCTTCTGTTTTTGTTGTACGAATTCTTGATTTGGTTTCTGGTTGATTTTAGGGGAGAGCAGAGGACTGTAGTCGATTTTTTAAAAAAAAATTGTCTTCCACGTCGGTTATTTTATAACCGACGTGATAAAGAAATCGACAAGGGTTTATCACGTCGGTTTTTTCATAACCGAAGTGATAAACACACGTGGCATGGTTTATCACATCGGTTATGTAATAACCAATGTGATAAAGGACC
Organism: Viscum album; assembly: GCA_963277665.1. Classification (NCBI taxonomy): domain Eukaryota; kingdom Viridiplantae; phylum Streptophyta; class Magnoliopsida; order Santalales; family Viscaceae; genus Viscum; species Viscum album. The sequence continues at coordinate 1,613,790,330 of OY728161.1, forward strand.
TGGGAAATGATTTATCACGTCGGTTAATCAATAACTGAAGTGATAAAAGGCCTGGGAAATGGTTTATCACGTCGGTTATTAAATAACTGACGTGATAAACCATTTCCCAGGCCTTTTATCAAGTCAGTTATTGATTATCCGACCTGATAACCCCCCCCCCCCTCAGACTGGTTTAGCACGTCGGTTATTTAACAACTGACATGATAAACCATCGCCAAAGAGTTTATCACGTCGGTTATTCAATAACCCACCTGATAAACTCCCCCGAATATGTTTATAACATCGGTTATTTTATAACCGACATGATAAAGCCACCCCCCTCAGTTTATCACGGTGGTTATATAATAACTGACGTTATAAACCCCCCCCCCCCCGATTTTTTCACATCGGTTATTAATTAACCGATATGATAAACACCGCGATGTTATGTTTGTTACGTCGGTTTTTAAAAAACCGACCTAAAAAACATTATTTATAACATCGTCTGTATTAACGTTGGCTAAAAACCGACATAAAAAAATGAAAAATAACCGACGTAAATTACGTTTTCTGCACTAGTGGTGGTTTGAAATCCATTCCATAACAAGGATTATATTAAAATCAATCATGGGTATGACGATGAGATCAGCAGATAAAGAACATTTATATGCCTTAATGGGGACTGATTTACAAAACTTTTTAGCAATGATACTTCCCTTAAGAGTTTTAACTGACAACTCCCTTATTAGATCAAATTGGAAATATCTAATTTTCTTAGCAAACTTGGAAGATATGAAACAATGGATGATCTAGAATCAAATAATTCATTTTTTATACTTGAGGAAACCATTAAATTACCTTCCAACACGTCTTTAAGAGATTCTACCTCAGAAATAGTGATAACATAATCTTGGCCTTGATCCCTTGGCCTTTTCTGAGGTAAGTTCCCCTAACGCTTAGGAAATTCATTTACATAATGTCCCATCTCCCAGCAGTTGTAGCATTGAACATCGATAGCTTCTTTCTTCCATTTGAAATCATGAGCTTGGTGGCCTTTTTCACCACACTTGTAATAGACTCCCATTCCTTTCAAGAAAGTACCGGGGTGTTTCTTCCCACATTTTCCGCATGATGGATATTCAACTTTTCCCTTCTTCCCCTTATTTCCATTTCTAGAGTGATCAGCAGATCTTTTCCTCTCTTGCTTTGCTTTAAAGTTGTAATACTTAGGGAATTCCTTTTCCGTCTTGATAGCACACGAGACAATATCTTCGTATAATGAGAAGGTTTGTGAGACTAATGCTCAACGAAGAAACAGTTTTAACCTATCAAAGAAATGATCAATCTTACTTCTTGGGTTATGTATATAATCTGTATCATACCTTTGTAACATTGTAAAGTTATCCTCATAATTTGTGACATTATCATCCTCCTTTTGTCTCAGAATCAGAGATTTCCTTTCCATATCTGCTTAGTGGTCGCGAGAAAAGTATTTTTCTAAGAACATCTCTTTTAACTCCCTCTATTCCATATTTGATACTTCATCATCTTCCTTCGTGTTTTGAATCAATGACCACCATTGGTCAGCATATCCAGTGAGGCGATAAACTTCCATGATAACTTTTTCCCTTTAGCTACTTCCCAAGGAATGGAATATTTTCTCGAAGTAATTTATCCATTGCTCAGCTACTAAGGGATTTGTACTCCCATTGAATGTTGGTGGCTATTTCCTCATGAAGTGATCTAACATTGATCCTTTACGCTGTGGATTAGGGTGCTCCATACGGGTAAGGTTATTATTCATAACATGAGTGAGTTGTCTCAGTATGGTGATTAGCTAATCAGCACCAGTTTCATCACTAGCTCCACTATAATTATCTTGAACCGGAGGGAAATCCCTACATGGGGTGTGTGCATTGATATGGTTTCCATTCCTTCCACTAGGCTCTATTTCTAAACAATGGAATAAACTAGATCAGTTTATGAATCAAAATACATAATTCCATACTTGTAAAACACTTAACATAAATTGAATAGTTTATGGATATAATCCATAGTCATAAAAACTTTTTATTTGAGGAAGTATATACTCAATACCCTTCATAATGGTTTGTAAAGAAAATGAGAATTATCCTAAGAATATCCTCTGGGAGTGTCATAACCAAGAGTGCAGCAAGGCCCGTTGTTGTGCACTAGGATATCCCGAGTCAAGCCCGAAACTCCTTTTCAGAGTTTTCACTCCTAGGTACATCTGTGCCAGATCCGCCTCTACCTGCTCGTATCCATACAGGGATTTATTGCTTGGAAAACTCCCAAAATCTCTACAATACCAAAATTCTAGGAAGTTATTTTATACTAATTCTCAAAGTTCATCTTAGATCTATGTTCTCTAATCAGAGTTTATCTAAATCTAGCTTCCTAGGTTTGTACTAAACTTCCTCTGATACCAACTGTAACGCCCCAACCCCAGTCACCCAGAGTCGGTGCATTATTACGTATCATTGGCATGATCACCATGAATCATGTCCCGAAGGACCGATCAGTTTAGTATTCTTGAAAACACTAGATATATTCATAAGTCTTAAAAATACATCATAAAATGAAAACTACAACAACATATTGTCTTCATATCCCCTCATACTATCCCTACATGACATTCATAAAATACTTCTTCACATCCTGGGAAAAATAAAACATTGAAAGGGGTGAGCTCAGATTCTTAGTAAGGATAACAATATAGTGGAAACTTTTATAAATAAGTATAAACATTTAAGGCAATGTATAACTAAAACAAATGCATTTTCAACATGAACTTCAGCATAATATGGAATAAATAAAATGAAATAATGCCATTTACTTATTCACATGGATATTCTACTAGTCGAATAATCACATGCAATATCAATAACCACTTTCATAATAATGGAATGCATAATGCCATACTATCATAACCACATAGTCAAGGCCTTGTGCCAAGACTACAAATAAGATTTTGTAAAGGCCATGTGAAAAGACACTAGTTTGTCTCATGAGACCAACCGATGCATCGAGGAGCTATAGCAGGCACCACCCGTCACTTATTAAGTCCAATGCATTCCTCAAATGAACAGTTTTAAACATAACATAAACATTCATATTAAAACTAGCATATGAAATGTCAATACTTTCTCCATAAACCATGAATGGTATAAAAATAACAAATCCACTGTCAAACATATCACAAAACTTTCAATACAATAAGGAAGTTTTGTATCCTAATGAATCAACTTCAAATAATCTCAAAATCCATCAAAGGATGTTGACATAGATGAAATCAAAACTATTTGAGACAAATATATCTTTTTTTGAAATTATTTAAAAGTCAAATAATTATAAAATAAAAAATTTACATTGAAAATATTCTTATAAGCTTGTAAGGTAAGCTTTGACGATTTTATAACAGCGTAAAATAGCCACATCCACATTATAATTTAAAAAAACATGCTTTCCCTAATTCTATCGAAAAGGTTAAAAAGGACCTTATTTTGAAAATGACGGTAAGATTCCTTTATAAACTTCTTATAAAAAGTAAAACAAGGGTATAAATGACTTTAGCCCATGTTTTATAAAATAGTATGAATGATTTGAAATACATTTTTAAGAAACATGGATGTGTATGATAAAGAGGTCCCAGTAGATAATTACGTATAAACAACCTCGAATAATGAAGAGATTGTGAAATAAACCCTTAACTTGTACTTTTCCTTAGTTGTGGGTAGTTTAACCTCCTGTATAATTGTGAAAGAGTTGTTATTAAATTATACAATAGTCATATACATTAATATGACATCATATATGATCTTTTAACATTTCTTTTATAATAATATCTTATTAATATCGTCATTTCGGGTGTTAACTTACTCGTTTTCTTTTATATGTTTTGTTACATAAGCCATGTTTGTTATGGATATGTTGTATCTTATTAATATACAGAATTATATCAAGTCCTTAAACAATTTTTTAATCATAAAATGAGAATTAGACTTGAATGGATACCATGGGGAATGAATCCCATCGCGTTCGTGGAGACGGTAGTCCGTACGTACGCACGAGCGACAATATCATTATTTTCATATTAAAATAATATATAATTGGATGGTATATAATATATAAAAAATCATTATCATGTTATATTTATTATTTACATGAATATTACATCATTCTTATACCCATCTAAATAATAATGTTTTGAATAACAATTACACCACGACGTGGAGACGGTAAGTCGTACGTACGCACGTATGGTGACATGTCATTCAAAGGATGGATAGAATACTGAATATGGTTGTACCATATTTATAATAACATCACAGTATATAGAATATACTGGAGTTATTATTTTATAATGTAAATAACAATGAAAGAAGAAGTTTGAAAAAGAAAGGAACTTGAAAAAGGGTGGTGAAAACATTACCTCTTCTTCGGGTTCTTTTTTTGATTTGATCAAAAGAGATCCTTAGGTTGGATTTATGACTAACGTAAGGCCTCTAGGATTAAGGTATGATATTTTAGAGGGTATTTGGGTAGAGTTTGTTCTAATAAAAATTCTATTAAGGTGTGACGAATTGGTTATAAGTGGTGTCCTTTTATAAGGGGGGGAGAGGCTCTTTAGGAAAAACTTAAAGAATTAATTTATAATAAATTCAAATTAAGTTTCTAATGGCTTAAAAGTGGATTATTCAAAGTATACAGTGGGTATGGGTCGAAATAATTTCAACAAATAGATTTTAGACAGCTTTTGGTCATTATATTAACTTTATCTTTTAGTTTTAACTCGTAGTTAATTAGTTTGACATTTACCATGTCACTTTGTATTTTTATATTATATAGTTAATAAACATACTATATACATCAAATATACCCCCAAGTGGTCCATTAATAATACACATATCATTATATAAGTCCTTTTTCTGATCCTTAGATTTTTACGAATAGAATATCAATTAATAATATAATATTTGTTTTAAAAACTCATTTATGTCAATTTTGACACTATTCAATAATTGATTTTTGTTAAAGTTTTAACAACTTTATTAATTCAAAAAAATCATTTAAGAAATAATAACATGTCATATTAACCAATAAAATTAGTGTATGTCATCAAAACTTTCAAATTATATTTATTTTAACATTTATAAAACTAATTATTTGATTATTTCATTAATAAGGAAAATACTACATCATTATTGTGTCATATATATTTTTAATCTTTCAATGTCTAAAAATTATAAATAAAATACAATTATGTATGAATTCTTTTTATATTTCTAGTGAATATTTATAGTCGAAAATATAATATATATAACCCTATATAAAAATTGTTTTTCTAAAAGATATATGCTTATGTCATATTTGTATTTACTTTAACTTAATTAATAAAAAGTGTCATTATCACTTACAAGTGGATCCATGGGGTCCCAAAATCGACCCAAAGATTCTCATTGTAGTAAATGTATCAACAAATATGGTTAGGAGACGTTTTAGAAAAATTTATTATTATAATAATATTATTTTTTACCCTTATTTACTGGATTTACCCTTTAACCATAGTAAATAAAATATTTACCGAAATAATTATTCAAAATGTCTAAAAATAAGAGTTAACTATTTACACAATTTATACATCCTGATTCCAAATATGGAATCCATTTTTTCAAATTCAAAACACAGAAGTGGCAGAAATTAATGTAAAATCAATTCCCACAGTCAAAACAAAAAGCGTGTTTTTAAGAAATAATAACTATCAAAAAATTGACACTTGTTTATTCCGGTTTAAATGTGAAATTACATCCAATAACCAAAATTGTATTAAATGGTAAAAATATATTCTAAATATTCTTTAAAATCACTCAAAATCATAATTTATTACTATCAATTATTTCGGTTTATAAAGTTGTTTTTAATTAAAATTTAGTAATTTTCAATATTTATCAAAATATGAAAGTTATCCGAAAAGTACCAAAATTTCACCCTAAGATAATTTCGATATTCTGAATCCAAAAATGAAGTCCATTTTGAAAGATAAAATTTATAAAATTTCAAAAAGTGTATATTACTATTCATAACGGCTAGTTTGATTGGTTGTGGTGTGTGTTAGAACTCGAAGTTGCGTACAACACATGCTACAGTATTATTCAAAGAGAAGTGTACCGTGGAAGCTTCAGGTGTTACATATTCAACCTAATTTTAGCTAAGTTATTATGTTGTTATAGAGATATATAATTATTAATCAAATCTCTAATGCTCTAAATATTTTTCCAAGTTCTTACAATGGAGGGAATCATTGTAAATAAATTGTTAAATAACATGATTATTGGGAATTGTAAATACCATAAAAAGGAAAAAACACTGAATATATATAAATAATTGAAGTAAAATAAAGAGCCTCTAAATATTTAGTGTTATGAGGAAATTATAATGATTATGTTATCAATTTAAGATTACGATAAAGTAATTAATATCAAAGTTTATTTTTATAAATTTAAGTTCCACATTTATTCTTTAATGGGGGATATACATCTATTTTTTTATTTAAAGAGTGAAAAAATTATATGACATGAGCTGAATTTATGAAAAATGGTACTTCTCTATTTATTAGAATTATAGGATACCTATTTGGTTCTTTATCAGGATACATGAAACAAAACCCATATATTAAGGTTGTGGAAAAGGTTGTGACATGTTCTTCTCTCTTACAATTTACTCTGAAAAAACGTTGAGAATAATAATCATCAACTAAAGGGATTGTGCATGTGAGAACATCTATGATTCATTCCAAAACGGTTATCATCCGAATAAATAAAAAATATGTAAATTCTGCATGGGGTTTTTTCTAGGAATGAAAATGTTTATCAAGTTAAAAGTGTAATAGAAGAGATGTCTTAGATGGGTTTTCTTAATATTTAAAAAATTTCACGGTGGGTTTTGAAACAGGTAGTGGATGTAATGGCGCGACCTAGCACAAAAGATTTAAAATTCCAGTTCACTAATTAATTTTTTATTTGTAAACATACTTCTCAGGATTTTACATCATGACACATAAGAAGTAAATTGGTGTGAAGATTATTTGTTTATAGTTTCTATTTTTTGTTGAAATATTTATTAAGAAAACCTATTTTGTGTTTCTTTATATTTTATTTTAACAATTTTTTTTCTTCTCATTGTCAATATAGTTTTATTACCACTATTTTTTTGTACCATCCACTATATGTTCTATTAGAGTAATGATTTCCATCATAATATGCTTCATGTAATCCAAATTTCTTATACATACTTTTGATGAGGTGGAGTGAAAGTAGCTTGTTTGTTGATGAGTTTTCTTATGTGGTGGTGAGCAGGTAGTATGTGGTGAGATATTAACCTCTGGAAAATTCATTTTATTAAAAGAAAAAAAAATTAAAGATGTAAGCTAAAAATGAAATATTAACCTCTCATAAGGTTGTTGAAAGTGTCTGAAAATATACTGAGATAAATTTTGAATGAAACCCACTTAAATAAGTGGAAAGAAAACAACTTTCAATAACAAATCTGGGAATGGTTTTTTTAAAAAAATTATTAAAAAATATTTTCCGCCAATTTATTGGTGGTTTTCTTTAAAAAATTAATTATATATGTTGAGTGTGATTTTTTCATATATTTTTAAAAATATGGCTCATTATAGAGAAAAATATGAATAAATGAGAGATGATCTTGGTTTTTATATATGCTAGATTCAAGGTTACATTTTCCAAATTTTAATTTTGGAATGTTTTATAATTAATTTTTTATCTTTATTGGAGTTTATTTTTAATTGAATGTGTCTATGAGTTAAGAATTAATTTTAATAACTATTTCATTGTGAAGAATACAAATTCATTTTATTTTACTACATAATGGTATTAATATTCTATAATTAGTTTACTTTTACTTAAATTATACTATATCCACTTAAAATTACCATTCAACAATTACTATATACCAAACATGGACTCATTTTTTAGTTTTACATAAATTTATTTGACCTTCCATTTTATAAATTCCTTTGAATTCTCATCACATCTAGAACATGAGACATAGATTTTGGAATTGACATTGATCTATAAACATATTAAAGTAATGCAAACATTATAATCAGTCCCCAATTTACCTTAATTTCATTTGTATTAGAAAATTATAACTATATGAATATTCATTAAATTTTTATCTTCTGTGATTCATTATTTGTAAATATTTTTTCTACTTTTGTTTCATTTTGGTAAAAAAAAAATCTGCAATAACATAACTCATAAATGCTTTTCTAGTGATATGGAAGAATGATGTATAATTTTCTCTCATTCTTACCTAGAAAATAATTGACTATAAACTGAAATAGGTTAATATTCATTGTTTTATTATAATTTTAATGTGATTAGTTATTCCTAAACACTTTTATTGGTTCATTTTACAGTTTAAACATTATTTCTTATCATGTTTATAATTCATTCTTAAAATGAATTAATACTTAGTATATTGTTTAACACCTCATAAAACACCCATGGGTTTTGATTTTCCTTTCATAATTAATTTTCAGTTGTCCCATTATTTGTGGAACATTATTTTCATATATATCTATTGGATATTTATTTGGATTATAACCAAAGCGGGCCTTGAATCCATGAAATTTTGGGTTAAGTGAACTGGAAATTATCCCAATAAAATGACTTTATAGGCCATGATTCAAGACCAAATAACATCAAATTTGAAAAATAGAAAGAGGAATACTTGGGTAAAATTTAATTAAATTTTTTCTAGAGCTAATTGTAATTTTTAAGGTATGGTCCAGGAAAACCAAGTGGAAGATAAAATTATGGGCTAGATTCAGTGTCCCAGAATAACATACCACCATATTGATCATAACTCATCATATTTGAGTCAAAATGGGTTAAAACTTTGTAAAATGTTATAGGACATATAGTGATTCAATTTATTACTCTATTACCCATAAACATTTTCTATATATAAGATCTTTTTATAACCGATGTTGAGTGGATGCTAGTTGGATTTGATTTTTTTAAGGTTTGAAAAGTCCACACTCCATTAAAATTACACCCACTCATGCCTATCCTCGTTAATGGGGTGACTTCTGCAATTGGTTAATCTACCCAATGCTTCCAAAATTACCATTTAAAGGGGATGGTGTAGAAGGAATTGGGAGAAATTTTTATTGGTGATTCGTTGTAATGTTATGCCACAAGTTTTCCCTTGTAATGTTGGTCTTTCTTATGTATGTTGTTCTAGTTCTCTCTAATTTTTTAATAAACGTTATTCATATTCTCTGATACTATTATTATTTATATAATTCCGATACAATTGTCTCATGGTGTGAACTTATTCATGTCAACACTTGTGGAATTCTTTGCACAAGGGCTGGGTGATTGTTATTTCATTATTTAATTTTCTTCAATTTTGCCTCTCTAAGTCATATTTTGTTTTCCATTAAGATAATTGATCAATAGAGGACTACCACTATAACAACATTGATCTTTATTACATATTTAAACATGATTTATTACATATTTTTCACTTAATACAACTCAAAATATCAAGAGTTATAGTGTCTTTGGGGATTAGGAACATTACATAACAACTTAAAACATAAAATACAATATCTTTATTAAAAACTTATTTTACATGACAAAACATTCCTTCATACTTTACACTACATGGGATAACCTGAGGTCATACATAAGGAAGGGGTGTGCTAAAATCCTAGAAAGGGAATAACATTAGGAAGACAATACATGTTAGTTAATAAGCATATCAATGGAGCATAAAATGGAACATGAACATAAAGGCATGATAATAATGATAATCATAACATGGAAATTTGTTAGCGACATACAACATGATATTAGCATGAGTCAAGTATCATTGCACATGGATTAGCCTGAGTAAACCCTCATTGCACATGAATTACCATGAGTAAACCCTAATTTAAAATTAATTATCGTGATTAAACCCTCATTTCACTTTATTTATTTTGATACTAAACATTACCCAATGATTTAGAGTTCTATTAGGGTGCACCCTTCATAATCATTTCATTTTCATGCATAAGTGTACCATATAGATCATATAACATGAGTTCATTAAACATAATAGTTTATTACATGATCATGGAATGTGTAATATATACATGTAAGTCCCAAATCAATAATTATACTATAATAAAGGTGAATTTATTTGATAAATAAATTCGTATGGTATTCACTACATGATGAATTTAGCATGGAAAATCGTAGTGCAATTTTGGAAGCCCAACAGTATCCAATAGAAATTCGTAAAATGGGTTGATGAGTGATAAAAGGGTCTCTTATAATTTATTCGTGAAATGGATAGTAAGGGGGATAGGTAATAACATAACCCAACTTAGAAATTGTAAATTTAAGGGAATTCATAATTAAGGTTCTTGATAAAAAAGATGAGAGGGAGACAAATCCCTTAGGGAATTTTGGCATAGTAGCAGCTTAGGTAGGGGTCCAAATGGGGGATGATAAATGATCCCTCATTGAAATAAAATCAAATTTACCATAGGTAATTGATCATAAAATGATGAAAATATAACCAGTTGAAATTAAAAAGACTAATTTCATATTGGTTCTTGATTTCAATGGAATTGAGAAAAATGAGGATCTCTTACATAATTTTGGCATGGTAATGAGTGTTTATAAAGGATCATGGTTGGAATAATGAGATTGAAAGGAAGCTATAATTATTTATAAATCAAATTTATAGTAATGTAAGTTTGTATGAACATATCCTAACACATTTAAATTCAAATTAAAAGACATATCACAAAATAAGTTCTTGGTAAAAGAGGTGAGTAGAGGATCCCTTACGTGGATGTGTGACTCCAAATGACTGTGAGAGGATTACTATAAGATTTTAGGAGCCTTGGGAGGAATCTATGAATTAGGGTGAATTGTGTGGTCTAGCTTTAAAGAATTCTAGTGAAGAGAAATGAGATATTGGGTGGGTTTATATAGGAAAGGAGGGGGATTTCTTTATGATGTTGATTTTGGACACTACAAAATAAATATTAAAAATAACAAAAAATACCATACTTTCTAGAAAAGGGGAGTGGTATACATTATTTTATAAGGATAAGGGCTAAATATATTAAAATATTTCCCTTTATTATGTGTAGGTGAGTCATACTTTTAAGGAAATGATTGTAAAGTCATAAAATATATTATATGTTTTGGAGGATTCACTAAGGATTTAAAAAATAAAAAAATTGTAATATTACACTAATTTAAAGGAAAAAAATATATATTTGGCTGAGGATACCATTTTTAGTATTTTATTACATCACTATTGGGCCATTATGATGTCATAAAACACACCGTATATTTATACAGTACTTATTTTTGACCCAAAAATTCAACTCGCTCAGAAAATTATGAAAAATATACCATTGGATAATTTCGACATCATGATTACAAAAAAAATATACATTTTATTTAAAATAAATTCAAAATATTTGAATTTTAACTTTTAAAATAAAAACCATTATTTATTGAAACTTGATAGGTTTTGATAGAAACAATTTTCAAATCATAATAAAATTTACTTTTGACTTCATAAAAATTATATGATCATTTATAATCAATAAAATTAATTTAATAATTATATTTTATTAGAATATAATTTATTTCAAAAATCCAATAATTAATTAAAAATATATTTCTTAATTTAATTTGAATATTAACCAAAAATACTATTTCTGATTTAAAATTCATTTACAAAGTAACAATAAAAGAATGAAAGTATATTCATTATTATATACAAAAATATTGTACATAGTTATAATGTTGTGGTCTTATTCCCATTATTACACCATCATACTCCCTAAGAGTAATGTGAGTGATGGTGGGGCTTTCATGGGGTCGTTTGGTGAACATGGTTTAGGTGGTGATCTTGATGAGCATAAACTTATCCCGTAAATGGTTTCACTCGTGAATAAGTTGTTGGATTTGGGATTGGGATTGTTCTAGGTAAAATCCAAAAAATTATATCTCCCTCGGAATCTATGAGAAATGGGATTCCTAAGGAATGATTCAACTGGTTGGGGCCATCCCTGCCTTTTTAGGTGACAAAAGTATTTGTTAAAATCATATATTTATACTAGTCATGTTATTACTATTCAATGGATATATTATAAATGATAATGACACTGAAACTATAATTTAAATCCAATTGGATATAATAAAATAAGTTTACATTTATTCATTAACCATAATATATTTAATTAAAAGAAAGGTATTTGTATTCATAAATGTTTGGATCATTACAAACTTCACCCCTTAAAAAATTTCACCCCCAAAATTTCCTATTACCATACTAAAATAGATGGGGGTAACTCTACTTCATCACCTCCTCTTGTTCCCATGTTTCTTATTTAAACATTTGGTTTCTTTACAACACCATGATGAGGGCATTATCTTATTTCTTAGAACTTATTCTCTATGATATACGATCTTCATTGCATTCTATTCATATGATAGGTCATTCTCCAATGGTACCACCTCTATATTGATTGTATGTGATGGTTAAGGGTTTTATTTCCTTAAGAGGGATAAATGGAATACATCATGCACTTGAGATAGGTTTGGTGGGAGTTCTAGTTGATAGGCCACTACTTTAATGTGATTATGGATCTCAAAAGGGAGATGTACATTAGACTAAGCATTCCCTTCTTCCCAAATATAATTACACTCTTCCATAGAGATATTCAGAGGAAAAACATGTCTCTAATATTGAACTCTAGGTCATGTCAAAGATTGTTAGCATAGCTCTTTTTTCGACTCTAAGAATATTTGATGTGCTGCTGGATGGTCTTAACCTCCTCCACCATTTCTTCGAGCATTTCCAAACCCAGAATTTTTTTCCCCAAATTCATCCCAATATACGAGAGTTCTTCACCTTTTCCCATTAAGTTATTCATATGGAGACATTTTTAGGGTTGAGTGGAAATTATTGTTGTAAGAGAATGCCACCCAAGAAACATGATAGCCCCATATCCCTTTTAATTCCATTGATAAATCCCTCAATATGTCCTCAAATTTTTGGATAGTCCACTCAGATTGGATATTATTTTGAGAGTGTTAATCCATACTGAAGTTAAACATAGTGTCTTTAGCATGTGGGAGACTTTTACAAAACATAGAGATGAATCTTGGATCTCAGTCAGAAACAATCAATATTGGTACTCTTTTCATCCTTACCACTTCTCTAATGTATATTTTTGCTAGTTGATCCAGTAATAAATCTTCTCAAATCACAATGAATTGTGCAGTCTTTGTAAGATGATCCAAAAAAACCCTGATATCATTGTTTCCTTTGGATTTCTTCAGAATTCTGGTGACAAATTCCATTTTGTTGTCTTCACGTTTCTATGTTGGTATGGGTAATGGTTTTATAATCCCCTAAGACTTATTCCTCTCAGCCTCCACTTACTGACATACCAGGCACTTTGGTGTATATTTAGTGATCTTCTTCTTCATGTTATCCCACCAATATTAATCAAATATATCTTGATACATCTTTTTGTTACCTAGGTGGTTAGAGAAATTCTTACTATGTGCATGATCCAAATGCTCTATCTTTAACATAGGATTCAATAGAACACACAGTCTCAACCCAAATCTCACAATTTCTTCTTCATTAACACTGAACTCTAAGGATTTACTTTTTTTGATAGTTGCCACTTTCTTCTGAATTCCCTCATCATATTTTTGAGCATCCTTTAACCATTCCAAAAGAGGTGATTGAGAAACCATTTGTGAATAGGTTGATGATGTTCCCTTATTTATGATTCCCATGTCTATCTTAATCAAATATAATAAGAGTGGATCCTTATTAATTATCGTCAATGATAGAATTTTTGGGTCCTTTCTACTCAGAGCATCTTCCACTATGTTCGATTTCCTAGGATGATAGTGTATTGAGTAGTTTTAATCCTTGATGATCTCTAACCATCATCGTTGGAACATTTTCATCTGTTTTTGTGATAATATATATTTGAGACTTTTGTAATCCATATATATTTCAAACTTCTCCCCAAAGAGATAATGCTGACAGATTTTAAATGCAGTGATCATAGCTGTCAACTATAGATCGTGCATGGTATATTTTTGATCATGAATTTTCAATTGCCATTAGTCATAGTGAATGACCATGTCATTTTTCATCAACACACATCCCCATCACTTATTTGAATCATCGCTGAATATTATGAAATGCTCCCCACTTGTGGGTAGTGTGGGTATATGGGTAGTGGTAAGACTCATTTTCAACTCCATGAATATTTTTTCACAATCATAATTCCATGAAAATGTGACTCCCTTTTAAGTTATCTTGGTAAGAGGGTCTGAAAATCATGATAAATTTCCCAAAAATTAGTGTTAATATCAAGATAACCCAAGGAAGCTACAAATGTCTATCACATATGTTGGCATTAGCCATCCCTCAATTGAATTTTTCTTGGAAGGATACAAATATATCCCTTTACTTGTGATGATATTACCCAAGAATGAGACTTCCCTAAACCATAACTCACACTTATTGTACTGCTCGTAGAGCTTCTCCTTTCACAAGGTATTTAGCATAGTGATTAGATGCTCATCATGATCCTACTTAGTTTTGGAGTATATTAGAATATCATCTATAAATACTACCACAAATTTTTAATGTTAATCTATAAAGACTCTATTCATCATGACCATGAAGATTGTTGGATCATTAGTGAGTCTGAATGGAATCACTATGAACTCATAATGCCTATACCCTGTATGAAAATATGTCTTGGGAGTATCATCCTTTTTAACCATTACTTAGTAATATCCCGACCACAGATCCACCATGGAGAAGTATTTTGATCCACGTATCTGATCGGACAAGTCATAAATTCATGGAAAAGGATACTTTTTCTTTATCTTGGTTTTTTTGAGCTCACAATAATCAATGTAAAGTCACATTGACCTATACTTCTTCTTAATGAAGAGGATAAGAGAACCCCATGGTGAATCCCATGGGCGTATAAACCCTTTATCCAAATTCTCCTATAGTTTTTTATTTATTTACTCAAGTTCCAAAATATACATTCTATTTGGATTCTTGGATATTAGAAATTCCCCAGGTATAAGATCAATAGAGAATTCAACATCACTGCTAAGAGGTAGACCAAAAAAAATCCTCGGGAAACACATCAGTAATTCCCTCATGACAGGAATTTATTCGACGATGGTTATATCCATAGAATCAATCATCTAATAAATATATTCATGCTCATAGGGATGTAATATCCATGATTGGTATGATGGTACTGAGGAAGATTCATCCTTATGCCTGCACTTGTATAGAATCGGGGGTCGATTTTCCATATAGAGAGTGATTTCCCTCTCATGGTAATTTATTTTGGATCTATATAGGTAAGGCCAATCCATACCTAGAATTGAATCAAATTCTTTAAAGGTAAGTATGAAAAGGATTCCCAGGAAGTCTAATCCACAAATTTTTATAGGGGAGGATTTATATTCATGGGATGCAATAATTTTCCCATTTTTCATTTCCACTAACATCTTCACTTACATGATTTGTGGTATTTTTTTAATAGTTTTACTAAACTTTTGTGATATAAAAAATACATAGAACTATTGATGATAACCCTACCTTTCACTTTTTGATTCTGGTTCTACTTTATTTGATATAGTCATGGGGATGAGTACTTTTAAACTATTGAAAATATAAATGGGAAACCAAGGCATTAAAGGAATAACTTATAGATTACATTTATCTCCTAACATATGAATTTCTAAGCTTAAATATATGTTATCCATGTTATATTTCCTAACATACATTCTAATGGGAATTTTTTATTGTTCCTATAATAATGGTTTGTAATGAGCTTATGAATTTACCAAATCATATCCCATGGTAATGTTAATCGAACGGTGCTTCAAGGCCTATTGTTGTGAACCAGTTCCCATTCAAGTCTAGATAAAATCAATGTTTTCGGGTTTTACCCCTAGATACAACTATGCCAGAGCCACATCCACATATTGATATCTTGATAGGGATATATTTTCTTGATAAACCACTTGCTCGGTACTCAAAAAAATTTAGGGATGTTTTTCTGATACTTAGTCTTGTCCCTAAGGGTTTGCACTAGGGTTTTATAATCCTAATCCCAAAAATAAATAAACCTATCCTTAAATACCAACTATAACAACCCTAATCATTATTACACATTTAAACATGATTTTTTACATAATTTTTACTTAATTAAACTTATTATATTGATAGGTCTAGTGTATTTGTGCCTTAAGAACATTACATAACAACTTAAAACATAAAATACAACATCTTTATTTAAAATTTATTTTACATGACCATAGTATTCCTTCATAATTAACACTGCATGGGATAAACTAAAGAGAAACATAAGAAAGGGGTGAGCTATAAAGCCCAGTAAGGTAATAACATGAGGAAGGAAATAGCTATTATTAAATAGTTATATCAATGGAAAATAAAATGAACATGAATATAAATGCATGAAAATAATTATAATCATAACATGGAAATGTTAACGCAACATACAACATGATATTAGAATGATTCAAGGATCATTTCATATGGATTAGCATGAGTAATCCCTAATTACAAATGAATTAAAATTATTAAACCCTAATTTCACATGAATTAGCACGAGTAAATATTCATTGCACATTATGTATCGTGATACTAAACAATACTCAATCCATTGAGCGCTATCAGGGCACTCCCGTCATAATCATTTTGTTTTCATGCATTAGTGTGCCACATAGAACATATAACATGAGTTAATTCAACATCATATGTTATTACATGATCAAGGAATGTGTAATACATACATTTAAGTCCCCAATCAATAATTATATGAGAAAAAAGTTAAATAACATTGATAGTGAAGTCTGTATGGTATTCACTACATCATGACTTTGGCATAGAAAATCATAGTGCAATTTCGGCAACACAACAGTGTCCAATAGAAATTTGTAAAATTGGTTGATGAGAGTGAAATGGGTCCCTAATAATTTATTTATGAAATTGAAATTAATTGGGATAGATAATAATTTTACCCAAATTAATAAATTATAAATTTAAGGTAATATCATAATTGAGGTGATTGATAAAAAGAGGAGAGAGAGAAACCCATTACCGAATTTCAGCATTGTAACAGCTTAGGTAAGGGTCCAAATGGGGGAGGATAAATGATCCATAATTAAATAACATAAATTTTAAATTATATAAAAGATCATAAAATGATTAAAATATAACCAATTGAAATTAACAAGACTAATTTCATAAAGGTTCATTAATTGTAAGGAAGAGAGAAAAGTAAGGATCTGTTATGGAATTTCGGTATGGTAATGGGTGTTTATAATGGATCATGGATTGATTAATGAGAGTGAAAGGGAGATATAATTATTTATAAATTAAATGGATAGTAATGTAAGTATGTTTGAAAATATCTAACATATGTAAATTGAAGTTAAAATACATATGAAAAAATAAGTGGTTAATAAAAGAGGAGAGTGGATAATCCCTTACTTGGGTGTGTGACTCCAAAGGATTGGGCTGGGATTATTTGGAGATTTTGGGTTCCTTAGGAGGACTCTAGAGAGTAAGGGGCATAGGGTTTTTAAGATTCAAGGAGTTTTAGTGAAGATAAATTGGATCTTGGGTGGGGTTATATAAGAAAGGTGGGGGATTTCTTTATTATTTTGGTTTTGGACGCTACATAATAAAATATTCAAAACCACGGACCATCCCATGGTTTCTGGAAAAGGGGATTTGTATAGATTATTTTATAATCCTAGGGGATGAATATATTTAAATATTATCCTTTCTTATGTGGAGGTGAGTCATACATTCAAGGAAATGATGTCAAAATCTTAAAATATATTATATTTTTTAGAGGATTCACTAAGAATTTATAAAAGAAATAAAATAAACATAAAATTACATTAATTTAAAGGAAAAATATATTTAGTTGAGTATACCCTTTTTAGTATTTATTACAACACTATTGGGACATTATGATGTCATAAAACACCCTGTATATTTATGCAATATTTAATTTTTACCCAAAAAATCGATTGTCTCAGAAAATTATGAAAAATTAACTGTTGAATAATTTTGAGTTCCATATTCCAAAAATAATATATTATTTATCTAAATAATTTTATAGATATTTTAATTTTAACTTTTAAAATAAAAACAGTTGTTTATTGAAAATTTATGTGTTTTGATAAAAACAATTTTTAAATCTTAATAAAAATTACTATTGACATTATAAAAATTATATGATAATTTTTATTTAATAAAATTATTTTAAAAATAAAATTTTATTATAATATTATTAATTTCAAAAATCCATTAATTCATTAAAAATATATTTCTAAATTGACTTTGAACATTAACCAAAAATATTATTTATGCTTTAAAAGTCATTTATAAAGTAACAATAATAGAATGAAAGTATATTCATTATTCTATTCAAAAATAATGTACATAATAATAATTCTAGGTTCATGTTACATATACATTTATTACACCATCATACACCCTAAGAGTAAGGTGTGTGATGGTGGGGCTTTCATGGGGTCATTCAGTGAACATGGTTTGCATTGTGATCTCAATGAGATTGAACTTCTCCCATAAACATTTTCACTCATACTTATGTTTTTGGATATTATATTGGGATTGGTCTTGGGAAAATCCTAAAAATTATATCTCCCATAGAAGCTCTGATAAATGGGATTCATAGGGAACAATCCTACTGGTTGATTCCATCCAATCCTTTGTCTCTATCAAAAGGATTTGTTAAAATCCTATATTTATACTAGTCAGGGGATCACTAATCAATGACTATATTATTAATGGTAAAAATTCATGATGGTAATTTAAATGTAATTTGATATAATAAAAGAATTGAACATGTCTTCTATAACCATAATAAATTTAATTAAAAGAAATAAAATTTTATTCAAAAAAGTTTGGGTCGTTAAAATCCCCATTATGGGTTGATCTAAAAGAAGTTTCAAGGGGATAGGATGGATGTTATTTCATGTTCCATTCACTTAATTTCATTTATTTTAATTAGTAATTACATTTTATGATTACTTACTTCCCATTCCTTATTTAATTTTAACACCACACATTCATAGTGCTAATATGATTTTATACCATAGAGTGCCCATGAAAATGGTCTTCTATGTCTGTAGGTGATTATTATTAGGTTTTATAAGCATTAAACCTATATGTGATGTGGGTGGTTTGAATTTATTGAATGAACCTATCTCAAATGTAAAAAATTTAAATAGTTTAAAAACAAATTCATCTAATCCACCCTTAGAAACAACCCAAGATCAACTCATTCTCTCACATTTAATTAACTTAGGTATTTTGGTGCTATATTAAACTATACCAAATAAAAAAACGTTATCCTCTTCATATCCAAATCCCCCTCCATTTAATGTATGTTTCTTTATGTCTATTCATAGATATTTGAGGATTCGATAACCCAAGTTGTACTATAAGAGACTGCTTCAACCCTAAACATGGGTAAATTTGGGCAAGACCAAATTTTGGTGTTGTTTCCAAGGAAACAAGTCAGTTTCCTTTGAAACTCATTCAATTTTCAGTAATTTCTATTTTCTCATCCCATATATATTATCTTTTACCCACTATTTTTTCCCTATTTTATTGGTGCATGTCTGCCTATTCTTGTAACCAATCAAATTGTCTAATTAGGGTGGATATTCATTGGGATGGGGGATTAATACACATAAGGCCTTTAACGAAACTATAATAGGTATTTTTAAATGTCAAGAGTAGTGAAAATCAGATCACCACTAGAAACCCAAGGCCCTTATCAGCATTGCAAAAATGATGATAAATTTGACCCTTTATCGAATCATATATTTTAAACTAATAAAGGTATTATTTAACCACAACAAATAGAGTGTTGATAAAGTACCATATTGGCGTAGTGTTTTGTAAAAAGTACAACATAGTGAAGTAGAAAAAATAAGGGTCAAAATGAAAATAAAATACAGAATTTAATTGAAATAAAATTTACAACATAAATACAAGAAAGAACATATATTATATACATTTAAAATATTGGAATATATAAGAAAATTAGTAAGTAAAATTATCACATACATTAAAAAACATCAATGTTACTTTTTCATTGCACCCTGACCCCAGGTCATGCTTTTAGTTTTTGAAAAAACCACCCCAGTTCATGAAAAATAATGCACATGTATAATAAAAAAATCCTTCTGTTTTTAATACTATAATGAAATAAATTAAAATCAAAGTGTCAATTTGAAACTAAAAACATATACTTTCAGTAAAACATGGAACAAAATGTATCAGGTTGAGTTGTGGGGGAATCTTACATTTCACTTCACATATTTTTCTTCTCAAAATTAGGTAATCTTGATTTGGGTCACATTTGTATGGATAAAAAACTCACCATAGATGTGAGCCAATGCAGGAGTATGTGCTTTTTGAGAACAAGACTTCAACTATCACACCATTTATTTTTCATCTTCAAGCATAATCTATGTGAAATGTAACTAAATAAGTATCAAATAAAATTGATAAGGAATTTAATTAATTAATAGTAGATAAAATGATGAGAAAAAAATTTGATCTTGTTATGCTCATTTTTTATTATGTGGTGAATTTTTTAAATTAAAATGGCACTTATATATTGAAAACATGGACTTTGAATCATATTGACCAAATTGTGTGCTAGATTAGTGTGTGTTCAGTTCCTACAAATCACAAATGAATGACAGATTGTTATCATAATGTATGAAAACAATTCAAGCTCATTTTCTTGGTTTTTTCTAGTTACATGTGTTTTAAACAAAAATGACACCTTTATATTGAAAACAAACACATTAAGTTATATCAATTACATTGTGTGTCAAATTTATCGGAATTTTACTCTTACAAGTAAAAAATTAATTATGGATCATTTTCATATTTTTTAAAAACAATCTGATCATGTTTTCTCATTTTTTGCTATTTTATGTGTGTTTTAAAAGAAAATGACACTTGAGAACACATAATTTGAGTCATACTAACAACATCGTGTGTCATATTTCCTCGTGGTCAATTTAAACACATGAAAAATGAATTATGAATCATTTTCCAAATGATTTAAAATATTCAATGCTTGTTATGCTCAATTTTTTCTATTTGATGTGCACTTTAAACAAAAATAACCCTTATATATTGAAAACATCCATTTTGACTCATATCGACCACATCACACTTCAAAGATTAATTATTGGTCATTTTTATAAATCTTGAAAACAATTCTTCCTCATTTTCTTGGATTTTCTTAGTGACGTGCATTTTAAACTAAAATGACACAATTATATTGAATACACACACTTTGAATCGTATTGGTCATATAGTGTCTCAGAATTATATGTAGTGAAGACATATCAAAAATTAATTAAAAACCATATTCCTAAAATTTGAAAATAATACGACCATGTTGTGTCATTTTTATCTATTTATTGGGTGTTTTAAAAAGAAATTACATTTCTATATTGAAAACACATACTTTGATTCATACCAACCATGTCATTTAATAGATTTCCATCCAGTTAATTCTTACACTTGAAAAATGAATTATATAATTTTTTTCTATTTTTTTAAATAATCTAAGCTCATTTTCTTGGTTTTTTCTATGTGGTTCCTATTTTAATCTATAACGGCACTTTTTTTAAACATTCACTTCAAGTAACACCTACCACATCGGGTGTCATATTGAAATGAAGTCAATTCAAAAAATTCAAAAATGAATTATCAATAATTTTCCTAATGTTTGAAAAAAATCAAAGGTTGTTTTCTTGGTTTTGGCTAGTGACATGCATTCTAAACTAAAATGAAACCTTTATATTGAAAACACACACTTCGAGTCATATCAGTAACTTCATGTGTAAAATAGATTTGTGCTCCATTCCTACACATGATAAATGATTTATGGACCATTTTCTAACAAATTTAAAATAATAGGAGATTGTTTTCTTCGTTTTGTCTATTTGATGCATTTTTTAAACTATAATGACAACTTTATATTGAAAATACACACTTTGATCCATATCACTCACATCATGTTTTTAATTGATATGCGGTCAATTATTTCATGTCACAAAAGTGTTATGCACCATTTTCCTAATATTTTAAAACAATATGAGACCGTTTTATCATTTTTGGCTATTTGATGTGTGTTGTAAAAAAATAAAAAATCTATATTAAAAACATGTATTCTGAGTCATACCAACCACATCGTATATTGGATTGGTGTGAATTAGATTCATATATTTGATAAATTAATTATTTATAAATTTTATAAATTTTAAAAATAACTTGACATCATTTTCTTGGTTTTGGTGATGTGAGATGTGTTTTAAACTAAAATGGATCTTTAATATTAGAAACATGTACTTCGAGTCATACCAAAAAAATCGGCTGGAAGATTGAATTTTGTTCAATTCATATACTTATCAAATGAATTCTAAATTGTTTTTCTAAATTATAAAAAAATCTAAACTTTTTTTCTTGGTTTTTTCTATTTTATGTTTGTTTTAAACCAAAATGACACTTTTTTATTGAAAACAAGCACTTTGAGTCTTATCAAACACATCAGGAGTCGAATTAATGTGTGATCGATTCCTACATGTCAAAAAATCAATTATGGACCATTTTCCTAAAGTTTGAAAATAATCTAACCTCATATTATTGGTTTTTTCTCTGTGATTCATTTGAAACTTAAATGACACATTTCTATTGAAAACAAATACTTCAAGTCATACCGACCACATTATTTTTTGGATTGAAATGCTATCAATTACTGTATGTCAAAAATTATTTTTGTATCATTTTCATAATGTTTGAAAATAATCCAATATTTTTTATCGGTTTTGGTAATGTGGCATGTGTTTTATACTAATATGACACTTTAATATTGAAAACATGTACTCCGAGTCATATCAACCACATTGGGTGTCAGATTGATGTACGGCCAATTCCTACATGTTAAAAAATAATTATTGATTGTTTTCCATATTTTTGAAAGAAATATGAGCTCATATTCTCTGTTTTGGATATTTGACGTGTGTTTTAAACTAAAATGAAACTTTTGTATTGGAAACATGCTCTTCGAGTCATACCAACCACATCGGGTATCAAATTGATGTGTGGTTTATTCCTAAATGTTACTAATAAATTATGAACCATTTTCCTATTTTTTGAAAATAATATATGCATGTTTTCATAGTTTTATTTATGTAATTATTTTTTAACTAAAATGAAACTTTTATATTAAAAACACAATTCTTTGATTTATACCGACCACATCGTATGTCAGATTGTCCTGTAGTTAATTCATATACATGAGAAATTAATTATGGATATTTTTAAAAAAAAATTGAAAACAATATGAGCTTGTTTTCTCAGTTTTGGTGAGGTGACATGAATTTTAAACTAAAATGGAACTTTAATATTGAAAATACACAGTTTGAGTCAAAATGAGAAAATCAAGTTTCATATTGACATTAATTCAATTCCAATATGTCAAAAATGAATTATTTATCATTTTATTAAAGTTTGAAAACAATTTCAGCTCATTTTCTCAGGTTTGGATAGTTGATGCAAGTTTTAAAATAAAATGACACTTGTTTTTTGAAAACATGATCTTCGATTTATACCGACCACATTGGGTGTCATATTGATGTGTGGTAAATTTATACATGTCAAAAATAAATTATGGAATATTATCCTAAATTTTGAAAATAATCCAATATTTATTTTTTTTACTAGCTATGTGATATATTTTAAACTATAAATAAAACTTTTATATTTAAAACACCTATTTTGAGTCATACTGACCACATTGTGTGTCAAATTTCTATTCGGTCAATTCCAACATGTCAAAAATTAAATCTGGATCACTTTCCGAATGCATTAAAACAATATGAGATTATATTCATGGTTTTGGATATGTGACACTTATTTTAAACTAAAATGAAACTTTTATATTGAAAACACCCATTTTGAGTCATATCGACTACATCACGTATTTGATTGCTGTGTAGTTGATTCTTACACATCATGATTTAATTATCAAACATTTTCCTAAATTTTAAAAACAATATGATCTCATTTTGTTGGTTTTTTCTAAGTGATTAATGTTTTAATCTAAAATGACACATATTTATTTAAAACAGTCAATTTGGTCCATATCGACCACATTGGATGTCATATTGATGTGTGGTATATTCATACATGGAATAAATGAATTATGGATCGTTATAATAATGTTTGAAAACAATGAAACCTTGTTTTATTGGTTTTGAAATTTATTTCAAACTAAATGACACATTTGTTTTGAAAAAGTGCACTTCAAGTCATACCAACCACATCATGTGTCAAATTTATGTGTTTCCAATTTATACTTGTCAAAAATGTCTTATAGATCTCACTCCTAATGTATCAAAACAATATGAAATTTTTTGCTTGATTTTGAGTAGGTGATGTGTATTTTGAACTGATGTTTAAATTTAACAAAATAAGTATCGGATAAAAATTATATGGAAATTGACTAAAAAGTAGATGAAATGATGATAAAATTAACTAAATAAGTAGTAGGGATCCACTGCTTCAAGATGCCTTTATACATTATGACACCATGTATTCTGAACATTCTTTTCTAAACAAATTGACTTCCTTTATAATTCTTCACACTGATAAGTATAACCAAAATAATATATTATCATTAAGATACTAACAATTCAAATTCCAAATATATTTTTAAGGTCATATCCCACAGAATATCACAAAAATAATAGGTATTTACCTAAATTTTGATGTTGGAAAACACTATGACACCATGTACTCTAACTACTCATCCCTAAAAAAATTTACTCATTCTTTTGAGAACATAGATTGTGGAAAATATTTGTTGTACTATGAAAATATATACAAACAAATGATTAAGAAATATTTTTAATGAAATTTTTATTTCCTTTAGAAATGTGTTATTCCTGGATGATAGTCTTTTTATGATATATGATATATTTCATAAATTTCAAAACATAATATCTATAATCATTGATATTACCTTACTTTGTACAGTATAAAAACATTCATCAAAATAATTAAATTATTTTGAAATATTTTTTTATAGATAATATTTCTTCATATAACTTAATCAGATTCCATTTTACGAAATCCATAGGCTTCTTATGTTTAGTGATCAACCTCATATGATGATTTAGCCTATATTTATAGATCAACCTATCATAATAAAATTATATTTAAATCACTATTTGAAACATATAATTCAATGTTTATCTATAAAATATTTATTCCAGTGCATTTAAAATTTAAAATACACATCATGTGTGGTCAGTTTAATGGAAATCCATTCATTAGATCCAAAAAATGAATATTTTTGGCATCTAAATTGATTTGGATTTGCATCCAGTTCTTTAAAAAAAATTAGTAATGAAGAATAGAAAAAATTATTTTAAATTATTATATTCGATAGTTTTTCCACTACATTTTAGGAATCAAAAAGAGTATTTCATATCTTATTTTCTTCCCGAATTCTTTTGTTAGATCATCTCATTTCTTATTAATTTCATCCAAAATCTAAAATTTTTTTCCAAAGGAACAATATAGAGATTAATGGATGAAAATTGTGCTTCATAAGGTTTTCCCATTATATAGTATTAATATTAATACCTCTAGAAAATATGAATAATTATTTACATTAATGAACATAGTAGATCATTTTTTGGATAGATCAATTATGAAAATGTATCTCATGTATGTATTCAAAAATGAGACTCTCATCCATTAAAACTTGACAATATTATTTATACTATTGAGAAAAACCGTGTATGTAATGAAATATTAAAATATTTATTCATAATATTAAATATTGGACACATATATATCTTTTAATGTGGTGTCTTCATGAAATTTTAATATTAATATATGTTTCAATTGAATTGTAAGGGACAAGGTACTCTCAGAATGTCCTTTTGTTTTCTTTGTCTATTCACTAGATTATCCTGATATAAAGTTTCATTTCACTATCATTTTATCCATTTGTAATACCATAATTCACTTAAACACTTTTTTAAACCACTATTATCAGTTTTTCATTTGAAAAAATAATAATTAAATCCCTCATTTATCTTAATAAGATTAGATGGACCTGCTGAAAAAGATCAAATAGAATCATTGACTGTTGTAGTATCCAGATCATCA
This sequence comes from Viscum album, assembly GCA_963277665.1. Taxonomy (NCBI): domain Eukaryota; kingdom Viridiplantae; phylum Streptophyta; class Magnoliopsida; order Santalales; family Viscaceae; genus Viscum; species Viscum album. Next base: position 1,613,816,718 of record OY728161.1, read on the forward strand.
AGTGGAATGGGAAAGTCAATTCTCATATCTTGAGATACTTAAATCCCCACCCTCAAATAATATTTTTGGGTTATTTTTTTTATCTTGTCTTACGATATATTATACACCATACGCATAAAAACAAGGTGGTTCATGGGTGTTCATTGATATAAATCACATATAGCATTACCCTACTGAATTTTAGTAATATAATGTTATTGGATGTTTTTTGATTAAAATTTTTGAGAAATATTGATGAAAAATTGATTACCATGGGTATGGTATGCATTTGAGTGGAATTACTAGCCTCAAATATAGTGGGGTAATTTGGTTATTCATGTGTTGATCTTTGTTCCACTACCGGTTTTCTTTGATATTTTCACATATATTGGTTAGTGAAACCATACAGGAAAATAATATCTTGAAAATAATCTATTTTAATGTAAAATCCATTCATCATCTAATATGTATATTATTGTGGTTTTCTATTCTCAAAATTTTCTTGAGGTGACACTCCAAAACCTACACCCCTAACACCACCATATTGTTTGTGACACATTAAAGCTACTCAAAGTAGTTTTTCCTCAAGTTTGATCAATTCTGATTCCTATGTCAAAACCATATAAAAAACAAATGAACTTAAATATATATTTTTAATCAATACTATTATGAATCATAACAAATTACTATTATGTAGTGATTATACATGATTCTCATACTGATTTGGTGTTTTCATCAACTATTTTACCATATTTATTTATGTGGGTCTCATTTTATAACACATTACATGGGATGAAACTGTATTTGTATTCTTATTCATCAATTTGAATATAAAAAAGGAACATATGTTGTTTAATATCACATAAAACATTTGTTTTATGTTTAAAATACATTTCATTTTCTTCTATAGTAAAGGGTACCCCATTCTTTTTTGTGATAGGGGTACATTGGTTTTAGTATAGGCTATTTATTACATCACTCATTTTCTGTTTCATAAATTAACAATTTTGAATCAAATTTGATAAAATAAATAATGTCAAATAACATATTATCATTTATAATGAAACTGAAATAATTTCTCATCACGGTGACTGATGAAATAATTCCATGTTTTCTGATTTATAATGTGTTCATAAGTAACTAGTGGGTGGAGCTTTACCTTCCCCTCAGCATCCCTAAGATGAAACTTGGTAAGAATTATCTCGAATCCTTTGTAGGATTTTATAGTGACCGTTAAGTCATATTTCTTATAGATGTCATCTAAAATAAATGAACACTGTAAGGGATAATGAAAATTAAATAAAAATTTCATTATATATTTTTTGGGTAAAATAGAGAAAGTATATCGTAACATTACCTTAATATATTCTCAAAGGGTTTCCTTTGTTATAGGTTGTAAATAGAAACATGAATCTATATTAGTTGGAACAGTCATTCTAACTGTGACCATAACATAACTAATGAACATTGACTTTTTGGGGTCAATGGGTTGGCTTTTTTGATTCTATCCAACCTAAAATTGTGTACTCTTTCCTATTACCATGATTATTTTAGTCAATATAGTTATGCTATGTCATTCTTGATTTTTTTATTAACATGTTGTGGATCCCAAAATAATTTTGTAGTTTCAGCATAAACAGTTTGTTCTTCCTCGGTATTGGTAAAATTATCATTGTGAATAATTCATTGTTTTCATGATTAGTAAAACAATTACTTTATATAATGTTACTATAATAGAGTACATATAATATTATAGGGAAATAATTGTATCTTTCTGATGGAGATGATCTCAACTGTCTGATTGAATGAGTTCATCGATATTATCTCTGTCATATGACAATTGTTGTCTCTATATAATTTTAATATGGAGGAAAATTATGGTGAGGTTTTCATCCCACATCAAACTCACCATTCCTCTTTGCTAGACTTTATTATCCAATGCCTTCTACTACTATTTAGAGCTAGCTACAACAGATCAACACCTATCACACCTTTCACACAATAATGGGCTTCATCTAAGTAGGCCTTTATATCCCATAAGATCTTCTAGGTGCTCATTATATTACTCCTTATACATGGGTGCGCAAAGGTAGGCTTATATATGAACCACCCAAAACACCTATCGCCTGTGGGCTATCCTAGGCTTCACTCCCTTGGGCTTGGTAGACATCCTGGTCCCACAGGTTTCCTTAGTTGAGCTTTTACTAGGATGTATTAGGGGTTGGACCTTATTTATTATAAGGACACAATTATAAATCATACATATAAATATCTATATATAAAAATATATCCAATTCCAAACTCAAAATCCGTTATCATTTTATTTTTCCTCTTGATGATTCATCATTTAAAATGTAAATACGTTTTTCATGGCCTTCTCTAATTTCTTAAATTAATAATTAAATATTTCCTGGCCTTACAATAATTATTCTTTTTATCCAACATTATAATAAAAAATGTTTCCTTCTAGACATGTGTATTTGTTCATAAGACCAATCCACTAATCATCAGAATTTAATATGGAAAATTGTACAGGCATGACATCCAATTCCATAAATTGAATCCATAACAATTCTCCATGACTCACCACTTCATCCACCAACACAAATTTACTTATTGAAAACAAATGAAACATGGGATCAACACTTTCAAATATCATATAAATGAATCTCCAAACACTTTTGACTCTGAGATATAAGAAAGATACAAAGGAGAAATTTCAAAAATAAGCAAAGGGATTTAAAATATTAAGAAGTGAGAGAAAAATTATAAGAAATTACCAGGTAAAGATCAAAATGATGAATGATAATAAAACAAGGGTACTATAGATGGAATAGATGTAACCTAATATTAATATAGAAATAAGTGACATATCAAACCTAATTTTCAAAAGTTGAAATAAGGGAGAGATAAGAAATACAAGATATAATTGGAATGTTTTTATCATGATGGATAGAGTTCCACTAAAGAATCTAATTCAAGTGATGAATATAGAAGTGAGATAGATTCGGTTAACCATTGTTTGATGTAAGTATAGAAAATTGAGATATGTTATTATTCTGATTTAGGGAATTATTCTGATAGTGATAGGTATGGATTTTATGAGTTATATAAAAAATGAAATGGTTCAAAATTTTATTTTAAGAGATACTGAGTTGTGTAAATAATTGAAAGAAGAAAATAAGATTCCTGTCAAGTAATGTGAAAAAGTCATTAAATAAAATGACGATCTCAAAGAAAAAATAGTAAATTATGAATATTTATCAAAAGGTAATATCTTTGATGATTTTGAGCCTGTTTAGAAGGAGAATGGTAATATTTGAATGAATTTGTTAACAAAAAATGAATGTTATATACTATTGTTAAATGAAAGGGATAATATGAAAAGATGATGGTTATCATGAAACAAAATAAAAGACTGATTTTGTTTATAATCAATGGATTTCTAATTTATGCCAGACTAATTTTGTTAAAAGTTATTATAGAAAAGATTCTTATGTTCCATGATTTAAGTGTAGGTTTCATGGAAATTATGCTAATGTTGTTTCTATTAGATTTTATCAATATCTTGGTTTTACTAGAATGTTTTTTTAAACATATTTTCAATAGATCCTTTCAATAAATGTTTTAAATTTAATTGAGTACCATTAAAATTTATTTCTAACCCAGTTGGATATAAAATAGCATGGGTACCAAAACAATTTGCATCATAATTTATCTTTTTAGGATTACCACCTTAGGAATATCAAGGACACAAGGTATATAGACCATAGTAGTTTTCAACACATGAATGGCGATCTATCAAATTTACTAACTTATACCAAATGTGATAGAGGCCCATTCACTTTTGGAGTTAACTTTAAAGGAATGGTTAAGGATTTTAGTGAAGTGGGTATTTATAATATTGATTTTATTCCTAGATTTCTATATGTTTATTGGATTAAACATAATATAATTAGAATCTTGTAACTTTATTGTGATAGTGATTATGTTATGTTCAAAGATGATAAATTTTTAGGGTTTATAGATTATTATTTTTGGTTTTATTTTCATAAAAATAATAATAATATTTCCATTAATTTCTCTGATTTATCTAATAAAAATGTTAGGTTTATCAATTCTATCAAAACAGATTATGTTATCTAGAATAGAAGTCTTAGACATGATAATTTCTGAATAATTCACAAAATAGCCAAGAATGGAAATATTCTAGATTTAACAAATTTATAGGTAAGAAATGATTTTGTTCATGATTCATGCTTAAAAGGTATGAAGTAAAAAAGGAATATTTCAAATCTATCAATGACAATTATTCTTATAGATATCTTGAATTAATTCATATTGATTTATTTGGCCCTATAAAAATTGGTAGTTTGGGTGGTAAAAAATATGTTTTTATAATTATTTATGATTTTAGTTGATTAAATTGGGTTTATTTATAGTCTCATATGCGTGAAACCTTATCAAAATTTACTATTTTTTGTAATCTAGTTAAAATTATGAAAGGCTATTTAATTTTTTCCATTATATGTGATAATAGTGGTGTTATGACTCTCTCAAAGAAATGGTTGAACAACATAATAAAGGAGGTGAAATGGAACTGATAACAGAGTTGTTATTATTATTTCTAGAATAAGGAGAGATGAAGTTATAGTAGAAGGGATAAGAGGATATAATGAGAAATATATAGATATATGCTTATAAAGAGAACATATGATGAGCTAGGAGATACCTCCCAAGGCCAAATCTCCAGTATTTGAAATAATTTCACAAAAATTAATCCTTCCCTCCCCAATAAATCCTACCTCCTATTTATGACTACTAACTAAAAAATACCAACCCCCAACAACTAACTAATAGAGAAATGTTGAAACATACAAAATTATATAATCTACATCCTTTTTAATCTCTACCCACTTAAAAACAACCCTATCTATGAGGTGTTCCTCCAAAATATGGCCTACCCCATTTTTCCATGGTAAAGAATATTACGATGTGTTTATTCTTAAACCTAACTATCCCCATTGTGATAACTGGAATCCCATGTTTCACTGAAAAATGTCAGCCTATAAAAAACAATTGTAATTACACCTTATCACCTCCATGATTTTTTATACTCAGTCATAACACTATTAGTGTCATTAGCACCAAAAATTAATTTAACTTTCCATTATTTCCTTGAATCAAACTAATACTAGAATTCATTGTCACAAAAAAAATATTAATGAATCTTTTAAGTAATATCACATAAAATAGAAGTAATGTATCCTGTTGTAGTTGGATACCATTTGTATACAACAACACTTCCAATCGCACTGTTGACATCGCTCAATACATCCTCCAGGCCACACACACATGGATGATTTCCCTACTAAATAAACATCTTTAGTGTCCTTATTATAATTAAATATATTATAATTATCAATATTGTTTCTTAGTTTTGGAAATCATGAATCTTGAATAGGATCATCTCTTTCAAAATTTCCTTTTTACGACACTGGTGAATTTGGAGATACATTGTGGCTTGATTATTTCTCATCCAAAGAAACCATAGACCCAGATTTGTTTAATTGTAAAGAAAACTATGAAATATCATGTATTTGTGTTTATGTTAATAGAATGTACTCACAATACTACCTCTCATACTCTCGATTCTACCATGTGGACTCTCCCTCTTTCCTAGTATAATATTCCCAGTATTTTCAGAACCTATCCATCTCAATAATTTAATTTTTAATCAAAAGATCTAGTTATGACTACCTTGTAACTATTTTTGATGCCATCATGGTCAGCTTACTATAATAAAATCCACTATCACATATCAATGTTCATGTATTCTTGAATATAGAATGCATATAATAGATTACATAATGAGAGAAAAAATCAATAAATCATCCATAAATGAAATAGTATAAACATCATGTCAAATTAGAGTTAATTATTAAGTTATTCCCTAGTTGTTTATAATCCAATGGTGAACACCATCAATAAAAAGGGACATTTTTTCACGGCATTAGATTATTTTTTTAGATATATTCATATATCCCCAATGAGTGTTTCCCTACATGTAAGTCACACAACTAAAACTAGTTGTTTACATCTTCCTCTCATCATATGAACTAATTTTTAAAATGATTCTAAACTCGATAGTCACCATGAAGTCACAAATTCCATTCTAATTCCATCTTTCACCGTCCATCCATACAGTGCACACGTACTCCCACAGCAGGTGCTTCCCTAATCCACTCATCAAATGATTAGAAGTTTGGTCATTTCCCCAAAAATAGTGTATTCTTGAATTAATTCCAACAATTTAGAATCTATTAATTTATTTCATCCCCATAAGTATCTCTAGAAGAAATCAATTTCCAAAAATGAATTGGAATAGATTCAAGTAGTCCACAGCATCCAAGAACTCAATGAAATCACCAATATTGTTAGGATTATCTTCTAATAGTGGTTTCATAATAGGAAAAAGAATATGAAATAGAAAAAATAACGCATCCACTATTATTATTTTCAAGAGAATGAAAGATAGAACTAAAATTGAAGTGATAAGAATATGAAACGATAAATAGATATAGATATCCTAAATAAGAACACTTTCGATGAGCTATGCAAGAACTCCTAAGGCCATACATTCAAAAGCTGTCAATATTTATAAAAAAATGAATCATTACATCCCCTATATATCATATATTCTATTTATGACCACTGACAAAACACTGCTGACCACCAAAAACTAACTAATAGATAAAATACCAAACATCCCCTGATAGCTAATACACATTCCAAATATGTGTTGTGTTTGTTAATTTTTAATTGAAAATTTTTCTGAAGATAATGGTTTTGATCATAACTTTTCTTCTCCAAGAATTCTGCATCAAAATGGAATTAAATAAATAACAAATAAAAATATTCATGAAATGGATTAAGCTATGATTGATGAATACAATATTCCTAATTATTTTTGGGTATAATCTTTAAATACTTTTTTTATCTATTGAGAAGAGTCAATGTTATTCCATCATGTAAGAAATCCCCTTTCAAATTGTTTAATGGTAAAAACCAATGGTTGGTTATGTAATGTTTTTGGTTCTAATGTTTTTATCTTGAATTTGAAAGATAATTTAGATATTTTTTATTCTAAATGTGTAAAGGTTATATTTCCTAGTCATTATTCTAATATTAAAGCTTATGGATTTTATAATAATCATACTATTACTATTGAATAATCCATTCATTTAAAATTTGATTAATCTTGTGGTGTTCGGAAATATTTTGTTGGAAAATATTGAAACAGATTTTAGGGATTTCAATTCTCATGAAGAAAACCCTCTAGATAATGTATCTATTAATAGGGATAAAATTGTTTCTCAATATAATCTTATACCTTGGACATTTCATAAAGATCATCCAACTGACAATGTGATTGGTAATGAAGGTTTTGGTATGAAAACTAAATTCTCTACTTTAAATTTCGTTGTTGAGTCTAATTTTAATCCAAATTGTGTTCCGAATAATGTTATTGATTTTTAAATAATCCAAATTGGATTATTGATATCAAAAAATGAGTTTAATCTATTTATTAGAAATATTTATTGGTATTTAGTTGGATTATTTGAATATTATAAGGTAATAAAAACTAAATATATATTTAGAAACATGCTACATGAATAGGGATATATTTTCAAAAATCAATCCGAAATTATTGGCCAGTGATATTATCAAGAAGATTGTATAGATTTTGATGATTCATTTGTTTTTATTTTCATAATATAGGTTATTATAATCTTATTATTGTTTTATTGTTTTCATTTTTTTAAGTTATATGAAATGGATGTTAAAAGTTATATCTTAAATGGTTTTATATCTGAAGAATTTTATATTAGTAAAAAAATTATTTTAAATATGATCTTATTCATGTTTATAAGTTATATAGAGCTTTGATTGGTCTCTAACCATAAATTCATGCTTGGTATGATATTCTTACAATGTTTAATTTGAATAATTTCAATAAATGTAGTTTTGATGCTAATCTATTTATTATAGGAGTTTTTAATGACATTTAATAATGAAAATATATATTGATAATATAATTTTTTATAATTCTATTTATTCACATTGTAATTATTTTTTTCCTTTTATTTATTTTGAGTTTGACATGATCTTAATAGAGGAATTAAATTTCTTTCTTAGATTTCAAATTTCTCAAAGCAATTATGATATCTTTCTTAATTAATCTAAGTATGATAAATAGTTAGTGAAAAGGTTTGGTCTCAATTCATGTAAATATATGAAGAATCCTATGAATACTAGTTAAAAATTTGATGATTATTATTATGGTAAATAGGTTGATATTAAATTTTATAGAGCCATGATGGGTAGTTTTATTTAATTTTTAGCATCTATACTAGATATCATGTTTAGTGTTTTTTTATATGTAAGGATTCATGTTGATCCTAATGAGAGTCATATTAAATATGTGGAAATAATATTTAGATATGTTAAAGTAATTGATAACTTTGGTTTATTTTATTCTGAGCATAATTTTTTTTTAATATCGTCTCAGGACTCTGATTTTGGAGGATGTATAATTGATAGAAAAAAACACCATGTATCTGTAATTTTCTTAGAAAAACATAATTTCATGGCCTTCAAAAAAGAAATTATATGTTGTTCTATCTACTGTTGAAGTTTAGTATATTTTTGTTTCTAGTTATTATACTAAATCTTTATGGATTATGAAATCTTTATGTGATATTAATATTTATTTAAATAAATTTCTTATTTAGTATGATAATAAATCTGTAATTTCTATTTCCTAAAATTCATCACAATATTCTACAATATAGAATATCGATTTAAGATTTCATTTTATTAGAGATCATGTGAATAATTGTGATGTTGTTTTAGAACTTATCCCTACTGAGAATCAACTTGAAAATATATTTACTATGCCTTTAGACTTTTCTCAGTTTTAAATAATTGAATTTGATCTTGGAATGTTGAAACATTAATTATTTTATCTATGTATTTGTATAGGGGGTTTTCTATTTCTTTTTGTTTAATTTTAAAAAATGGGGATAAAATATTTTTTTTATTTTTCATGTTCAATTTTTTAATCAAACAAAAGGGTATCAGTTTCTTTTTTATTTTTTGTTTTTCTATATTACATATAAATATTGTTGTGTATGTGCTTTAAATATTCAGTGTCTCTATTTTGATTGATTACCCAGGTGATTTAAATATTCTTCTTTTATCTAAATAAATTTCCTCACATGTTCTTTAAGTTGTTTTTATATACTTTATTTTTTTAATCTATGGTAAATTAGACTATTTGATGTAATTATATTATAATTATATATCTCACGTTTCTAACAATTCTTTCTCTATGTTTAATAATATTTTAGTATTTTAATTTTAAATATCATTTGTTTTTTGTTTTTTTTAATATAATATTTGTTTCTATTTTTAGTTTTAAATTTCTCTTATCATTAGTTATAAATTTATTCTACTATTAGTTATAAATTTATTCTACTTCCAGTTATAAATTTATTCAATCATCATTTATAAGTTTATACTGCAGTTAGTTCAAAATATTTGTGAATGTCAGTTCAAAATATTTTATACCATTTGTATAAAATATTTACCACCATTAGTTAAAAAAATATTCTTTATTATGTTTAAAAAATTATCCTTCCATCATTTCAAAGTTTATTCTACCATCTAATATGAATTTTGTGGCCAGTAGTCATGTGACGGTACCAAAAATTTCAGGTTCTTTAATTTCTTCTAGCGTTATTAAGTCCAAATTATTTCAATTTAAAAATTATTTCCATACTTTATTTTTCATGTTTTTAATATTTTATTGGTTTCTAGATTAATTTTAAAATATTTTTAACCTATGTAAATTTATTTTAGAATATTTTAAATTATATTTTGTGATGAATTAATACCTGTTTTAATCTCTGTATAAAATATTCATTACATGTTTTTTATACATTTGAATTTTTTGTTACATATTTTTTAAAATGTTCTAAAATTAATACTAACTTTATAGGAACATGTTCAATGTATTTTTATTGCCTTTAATTTATATTTATTATTTCAATATTTCTGAAATCAGTTTTATCTCTGATTAAACTCATTTACTGTAATTATTATTTTATTATTTTAACCATTTTCACAAGTTCTCTTTAGATGTCTTGGATTTAAATAATCTATATAAGGGTCTCAAAGGATTATTTGAAGAGATAAAATTATGATATAGTGATTACATACCAATAATTATGACTAAAAGTGGTAAAATTTTCTCACACCCTAAAAACCATCAAGTGATATTGTATATTTCACTTACAATTACTGAGGATCTCACAAATATTGTACCTAAACTACTTCAACTTCTACTACCTTAACGATACAATCTGATCTAATACTCAAGAATCAATACATATTCTTCTTTGTTTTTTCTTTCTATATCATCTAAGTCCCTTATGTCTATAAAACTTCTTCTCATCTCTCAAACATGATTTCTTTATCGTCTTATCATTTTCCCAAAAAAATATTATGAATGTGGGTTGTTCATGTAACAGCCAAGGGGTATTAATGTACTTGTATTCTTATTAGTAGTTAGGTTGGGGTAATTGTGGCTTGATGGTTAGAAAGTGTGGTATTAAATAAAGGGTAATACTATGTCATAAGGGAATAAATTAAATTTTATTAGTCTCATCATGGTAGCTGGAGGGATTTGGTCTTTGGGAGAATTGGATTGGTCTTCAAGAGAGTGTTCTTTTGTGGGAGCATCTCTTTCTATATTCCTTCTTCTTTATATTCTTGTTTTGCATTTATAATTGAATATATACATTGATTTTTTTTCATTTCTTCTCCCTTATTCTATTATGAAAACGTTATTAAGAGAGAGTCCTAACAATATTAGTTCTTTCATTGAGTTCTTAGACACAAAAAATGTTGTAGAATGCTTGAATATTTTCCTCTACCTTCTTGGATGCAGATTTCTGCTAGACACCCTTCTAGAGAGGAAATAAGGAAATAGATTCTTGATTTTTGGAATTCATTAGAGGATAGATATTTGTTTTAGATATGACCATATTATTGTTTGGTTGACATGTGCATTGGGGAACTGCATGTTGTGGTACAATGTGTGTACTATGTGGACGGAGGGTGAAGTCTAGACATAAAGGGGAAATCATGAATTAACTATGATTATTGAGTTAGGAAGAATCATATGTTTAGATGCTTGGAGGAATACGTACACATCTATTCATAATCCAATAGCTAAATTTCCATTACTACCACTGGTGTGTTCCGCTAGGGAAGTAACTTTGCAGTACCAGATAAGAGATTGTGGTTTATAGAGAAGAAGTTATTACTATTTCATGATTTTAAGTCACATTTTTACTATTTAATTTACTTATATGTTATTGTGAGTTGCACTAAATAAGGATAATCATGATTGTTGAATTCAAGGTAGGAGAAGGAGATGACTTGTAGTCATGATCATAGTTATGGGTTTGATTCACTGGGGAAATTCCTTGTGATTGTGGATTGGTTAGAATAAGTGGTAGATGTTTTCAATGACACAGCTTCCAAAGTGACATTACTTTTCGGGATGACTTCGGGTGTGGATGTGTTGGTTGTTCTTATATCAGTTTGCGGTTTCTTGTGTTGTGATCATTGAGAATATGGCGAGTGATTTAAGGGGTTGTTGATCTCTGATGGAAAAAATACAACCATCCAAATTTTTGGGTGTTTGATGGAGGAAAATTTCTAGAGTTGGTGTCTCCAAATAAGACCCTGCATTGGTCGGTTACCACCAAAGAAGACTCGCTGTAATGGGTGACTGTTTAGAGAAGACCTGAAGAAACATTGATTGTTTTCTCCTCTACCTTCACTATTATAAATTTGAGTGTTGTTGTGTGGTAAATATGTGTTCATCCTCCTATATATAATATGAGTGGGGAATATATTATATTTTTATCCCCATTTAAATAAGAATTTTCTTCCTTCCTTGTGGATGTAGGTCATCCTACCGAACCGCATAAATTTTTGTGTCCATATTTCTATTTGTTTTCTCTGTTTTTGCGGGGTTCTAGAGAGGTTGATCACTTTCACACCAATAAATTTGTATCAGATGTTTTGTTTAATTAACTGGAACCAATCACACCTGTTGTACCTATATCTAAAACTAGTTGCTATTCATGCTTCCTAGAAGCTATTGTCCAAATCTTTTTCTGTCTCAGGTGACACACTGTTATCTTCTTGAAGTTGCTTCTTGTGATCCAAACTCCCAATTTATACATACACCAATGGATATCCAAACATCTTTCTCAATGAATTTATGAAAATATGGATCTACTCCTCAGAATATTTTCCCACACATGTGCGATATAATAGAGGGTGGGTGAATTCACCCCAAAAATATTAATACAATTCTTCATGCCACTTATCCAAAATTTTGGGGGTAAATTGAGTAGATATTTATGGTTTTAAAAAAATACTGGGAGAAAAATTTTGGTATTCATTTGGAATTCGTTTTGGAAAGTTAAACAGTCGATTTCAGTATTTTCGACTATTATGGATTCATTGGCATTGTCTGATTTTGGAAATTCTGATCTGTTTTTTTATAAAGAATATTGGAACTGAAAGTAGTTTGGAACCATCCCAGGAGTCTCTCCCATATTACCATGCCAGTAATATAAGTAATTCCTAACATATAAGTATGGTTTCTATCACCAAATTTGAGGTGGAGAAATTTGATGGGACGAATAACTTCAGTATGTGTAAATGTGAAGTTTTGGATATTCTAACTCAACAAGAGTTAAATATCACCTTGCATGAAAATCCCATAAACATATCTTATGTTAATTAGAAGATAATCAACTATTAAGCTTTTGTTATGATCCAGATTTTTTTTTATCTAAATATCATAAATATATTTTGATGCAAGTGACCACTGAACAATGTTTTTGGAGTATTTTGGAGAACAAGTATGTTTCCAAAATCATTGAAAATCGGATGTACCTGAAAAATAAATTGTTAATATTTTAGTACAAGAAATTTATGTATCTGATTGAGAAAATTTATTTGCTTAATAAAATCTTGGATGATTTTTAATGTTTGGAAGTAACAATTGGAGATGAAGATAAGGCTCTATCGTTTTCGAACTCTATACTGGATAGTTTTTATCACCTTACTACAACATTGCTATATGGTAAGTATGAAGTAAAATTTATTGTTCTTTAAAATGCCTAATTTTACAATGAGTACAGGCGAAAGGATAAGTATTATCATTGGAATTCTATATTAGATTCATTGATGATGATTAGAGATTGTTCATCTGATAGGAAATCCGGAAGATTCAGAAGAGATGCATCACAGTCGACATCAAAATTCTAGTTCATCTTTAGACATCCAAAAAAAGATAAATGTTCCTATTTTCATTAAAAAATGATCTAGAATAAGGATTGTCCCAAAATTGGGAAATATAAGAAAATTTTTGTAGAGAGAATCGAGTATGTTGAAGATACTGGCCTCATTTCCTCGACGGGTGACCATTCAAAAGGTTAGATTATTGATTCAGGTTGTTCATTCCATATGAGCTAGAATCAAGATTTGTTTTCAAACGTAAATGAGTCATATGATGGTGTGGTATTTATGGGTAATAACCACCCTTTCTAAATAATAGGTATTGGAACAATATGGTTGAAGATGCATGAAGGTACAACTCGATGCCTTATAGATGTTTGATATGTACCGTAATTGGATAAGAAACTAATATATCTTGGAGTTCTGGATAATCTTGGTTATGAGATAACCATTGAATATGGATTCAAGAAAGTTATCTTCGATGCACTTCTTGTGATGAAAGGTATTCCAAAAGGTGATTTGAAATATTTGAATGTTTCGATTGATTCTAGTGGAGTAGTGATATCGGATAAGAGTATCACCACGGGTATAACATAAAGGGATATACGAAGACCTTACAAGTTTGTAAAATAGGTTATCTATTCCACTTATATATTCAAATATGGTGTTCCAGAATGCTATTGAGATGTTTTGGATAGAAAATAATTAAACCAGTGGGATTCTATTATGAAAGAATATATGAATTCACTGCATCATAATATTATATGAGATCGTGTTCCTAATATAAAGGACAAGAAGGATTATATAGGAATAAAGTTCCATCATTCTTTGGAATTGATCAATATTTTTCCTACATGAGATGCATCTGAGCATCGAGAAGTTAGAAACAACATAAATATTCATTTCTATGACTGTAAGAAAATTTGTTTAAGTTACATAATGATTTGCCTCAGTGGTAACATAGTGGTATTTTTTCATCAAAGTGTAGATTGTTGAGTTTTTATAGAAAAAACACCACCACCAAAATTGATGGTTAGCTTATAGAAGAAAATTTTAGGATTTGGTGTCACCAAATAAGACCCTACTTTGGTTGTTCAACGCCAAAGAAGACTAATTGTAATTGGTGGCTGTTAAGAGAAGACCTACAGTATCTTTGATTGTTTTCTCCTCTGAATCCAATTTTATAAATTTGAGTGTCGGTGTGTGGGAAATATTTTTACAAGTCCCTATATATAACATGGGTGGGTAATCTATATTCTCTATATCCCTGTTTGAATAAGAATTTTTTTCCCATGGACATAGGTCATCTGACCAAACTACATAAATGTGTGTGTCCCTATTTCTGTTTTGTTTCTCTGTTTGTTTTTGATTATTTAGATGATGATTAATTACATCCCAACAAGGGAACTCAATGACTTGTATGGTCATGAATGTTGTTTGGGAATTCTATTTCAAGAGACGCTTGCTGGGAGTTACATGAAAAGCTAAAAAGAGGTGGGTAAAAATGAAATTAACTAGGAATTTTATGTCTATAGAAAGTATGGATGATGGTTAGAGAATTGATAAAATGTGAGTGGAGTAGACTAGGATTTTAGGAGAATATTCTTTCTTCTAATCGCAAAATCAAAGGAATAATTTTTGATAAATCATTCTATAGAGAATATAGAGAATCTATGGGAAATTTTAGGTATGTAGTGCATGGTTAAGGTATACTTTTTTCCATTTTTAAGTATAAAAATATGGGTGTAACATGGGTGATTTTAAGATTTCACTAATGGACAATTTTGTTATTGATAAGAATTATTTGGTTCCATCAATACAAGATTGTCAAGGATTTATTAATGTTGAATTTGAACAGCACCCATGATTTCCATAAAAGTCTAATGAGGTGTGTGTGGGGTGGAAAACTAACATCACTATTGTATTTTCTGTGGAGCTAGATGAATGTTTAGTTCAACAAAAGTTTTCTAGAGTGTCCCAAAATAGAGATAACAAAAAAATTCCAAGGTGGAGAAGATGTTGGAATTGAATTGGGACTACAAAAAATTGTGGGGTTTTATAGTTCTACAATAGTTTGTTTATAATAAGATTTTGTAGTTATCCTTCAAGGTTCTAACCAATAAACGTTTTATTCTTGTTTCCATGATATGTTTTTTTTGAGGTGGTGTGAGAACCAGTTCATGAATTACTAGAAATCAATGCTTCTTCCCTAGTTGTAGTGTGTAAATATTTTTTTCTATAGAAAATGTTCATACTTCTCCAGCTCTAAAAGAAATGAATGGAAGTGGTAAATGTTCTCAATTTTCCTTGTTCTTTTTATAACTGGAGTTATATTCATTAATTGGGTATAAAATTGTCTCCACCAAAGTTACCACTATAGGATACTATTTTGCGGCTTCAGATCTATATTTCCATTACTATATCAGCCGAATAGAGTGATTGGGGGTCCACCTTAGGGACAAGGTGGTTTTTAGAGAGGGTTTAAATTGGTAAAAATTTGGAATTTCTATGTAACTACCAATTTGAAGTGATGTAATTTTATTCTTATTAATTGTTAGATTAGGGTAGTTGTGGGTTGATGGTAAGAAATTAGGTTATTAAATATGGGGACCAACTATTTGAAAGGTGAAGAAATTTGTTTTGAGTAGTCTCATCCTGGTAGCTAGAGGGGTTTAGTCCTTGGGAGGATCAGTCAGGGATTTAGGGGAGTGGTCTTCTTCATGAGTATAAATGTCATTATTTTTTCTTCTTTATCTTCCTATTTTAATTTCCTATTATAATATAATCATTGTTGTGTTGTTTTTTCCATTTCTTCTCCCTTATTATTTTGTTAAAACATTTTTTAGAGGTAGTCCTAACATAAGGGGTATAACATAGTATTCATGGTGGATGATTAGATGAGAAAATATACACATTTACTACCTATTAAAGAACTATTTACAGAAAAAATAGTTTTTGATTGGTTCGTGTTTTAAATCCTACAGTTTCATGGAATTCCATGGGTGATAGTTAGTGATAGTGAACCAATGTTCGCTATTATTTTTTGAAAGGAGATTTTAAAAGTAAAAATAACAACAACAAAAATGATCTCTTCATACAACCCCCAAACTTATGTAAAATGGAGGTAGTCAACTAGTGTTTGGAGGCTTATTTTGGTTGTTTTTAAGTAGATAATCCTCATTAGTGGATTAAACAGTCGGCTTGGGATGAATACATTTACAATATATCCATCCTTATATCTATAAGAAAGATCCCATTTGAGGTAGTGTATGGTCATAGACCCCCAAAAAATTTCCACCATTTAAAAGGGGATATAGTTGTGTACGTTTTAGTTTCTTCCTCAATTAACCGAGATGAGTCCCTTAAACAACTCAATTAAAATCTCCACATAGAATAAAAGAGTATGATCAAACATAATAATAATTGGAAATGTGAGGTGTCTTATAAGGTTTGGGACCATGTACAGGTGAAACTATGAATGAATGGGACTAAAACCAAATCTATAATTAACCCAAAACTAGATTCCCAATATTATGGACCATTTACAATTTAAGGTAAAGTGGGTGTTGTCTCTAACAGGCTTATCATACCGGACCACAACTGGATACACCTAGTTTTCAAGGTTTCCCAACCATACTTTATATAAATGAGGTACACAATATATATGATAAATGAATAAATATCATGGTTTTATGTTTTAAAAAAAATGTAATAGTAGAGTTATGTCCTAAATTTCCAAGAACATGGGGTAGGTGGTCTACACACATGGAGAGAAAATGTTAATCAGTTAAAACGTTTAAGAGATCATGGGTGTCTTCCAATTAAAAGTCATTTATTGATGTTAGAAGATCATGAAGGTTTCTTGATATATTATATTATATGGGGGATATAATTTGACTTCATGAATACATAGAAGAAATCTATGAGACATGGTGATCATGGGAGCATCATAAAGAAGTTGGTGTAATTGAGTTACAAATAACTAAATAAAAAGGTGTTATAGATTGGATAAGAAGTCCTCAGAGCTAAGAAGGTTAGGGTTGAGCATATATGTGGCTATAAGTATCTAAAAGATAGAAGAATCATCAACATGAGGATACTGATGTTATACTAGCTACAAAGAAAGTGGGTTGAGTATACAGTGAGTTGGTAGAGATATGAGGTGGCACTATTTTTTGAAATATTTTATCCATAGTAAAGATACCGCCATAGTAGGTCCTTTAAAAGATCATACATAGGGGGATAAAATAGAAGTATATGATGTAAAGAGAATATAATGGTAGGATATGTAAAAGATAAAGAAACACACAATGATATTCTAGATGTACCCACAAAAAGTGGAAGAGAAGAGAAAGAAAATGATTGAACATATAATTAAAACTATTTGTGAGTGGGTAAATAAAAATAGGTTGAGTATTACACATTAATATAAATTTAAGTGAACAAAGTCCAAGATAAAGCAGAATTGTGAGCTTTTGGGCCCAAAAAATTGAGCATTGTATCTCTTGGTCTGCAAAATCAACCTTCTGAGTCCATAAAATCAAGAACTAAATATCTTGGCCTTCTAAGTCTACAAAATTTGGTTCAATGTGACTTGGAAATTGGGTCCATAAAATTAGGCATCATATGTACAATCATTTTAAATCTACAAAATCAGAAACCATTTCCCCCTTTCTTTTTGGTCAGTAAATTAGTCTTTATTTCACCCAAAAATCTTAAGGCCACTCATCTGTCATCATTTCATTCAAAAATGTCATTAAATTTCTTCATGATCATTGGATTTTTATGTTAGTAATCTCTTATTCACTGATAGATGTTATTTAGAATTTCATTCCATCATGAGGAGTTCACACATACGAGGTTAGAGAAAAATAATCAGGTGATGCATACAATGATGTTTTTATTTATATTATTCTTTTTTATGGAACAATCTAAGAATTTCTTGGTTATAGGGTACTATTAGAAGGTAAATTCATTTCATTATTTGGGTAATTATATATTTATGATATGAGTTAGGGATAAATGGTTTGGCCAAGTTAGTGGGATTACATGTATTTGTATTCCATATATTTTTCAACATTTATAAATGAAAAAACTAGAAAATTCTTTGAGGAACAGATTCTGGGTGTTCTTATTCTACACTATTCCCCAGATTTGATTCTTTATTGGGATAACCTCTTTCAATGACCCTTATATCAATTTTCCATCAAGAAGGAGGTGTTATCACACCATTATAGAGAAGAGTTCATGTAGAATAATTCTGAGATTTTTGTGGCCGATGAATATATTTAGAGGTAAGAACTCATTGGTTACTACTAATAGGACTCAATTAAACTTACTACTAAAAAATATCACAATAATGGATAGTGAGGTATGCTTATTTTATTATTTTATTAATTCATCTCACTAATTGAACTCTTAGTTGATCTTGTAATGGGTTTTTTTCAATTATTGTAGTATAGGAGGGTATAGTGATGTTCTATGAATCCCATCATTTGTATCTTATACAATTCTATTGATTAATTTATATGATTAAGTTTTATTTTATTTTATTTTTGAGAACTAGGGGTGTCCAGACCCTACACAACCCAATCAACCCAACCTGGCCTGACTAGGTTGGGTCGGGTTACACACGTGGAATGGATAGATTGAGTTAATTTGGGATTGGTTGGGTCGAGTCATGGTTTGTAGAAAAATGAACCAACCCACCCCATCCAATATATAATTTATTTCTTCTGGGGTTCTGATGCTCCACTCCCCTTTTATCACCACTCAGATTGGTAATGTTTATTTAATTAAATAGTTACCCATATTTTTTTGTTTTATGACCATTAAAATCTTAAAATAAAATTCATTTAATTTCCAAATAAATTAAATAACTGTTTTTAAAAAAAATTATTTTTTTGCTGATAAATATTTTTGTTGAACTTATTTGGATGCATGTTTATTTGAATTTATGTTTTTTTTGTTCGATGATACATCATATAAGTCATTTTATAGGTCATTACTAATTTATTTGGAAATTACATACACGTAATTATTTTTTTGATATAAATGGATTGGGTGATCTATGGGATATTATATTTCTTATTTTTTTAAGAAAAACTTTTTACATTTTTTGAGTTAAAGTTAATTGGGATTATTGTTCTATTTCTATTTATAAGATCTTAAATTTTCTAAAATTTTTTATTTTTTGTTTAATTTATAGTTTTACAACTTTTTTATTATTAATTATTATTATTTTTTTATAAAAAATCCAACAGACCATACTCGACCCACCTTAGGTAGAGTCGGTTCAGTCCATTACAAAAAAATTGTTTATTCCCTAGCCTAACACAATCCAACAACTTTTAATTGTGTTGAATAAAATATTTTCCCAAACCCAACCCTACCCAACCAATGGACACCATTATCAATAAAAAGGATCTTGGTTATATAACCATATCATGGTCTATGATGATTTTTCACAAAATAATGTTGTTATTTGATCCCTATTTCATAGGATGTTAATATTTATAAGGAAAATTGAATTGCTTAAGGGAAGATGTCAAGGTTTCTATAATCATAAAAAAGGTATCATATTTGAAATCACCATGATTTGGTTTTTTGAGGAATGAATTATGGTCAGAGCCACCATGAGGGTCAGCCATGTCATGGTGGATGTTAACATGTTTTGATTCTTGGTGAGACCACATAACCAAAATACCATATAGATTTACATTATGTCATGGATCCATTGAAGTATGCATTTTTTAGAATGGTTTTCATATTTCTACTATGTTATGATGAAAATCAATGTTTTTTGGACAAATAATTTTTATCTTAAACTCATCCCATGATTGATGAGGTTGTGTTAAAAGAAGAGGTAGAAACCACTATTGTATAGGACATTCAGAATAGAGTTGTCCAATTGGAACTCAGAAATGACTATGAGTTTTATGAATGCTAAAATACATCTTAGAATCCCAACAATTAGATATTCACTAACAAAATATAGTAATTAATTACACCAAGTAATATATTTTAACTCCTCCAAGAGGTTATTATCTCTTGTACACCATAATCACTCAACTCTATAATCAAGAAAAATATTTCCATTTAATGTGATACATCCTTCATGAATCAATCTAGGATGAAAATTTTACTTATTGTGTTTCGTAAAATGAGATGAAATATTCCCTTTTCCCGAAACCCCTATTTAGTTATTTGAAATCCTATAATTGTTACTTATATATTCCAAGGCATTCCAGAATTAGAAGGAATTTTTTTAATAGAAATCTCAGCTACAATCTGTGTTTGTGTCTACATTGAGTGCTATAATTCGCACTACACACATGAAAGTTCTGTATATCATTTAAAAATAATGTCAATTTTAGTATTCACCTTATATATACATCCTTTAGAATTCGACAACATGTTATTCTAATTCTTAAAATCACCCCTTATTATTTTACTAATAGCTCCAAAATTGAACATTGGGTTTTCTTTAATGCAACTTGATCTCCATCTGAAAAGGTATTCAGAAATTTTTTCAAGATAAATAGATGAAACCACAAAAAAAATATGAAAATAGGTTATTTTGTGAGGAAAATATAAATATATAAGAGATAAATGTAAAACAGTGATTTAGAATCTACTGTAAAATTTCTATCGATTGTAGTGGTATAGAAAATTATAGAAGAAATGGAAGAAGAAGAAGAAGATATGGAACTCTCTAGAAAGTGATCACCAAGGCCATGGTCATAGCCTCCAATAGTAAGTAGAAATACTAACTGAATACCTCTCCCTTCTCCCATAACATGATATATATAGTAACAAACAAAACAAAATTAATTTTACCAAATCACCCTTGCACATTTTTATCCTTCCCCCTTACTCCAAGAATATGTTTTTATAAATGGATTGTCAACAAACCAATCAATAATAGTCATGATTTGGAATCATGGTAATGATTTCTAAAATATATTTGATGAATACTAAAGTTTTTAATTAGGTAAATATTACATATTTTAGTTATTATCATTAGTGGTGATATCACTATATCACAGGTGAAAAAAATAGTATGGAGAATAGAGTTGAACTACACTGCATATCAGAACATACAATATGGATGTAACATGACCCGTGAGAGGAAATTACTACACCTCTCTAGAAAGAATTTGAAAAGGATAGGCACATATCATAATATGGAAAAAGGGTTTTTGGGCTATAGATTGTAAAATATGTGGTAATAAAGTGTATTATAAGGGGAAACAAAATACTATAAAGGGGGACTAGGATTATAGATGGGGAGAGTGGATACTATAAGGTCAAAATAAAATCATAGATAGTGATATGGGAATATTTATCTACACCTAAATAAGTGTGGTGGATATTATATTTATAGAGGGTAATATCATAGTTATCGATTGAATCCTAATAGCTAAGTTTATTTGAAGTTGTTAGGAATGTGGTGGTGGTTGGGTCTATCAGAGATAGAGTTGTTGTGGGGATATTGGGGTAGTTGTGTGTGGGTAGTTGGGTTAGCTACTAGGGAGGGATTTTTTTCATTATCACTTTATATGTTTTTTATATTTGGTTCGGTAGGGATACTAATTAAAGGTAGGTGGTGAGTTAGAGATCACTTTTTTTCATTTGATAGGTAGTAGGTCTATTGGAAGTATATTGTCATGTGAGGTTATCTCTCTCCAAAACTTGACACACAAAGCCAGGTGGTATCCCAAAGTAGTGGTATTTCTTAATTCTTCCTACTATATATAATTATTTCCTCTTTATACTATAACTTTGAAATATATCACCAATAAACAATGATGTGATTAGTTTCATCAATTCTAGCTTTCTCCCCTCTCATTAGAACTCATGGTACTAACATTTTGAAAATCTATTTGGGGAACTATTGCCACTAGAATTCATGATCACAACTAAGGATATCTCAGTCAAAACTATTTTTCCCCCCTTACCTGATTTTTCTACTATGTGATCTAATGTGAAACTACTTCTAAGAGAGCTATGATCATTGTGTCGAATTTCATCACAAGATGAGTATTTAGAGTAATTCAATAGGAGAGGATGATCATATAAAGACGATCAATGATGAAGAATAGAGTAGATATCATTGTATTTGACTTTGATAGTATATAATGTAAATTGATAACTATGTAGGATAGTTTAGATATGCTGGAACATGAAAATTTGAGTTCTTACACATGTTGAATGTATGTTTTCATAAAATTGAAGAAATAACATCACTAAGGATGCATGAGAAGAAGGAGAAGTTTCTTCCAAGTCTTTGAAATAGGATAGACCAAACTCTCGATTGTATAAGAATGTAAATGAATAAAGGAAGATACAACACCTACTTCTTCATATGATAAGTAACTTTCTCTAATTCAATACATGTAGTTTCAATCATAGTTGAAGATGATTTTTCAAAGGTTGATGAGAATATTATTTATGTAGGATTTGGTATTATTTTTCCAAAAGTTCATGATATTGGAGATTCCCAGTAATTTAGAAAATATATTGGTAGATTTAGTGTTATTCAGTTCATAACTATGAGTAATTATGCTCTATTTGACTACAATAGAGCAGGGGGTTTTCCCACAATGGAAGAATAAAACATTTGTATTGGTTTATTGGTATACAGCAGAAATTTGAACTATGTTTTTTTTCATTGACTATGGAATAATAGAGACCAGGTGTTCTTAAAGTCAAAAAAGTGTGGTTAGTGAATGAGGAGGAAATTCAAGAACCATCATAGAAAAAGGAGTGTCGTTGTGTTCCACATTCTCATTCTAAACTAAAATCCAAGGCTATTGTAGTTAAAATGGTGCGGTATCCTAGAATTATTTTGGGAGGGGTTTTATTATATCTATATAGTTCATAGTCAATTTTTTTTATATTTGTAAAAGAGTTGATTTTGGAAGACTGATTAGAGAAGGATCATTATACCAACAACATAGGCTAGTTATTTGATGAAATTTTTTTGCATCAATATTGGACTTATTGGTTGTATTGCTGGAAGGAAATCCTTATAGAATTTTTTTTACCTCTTGGTTTATTTTGGGATTGTGTTATATTAAAATGGATTGTTCATATAGGTGCTTCATTGGTAAAATTAAGACAACTATGTTTACCCTTATCATTGTCAATGTTTGGGAGAATATGGATTATTATTTATCAATACAATGGTAGGATGATCCCAATAACCCGATGAAGTTGATTGGTAAAATGTTTATTTTTAGTTATATATATAATGAGTTTGGTTCTCATTTATGGAGAATTTTTTTTCCAATAGACAACATAGCCAAAATATTATGGAGAATAGTACCAAAAAATTGTTCCATAAACTTTTTTCTCTATGTAATTACATGCGGTTACATAAGTCTTTTATCATAGTAGCTCAATTTCATCCATATCATGGATTAAAAAAAATTCTAATGGTCTTTTAAAAGATGATGAAAATTTTAATAAAAAAGAAAATGATTTTCATGACGGAGAGAGAATTATTGCTTGTATATTTAATTTAGTCCATAGCTCACACTCAATTGAAAATAAAGTAAATGTTGTTCTTACATTGCTAGTGATCTCAATGATTTAAACAAAATTGGTGTTGATGTTTTATCTTCTGATTTCCAGGAAATAAAATTTGTTTCAACAATGGGTTAAACATTATATTTTGTTAAAAAATGAGATATAGATCCTAATGTAGTAAAACTTTCCATATAGGTACTGGAGAGAGTACATAATCTACCTTTCTATGAAGAATTTCATTGTAGGCTCGTGGAATGAAACCAGTCTTCACGATCAACCTTAAGGAAAACTTAGTTTTTAATAATGGGGGAATTCTAGGATTATGGGGATAGTTGGGTTTATCAGAGATATAGTGGTTGTGGGGATATTTAGGCTATCATATTTGGGTAGTGGGGTTTTCTAATGGAGAGGGATGATTGTGGGTTATGTAATAGAGTTTCATGATCTGAATTATCTATAGAGAACTATTGTGGTTTCAATATTATGAAACTAATTAAGATAGTGAAGTTTGATTCAAATAAATCAAGAACATGGCATAGGTGATCTTCAGACATAGTGAGAGAATAAGTGTGATGAAATAGAATCATGGGATCATGGTTTCATGGTAGTTGAGCATCATTAAATGATGTTAATTGAGTATGAAAATAACTTGATTTAATATGTTGTATGAAGGATATAGTTTATCTTAATTAAAAATTAGAATACATGAAATATTTGTCGATATCATTGGATCATCACAAAAATGGTGTGTGACTTAGGATCAACCCACTGGATATGTAGGTACTGATTTTTTTTGAAGAAGATCATGGTGAAATGGAAGTTGAGGTTTGTTAGAGGTTAAATTGAGTTTAGTCCCATATATGACTTGAAGTATTTTTTTATCTTTATTTTTCATTATAAATAAACAACAATACCTCACTTAGATATGTATATTAGATATTAGGTCAAGTCTCCTCTATTTTAGAATGGTATCCAAGGAATTCTAAACCAAAAACCCCTCCCCCTCCGAGATCCTCTCCCAGTTCAGTATACCCCCCCCACTAAGGGGGTGGCCACCCATGGCCAGCAATCCCTAATTCTATTTTGATGCCCCTCCACTTCTCCCTCTATCATGGGTCCTTACCATGTTCCCAAATCTCCATCCATGATGGCTTGTTAGCCAACCCACTCGTGGTGACTCTCTTCGCCACCCCCACCCAACAGTTTCTCATCCCTTCTCCTACCATGATAACTCCACCTTACGTTGTTGTCCCTATACCCCCAATCCATATCTCTATACTTGGATACCCTACATTATTTTTGAACTGTTACATCCCTAGACGTCCCCTCCTAATGTCACTTCCCCTCCTTTATTGGATGCCTATATCTGAATTACAACCCTCAGCTACCCCCGCCCCCACCCCAACCTCTGGAGAACGACTCTCACTTTTACTTGGTGCCCCCTTTCCCCACTGCACCTTCATTTCTAATTTCAAGGGGTAACCACTCATATTCTCCCACTATACTCTTCCCTTCATAGTGGAGAATCTACTTGGATTCCTGAAACCAGATGTGTAAGATCGAGGATGTTTCATCAAGGTGAGTCCAGATGGTTCCTACATGCGACTAGCACAAATCCTAAATAGAGATTCAACAACCATGGGTGATCTATAAAGATTTAACACAGTTAGTTGTGGTGAAGAATTATGGTAAAGCATATGTAGTAGGACATATGGTGAATAATAATGAGTATTGGACCAAGTTTGTGGATTTAGTGATAGCCATGACCTAAGCCCCGTAGATTTGAGGATTTGACGTGACCTTTGATTCCTATACCTCTCTATTAAGGCACACACTCCCTTTTCCAGGTGCTGACCCTCTGATGGAACTTCCCACTTGCTATGTTCCAGCCCTAAGAATTCCCCCCTCCATTGATCAGCCTACCTGAGGCCCTATTTATTCATCTTGATTGCTCAAATTATCGTTGAGTCACCCGAATCATCGTCTGGTTTCATCATCATTGCACAAATTATTGTCAGTATACCTGGATCAGTGTTAAGATTCTTTATCAATGCATGAATCATTGTCGAGCTATCTAGATCACCTTCTGGCTTCTTTTCTATTTTTTTTTATAATTTATTTGTTTTTTGTATTTTTTTTTCAATCTTCAGATGTCTATCTTAAGGGGGAGTGTTAGTACTATTTGTTTTTTCCTATGTATCCAAGATAGGGACACTTAGCTTGAGGGGTATTGTTATGGGTTTAGTTTTTTTTGAGCCCCATATCTAACTTTACGTATAATGTTATGTTAATTATTTAGTATAAATAAACACCAAGACCTACTTTAGAGTGGTATACTGTATATTGGGTCCAATATCCTCCATTTTAACATGTTTTAACCAGGATGAAGTCAAAACATCATTCATATGATGATGATTCTGATGATACATGATCCAGTGAGAATGTGTCTTCATATTTTGGTGAGATGATTGAGATATGAGGTGGTAACAATCAATGAAAGATAAGGTCCTTGTATGAAGATCCAACCATGGTAGGTAATGCCTAAGATCGTGAAGGGGGATGATAAAAGGGAATGATATGGTATATAGCAGTGTTAGTAGGGTGGATTCATACAAAATAGAGAGTAACACATTATGATACATGATAATTTACCACCAAGAGTGAAAGAGTATAAAGTGAGAAAATATATTCATATATGATTAACATCCTTTGAGGAATTGAAGAAGAAGAGGTGAAACATTACACAACTATAGGAATAAAGTGAATCCTTACCAAGAAGAGGAAAATTATTGATCTATATAAGAGATCCATTTTAAGAATTACATTTATCTCACAGTCATTTTCATATTTTTATGATGATGATAGAACGTTGATTCAATTCTAGAAGCCCATTTATATCCAATGAATCCCAATTTCACATCTTTTGGTTGAGATTTTTATAATTTAATTATTTTAAAATATTATGACAAATCAATAATAGTGTTTAAGAGTGGCCCTTAAAACATAGATGTCATCTAAATGGGATATAAGAACTTGGTGTTAACAAGTGTTTAAAATTAGAATAGAGTATTTCACTCTAATTCACCCACGAACCTCACTCATTATCAGCCCTCTTCCTACAAAATGTTTATATATTTTATGGGGTATGGACTATATTTAGTTCATAGAACCAATATAAAAACATAATACAAGTGTGATTTAGTTATAAAACATTGCATTTGTAAATTATGTTAAAAGTTAATGTTCAGATAAAAAACAAATTCACCATGGAATTTTCTTTTGTAAATCCACAAATGAAGATCCATTGGGAAAATACAAAGGATTTTCTTTAGGAAAATCATAGGTAATTTTTCTAAAACAATTGTACATTCATAATAATCTATTTATTTCTCTTTTCCATGATAATTCAATGTGGATGATCTATTGTAAATCCAAATCCATGGTTTATGTTCCACTAAAAATAAATAGTTGAAGTCCTAGTGAAAATTCATAAAATGATACATCAATAATTTTTTATTTATATTAAAGTTGGAAAATTAAAAGGTTTAATTAAATGTGAATTCCATGTGTATATTCCAATAAAATTTTGAATCCATGGTTTCATATGAAATCAATGATGGAGGTTCCATAGGACATTCATTGAGGATGTACCACTTGAAATCTATAGTGGAACTTCCACTGGAATATCATAAAATAATTTACCCTAAAAATTGGTCATTAATAATTATCATGTTCCAAAAAATATATCATATGGTAAATTCACAATAAATAATGTTTCAAGTCCATGTGATTATCAATGGGAGGTTACATTAGAAATCCAAATCCATAAATTATATTCTATATGAAATCAAAAGTGGAGGTTCCACTAGAAATCCAAGAAAAATTCCACTAGAAATCCATATAAGTTTTTACACAGAAAAATTCTAATATAAGTTCCATTTTGATTGAAAATATTTGCATAATGTGGTTTTCAATAAGTCGTATCACAATTTTCTTTCACTTCTGAAACATAAATATATGTGAAAAAATCAAAACATTCAGAATAACGATTAAAATTTTAAATTTTTTGAATTATTCTTTCATCATT
The DNA here is from genome assembly GCA_963277665.1 of Viscum album. NCBI lineage: Eukaryota > Viridiplantae > Streptophyta > Magnoliopsida > Santalales > Viscaceae > Viscum > Viscum album. Next base: position 1,613,844,706 of record OY728161.1, read on the forward strand.
TTTTCTATAATGAGTTTTATAATTTTAAGTCATTGTGAGTAACCTAAAAAACCATCACCATTTTATTTCAATCAAAAAAAACTAATAAACCACATTCTAGATCATGTTTATATGTGTGTAGTACATCATTTTCCTACCACCCTCTTTTTCATTCACGAAAAACTGAACATAATGACTATCAAATGAGTTGGGAGATGAAAATACTTTTACCACTATGTAAAATAAGGTGTAAAACATGTTAGTAGATTCGATAGGATAGGAAATTTCCTGAAAAAAAGTCGAAATAGTCAATTGATGTGGATGGAGTTGGATAGTTTGAGAGGAATAGATGACCAGAAGTATAAGGATGATTATTAAAGAAGAAACTCTGGAGGCAAAGTTTGATTTTTTTACAACCTTCCCTTATCAGAAAATCATGTTTTGAATATGACAGATTTGACACATCCACAATGTAATCAAACAGTCCAATTATCCCATAAATTAGAGATGATATTAGTCCATGAATATTTTGAACAAGAAGTCCTTATGGATTAGTATGATAGTAGGGAATTACAATGTCAAAGTAATATTCACATATTTTTATAATCCATAAATTTCATACCTATGAATTATAATGGGAATTCCATGATCTAATTTAAAATCATAAAAAACAATGTAGATGAGGATAAATTATATAGCACACATACAATGAGAATAAACTAAATTAGATTCCAAAACTGATTCTAAATGAGCACATTCTAGGTAATAAAGAGAGAATTGTACACCATTCATCCAAATCACCAGAAAATCCTTTATGTGTCCTTTTCATGAGAAAAAATTATAAAAATGAAACAAAAGTGATCTAAATATTTACAAATAATTCATCAAAAAATATAAAAATAAAACTAATATTCATATACTCACAATTTTACCCAAAAAATGAAATTGATGTAAATGGAGTAATGATTATTAATTTCTCCATGCTTTAACATTATCATGGAAAAATTTCTATTCAATAATATATGAACCAAAGGATAAAATAGATAAGAAACAGAAGGAATTGATTATTTGGAATGTCCAAGAAGTTTCTATACAACTAAAATTGAAATTCCATATTTAGTACATAGGAACTTGGGAATGTGAAATGGAAATGGCTACAGAATCATTTGACAAAACATGTACCAATTATAGAAGAGGAATACTACCATTCAGTAAAATAAAATGCATTTATATTATTGATAATGAAATATTTAGTAGAATTATATCTTAATTCAAAGACACTAACAACTAAAAAATAAACTCCAGGGAAGCTACTGAAATAATTATAAAACATTTCCAAATGAAAAGTTAGTTGAAAATACCTACTAATACCTCACATAAAAACCAAGTTGATCTCTCATTTATTCATAATTTTTCTTCATATTGTGTCACATTATTACAAATCTGTGAAACACAACCAACACAAATCACTTAATTTTTTAAATAAATCCACTAATAAAAGTGGGGGGAAATGTTTTTAATAAATAATTTAAAACAAATTTTCCAAATTTATTATTGAAAACTTATTTCTTACCAATTATTCAAGTGGTTTTCTTCTTAAATTTATGTGATTATAACATCAGATATTTCTGCAATTTTTATAGGAGATCAATCATGCATTTTTACTTTATATAATCAATTTTCTTATCTTGTAATAAAACTCTTTTTCTATACATTAACATCTCACCATAAGCTACATACACACCAACACATAAGAAAAATCATAATCCCATAAGCTACTTGATCACCACTATATAAGGAGTATAACCAAGGAACAAGGATTACATACAGTATATTATTATTTCAATCAAATATCTAGCTGACGATAGAGATAATGTTACAACATGTATTGGGAATAAAACTATATAAAAAATGAGAAGACAATAAATAACTAAAATAAAATATAAACAAACACAAAAATAGGTTTTATTATATAAATAATCCAAAAAATCATATAAAATTAGAAATTATAAAGGAATAATATCAATAGAAATTTAATTTTAATGTGTCGTGATGGAAAATCATGTAATGTTTATTGAAAATTAAAAAATTAATTAAATGATCGTTTAATGCTTTGGTGCCAGGTTATTCCTTTTTATAAACTTATTATTTCAAAATACACCCTAAAATTGATGTAATATTATCAAAATCTCTCTAAGACATCTCTTCTATTTCACTCTTAACATGAGAAACATTTACAATCCTAAAAAACTCCATGTCAAATTTCCATATATCCATTTATAGGGTTGATAACCTTTTTGGCATAAACTATTGAATAGTTAGCTTGCAGAATCCATTTGGTCAACTTTTCGTCTTCTCACCATGTTGTAAGAGTTAATTGTAAGATAGAATCACATCTCTGCTACTTTTTCAAATACTCAGTGTCTGGGTTTAGCTTCATGCATCTAGTTAAGGAACCGATAAGGAATCCAAGAATTATAATATAATTATAAATCTTGTTTTTCATAAATTCAAACCATTGTATATATTTTTACACTCTTTAAAGAATAAAATATAAGTGAAATACCCATAAATGAAGGAATGTGGGGATTATATTTATAGAAATAAAATATGATATTAAACACTTTACCATAATCTTCCCTTTGGAACATCAGCATTATAATTTCCCCGTAACACTAAATACTAATAGGACCTTTATTTTCTTTCACTTATTTAAATATATTCAATTATTTTTAATTTTTATGGTGTTTTTAAATCCAAATAATCATAGTATTATACAATTTGTTTTCAATGGTTCACCCTTGGTCAAACCAAAAAAAATAGGTTATAGCATTTGGGATTTGACTAATAATTTGATAACTCCATAACAGCATGATAATATATAACAAATTAGGTTGAATCCCACTTCTAAACATCATCTAAAATACATATTATGCAAGTTTTGGTCTTTTTATTTGTTGAGAATGGTAAATAAAAATATTATAAGTTCAATATAAATGACCATGTTAGGATTACTATAGTTTGAAAAATAAAAAAAACTACTTTTTTGGATCATACAGGTGACATAAACATCTAATCATGTCTATGAATAATTACCTAGTAGGGTAATGAACTTTCTCTTGTATTTCATTTAAAAAGTTTGGTAGTAATGTTTCCCTAATGAAAGAAACATAAAATATGTATCAAGTAAACATATGTAGTTTTATAAGAAACATTACTAATTTTTTAAAATTTATCATGGTTCAAATATTTTTCTTCTACTCTACTGGATCTATACATGTTATAAATAATCAAGTTGAAAATTTAATCATCGTTCTTGAAATATTTCTCAAGATCTACTAGAATGAGCTTCTTCATTTCATCAAGATTTCTAACTTGGAAAAGGGAATCTGTAAGAATTGAAAAGATCCTATTACCATGGAAATAACTATCAATAATATTTATAAACATACTTTGAAAATATAATATAATTCATTGATACTATCATAAAAAATATTAATTTTTTCCAATAATTCCATATATTTTGGTAAATGTAAATTTTCTTTTTTAATTTTTTTTACTAGTATATATGTTGTTATCACTGAATGTTTTGTACAATTGTTGTCTTTAAATATTATTTTGGAAGATAGAATAGGTCTACTTAATTTATAATAATACTAAAATATTATTTATATATATTTAGATAAAAATATTTAGTAATATATTTATATGAAATATTTATGTGTTGATAATATTATTATCTTTTTTAAATAATATCATCAATTAATTTCTTTATATAAATTATAATTTAAATAAAATATTATATGAGGGTATTCTGATATTTGTTTATAATTTTTTATATTATATTTAATAATATATTTATATATAATAAATTTATTATATTTATTATATAATAATTATAAAATTATCTTATAAGAAACTCCAAAAAATAATGGCTTTATTTTAAAAAACAAGTCCAAACATAATTTAAAAACATGTTTAAAATTTTATAAAGTACATGAAGCTCCAAACATTTTTAAATATGAACAAACTCCAAACTACATTACATGAAACTCCATTAATAATTGTCAATAATTATTTTCTCTCACCCTACAACTATAACTATCACTATGATTGTTCAAACTGCACAAAAGTATCTTATCACGGCCTCACCCATAGGGGGCCACCGGTCCTGTGGTCTGTTGAGCTATGACCACCCCATGCCCGCCTCCAATAGTTTAAGGGGTGGATACTAGAACCAAGTAGGAATATCACAAACATGGGAGGAATTATATTATGGTACTTGTACACACACACATCTCCAAACCCATACAATGTTAAATGTAAATCAAAACTGATAATAATTCATGAATATAACTATATCCCAAAATCATAGTACTATAGAAGTACTAGAAATCATAAAATTCCCAATAAAATCTCACTAAACATACAATGTGGTCAAAAATATTTCTTATGAGGGGAAAACTGTTAAATGCAACACTATTAAGAACCTTAGTCTTTCAATCCCACTATGCTCCAACTAGTACTAGTCCTCCAATGACTCCATTAAAAGGTATGTTGTCTACATAAGACATGAAACATATGGAGAAATCTGATGCAGGGGTGACTATAACAGTGCCCAGTTTGACACCCCTAAATAACCAAACATAAAGAATCAAGAGAGGTCAACCCAACATCATAAATATGTCATTCAGATATCATATATAGATACAACAAAGTAAGACCCAGATATTTTCAAGATGAAATCTTAGTTTCAAAGAGGTATCAATCACACTATCAGCTATATGATTATTCTCAAGGCTTCAGGGTAACACTCATCCGGGAAAATTCACTCCATAGTCCATGTAATCACTTGTATATCTATTTATATATGCCAGTATCATCATTAATCACCAAATGAGTAGTCACCAATACTTCAAAGATCACAATAAACCAATAGTGGATCACACCTAGAACTACTGGAGGACACTACAAACCCTTTTGGTATAGCTGGCTGAGTAGGAGATCACATTCACAAGTAAGTTAGTCATGGTGATTAAACAAACCCCACTCAGGGAAGGTGATGAACAAATAGAGGATCCCACCTCAGTCTCAAGAAAGAACAAAAAAACTCTATCTGAGTCAAAGCACATCAAGAGGATCATAATCCAATGCTAAGGACATAATTACACATTGTGCCCACATGAGAATGAACCAAGGGATCCCACTCAACCAATACTAGTTCTTAATAATAAACAGAGGGTCTTACACTATTTTGGAGGAAGTACATGGAATGTACTTTTAGTACATGTAATCTAGTACCAGACGTAACTATGTCTGTGCCAATGTTCCTCTACCCATGGTTGTGTTCGTGCCTATGCATGCCTAGTTTTTTTCATGTCTATTCCCATGTCCATTCTTCTATACACATAATCGTGCTCATGTCTATGTCTATGTCTATTCCTATGTGAACCTTCCAATGACTGTGTCTTTACCTATGTCTATTATTGTGTGCACCTTTTTGTGCATGTTTCTATGACCATGTAATGTGACATTCCTGGGTACCTAGCCCGTTTCGTGTACCCTAGTTGTTCATGTGTGTCAAGGTGTGTCTATTACCATGTACTCTTGAGATACACATTGGGATTCTAGTATAGGGTAACATGGCATATGACACATGTCATATGGAATATGACATTCATATTTTCATGTAAACCCTATAACTACAAGAGATACCTACATGCCATGTGTTCATCCACAGTACATGCCATGTAGTCAAATTTTTCATATAAACATAGAAACATTTAACTTGTTCTCCCACATCACTTCTATTACTAGTCCATCCACCAAATCTACTGTGAGTTTCTAATCTAGGATCAAAGGGGACTAGTTTCACTAGTGATCAAATTCCAACCACATATTTTCCCAAGAATCATCACTCTTTTTCCATCATGTTTCCTAAAATGATAACCTTGAATGAAGAACTCAATTCTATACCCAATCAATCTTTCATCATTTCCATGCACCTCAATCATGCCATCAATATCAAACTGTATGCACTGTATCAATCCATTTCACTGAAGAACGACCATGAAGCGATCGAATACTGGGTATTCATCTAATCTCTAACCAAATACTATTAGAAATGAATCATGTGATGAAAGGGGGAAGAAATCCTGTAAAAAAAATAGAAATGATCCTCACCCCTTTTTTTATTTTTTACAATATTCCTTTTCAATATAAAAACACACAAAGAACCAGTAAATAACAATCATATAAATCAACCATAAATCAACTATAGATGCACAAATCAATTATTATTATTAGTGGAATTTATCTATGTTCGACACGGGATAATAAAACAAGATGAATTCACAAAACATAAATGCATTTCCTTAAGAATGATTCTACATTTTCATCCTTAGAAAGATACATGAACGTCATTGTCATAGATGATCAATGTTTATCTGATCCTAGATCTCATTGTTTTCCATCAACACACTTCCACAATAACCTCTCAAATCTCCAGGGTTATATGGCTAACCCTGGGATTTTTCTCTAACCATGATTTTATAGAGTGTCCTTAGGTTATGATAATTAAATAATAGATAAATTTATGTATTTATTTATTTTATATTTTTCACCAAAAAATCACCTCAGCCTAAACACTGATGCCAAAAAAATTATGTCATGCCTAGGGTAAATCCCATATTCCAGACTCAATGGAGGTCCCGGACATCCTATTATAGTCCCTATTTTGGAGTTATTCAACTAGTTTAGGAAAACTATGCATGTGTGATATAATGTATTTAATATTTTTATTATAACACTATCGGGACCACCAAGACTGTGAATTATGAATCCTCTCAGTGTTTGGATACAAAAATATTATTAGATATATTTGAAATATTTAAATGGAAAAATTGTGACATTATATATATACTAGGTCAAAGTTAAACCTTCTTGAAAACAATTGAAACTAGAAATAAATAAGGAATTCTCATAGTTTATCATATGTCCTTATTTGGTTACATGGTTCATGACACATAACATCAAAACAAAGATATCATAACATTGCAATTTATATGACATTGCAACCCTAGAAAAGGTATTGTTGTCATTCCATCACAGTTCATATTTTACGATATCTATCCATGAAAATGGAAATAAACAAATTTAATATTTATATAAATGAAATAAATTCATTCTTAACTAAATGATCAATGAATTTAATTCTAATAAATCAAAATTTCATAGAAATATGGAAGAAATAATATGATAAATCCAACTAATTTTTTTTTAAAATATTATGGACAAAAAAAATTATCACAATTCAATGTTTCATCTCAAATAAACTAATGATAATACTACAAAATTATTATATTAATAATTAACAACCATTAAAGCTAACATTCACTATGATACAAAGAGAAACAATGTAACCAATCTTGATGAAAGCATAACTTTATTTAATCCTAAACCACAAACATTTTGTTGATGAATATAAAATAAAATATAAATAATTCCACCCTTTTCATATAATAATAATATGTTTCAAGCATGAAAAGATTATAGTCTAGGTGAAAAACATTAATTAACTTTTCACATCATTCAACTCTTAGTTTGTAAGAGAATCTGATTAAAAATGACTACCTTACATGGACCCTCTCATTCAAAATAACTAAAATATATTTTGAAATACATATCAAATTTAGAAAACCATTAATAAATGATTACTAATATTGATTAATTTTTAACTAAAATAAATTTTATAATGTTCATAAAAATCAACTTTAATCTATAATTAATGTAAAAATGAGAAAAAATCAAGTAACCAATGAATCTTTTATGTGAAAAATAATTTTAAGATAAATATAATATCACGATTATTTTTTGTGATAAATTTATAATAAAAAAATTTAACTATACTTATACGCATCAATATTTCTTAAAAAATCACCAAATAAGATATGAACATCCACAAAAAAATATAATATATATATATATATACACATATAAGAGATAGTGTAGTTGGGTAGCTCTATACATTCATCAAAAGTTGTATTCTGGTTAGGTTGGTAGACAGTCCAAAAAAATGAACTCAATGAGTTCTATCCTACAATAAAAATAAGAAAATTAATTAATAGATCATAAAACACTTTACTTCTAAACTAAAAAAGGTCATGAAGTCTCCAACACATAAAATCAAGTATTTCGTAATAAAACTATAAAACATAACTTAGATTTAAGTATATTATTTTATAACACTTACATTGTGAACATTGATGTATGCATACTCACAAATACATCAAGAACACTTAAATTCAAGGCATAAAGTAGGTGATCCCAAATTTCAAATGCAGGGGGCTAGAAAAAGCTTATCATCCCCACTCATGTAATAAGACCCTCTTTCATTAACTTCTAGATGAAAGTGGTTTTTCCCCAATACCACACTGATAGTAAGAAAAAGATTCATATAAAATTATATTTTAGTCGCTGTAATATCATTGAGTCACACACATATTTTAGTAGAAAAATAATAATATAGTTTGTGTGTTTAATATCAATTAATTATATGTGACACTTCTATTACCATGTAGACACCAAAAAAGTCAACAACTCCTAAAGGAAGTTTCATAATGACTAAGCGAAGTCATATTCGGACCGAGAGGCTCGGTCCGAAGGGGCCGGAAGTGCCACGCGAAATAAAGGAGGATGTGCGCGAAAAAAGGTTGGCCGCGCGGAAGGAGTCCAGGATTTGAGAAAGGTACATGGCTTCAGCGCACAATTTTGCGCGCTTTCCCAACACGGTGCCTGTTTCCGCACCGCCATCTCTAGCATGCAATATTTTGTGCGCTTCCTGGATTCCACGACGCTAAGAGCCTATAAATAGAAGGAGACCCCTTCCATTTCTGGGTTGTGGAAATTCAAGCATCTCTCATGCGTGAAATAGGACTCTTGCGTGCGTAATATGACATTCAGGTATTGACTCTTTTCATGAAAACTTGCCCTGGGATCCACCTTTTCACGCAATCCCACTGGTTTCGATAAAATTTCAAACCCCTTAGGGTTCCTCTATTGCGCGTAATCTCTCCCATTGCGCGTAAAGCATTCCAATTGCACACAATCCCTTCGCAGAGTGCAGCCTTTGCTTAGGATTCGGTCGTTGCCACTTGCGTGCAATTAACCTCCTTTGCGTGCGATCCTCCTAGCCGCGCACAATCCACCTGCCCTAATTACGTGACATCCCGGTGTTTTGCGCGCAAATATTCTCTTTGTGCACAATCCCCATGACCCCTCACCTTAACGCCCCTTGGGTGCCTCCCGGCATAGGTGCCTGATGTCCTCCATACCGGGCATGTGCGCCATGCGCTGTTTTCCCGTAAAGCCTTCCAGGCTCATACAAGGTAACCTAAAGGTCCCTTGGGCGGTGTTTCCCATTACGTTGCTTTGCCTCATGATTCTTCGCATATTCATGCTAATGGCTGTTACTTCTTCGCATAGCCACGCTAATGTGGACCCCTCGATGGTTCGCCCTGCGGCCCCCCTTCTATACGGCCTTGCCAATGCCTTCCCTCCCACAAGGGGTAGAGGGTGTCAGTCATGTAATCCCTAGGGGTGTGGAGAGAATCCACCCTGTTCGAGATGCAGGACGTTAAACTGTCAAGCACCCCGTCCTCAACACATGACATTAAACTGTGGTCCGACCCTGTGCCTCGCATGTAGGGTCCCCCCCATCTTGGACATTCTTTACGCCGCTCGTCTCCATTGGAATGGAATCTTCCTCACATGGAATGATATCCTCCCTCTCGGAGTGTCGTTTGCCCATGGGGGAAGGGTTGCCTAAGAGCGTAACCCCCTAGCCTCTCTTTCAGATGGTATCACCCATGCACCTCCGTACTTACCCACCGCCAAGGCCAGGGGAGGGCGTAATAGGGAACAAGGCATATCCTTTATTCGATCCCAAATCCCTCTCCCTCTATTCTTTGTCACATCTCGGGCCTCCATCCTGGAGTAGGCCCTAGCACCATGGGCTGCTCAATGCATAAGCCCCTCTCCACTTATCATAGACACACCCTTCGCAACATGATCGTCTGGTCACTGCTGCCTCTTGTTTCTCACACCAAGCATGACTCACGTGGGCTTAGAGTGAGCATAGACCATGACATACTCTTATGGGTTTCCTCAAAGCCCCATCCCAGTGAACTATGAGGACTCTGATCCGTGATAAGGAATGGTACGTAGGTAGCCTCCACGAGGATCAAGCCCACCACCCAATCGTTTCGACCTCTTCACGTCGGTTTGCCAACTCCTTGGGCCGCCTCTGAGCGTAAGCCCCAAATGTCATCCAGCACGACGTTAAACTGTCTGCCCCATCCAGCACGACATTAAACTATATTCCCTTGTCCTGAATGACGTTAAACTGTATGTCATCCCGCATGAAGTTAACCTTTATGCCCAAACTACTTGGACTTTGATCCGTGCTAGGGCATGGTACGTAGGTAGCCTCCTCGAGGTTCAAGCTCATCACTCGGTTGTTCTGACCCCTTAGTTTCGGTTCACCAACCACCAATATGGGCTGCCTCAAAGAGTAATCCCCATATCCACCATTATGGGCCGCCTTAGAGCGTAAGCCCCATATCCACCATTATGGGCCACCTCAAAGCGTAAGCCCCCATATCCACCATTATGGGCCACCTCAGAGCGTAATCCCCATATCCACCATTATCGGCCACCTCAGAGTGTAATCCCCCATATCCACAACTATGGGCCGCCTAAAATCATAAGCCCCATATCCACCATTATGTGTTTCCTCAGAGTGTAAGACCCATATCCACCATTATGGGTTGCCTTAGAGCGTAAGCCCCATATCCACCATTATGGCCCACCTCAGAGAGTAAGCCCTATATCCACCATTATGGGACGCCTCTGAGCGTAAGCCCCGTATCCAACATCCATATCCCATCCTGACCTCTCCCTCGAGCCCACGTGCCTTGTGAGGCTCATACCCCGGTCTAGAGGCATTACTCCCTCTGGGTCCCATCCACGCGTTCATTCTCACGGGTCACCTCTTCAGGTGTCCCACCATATCTTCAAACTATGTAGACTTTGATTCCCTGCCATGAGGATACGTAGGATGCCCCACGAGGTTCAAGCCCATCACTCCATCACCCATCCTGATTCCTACCTAGGCCGTCAATCCCAGTTGGATCATGCCACCTCATTCCTCTCCACAGTATCCAGGAAGCCGCCCACATGTTGGCCCCGACATCGGAGTCCCCCCGAAGGGGGTTCTTCAATTTGATCCACCCTCAGTGTTCTGATCAGTCTGATCTGTCTCCACAAGATGTTAAACTCACGGCATACCCCATGTTAAACATGGGAAGATGAGGAAAACCTCAGATACATGCATATGGCATGTGGTTCCCCACATTCGATGTGGGATGACTCGGGCTTCCGCGCCCTCGAGAAGTCCTATAACAAGGGAAAGAAGACAAACATGCCAATCCCCCAGCGTCAAGACATGCCAACGACGCCCCAACGTGACCATTCTCATCACCAAAGGATGCTGCCCCGACCAGACCCCTTGGAGCGTCTCGATGGAAGCAGTGTAATTAACTGGTGTCCATGAATATATGGCACTAGGAACGAGATCCACAAATACATCTTAAATCTACGAGGGAGACCCGAACTAGGTGATGAGCTCTGAGGAGGAATCCACAGAAGGAAGAACAAACATCCCATCATCCGAGTTTCGATCAAGGAGAAAATGTCCCTAAATAAGGAACAGATGCCACCTACCTTTGGAAAGCGGGAATATGGGGCCCCAAGCCACGTGTCCTCCCATGCGTGAAGGATGTGCACGCATGCCCTAACGAAAGCGTCAGAAACAGAAAATGGTGAACCCGATGTGAATCTCTTCTCCTCAATATGGAGACTGGTAGCTTTGGGGTGTCAGGAGATTAGCATGTCACCAGGTTCGGGCACCCAGCACCAGGACGTGAAACCCGCCAGGGGTTGGGGTAGTCAGGACGTTGAACACTCTGTTCTGTGATGTTGTCAGCATGGATCCCCCTTACCGGCCATGGAAGACGGAATGGAGATGGTCTATTGGTTGTTGACTTCTTTTCCTATTAGTGATAATGTGTTCATCTCCCTGCATTCAAGAATCAAACTGCTGTATCTGGAGCTCGATCGCCACCTTCCCACCGGTGTAGGGGTAGGGGCAATACCAACACGGCCATCCAGCGCGGTCTTTCCTTTTCCATAGTTGATTCGACCGCCGTGACTGTCAGGTGCTCACACCCCCTTTCCCCATCAGAGATTATCCAACGAAGGGTGATCAACGGCCTTGTGCGCAGGTACGAGGAGGAAGGGGTCATCCCTATCAGGGACATGGCCCGTTTGGATCTCGAGGTATCTGCGCCTCACTGCCATCGTCGCCCCCGAGGGCCACGTAGGGAGCAACTTCTTTCCACACCGACATTCAACCGTTTCAGGAGCCTATCCCCGGAACGCCTCGACACCTCCCTTTCCTGCGTCGATGAGGTTGGGGATGTCCTGGTTGGCATGACCAGAGACCCGCTTCAGAGGTTCACGACAAGGGCCACTGCTAGGCTGCTTCGAAACCACCGCCCGACTCCCCAGGCCGAGGAGAAGGCAATCCATGTGCCCGCACCACCGGCTCCAACCCATCTGACCCGACGATAGCGTCAAGCGCGAGCGGATGAGGATGCCCGCCCTGGGGCATCAACGTCAGCAACCACTGTGGCCCGAGTCATTGCTGACTCTTGTCATCAAACCCCCACACACATTTAGTAGGGGAAATTACATGCCTAACCCGGATCGAGGCCCCGACCACCCCACAGGAAGGTTGGGTCGACTCTCCCAGTCGCCGGCACAAGCAATGGCCGCCGCAGACCAATTCGCCGTAGTTTCATCCCGCGTGAAGGCCTACTCCATTCCACCATTCTTGAAAGTAAAAGTCTTCCAAGTGATAGTTACGCTCTGGGTGGGGCTCTTTCTAGCCCTCACTGCACTGGGTATGGGGTCACTTCCCCTACCACTGGCCAAGAGTATGGAGCCATTGCATATCTGGTCACTCACCCACATAGTGGTCCTCCCCATGTCCCTTTCGACATCTGTCCCGGTGCTCCTCGCACCTCGGCCTTCGATCCTCTCCGCCCAAGCACCATTGCGTCCAGAGGACTCCATGACGGAAATCAGCCCTGCCCCAAGGATCAGCCTTGCCCCGAGGAGCTACCTAGGGGAAGGAAGGTGGGATGCCGTCACCGCAAGAGAAATTCCAGGGAAGGCAGAACCGAAATCAGACCAGCCCGTTTCTCGGACTCTGAGGCGGAGTATGACTCGACGATGGCACCCTCCCCCCTGTTCTATGAGTCAAGGGAAGGGATAGGGACACGGTGTGTCGCCCTCGTACTCCCTGAATTTGAGATCCATATGATCACTGCCTCCCTCCGAAGGTATATCCAGGAAGATTAGGGCTTGGCGTACCCCCAGGGATCAAAATTGCAGCCACCATCGGCCTCTCTGGAGGCACCTTCCACCTCGGTCAGAGATGATGGAGACCTTTTTTGGGGTTCGATGGTGGAAGAGCTATGACATATCACACCCTCGGTAAGCACGTACACTGTGATAGGAGGCCCGTTCTCCAGCCCATCCTATCGTGACATGGCAGCCAGGACACTGAAACCCTTGGAGGATGACTTTGGATTTGGAGGCCAATCGGCCTACTCACTATATTCTCCACCAGCCATCCCAGCGGCCGGCCTCGGCGCCGCTGCCGGTTCCCCAGCCATTTTTGAGTGATGAGTGGGGCTTGAAAGGGTCAGATCTTGAACCTAAGTCATGGATCTTCTGGACCGTCCTTGCAGCAGGCCACTTCCCCGAGATGTTTTGGCCCGTCGCAGGATCGGATTTTGATATACCAGAATCGCTCACCCTGGGAGAGTTTGAATGTTCCCGACAGACTCTCCGGGTGAGTCACTCTTGTCTTCATCGTCAGCAAGCGGCTTATCCCAGGATTCAATCACATCTCGAGGATATCGGTGAGCAATGTCGTCGGGTCGACCTGGCCACGCTCCCTGCGGTTCGGCATCCTGAATCACGTGGCCACCACATGACCCTCCAACAACAATGTGTTCAGAGTTTTCAAGTACTCTTCAAGGTTATCAAGGAAGCCACCCCCCCCCCCACATTGACGTCTGTGGATGGGGGCAGTATGCTTCCCTTTTCTTCAGTGCAATTTTCCGATAGCCCGACTCACTGGGTGGCTCTGAGGGCATGCCCCCGAGGGCAGCAGTGGTCAACATGGACGATCTTTCAGGAGAGGGGAACGGTTTTGATCTTCTCAATGGGGACTCACCTCCTAAGGAAAGGCCACTACTAGACCCATCCAAGAGGATTACTAGCTAGAAGTGGAACCTCCTATGGCTCCCCGCACCCATTGATGAATTAACACTGAGCCGGAATATCGGCAAGGGTAAGGAACATGTTGGGGTTGTCAATATCTCCTACCCATCTGCCTCAGTGCAAAAGGCAGAGGAAGATCCCGAGAAGGCCACACAGTGCCAATAGCTTGCTGAGAAGAAGAGACTGTTCGATGAGCTTCTGGATGAATGCATTGTAGAGCGGCGGCCTGACTACGGTGATCCTTGGCGGGACAATAGGGGCAGGAACAACTACCCCTCGACGAGATTTTACCGGGAACCGCAATCATGTCGTGTTCGCCGACAGAGGACAGTTCGGAGATCATGGAAAGAGGGCATGGAATGTTTCGCCAAACCCTCCTGAGTGGCGTGATCACCCAAGAGACCCCGCTCGGGTTCCTCCCGCTGCCCCAAGTGTCGCTCCACCAGCCACCCCGTGAGCTGCTGAGCTTGACTACCGGATTGAAGAGCCCGGCAATGCGCTTGTGTTTAGGGAACCCTGTCAGGATAGGAACCCGCATCTAGATGATCCAATGGCAGCACTCATCGCCCGCTTAGAGGATTTCAAAACTCTACAGGTGGCGATCCCACCAGATGGCAAGCCATACCCAGCATGGGTGGATGATATGCCGGCACCTCCAGGATTTGAGAACCCCACTTTAGCCCCCTTTAACAGGACAGGAGACCCTCCACTGCACCTGGACCACTTCAACTCGAGGTGTGGGCCTATGTTAGGGACTCCGGTGCAGCATGAGGCCGCCAAGATCCATTGCTTTGTTCAAACACTAGAGGGTTCGGCATTTGTTGGGTACATCCATCTCCCTGTCAGATCTTTGTCTAGCTGGGAGGATCTTCGCAGGCAATTCCTCTACCAGTTTAGTTCCACAACTCGGAAGAAGAACATCATAGACCTCTTCAGGTGCAAGAAGAGGCCCGATGAGAGAGTCACGGACTTAGTCCCCTGGTGGAAGGGGCTCACATACTCCCTTTACATGCCACTGAATCAGGAAAAATTACTAACAATGTGCGTAGGGAACGTCAAGGAAGAGCTGGTTCATTCTCTGATCACTCAGAATTACCCTGGAGGGGTTCGGGACTTCTCATACAAGACTCAATGCCTCAAAGAAGCCCTACAATAGGCCAGTCAGGCATGCCCACTGCCTCCTGTAATCCCTACAAGGAGAGATTCCAGATCCGAGCCCACTGCTGTGGCCCAGATAGAGGCCCCCGGGCAGCTAGATTTGCTACTGGTGAGGCCAGCTCCGTAGCCCCATAGGGGTACACCCCCACGAGCACAAATTCTAGCCCAATAGAAACTACCTCAAAATCAACAAGCACCTCCGCGTAATTCACCACCACCACCTAGGTGAGATAATCAGGTTCCGCCTCCTCGACATGCTCTTCCGGCCCCTGGTCAGGGCCAGCCTCTGAAATCCCCCTTTCCGGATAGAAGGAATCAGACCTACTCATTTGATGAGGCTCAGGTCCCTGGTTACTTCCGTAGTGCCTTGGAACAGAGGATTGTGAGGCTTCCTGAGAGCTGGAAGCCAAAAGAGGCGCATCTCACTGATCACCCTAACTACTACCCTTATCACCGGACCCTGGGGAACAGCATCCAGTGATGCTACGTGTTAAAGGACTGGCTCCAAGACCATATTGACGATAATATAGTCAGGTTGGGCCCCAGCCCTAGCACAAGTGGTAGGTGTCTTTGTGAGATCGGATGGAAGTAGTGGTGACGAGAAGGAATGACAGCTGGTTTCCGACCGTGGGTCCCAGAAGTATAACGACTGGATGGCCCGAAAGACGGTCGCTCGCACCCATGGCATCATCCTCACATGCTTGAATCATCCAGAGCCCTCAGGAGCTACGGATTCTACCTCAACATTGTAATCCCAGCCAGCCTCTTCCCAGAAGAGCAAGCGACGGCGGCGCAAGAAGAAAGAACGCGCCCTACAAATGTTGTCACCATCCCGCACTCTTGGCGACTTCATGCCCCCAGAAATGGGGATCCTTATGAGAATCCGCCTGATAGTGGATTAATACTCAAGTGAAAGTCAGTGGTAAGCTTCGGTTAACACCGTATAGTTGGTAAATATCTTTTTGACTCCCGGCGATGAGGAATGCCATGTGGACCTTCCCAATGTCCCCAGTCGTCGCTAATGTCATCGGAGCTGTGGTTATGCCAATCACCAGGGCATGATAGTTGGTATTCCCATCTAGATTATTCACTCCACTGAGACCAGATGGTAGGCCCAGTACAGATCTTAGCACACACGGCCCCTTTATCTGGTGTCGACAGGTTCACCTCCACCACCGTTTGTGTTGCTGAATTAGGCAGAACCACCATGTCTGTACCGCGACCCGCTCTTCCCTACCACCAGCCGACCCTAGCCTTCCAATCCTAATTTGGCAGCCACTCTCCGGTCTTTGACTAGTGAATAGCTAGACGTGCCTAGTACCATTCAGCCACCGGTCCCGCCGGCAGGTCTCGTCATGTCTCCAATCGCAGAGCGGCCTCCTGTATGCAGAGGCTCGCGTTTGGCCAGAAAGTATGACATTCTGAATCTCCTGGCCAGCATTCCATCAAGGCTTTCTATCCTTGAGTCTCTTATCCTGTCGTCTAAAATGCGTGATGTGCTCGCTGAGGCCCTAAAGAGCCCCCTCCAGTTTGAGATGGAGGTAGAAACTACAGAAGCCTTCCACGCTGAGGTAATTTAGAACTCTGAATGCTAGGTAGTTATCTCATTCTCTAGTGAAGATGAATACCCCCCCCCATATAGGGGCACATTCTCCCACTATACATCACTGGCCAGTTCAGTGGCATGCAAGTCTGTCATTGTCTTGTTGACACGGGTTCTGAGATTAACCTAATCCCAACTTGGACGCTATGGAATCTGGGTCTGTATGAGGATGAATTAACTCCCTCCGACCTCAAGATGAAGGTGGAGGACAGGACCGAGAAAACTCCAGTTGGAAAGATTCGCTTGAAGACCAAGTTCGGTGGTCTAATTGCCAGCACTGAATTCATGGTTGTCTCTCAGGACACCACCTACAACGCATTGATAGGCAGGTCGTGGCTCCACCTTCACGCGTAGGTCCCCTCATTGTATCACCAATGCCTAAAGTACTCCCTTAATGATCGAGTTGGCATGCTTCAGGGAGATGCGTCTCCTTTTCACCTCTTTTGAATCCCGTTACCTGGACACCGACTATTACAAGAGCAAGGATAAGCAGATTCTGGCAGGTGAGGTTGATCCGGCCACTGTCACAAGTAAACCCTGGGTAGGTTTGGATGATGCCTATGTCTTCCCAATCCATCGGTTGGAGGCCACGACCCCCGACATGGGAAAGTGCTTTTTTGTTTCAGGTACAAGAGGAAGGCATGTCCCCAGGTACAAGTGATGGTGGGAAATCACCTCGTACTCCTACACCAACCAGGCTCGGGTGATCCTAGAACCTCTTACCCCTGTACAGTATTGGGGCGTCAGGCTCATGACAACGACGGTACGTCATACCTATCTCTTCCACCAGGCTGGAATTAACCGGCTCAAGCCGACGTTCCACTACTTCTTTGATGTCATCAAGCATGGCCCCTTGGGACGAAGACCAAATGGGATTGGATTGACTGCCTTCATCTCTATGGTCTTAGTGGCGCATGAGTCCCCTGATATGATGACCAAAGCCACCCAAGCCGGCAACAGCTTCCCTTTAGAGTTTGGTGGCTCCGAAACAGCTCCCCCCGAAGAAGATCCCTCCACAGGTGGAGAAGATTATCTAGAGGATGCTACCCCTACCTTTGAAGAAGGCGTATCTA
Organism: Viscum album; assembly: GCA_963277665.1. Classification (NCBI taxonomy): domain Eukaryota; kingdom Viridiplantae; phylum Streptophyta; class Magnoliopsida; order Santalales; family Viscaceae; genus Viscum; species Viscum album. The sequence goes on from OY728161.1 coordinate 1,613,862,931, forward strand.
CAACAGTCGATGAACTGGTACAGGTGAACCTTGGTAGCGAGGCAGATCCGAGACCCGCATTGATCAGTGCCGACATTCCCCTCGAGGAGCAGCAACAGTACGTGGACTTCCTTAAACAGCACCGTGATGTGTTCTCCTAGAGTTACAATGAGATTCCCGGACTAGATCCCTAGGTATCCATCCACCGCCTTAGTCTCCCTACAAACCATCATGGGTTCATGAAGCCTCCCAAAAATATGCACCCTTCTCATGATGCCATGGTTGAGGCTGATGTTGACAATCTTATCAAGTCCAACTTCATCAAGGAAGTTCAGTACCCCAGGTGGCTAGCCAACATTATGCATGTCAGGAAGAAAAACAGGCAGATCAGAGTCTACATCAACTTCCGTGATCTCAACCGCCACTGTCCAAAGGATGATTTTCCCCTCCCATTGATAGAGATGTTGATTGATGCCATATCCAGGTTCCAAGCCCTCTCCTTCATGGATGGATATTCTGGGTATGACCAGATCTGGATGTCCCCTAAGGAAGAATATTCTACTTCCTTCAGGGCACCCCAAGGTACTTTCTATTACTAGGTTATGCCCTTTGGCCTGAAGAATGTGGGTGCCACCTATCAATGGGCCATGTATTGCATATTCAAGATGATTCTTGGGACACTAGTGGAATGCTACATTGATGATCTGGTGGTCAAATCTTTCCAGCACCAGGACCATCTCAAGGACCTAGAAAGTGTTCGGATTCCTCTGTTCCCTCCACCTAAAGATGAACCCACTGAAGTGTGCCTTCGGGGTCACCTCTAGGAAGTTTCTTGGCTTTGTTTTCAGATACCGAGGCATCGAGATCGACCAGGAGAAGATCAAGGCCAGCAGCCAGATGCCTCCCCCGAGAAATATCCGAGAGCTTCGAGGTCTCCAAGGCCACTTTTCCAACATACGACGATTCATCGCGAATCTGGCCGGAAAGTGTAAGCACTTTTCCTAACTCATGAAGAAAGGATCCACCTTTTAATGGTATGAAGAGTGTCAAACCGCCTTTGAGTAAATCAATAAGTATCTGCTCCAACCTCCGGTCTTGATTCGACCCGTCTCCGGGAAGCCGATGGTCCTTTACGTGGCCACCTTGGAATGGTCCCTCAATGCACTTCTCGCTCAGAAGAACAATGAGGGAATAGAGAACAGCCTCTACTACCTTATCTGCATGCTCCTCAATACAGAAATTAGATATTCTCTCGAGAAGAGCTTTCTGGCGCTCGTATTTTCCATAAAGAAATTGTGGCACTACTTTCAGCACCATGAGGTACAGCTAATCTCTCAGGTAGAGCTGTTGAAGTACATTCTGAACCAACCTATGTTGACTGGGAGACTAGAGTGGTGGGTAGTGATCCTCCAGCAGTTCGACATCAGGTTCGTGCCTCAGAAGGCTATCAAAGGATAGGCATTGGCAGACTTTCTAGCTGCTCATCCAACCTCTGCGGATTAGCCACTGGACCTAGGTTTTCCTGATGATGTAATCCTCTCAGTCGATCATGTCGTCCCATGCTGGCAGATTCACTTTGATGGTGCCTCCCGGAGCCCCACCGGTAGGAGACTCAACGATCCTAGGCTCAACAGAGTTGGCCTGGGTATTATCATCATCACCCCGGAGCAAGTCGTCCAACCATATTCATTCATGTTGTCTGCGAGCTGCACCAACAATGAGTCAGAGTATTATGCCCTCATCACTGGCCTTGAGCTGGCCCTCGAGGTTGACGTGCCCCATCTGCATGTGAAAGGGGACTCTGAGCTGGTCATCAAGCAGGTCAATGGTGACTATGTTGTCAGAAAGCCAGAACTTGTGCCATTGTTGGAGTGCACACTCCATATAATGGCTCAGTTCCCTTCTCGACCGGAGGTCATTCATATTCCCCAAACATAGAACGGTAGAATAGATGCATTGGCCTGCTTGGCCGCGTCACTTGTAAAGCCCAAACAGGACGACATGATTATCCACATGGTGCACTAGAGAGTCATTACTTCTGTTACCCCGGAGGATGATCACGACCCACGGGTGAACCATTATACCGCTGGTTCCCCTACGTCAGGAGCCCCGGGTACTTTAGATGCGGTGATCGAAATAGTTCCTGATTGGAGGACACCCTTGGTTGAGTACCTCCAACATGGTAATCATCCATCAGACCGAGCCAAGCACGAGCGAATCCAATTCCGCGCGCTGTATTTTACCCTTCAGAGCAGTCCCATCCCTAAGAAGATCCTTCACAGACGCAGATTTGATGGTGTTCTCCTTCTTTTCCTTCAAGGAGTCGAGATCCCACAGGTCATGCAAGAGGTTTATACTAGTTCCTGTGGCGCCCATCAGGCCGAGTCGAAGTTGTCTCACCAAATTCAGAGGCTGGGGTACATATGGCCCTCCATGATCTATGACTGCATTGAGTTTTCCAAGAGGTACCATGCATGCCAAGTTCATTCTAACATTATGCATCGGCCACCGGAGCCTCTCCACACTACCAAGTATTCTTTTCCCTTTGTAGTCTGGGGGGTGGATGTCGGAGGACCTTACCCACTAGCGACGGCTCGCCAATGCCGGTTCATTCTGACCACTACGGATTTCTTTTCCAAGTGGGCAGAGGCAATTCTACTCAAGGAAGTCAAAGCCCGTTTTATTTCTGAATTTGTGAGTTCCAACATCATCTATTGATTTGGAGTGCCTCACGCTATCCTCAAGGATAACGAAACCAACTTACGAGCGGCCGAGCTGAAGAAATTGTACACCAAGTACAACATTCTCTCTAACCATACCTCCTGTTATCATGCGCAGGTGAATGGATAGATCGAGGTGTTTAACAAAAACCTCTCTAACATTCTACAAAAAATGGTTGGTCAGGACAAGAAATGTTTCCCAGACAAGCTCCCCAACACCCTCTGGGCTTATCATACGACGAATCGTAATTCCACCCAAGTAACCATGTATTCCCTGGTGTATGGAGCTAAGGTTGTCCTACCCATTGAGATTCAGTTTCCCTCATTGTGCATGGTGGTCTACGATCAGCAAGTGCCAGATAGAGTTTCCAAAATCCATCTAGCTGAATTGGAAATGTTGGACGAGAATAGGCTTCACACTTTTCATAACCTGGAAAGGCATCAGAGCAGGATGGATCGATCTTTCAACAAGAAGGTTCGCCTCCACTCTTTCTGCAAGGTGACCTGGTACTGGCCCTCAGAGCGCCAATGATTCCTAGTAGGAAACCACCCATGTTGGAGCACAAATGGGAGGGGCCTTTCATCATCCATAAGGTCTATCCCAATGGTGTGTAATCCCTCGTGACTATGGATGGTGAGTGTATCACTCCTCCCCCCCAATGCCATGTTCCTCAAGTAGTACTTTGCCTGAGCATTGCGGTCCTGCATGACCTAAACTACAACCTATGTCCCCCACGACCTTAAGATCCTTGTGGTCTTGCATGACCCTAAACTGCATTTTTTCCAGCATGACCTTAAACTGTATTTGGCCCTACGTCTGGGCCCTTTTGGTCTGAGTTCTAAGACCTTAAATAAAGATACTTGTGGTCTTGCATGACCTTAAACTGCATTTGGTCTATCACAACCTTAAAATTCATTTGGCCCTATATCTGGGCCCTTTTGGTCTGAGTTCTATGAACTTAAACTAAGATACTTGTGGTCCATCATGACCTTAAACTGCATGCTCTTCCTCACTACAAGACGTTAAGCTGCAAGATGGTCAGGCCATCCTGACCGAGGCCCAGCCTCAAGCCCCTTGGCCTTCTCGGGCCCCTTAGCCCCAGTCCTTACCCAGAGTGTGTGGTGTGGTGTAGGATTATGTCCTCATTCATGATGGGTTACCCGCCGTGCTGTACAAATTCCTGGATGAAATGCCTCTCATCGTCCTACATGACGTTAAACTGTGCTTTGAGAACTACGTGCGGCTTTATTCCCATCCTCATGGGATACATAAAACCTCCAGAACATCTAGGTTTCTGGTCCAGCCCCATCTCTTAGGAGATTCCACGATCTCCTAGTCCCCTCGGCCTCTTGGCCTATACCCCCTGCCACGAGGGGATATATAGGTGTGGTATAGGGTTTTCGGCACCATGCCCCCTCCTCCCGAGAATCCGCTATCTTTTGGCCGCTCTCAAAATAAGCCCGTTGACCCTTTCCAATGGTCCGATAATGTGCTCAAAGTACTCTGGTCTAGGACTTGGAGTGTCAGATTCAACTTAGGCATGTTTTTTCCACTTTTCAATATTTATGCTCCCTTTCATTCAGGCCCCCGTTAGATTTCACACCTAGAGGGACCCCCAAGAACGGCTTGGATACAATGCCTAAGGGATCTCCTACCGTCACGGGCCAACGCCCCAGAGGGTTTCAGACAACAAATTGATACAAATCCCACGTTGTGAACATGGTCAGCAGTCGATGCTCATTTGTTTGTCCCCATTTTAGGCTAACACGACAGGATGTTGTGTTGCGAACATGGTCAGCAGTAATCATCCATCATCACGCCGACTCCCCCAGCCCCTGAATGTTGGTTTCATGATTTTCATTGTGTTCCACCCCATCATTTCATGTTGGAATCTCAACACTCCTTGCACTAACCCTTAGTGCACCTCCACACGTCAGGCGGACAAATCTGCGTGACGCCGTCTCTCGTGGCTCCCGCGATTCGAGCGCTAAGATTATATGCTTGGGTTTTCTCTAAGGACCATGTGCGGCTTGACCCTCATCCCCATGGAAAACTATTAGTTGCCCAGACATTGCGTTTTGGGCCCAGCTCAGCTGGAAGCTAGTGTCTCCCACCCCATGATTGTTGGACTCTCATCGACTCCTTGGTCCGAGGCTCCTCTCCCGGAATCGTGCGCAGTGACGGTATGAGGTTATGTATTCATATAAATTGGGTATGCCTTATCACATCATGTGTATTCCCCCAGGTCCAAGCCATACAACCTTAAACTGTGCAGGTTGGTCCTACCACACGACCATAAACTATGATGATATCATCCCGGCCGCACGACGAAAAATGGCAATGCATTATGATGAACTCTCCATAGGGGACATCACATTGGGTATTGGTCAATTACCATACCATTTGTCAATGCCTGTTACGGCTTGATTATTGTGGCGATGCCAGGAATTTCTACCCTAGGCCAGTCGTTCCACAAAAGAAAAATCATTCACCTTCAAGGACAAACTAGATACATCAAATAAAGCTTCTTTTGGTGCGAGGGCTAGACCCACACACCTCTTTCATCATTTTCACAGGTACCATGTCGTGATGTGCCACCTTTTCAAGATCTATGTATGTCTTGATTATCATCCTTATGAGATACGTAGGAGCAGCTGAGAACTTCTCCACAAGCCCAGCCTAGCTTTAATGTTTGGTCCCTTTACCTAAACACTTCTATAAGGAGCACGTGGTGAGCAGGAGCTTGTCCTCATTCACGTCGGGTTTCACAACCGCTTTACCATGTGTCTCTCACTTCCCTTACTCTTTGGTCCGAGCTGTAAAACCTTAAACTAAGATCCTTTCTTGAACAACGTGTGGCTTGATTACCATCCTTATGGGGTACGTAGGAACTCCTGGACATTTCATCTTGGGTCCAGCCCCAGGGATTACCAAATCTTGTCCCTCCTCAATGTTGGCCCCTTGTCCTGACTTCTTGGGGAGTTGTGTAACTGCATCATCTGCCCCGAATAATCCAATATGCCCCATAGTAATGTTGGGAAGTGATAGTTCTCTCACTAGAGAGGTCTTGTCTTGAGATTGGGATGATCCGTGACCAGATTAATATGTCTTCCTAATGCGCCTCCACCACAGTACTGCAATCTTGGGAGTGTTGGATTTTGTTCGAACAAACCACCACTCCACTTTCCACGCTTTGTGTGCCCCTTTATTCGGATCTTCATCAAATTTCATGTTTGATGGGACCCCCTAACAGTATGGATGCTCGACCTATGGTCCGCCTGCTATAACAATATGGATGATAGACCTTTAGTCCGCCTATTGTAACAATATAGATGATTGACCTACGTTCCGCCTGCTGTCCTGGGCAAATGTTCCAGAAGACTGGTCATGTTTGATGGGACCCCCTAAAAGTATGGATACTTGACCTGTGGTCCACCTACTGTAATGATATGGATGATAGACCTTTGGTTCACCTATTGTAACAGTATGGATGATTGGCCTACGGTCCGCCTGCTGTCCTGGGCCAAAGTTTCGGAAGACTGATCGACGATGTTTGAGTTCGGCCCCATTTTGCGAACATGGTCAGTGTTCAGACCTCATTTGTTGTACCCATTTCAGGCCAATGCGATATTTATGATGTGTTTCCACCATGGTTAACATTTATCATCCATCATCGTGCCCCCCATAGTGTTAAAAATTTGGGTAACGTGATTCACCTTTTTCATGTCCCTATGTTCGGATGGATTTCAATGCCCTAATATTTCCCCACTCGCATGTCATAACACATTGATGAGATGATATATCGATAGTTCTGAGGTCCCCCCCCCCCTTCTGTCGGACCTCCCTCTTCTCCTCAAAAGTCCAGGCCCGATTTCGGGTGCCTGAAGTTTGGTTGACGCCCCACAATCAGACAAAATGATAACACGAGCATCCTTTGTTTCTCACATTGGGTGTAACCCACATGAGCTTAGGGGTGAATTTTTATTCATTTCAGGATTATGGTGGAGCATATTAAACCATAGGTACGGATATATAGATTGGTCCATACATTGGATCGAAATATTGAGCAGTGAAAGCAAAAAAGTTCATGAGATGGCCAAAACAGAGCCTTTAAGGATCAGCGTGCTAGATTGATCATTCCAATGCCTCTACCCTTTGGCTGGTAGCCTCCAGAACTACTTCTCGCTCCTTGAAGACTCTCTCTTCATCAACATCCGCATAGCGCTCTTCTCCAATCCTAGCTTGTGCATGCACCCGTTCGGTTTGAAGTACGGTCATCTGGTGACTTGCCTCCATCAATTGTTCTTCGGCATCATCTAGCTGGGTCGCCAGTTTCTCCATGAGCTTAGAGCATGTTGCAATGAATACCTTCTTTTCTATCACCAGCCCATCGAGGCACCAGACTTCCTGCTCCACCCTCGGAATTTCTTGGGTGCTCACCGATCTTTCCCGACACTAGGCAACGTCGGTGCGCCAACCGCTCTCACGTATCTTCTCGTCCATGTAGTCACGGGCCTTCAGATGAAGGCATTGAGCGTCAACCCCTCGGGCACACAGGAAGTGCAGCCAGGTCTGAAGTGATCCCATCCGCCTTAGCCAATCCATCTGAGGCTGCCAGAGAAAGCGTTGGATACACTTCCACCCTTTGTGTCGTGTCATCTGGCTCTCCTCAGCCACTTCCGAGTCTGAATCGTCTATCTCCTCGGGATCAGCAAGCCGGTACACAGAAAAGGCATCCAGTAGGTCAGTAGAAGTATCTTCCTTGGGGATGGCTTCCTGGGGAATATGATTCTCAATGTCTGGGCGACCTTATTCTCTCACCCCGACAGTGGCGGTGCCTCCGTCAGCTTCCGGCCTCGCTCCAATGACATCATAGCTGATGTCTGTCGCCCCCATATCACCAATTACCGAGGCCGACTCAGTTTGGAAGGCATTTTTTAGAGGAGATGGTACGTCAGCCACTAGTCCACTGATGGACAACCCGGGATCAGCAGCCTGACGAGCCTCCAACGCTGATATCACTGTACAAGGAGAATCCTGATTAGTTGGGTTTTCTGACAGTAATCACCAGTAGCGAAGCAGGGAACATACTGGAACCCAGAGCGTCAGCCTCCGGTGTTCTGGACGCTACATGATCTGTCATGGAAGGAGACCCCTCTACGCTTATCAGTTCAATAATGGGTTTCAGATCCCCATCATGTCCCATCGGTGCCTCTCCTCCTTCCTCTATTGGGGATTCCTGATCAGCACCTATGTGATCCTGAGTGAGATATAGAAATGGATTAGAAATTGCAGAAGAGAATAGACAAGGGAGGATAATGGGTGAGGATGGAGACAGACCTCAAGTATCTCAGTTATGTCAGGATCAGAGCTGACAATCTCGTCGCTCTCCCAGAGGCTCCCTTGGTAGGCCACCCCCTGCGACCCCTCACCTTCGGGTTCTCCTTCTCCTTCACCTTCTCCTTCATCTTCTCCTTCGCTTTCATCTTCTTCTATTTCCTCCTCTCCCTCCGACTCGCCATCACTATCACCCTCTCCTAGCGACATCATTTTTGGATCATGCTCTTGGTCGAGCATGAATTTCACCAGGAAAAGTGGCTCTGCACGCCGACCCCTTTGGCGCGCGTATGTGTCCATGGCCATTAGATATGTTTGTCGCCGATAGAATTTTATTTTGTCGGTAACTTGAATGATCCCAACCTATGGCAGCTGGATCCAATCCTACAGTATCTTCTACCATATGGCTTCAACGCTCATTGATTGCCACAAAGTCATTCAGGTCGACCAAAATGCTGGGAAAATTTCATCATGGGAAGGTTCGAGTAGGTATCTTATCTTCTTCCCGGGCAACTCTGTGGCCGCCTCGTGTGACCCCCCTCCAAGAAATGAGGTCGCAGCGACACCATGTGATTTCCCCACTACTGAGATACCGGCCTGCGCAGTCCTCGCTACCTGATGCGCCCATGGTCCCCCCTTCTAGTGTCACCTTGCATGCTCTCTCGTCGTCTGGGTTCCACGTGGGTAGTCTCAAGTTGTTGGACTCACTTGCGTAAAATCCCCTCAGGGTACGCGATATTCCAGTGTTCGGCATACTAGGTTGATAGGCCAGCATCGACCCCAGTGGGAGGAAGGGTAATGACATCACTCGATCCATAAGTGGTGATCATTAAGCACATCTGGCGAAGGATGCATGGATTATTCTCCTCCCGTATATCTTTGAATACCTTCTTTAGCATTCGCTGGAGGCACCAAAACTACCTGGCGAACTGGGACGACACGTAAGGCTCGCAGATGATCTTCCCGTCAATCCGAGCTACAAGCACCCCACCTCGGATGCTCTGAAAGTATTCTTGTTGCTCCAGTGATCCTTTCCCATTGTCCACCATCTGGCCGACCGGGGTGGGGAACTTGCTGAAGTTGAAATTGGTGTGGTTACTGATTCAGATCCATACGCCCTCCTCGATGAGCGTATCTGTGAAACCCCGGCAATATTCAGGAGAGATGTTGTAGGCCATTTCCTAGAGGACGAACGGCGTTCAGGAAGGTGTATCCGCCAAGATGAGCCGCCACCCAGCCGTGAAAGATCTGGAAGAGGCTGCATACCCTCCGAGGCGAATTGGTCATTGTATTGGTAGCCCTCCAGTGGGATACCTCCGATGCAGTGAACGTCCCAGAGGTTGATGCCTACTTCCCCATGGTGAAGATGGAATGTGTTGGAATCAGGGGACCATTGGGTAAACAGCTCCGACCCGAGTTCAGGTTGATGGTAGAAGTGGAATTGTGACGTCCACACTGCCTCGAACAGACCAATGTGCCACAGCTCAGCCCCAAATTGGTCTCACATATGGAAAACCCAGTACACCCAGGCCCACTCACTAGTGAATTTGCCTCCAGACCGCAGGTCCCAATCTTGCAGCCATCCCTTAGTGTCTTCCGTGATGCTCTGATGGAATGTGCTTTCCTAGAGGGCTGGAGAGCTCTCCGCAACAGGATCACCCCCAGCAATGGTCTTGGTCCTCGGGTTCAAGATGTACACATCCATGTGTCTGGTCTCTCTGGCAGGATGACCATTGATGGTGATGTTGTAATGGGGAAGGTTGTCCTCCCGGGTCACCCATGACCGCGGTGTGTCCATCTCGAAGCCGGGTAGAGGAACCTCTTCTAGGATGCCAAAGATCTAGAGCGGGAGGTTGTTGGACAAAGGATACTCCTTCTGGGTGGGGTTCAGTACTTTGAATAAAGTAAGGTTGTCGGAAACAACCACATTGGTGTCATAAACCTCTTCATTTTCTGCCATTCCATCTCTACGAGTGGCAGATTCCCCCTCATCGACTTGGTTCGCGGCCATCTTGAGTTCTTTGAGAGTTGCGCGAAATCTGGATGGGTTGCACGAAATTCGGATGGGTTACGCAAAATTAGAAAGTGTTGCGAGAAAGTTGGATATGTGGCGCGCAATTCTGAAGTAGGGTGCGAAATCAGAACTGTCAGCATGAAATATCCCGAGTTTTTGCGGAAATATGGCTGAAACTCAAAAGGAATTACGCACTAAAACTGTGTGTTTTTTGTGCCGTCGCCAACCCAATTTCACACACGAGGGCTCGAATCCTATCACGCGGGAAATATTGAGTACAGAGCAGGGGACCCATCACCCCTTTTTATAGGAAAGGTCGGGGTTCCGCACCACACGAAAAGAGAATTCCATGTCGAACTAGAGTTTTTCACACCCCATTGGCTTTTGCGCGCAAAGTGCCCATGAAATCCACCACTTCAGCGTTTCGGCGTTTCGCTCAGAATCTGATCACTGTGACCTCTCACCGATCCAATTCCGAGGGGGGCATTTGTAGATGCCGAAAAAGTCTGTAACTTCTAAAGGAAGTTTTGAAATGACGAAGAAAAGTCATATTCAGACCCAGAGGCTCGGTCCGGAGGGCCTGGAAGTGTCATGTGAAATAAAGGATGATGTGAACGAAAAAATGTTGGTCGTGTGGAAGGAGTCCGGGATTCGCAAAAGGTCCCTGGCTCCGGCGCGCAATTTTGCGAGCCCGCCCCACGCGGTACCCATTTCCGCATAGCCATCTCTGGTGCGCAATATTTCGCGAGCTGCCTTGACTCCACGAAGCTAGGATCCTATAAATAGAAGGAGACCCCTTCCATTTCTGGGTTGTAGAATTTCAATCGGCTCTCGTGTGCGAAATAGGACTCCCACGCGTGCAATATGACATTTAGGTATTGGCTCTTTTCACGCATCCTTGCCCCGGGATCCGCCTTTGCGCGCAATCCCACTAGCTTCTATAAAATTCCAAACCCCTCAGGGATCCTCTATTGCATGCAATCTCTCCCATTGCGCGCAAAGCGTACCAATTGTGCACAATCCCTTCGCGGAGGTGGCGGCAGTAGAACCTCAAATCGCCACCCACCGCCTATTGCATGACCAACCCCTCTGTGACATCCGCCTGATGCCTGCATACCTCCCCGACTTAATCTCTACCACTGCCTCGGTGGTCCCTTGACCATCTGATGGTTGTCCGTATGGTGGGTCGGGTAGTCACGAGCCATGTGACCCTGCACACCGCATGAGTAGCACTGCCTACTCCTCAGTTGTCCTCCTCTATCATATGAGCCCTAAAACACCAACCCAGTATCATGAGGTCATCCACCAGAAGGCATATCCCACATGGGACCATACTTCACTCATCTACAGCCTATTGTACATGACTCTTCTACCTAATGTCTAGTGGTGGATCACATCGTCTATTCCCGCTCAGCTAGAAAACTCTCCACCAAAAGTGCTCACTCTAGCACCCCATCCTATATTGGAATGCTGAGTGATATCATCGATGCTCTAATCCCCCATAAGAGACCTTTCTCAAAGGTCTAGTCCCTAAAAAAAGGGTCTCATACCATGTCAGTGGAGTAGCGGGAGAGTTAGTGAACCTCACCGAGTACTGGGCCACCGTCATGCTGCCTTGCTGTAAGTTTAGCAGCTCCTATATACGCATAGAGTGTAAGGTCGCTAGGATAAACTCTTCCTTGAAAAGGCTCTCAAAGTACACCCAGATGAGGGTCACCTCATCATGTATCTATAGCATCAAGCTCCACCATCTTTCTATTGCTTCCTGAAAAGACTGGCTGCTATGATCACCATGACGTCACCGGGTGTCCCAACCAGGTGGAAAACTCTGACTACAACATCCTGCCAGTCCTCAGCCACCTGTGGGTCCGTCTTGCCTTATAATCTCAGAGGCCTATACCGTTGAAACTTGTGCAATGCGCTCAGTCAACGTTCACCCTCTACTGGTGGGACCGGTGGTAATGGTTTTCCAACAGGAAGTGGTTCTGCTGGTACACCACCCGAAGATGCTAATTCTATAAGAGGGCCCTGCACTGAGGCCTCATTTCTCAGTGGGCCTTCATCGGGTACTCTCTCAGGAATCCTAGCTAGCTGTCTATGTGGTGGCATCCTGAAAGAATAAAGTTGTGTCATGATCGATAAGTTATACCTGTTGGACTGACTCAAAAGAGATCACAAAGAAAAACTTTTCAAAACACATTCAATCAGTGTTTTCATACACTAAGTAGGAAATCAGAAGTCAGGGTCATGGTGTATGGATACGTCGGCAGCCGCACCAACACTGGGTTCCAAAAACTAAAAACCACTCATAAAACTTAAAATTATTTCCACATAGAAAAGATCAAAGTCTTAGTTCTTCAGTAGAACCAACTCCTCTGATACCACATTGTCATGACCAATCCCTTGGGGCCTATGCTGTGACTAACCCATGCCCATCTTCCATGGTCAAGGGGCTGGAAACTAGCACTGAAAAGGTGTATTCCTAATACGGGAAGGAATTTCATTTTTAACCTATAAAGACAAACTTTCCAAGAACACAACAAGATGAAAACAAGAAGTAAACTGTTGTAGTAAAAGTGTGATGAAAGTAAAGGGGCCAGAATACAAGCCCCACTAAAAAGTACAAGTATAAATGAAAAGTAAAAATACTTCTGAAAAGTGAAAAACAACTCCTGCATCATCCACTAAGGATCCTACCTGAATGGTAGGTATAGCTAATGATCATTAGTCCCTGCGTCATTTCATGAAAAATAGTCCACCTTCGAGTTCCGTCCAGTCCTAGATCCCTCAGCATCGATCAATGTTGTTCGTTGTCTGCACAATACAAAACAAGGTGCGGGTGTAGCCCATGCAGGGTTGAGTATAACGATACTCAGTAGGGACCCCAAGACCCCTGTAGGTCTCTCGGAGTTCCACAATTCAAGACTTCAACCCTACTTAGGTATATGCCCATAAATATACCTAAGTTATCAAGATAAAATCATCTCATACATGAGGTAATAATGCCACAAAGGTAACACCATGAAGGTAGAAAAACCACAGAGGTAACACCACTAAGATAGAAGTAACTCACAGGTAACACCACGAAGACAACCCCACAAAGGTAGAAGTACCACATAGGTAACACCACTAACTCAACACCACAATGGTAGAAGTACAACACAGGTAACACCATGAAGATAGAAGTACCACATAGGTAACACCACGAAGATAGAAGTATCACACAGGTAACACCACAAAGATAGAAATACCACACATGTAACACAATGAAGATAACACCGCAAAGGTGAAAAGACTCAGATCACAATTAGGTATCACTTAATTAAATAAGTACAGAAGATTAGTTGTATTCTAGATCATCTTATTCTGTTAAGAAGCATTGTTACTGACCCACACAGGATCATTATGTACTAACCCCCCACTGACCCACACATGATCTGACCTACACAAGATCAGTATGCGCTGACCAATATAGGATTATTGAGCACTTACCCACATAGTATTTGATAGAAGATGGCCCACATAGGATCAATAGATGCTGACACACATAGGATCAATCTTCTTTCTTCACGTTACAACATGCCATAGGATTCCTAGCACCTGGTGCGCTTGAGTTCTGTAGAATCTTCCCCTCAAGATATCTGTCATACCTTGACTACCACTAAGCTCCCAAAATTAGTAACCCAAAGGTAGTATATATCGCAAGGGTTCCAACATGATAGGTAGTGCGTCAATTTAACGCCCAGTCTCTGAGTTATAAGTGTTGTAGTTCTGAGGGCCTAGTTGGATTCAGGTTCGATCCAACCTAGTTTTACTCCAAATATCTCCAAAACTCAAGTTTATCATAAAAAAGGACCATATTTCTCCAAGGGTCTCAGTTCCATAGACGGTTTTTCAAACAGATATCTAGTTCTCAAGATATGGCCCTTTATGTGTTGCAGGGTACGGTTGGGTCCAGGTCCGGTCTGACCCATTCGAACTGACCTAAATCGACCCAGTCTGGGTAGACCCGACCCAGTTCGATTCAGCCCAACCTGATCCGGGTTCGATTCAGATGGGCTGGGCCATGGCGAGCTCTACCATCTGGGCCACGGTCTAGCCCAGCCCGCCAGGCGCGCGGCCCTTTGGGTAGGCATCCCGACCTGCAATGTTGTGTGGCCCGTAGTGAAGTGTGGTCCACAGGTGGTGAGGCCCGATGGTGTGGGGTCTACCTAATCAAGCATGGGGGGTTTCCCCATTTGAAATGTGAAGCAGCAGCACCTTTTGGTGCTACCAGATCACCCACAAGACCCGTTACAGGTCCCGCCGCCACAGCGTCAGAGCCACGGATCCTCTGGAGGCGCACGGGTCACCACCGCCCACCTCTTCTCTGACCAGTCGGTGTGTTGGCCACCTCCTCCAACCACTGCGGATGACAAGTCGTAGCTGATTCCTCTGGTAGCATGCATGTGCCGCCCTCCTTCCTCATGGTCGGCCGGTGTTGGTTATCGCCTTCACCCCCCGCGACTTTAGTTGCGACCCCTTGCTCACCAGCAGTGCGTGACGGCGTGACACACCTCCTCCATGGTCGGTCGGTGTTGGCCGCACCAATGACCATCATGGCTTAGTTTTTTGACCTCCTCTTGTGGCGTGCGACGTCGCGCTGCCTCGATCATAGGCTATTGGTGCCACCGCACCAGTGGTCTTCCACGAAAAACACTAGGGTGGCAAGGTAGCGGAAGGTCTGGGTAGGGTTTGTTAGTTCTGCGCCATTCATGTTAGCTTTAAAACAACACGAGGGAGGAAAGAAATCTACAACTCTTGAATTAAAACCAAATGTAAACCCTACCTCAAGAACAATGGAGAAATTACAGTGATCGAGGAAGTTGGTCGGTGTTCGCCATCCCCCACAACTAGCCTCCAATGACATCGCTCAATCATTGATCTTCATTTTGGGGTTCTGGTGTATCTCACCACTGCTTTTCAAAACCGTCTCTGTCCCCCAAGGTTTTGGCATCTTGGCACTTTTTCAGCACTTCATTGCTTGGTGAAGCAGTGCTGATACCCATCCTCAAGCTCTATATAAATAAGAGAGGGGCAGTTTGTCTAACGTTCATGGGATTTATGATGGTACCTTAATTAGGAACCTTCCTCATTCCCAACGTCATGGTTACATAGGATTTGAAGGGTCATGCCAATAAATTTCTTGACACGTCGCTGGTCCCACTTTACTGCTTGTTCATTGGAGGAAAAGAATAAAATAAAATAAAATAATAAAGTTATTTTATTTATTCTTTTAAAATGTCAAAAAATATAATTTTTTCTTCAGACATACCACGGTTGATGTGAAACCGCCATTAAGTGAATCCTGGTGTTGTGGATTCAAAGGTGCCCTCATATTTTTAACCCGAGCACCGGTTCAAAAGATAGAAAACATCGCTCGTGCATTTATTGAACGTGCCTTAAAAAAGTTCCAAAATTCATTCTGGGAACACTAGGCCTCAGAATCACGCACTGTCAAATTTTGGAGACTCATAATAATTCCAAATAATTAAAAAAAATTACATGGAAAAATATGGGTCCTTACAAAATGTTATCATTACATGAATATATCATGAATAATCATAAGAGGATAAAATTAATGAGAATTATTGAGAGTATGATCATCATATATCACCATTGAAGACTTGATGATAAATAATCTTGATAAATGGTGAGATTGTAATATAAGACTCTCAACACTATGGTAACCATGAATCTGAAGCCCTAAGAAGGAATATCATAAAATGAAACATCAAATATCATGAGTATGAATAAATTCATGACATTACATTTAAAGGGGGATTTATATACACCTCATGTAAGAACATAGGTTTATAATATAACATACATCTCAATTAAGTAAAATGGAGATAATCATCTCTTACCGATTTGGTAACTTTTAAATTGTAAACCCCATGAATGATAGATACTAAAATGGATATGTAAATATAAATACATTTTAGTAGAATAATCATATAATAAATTCATGTAATATATATTTACCATGTAGAATAAACAGGTGGTGAATATAGAATGTGACTCACAAAAGTAAAAAGAGACACGGAAACCCCATACCTTAAGTATTGACTTTCTTCATTAATGTTGAACCCTATGAATTAATAAATATATGTTTATTATACATCTCTAAAAACCATATTAATATATATCCTACCATATATGATTTTTTATGAATTATATTACCCATTTATTAACAATCCCATGTTAATGTTATGTTTTGGGTAATAACATCTTTGTTTTTCGTATAAGTTTTGACCTGTTATTTCTGGTCCACTTACTTTGATCATTATTTCATAATTTAAAATTTTAAACTATGATATAAATATAAAATTTATTCATTATATATTTATTTATATTAACCCATAAAATTTAGTGATTTAAAATGAAATATAGTGTTTATGGTGACAGTAGGTCGTACGTACGCATTAACACAATTTCTATTTTCTTATCATATTAAAAGAAATAAAATAAAATGATATATATATATATAATATCAAACAAGTATAATTTTTATGATATGTTTATCACATATTTATATTTAACTAATATTTAATTCATTCCATGTAAATTTTGAATGAATCAGAACACTTCGTGATGTGATAGTCTGTTGTTCACACAAATGACATTATTGTATTCCCACAAAATGGAAAGCCTGACGGTATGTGTTATATAAAAATTAAAAAATCATAATAACATCATAAAAATTATAAATAGTATATATATATATATGAATTATTTCCATCATTATATCTATCCTTGAGAGGTGGTATTGGAAAAAATGAACAATATTGGTTCGCGGGGTGGTAGTCTTTTATGCACATGAACGATGATTTCGTAACCCATTTAATGAAAGTTTGTGTGGTTGAACGTAGTAAAATTAACATAACAACATCTCATTATATTTAACATTTTTTTGTTATTATATAATCCTGATACAAAAATAATTTAATGGGTTTGAGGAAAAAATAAAATAAAAACATTTGTTGATGAATGTTGCCTCTTCTTTGGGTATATCCTTTTGGTTTGCACAAAAGGCATTACTTGGTTTGATTTATTCCCAAATTATGGATTTTAGAAAGATTTGAGGGAATTTTGGAAGTTATTTTGGTTGGTTTTGGTCAGGAAAAATGGATTGAGCGGTGTGAATAAGATGGGGGAGTGAATGCCTTTTTATAATGGAGGAGGAGATTCATTCTTGGAAATACCCTAAAGTATTTACTATTAAGTGGTCTCCCTTACCTCACGTGCCTCTGAAATTGTACTATAATGGAGTGTAGTTAATAATTTGTTGATAAATACTTCCAAAAAACAAAATAAATACATTTTTTTACCATGTTATTCCTTAGTTTTATGTTTACTCAATTTTCTATTTATAGTTTTTACCAAGGTAACTTGTATTTTTTTATTTACCTCAGAATTTAATACATTAAAGATATAATTAAAAAATTGATTTATTATATAATTTATATACAATAATTATAAATACGATTTTCCATTATTTAAATAAAATTTATATGTGTGTTTAAAATTAATTTTAATACAAACATATGTAATGTGAAAACCATGTTTTAACGTTAATCGTTTTGATTAATTTTAACTATTTTCACTAAATATTATGGTAAAAAAAATTCAAACCTATTAGATAATATAAATTACGATTATTCAAAATATGGAATCCATTTTTCAAATTCCATTTAAATAATTTTTATGATTTAATTTAAAATTAATCATGTAGATGTGATGAGAATGCATGATTTTAATGTGAAAATGTTAAAATGATTAGGAAGTTTTTATGTACAATTTAAATATATAATTGATTAAATTGAACTAAAATGTGTTTATAGTTGTATAATTGATATAATTTTACTTTAAATACTCTTTAAAATAACATTTAACTATATAAATAATTTGAAAAAAGGCAGTTTTCAATTAAAATTTATTATTTTTCACTATTCAAAAAAATGAATATTTTATAAAAAAAGACAAAAAATCACACTAAGATAATTTTGAAATTATTATTTAAAAAATGAATTTTATTTTATTAAATAGAATTTATAAAATTTTAATCCGATATTTTTAAAATAATGGTTTCATTAGAAGGTAGTAAACCTGTTTTTTAGATAAATAGATTTTGTGAGTATAAAATTAGATTTATTATTTTCTCTTATATAGAAAATACATAAGATAAATTTTAAATATTTTATTGTATATATACATTAAAAATATTAATAAAATACTTCAAAAAAAGTGATTTGTTTAATTTATTGTGGAAAAAAACATTTATGTGTATAACAATAGTTTGTTAGAAATGTTTTCTTTTATATTCAAAAGGTTTTTATTTTCATTTATAATTAATATATAACCAATTAATTAATTATATAAAATAATTTAAACCATATTTTCATTATTTAGTTAATCCTATTCATACCCTCTATTCCAATTACTAAATTTTAATTATCATATAATAATATTTTAATAACATGTCATGTTTCGATTAAGCTCGATGTTGTGTTTAACAGAATCGAAGGTAAGTATTCCATGTAATGCAATATTAATATGGTATTCTGTGGAACACATTCCAAACGCAATGTTTTATATACTACAAGATAAACTCAATATTTCATGTATCATAATCTTGGATTGGTGTTTCATATAATGAAATATTAAGTTGGTGTAGCTTGCAATGCAAGAAATCCAAAAATATTGATTTAATCATAAAAAATTCATAAATACTCAGTGGGTTAAATTATATCCCCATTAAAATGAATTTCACCCTCAAAATACATCTGGGTCATCAAAGGTTTAATACTTGAAAGTTCTTTTCATAGAAACCCAAATCGTAAAAATGAATAATAAAACTGAATTTAAAAAGGGAATGTTGGAAACATAACTATTACCCTAAGTAACTCATAACTAGATTTCCTCATAGGATAACATAGGTGGGAAGTGAAAACATGGACATAGAAGAGACAAATTACACCCATCAATATAATTATAATTCATTCCATGTATCTTTATCTATCATCACAACAAAATTTCTTTCACAGGTTATCCAATATAAAAAAATCTTCATACATTGAAACATTAATTTCTATAACATCATCCAAAGTTCATCACAAACTTTTCATAAATGTTTAACCTTTTATCCCTTACAAAGTATGAAAATTCAAAAAATTAGAAAAAAGGTCAATTAATTTTTCAAAATCAGTTTAACATTTATCCTCCATATATCATAAAGTATCTCTTGAAAATCACATGCCAAATATGTGAATAGCTCAATCATGTATTCTCTTGAAACATGGTAATAACATAAATTATCATAAAACCATATGGTAAAAAGTACATGAATCCTCATTACATTCACAATAAATAGATTTTCGAATATATTCATTAAATCCAAAAAATATTTTAAACTCTCTTTATGATATCATGAAACACTTTTTCAAAAAAAAATTAATAAATTATAAGGTAATTAGTACTTTCCAATTTACTTTATCCATATCAAACATCTCTTTATCCATGTGAAACATAATTTCCTCAACACCAGGAAAACATTAAGGGTTATCTTCCCTTAATCAAAATATCACCTTTCCATTAAATCACTTTTCTATTTCATCAGAACTATACAATATATTTTTTGACATACTTAATGAGAAACATATACATCATGATTTATATAACATAATTCTTTAATTCCAATAAATAAACACTTCAAACATCCCACTTCCATCTCAAATCATTAAATAGTCTTCATAATGTTATACATTAATACCTCTTTTCTAAAATATTAAATATGAATCATGTCTTAAAAATCATCAAACTCACTTGAATCTTGCTTATAATGAATAATATTAGAACAACACATACCTTTCGTATGTTTTTCATGGTCTCTTCATCATCGATAGAAAAAACATTAGTAACAAAATCTTGATGATTTCTTTTATGAGATTTCCCCATAAGACATTGATTTAAATAATTCCAATACTTTCCACAATTTAAACATTCAACAGTTGATAATTAGATAGGGAGACCAATATTCACATCCAATGAGATAACTGAACTATTCATTTTTTGGAAATTACTTACTTCAAGGCCTTATTAACAACACATAATAATTATTATCATTCCTTTGAGACAATTCCATGAGAGTATATTCCCAAATTATTGACATACATGATACTAAATCTTCATTCCTCCATGGTTACCATCACCTGATCTCTCAGAGAACTCTTTCCTTCTCTTATTTAGTGAGTTTTAGAGTTGGTTAAGGAGTGCATTGTAAATCATGTTTCATGAAAACTGATTAGGCATAATCACAAAATCATTTATTGTAGTTATCATCCCATTTGGATTCATATCATAAAATTGTCATTCACATTAAATGTTAAACTAGTTACTTTTGGTTCTATTTATTGACTAAAACCATAAAAACATTGTGTGAGAAACATTAATCATTGTGGAAAACCATATAATCAGGAAAAAGTATTTACAGGATGTCTAAATCAGGAAAAACTCTTTTTTTATCTATGAAACCTTAGGTTTATACAAGGTTGCTCATATTCATCATCTATTTAAATATTTTATGAATTTTTATAAATATTTGGTAAATTTCCCAAGCATATCCTTTAGGAGTTTCAGACCAGGTGTGCAGTAAGGCCTATTGTTGTTCACCAGTCACCAATTGAGTCTATCTCTTTACATTGTTTTCGATTTTGTTACCCCTAGGTATATATTTTCAAGATCAACATCCCATTTTAGTATCTAGACAAATATTTTTTTATAGGAAAACACTATCTCTATCCTTTACTAAAATTCTATGACATTTCTCTATACTTTAAATAAACCTTAGACATATCCTTATAGACATCCCTAGACATATCCTTAGAAATATCCCTAGGGATCTCACAAACCATTTCTCGTCCTATTTTACAATTGTTAACTAAACCTTTCATTTGATAAAAACTATAGTTACCTAGGCTTCTCATATATGGATATTGCATCATTTTAGATGAATATTTATCACATTATAAAATTTCATGATCAAGGACCATAATAGTTTAGTTTTTTTGGAAACATGAAACACAATATTCTAGCAGGTGAAGGATCTTCAATTTTTTCAAAAATATCATCCCATTTTGTACTCTGACTTAATACAGTTATTCATAACCTGGGAAAAGGAATCTTAATTAAGGGTGATCTCAGATGCTTATTAAGGGTAAATAATAGAGATATGTAACCATAAATGAACATAAGTCTATGAAAACATTATTATAACATTAGAATATCATATATTTTATATAAAATATCATAATATTGAGTCATGAAATAAATATTGGAATTCATAATACATTAATCATAAATTAATAAAAGAGCATAATCCATGTGATCATAATATAGGAATAAGATATAAAATTGTGGAAAGCACATAAATATATATAATGATGTCCATATCATTAAAGGTACACTACCAAGTATTTATTAGTGAAATGGGTTCAATCCCCAAATCATACTAGTGGTCAAGGTTCGCTGCCAAGACCATATTAGCATAAAAAATTCTTTTACTAAACTGGGTTCACTCCCCCTTGTCTATCTCATGAGATATAATTTTTTTCCAAATGTATTATAGTGAAATATGGGTACACACATCATGTAATCTATAATGGGATAACCCATTTCTATTTGGGCCACCACATCATATAAACTAGAATGGGATTACCCGATGCTATCTAGGCTCTCCTATCGTATAAGTTGTAACGAGATTACCCAGTTCTATCTGAGTCACCCCATCATATAAGATGGAATAGGCTTACCCAATGCTATTTAGGATAACCAATTATATAAGATTTAATGGTCTTACCCAATTCTATCTGGTCCACCTCATAATATAAGTTTTAATGGGCTTACATGGTGTTATCTAGGTTTCTCGGTCATATAAAATATTCCCAAGAACCACAACATGAATAATGTATAATGAGCTTGCATATCATCATAAAATCTCATAAAAACCCATAATTATTTCATTACCTAATTAATCCAAGGAAAAAATGGGTTTCATGTCAATATCTTTGAAACATGGTTAACCCATATAAAATAAATTGTTTTTATAAAAATATCTTTAGAACATGATTGACCTGTGGAAAAGAAATAGGTTTCATAAACACCATTTCATCAATACATAAACCATTCAGAGAAATAATATAAACAGTATACTTGGATAATATTCCCCATAATGAATTTTTAACACCAAAATATTACATCTTAGAGGGAAAATAAATTTCAATGGAACATTAAGAACATTTCTTGAGGAAAATATCCTTTCCTCTTTAAAAACTCTTATTAAAACATAAAACATTTTTAAAACGTTTTTTCATTGAAAATAACATTGAAAACTTATAATAGAATATTTTAAAATTTATTTTCCTTGAAAATGAGCATAAATTATCATTTATAAAAATTGAAAAAAAAATTAGAAAACATTGTCTTGGGAGAAAACAGATTTCCAACCAAATAGAGAAATAAATTTAAATATTATCGAAAAAATTTATTAATTATCTTAAGAACCAAAGAGTGGAAACATTGTACCATTACATGAATATAACATGAATAACTATAGGGGAATAAAATTAATGAGAATTTGTAATATTTAGATCATCATATTTAAACATTGGGGACTTGATCATAAACAATTCTAATTAACGGTGATATTGGAACATAAAACTCTTAACACTTTGGTAACCAATAATAAAATGTTCCATGAACGAATAACATAAGATAAAAACATAAAATATGATCAGTATGAATAAATTCATGAAATTAAATTTCCAATGGTCTGTATATACACACATAAAAGAATATAGTTTCATAACATAGCATAGATCTCAAAGAAGGCACATGGAGACAAAAGTCTCTTACCGGTTTGATAACTTTTCAACCATAAACCCCATGAAAGAGAGACAATGAAATGGATATGTAAATATCAATAAATTTTAATATAATAATCATAAAATAAATTCATGTTATGTATATAAACCACATATATGAATGAGGTGGGGAATATAGCATGTGTCTCACAAAAGTAAAAAAGCGACACATAAACCCCTAACATTAAGTCTTGACTTCCTTCATACATGTTCAATACTCTTGTATAATAAATATAATATTTTTATAAATATATAAAATAAACATATTCATATATATCCTACCATATATTATTCTCTTGTGACTTTAGGTTACCTTTTTATTAATAATCCAATGTAAAAGTTGCATTTCTGGTAATAATCGCTTCGTTTTTCGTATAAGTTTTTAGTTGTTATTTATGGTCCTCTTACTTTGATCAGGATTTAATAATTTTAATAATTTAAAATATGATATATATATATATATCATATATATTCATCATATATTTATTTATATTAACCCATAAAATTTATTGATAGGAAATAAAATACATTGTTCATGTATATGGTAGACCATACGTACGCATGAATGTTGTTTCAATTTTCTTATCACACTAAAAAATTAAATGATATATACATATATATTATTATACCAGTATAATTTTTATATTATTTTTATAAAATATTTATATTGATCCCATCATTAATACATTTAATTTAAGGTTTGAACTAATCACATCACTTCATGATGCAATAGTCCTCCAAACCCATAAACAACATTATTATATTCCCAAAAAATTGAAAGCATGAAGGAGTGTGTTATATAAAAATTATTGAATCATAATATAATCATAAATATCATAAATATCATATATAATCAGTATATACATCATTATTTCCATCCTTGAAAGGTGGTAATGGAAAAAAAATGGCATCGGTTTATGAGAGAGCAGTCCTCCGTAAACACAAACAATGATTTTGTAACCCATTTGATGGAAGTGTATATTTTTTTAGGTTTTAAAATTAAAATAAAAAATCTAGGTATATTAAATATATTGAGGCTATTATATAATCATGATATAAAAATAATTATGGGGTTTGATGAAGAAATAAAATAAAAATGTTTGTTGATGTATGTTACCTCTTCCTCAGGTATCTCTAGTTGGTTTCCACCCAAGGAATTCCTTGGATGGATTTAATCCCAGATTAATTCTTCTAGGATAATAACAGAGAATTTATGAAGTTATTTTTTAATGTTTTTGTCATGAAAAATGTCTTTAAAGGTGTGAAAAAAGTGGGGAGAGTGAATTTTTTTTATAATGGAGGAGGAGTGACATTCTTGTAAATACCCAAAAGTGTTAACTATTGGGAGGTCTCCCTCACCTCATGTAACTCTAAAATAGAACAATAATATTTTTTTTAAAATTTGTAGTTAATTAATAACTCCACCATTTAAAATAAACATGTTTTTAGTCAAGTTATTCCTTGGTCAATATGTTTACTCAGTTATTACTTGATAGGGTTTCCCTAATTAATTTGTATCCTTTTAATTACACATGTATTTTTTATATTAAGGTTATAATTAAAAAGGGATTTATTATATAATTTATTAGAACTTATTCTAAATATTAATTCCAAATATTTAAATAAAAAATCTATGAGTGTATAAAATTAATTTTTAATACAAACATGTGCAAAACCCCATTTTAACATTAATCGTGTTAATTAATTTTAACTATTTTCACTTATCATTATGGTAAAAATTAATATGAACATATTAGATAATATAAATTATTCTTATTAAAAATATTAAATACATTTTTCTATATTTAATTCACATAATTGGAATAATTTAATTTATATTTAATCCTATATATGTGAGAAGAAATATGGGTTTTAAAGTTAAAATGTCCAAATGTTTACAATGTTTTTATATAAAATTTCAATATAAAATTAATTAAAATTATATAAATTGGATTAACAGATGTATAATTGATATAATTATTATTTAAAACATATTTTAAATATAATTTAATGATATAAAAAAATCAAACAAGAAGGAAGTTCTCACTTAAAGTTCAGTATTTTCCACTATTCATAAAAAATCAATGTATTATGAAAAATCAAAAAAATTAACACTAAGATAATTTTTTCATTATACTTTCAAAAAAGAAGTTTATTTTTTCAAATATAATTTATTAATGTTTCAAAAAAGAGTTTTAAAATAATTTCCTCATTAAAAGGTGGTAAATCTACTTTTGTAAAAAATACAGTTTTAAGCATAAAATTGGAATTATTCTTATCTTCTGCATATAAAAAAAATAAAATAATTTTTAATTATTTTATTGAATATATACTATATAAATTTTGTTAAAATAATTCACTAAAAGTTATCTGTTTAAGTTATTCTTGTAAAACATGATTATGTGCATAAAAATAGTTTTTTCAGAAATTGATTTCCTTTATATTCTAAGAGATTTTATTTTCAATTCTAATTAATCGGCCACTAGTAAATTAATTATATAAAACTATATAAACAATATTTTCATAATTTTTTTATTTTTATTCATACTCTTTATTCCACTAGCTTGATTATAATTATCATATAATAATATTTTCATAATTTTTCACATTTTATTTAAACTCAGTGTTATGTATAAGGAAATATAAGATTGGTGTTGTGTGCTGTGTGTAATGCACTATAAAATTGTCATTTCATGTAACATAAGAAAAACTCATTTTTATGTGTACTTGAAGCTAAAATAAATGTTTCGTGTAGCATAATCTTAACTTGGTGTTGTATATAAATAATTTTTAACTTGGTGTAGTGTGTATTAAAATCCATCCATGAATATTGATTTAATCGAAAAAAATCATAAAATCTCAGGGTGTTATAGGTTATATAAATTTTTCTTCAAAATGTTAAAAATTATTGTATGTTCTACATTGACCATAAACTTATATATCTTCTTTCAAATAATATTTCCACAGATAGTTGAAAAAATCTTCATTCAGATCTATTTCTTCATCATCCTAGACAATTTAAAGTAGTGTAAAATTATCAGTGTTATAAACATGTAAGTCATAATGAAATTTTTATATATTGATTGAAATGTTATCTGGGTAGGGAAATTTCCTTCAATTATTTTTATATTCATGTTTTAGTTGTTTATTGAAGTGCACTACCTCTTAAAATTCTATTAGAATTAAGGTGGACAGAAGTGGACCTTATAGCTTCTCTTCATATTGTGACACACTTGGGAAACCTAATAATAATAAATTGTTTACTCTAGGGATTATATTGTAATATATTTTTTCTTGAAAGGATTTTACAATTTTCAGTTTGGTGTCATCTCCAACTCTCTCTTTAATCTCAGCTGGTAGACATAATGGTTCTTAGATTACCACTCCAAAGTGAGGTTAATTCATTTCTCCATCTTTTTTATCTAGGGCTGGTGACCACCTTTATAATTTTTTTCCATTGAATAAGGGAGTTCAAAATACAATTTAGTTTCAATATAATCGGAGACATACAATTCAAATAATGTGTCTCCCTCAATGATTCTGATTTTATTTCCTCTTCAATTTGCAACGCCACTAAGCAAATCAGTTCAGGGGTGAACAAGGGTACTTCGTCCTTTTCACCAAGCTCTCCAAGTTTCATATTCAAAATGGCTTTCATGATAAGTGGTATGTTTAATTTATATTCATATCAAACAACCTATTTATAGTCTACTTATTCTTATTGTTCCATAGGATACTCAAAAGAGTATTTGATTTCATTTTGTAGGTTCGTCAAATCTTCCACGTAGAGGTGTTGTTGATGCTTTCCTTCCTACAATGGGGAAGATTTATTGAGTTGAGCCAGTTTATCCATCATTTCATATATATAAATTTTATTTTTTTCTTCTTCTTATCTTTTTCCTCATCTAATATAGTTATGCATTGATTTTTTTTGGGTGTTTCTCCTCCCATGAAACCTATGGGACATATAGGAAGAAAAATTGGTCAAAAATAGTAGGGAAATGTGTGGGTTTTGGACTTCATTGATTGTGTAAATCTATTTAATATGGTCATAAAATCTATGATACATTATATAGAATTTACACTCTTAAATTCTTGTCCCTAAGTGAATAAAATAATAATTAATGAAATGAAAACAAATAAAAACATGAAAAACACTAATTAAAATTGGGTAAAAGATAGTGAAAACTAGACCCTTTTCTCTAGTAATGGAACAAAGTTGATCAAGTGGTTGTTACATGACATAGTTAGATATAATTTAAATTTAAACATAATTCATTCTAGTGGATAACCAGGATTCTATATATTTCATTAGGGCTTGGGATTTTCACTATCTTTATAACTTATATATTTTTTTATGATTTGAAATAGGAGAGTGGTAAGAAGAGGTTATTTTGATGTGTGAAAATAAGAAAAATTAAAATGAAAGAAAAAATGGATGCATGAAAGGGAGACACCCATGGATTCAACTTTGTGATCCTTACATGTCTCATAACCTTGACACTTCAATTCTATTCATTGTGTGTGCCAATTGGCTACACACACCCTTACTGCTTAAATTTTGTGAATGAACATAACATTCAAGGTGGATATCCTATGTTATTAGCTCATAACTCACTAAAATGGGACAAAATTGTGATCTATCTTCTATTTAGATCATTACTCCCATCATAAAACATTGATCTAGATAATGGGAGAGGAATGTGTGTTTAACAGTATAAATGAATATTAGAAGGTGAGAGACATGAGGTACATTTATCTTCTCAACCTCTCACTATCCAAATATCCTAAAAATAAAGTGGAATAAATTAGGATGCATACATGGACTTTGAAACACTGGATTAATCTGAAGGGAAATCCTCAAGTTATTCTATCCTCATTGAGATCTTTATTGATCACATGACATCACAGTGGGTGAAAACATGAAGAACAGAGGGGGAGAAATAATAACAGAATTGGCCAAAATGAAAATGTATTAAAATTTAAATTGTTGTAGTTATGATCAGAAATTTACAACTCATTTCAAAGTGGGTAATAAGAGAATTATTTATGGATAGTGGATTTATTCTACCTCACTTTCAGTGAAATAGGCATCAAGCTTCTCCTTGGATAAGTTCCATGTTCACAACTTCAAGGGTCATGATCGATTCAGTTTAGATCATTTTAGAGAATCTTCTTGTTTGAAAAATTCCTCCCACGATTTTGAATATATAGGAATAAGAAAAAAAAGTAAAACAGTTGCTGTTATTCACCGCTCTAGTGGAACTCTTTGATAATTTTCCCAAAATATGTGTTCTTATATATCATAGGTGCAATGAAAAAGATTGTTGTTCAAGCTGGTTTTTTCATTACATGCGTTGGAAAGGAGGCCCATTTTGGATTCAGGTTTTTTGTTTCCCAAATATTATTGAACAATGAATTGGTATTGTAAAATGATTGGTGTTCCACTAGTCCTTAGTTCTGAACATATTGAGATTAATGTGTCTAAACTCTTGGTCCATATGATGGATGATGTTTTCATATTGTTAGGATTATCCATGATCATGTATTTATGTTATGTCATAGTATCGGATCAACCAACACAACAACAAAAATGTGGGTGCGAAGGAGGATGGTGGGTGCCTCTTGGTTTGGGTAGTAGATTTTTAGAATTATTGAGAAAATTGATTGAGCATTTGGTGTGTGATAGTCATCATAGTTGTGGTTTGTGAGTGGGGATGTCTCTTAACCCCACCATTTTTATAATACATGTAATAAGAAAGTCAATATCCAAAAAAATAAAAAAATTAGTTTTTATCTAGAATTCTTAGGTAGAATGAATCTGCTCGATAGTTCTAATTTTTCATCAAGGGTTTTTTAAAATCATAGCTTGGGCATAGGTTTGGTTCTTTTAAATTGCAACATAGGGCATAATTTCTTTTTTATTCTCCTAAGCTTTGGTCAAGGAATCACCAGTGATCTTTGGTTATAACAGGGTCGTGTAGTCAACTTATATAAAGTCCTTCAGTTCATCTTCAATAGTTGGATAGATTCATTGAAATAGGTGGTGTGAATTCTTCTACATCCATCTTCATCATGTGGATAGCTTCAGATCTGGTACAGTGCTCAAGGGTATGGTCTTTATCAACTGGGAGCACTATTTCTTCTCTTCCAACTCTGGATTTCCAAAGGGATGATAATCATAGTAGGTTCAATAATTGAGGATAGTGGGGGTGCAGGTGAGGTAGGTTAATACACAGTTATTAATTAACCAAGGAGAGAGGAAATGGGATCCCATGATTATTAATGTCACATAAAAATTACAATTATCATCACCTGTTACACATTTTCATTTAAGTGATATGTTTTACATTATGAATCCACTTTAAGACTATCACATTTTCAATCTACCATCCAAATTTTTGTAATGCATTATTTTTCTCAATTAATTTCATAAATATATATATATATATATATATATATATATATATTTTCATCAATCAACTAAATAATTTCCAATTGATTTAAAATTTATTTAAATCAAACAATTGAAAATCTGATTTTCGAAAAAAAATATTAATTTCCACAATTAAAAATCTCACTCTAATTTGAATTGAAAATAAAAAATGAAAAACCTTTTTTTAAAACAATTTCAATTTCAATTTCAAAAAAAAATTATGGATTTCTAATTTATATAAAAAATGAAAAAATTAATAAAAACAAAAAATTATGTAATTTATAAATTAAGTCCCATAATTTATAAATACAACAAAAATCACAATTTTTCCCGGGGTTTATAAAAAATAGGGGTATTTTATATCAATTATAAAAAAAATGTAGAATTTTTCTTCTCGCATAGATATATAAATATATTCTTTTTTTTCTAAATTTTATTAGCTTATTTGGTGGTTTCTTTAAAAAATATTGACCTGCACAAGTTTAGATCAATTGGTTTATTATATATTTATCACACCAAAATAGTTTATGATATTTTATTTACCTTTAATATAGTTTATTAATGTGATGTTATTATAAAAAATTTTACAAATTTAGAGTTTCATTTTTTATAAAATCAAATAAATTAAATACATATCCAAATTTTTTTCATTAGTTACATGATTTTGTTTTCATTTATGCATTCATTATATATTAATCTTGTTTTTTATAAATATTCTAAAATTAATTTTATTTAAATACATAATCAATATTAGTAATCATTTATTTTTTGTTTTATAAATCAAATATTTATTTGAAAAAATATTTCTATTATTTTGAATTGGAGGTTCTCTGGAAAACAAATTCCACTTTTTAATCAGGTTTTCTTACAAAATTATAGTTTAATGATTTTAAAAGTTCATTTAAGTTGTTTTTCATGTATTATGATCTTTTCATTCTTGAATTGTACAGTTATTATATGACAGTAGGTAATTATTTATTTTTTTGTATATATTGATTAAGAGAATGATTGCAGGTTAGGATTCAATAAAATCATGTTTTCATCAAGATCAGTTGCATTATTTTTTTATGTATTATGGAACATACTAGATTTAATGGTTATTAATAATCCTTAAAAGTAATATGTAGCATGACCATTAATGCATTTGAGATACAGCATTGAATGGTGATAAATTTTTAATCCCTTATATTTTTAAACAATATTTTGACAGAATTATCATATTCATTTTTCTATATGATATGAATTTTTTAATTTTAGGAATTAATTTCATTTAATATTTAGTTTAGAATGCCTATATTTTATGTATATCAATATTAAACTTTTTTAATTCAATTTTCATGGATAGGTTTCAGAAAAGATGAACCACGATGGAATGCCAACACTATATTAAATATATTACAATGCCACATTAATTCCAATATTATGATGTCTTTGTGTTGATGTTATATGTTGAGAACCACATTCCAAATCAGGATGTGTGATTGACTATGAAAAGGAATCCTCTATTTCGAGTTTTAGATCATTTCAAGAAGTTTTACCTTTTAGGGGTGAGATCCTTTAGTATAGTGTGAACCATTATGGTGACATTGAGATTTGATATGTGAGGGAAAAAATTATGAATAAAGTTTTATATACTTTCATATAATGTATTTTGGAGTTTGATCGTGTTTAATAATGTTTGTATGACCATGTATTTTATTGGAGTTTTAACATGTTTTTAAAATTATGTTTTAACCTATTTTTTCAAATAACAAGTACTCTGCTCGTGCGATTTCACGGGTCTATAATTCTATGTTTAATTTTTTTTTTAAAAAGAAATTTTTTGAAATTTGATAATTCATATTCATATTGAACATATATAAACCATAAATAAATGGAAGATCAGCTCAAAAGTTACAATATTTTAAATATAGGAAGAAAATTTTATAATAGGAAATTGTATTTATAACCACAACATAATAAAAAAATATATAATTTTAATTGTCATTGGTTACTAATAAATCCAAGGAAAATAATTTTCTATGTTCAATGGTAACTAATGTTTGTTTAAAAAATTTCATTATTGACATTAAAATTCATCAATACAAATTAAAAAAAATATGAAGTTTTTTTAAATAATGTCATAAATATAATTGATAGTTTAACATAAATCAAAAACAGTTCCATCATATTAAGTGGAATATTACTCATTGAAGTCCTGTAATAAAATTCTATGAAAAAAATAAAAAAAATTATAATAAATAGTTGTAAGTATACATAGGATAAAAAATAATCCTAAAGTGAGGGCATAAAATATTGTATGTTTATTAGTGTGTTCCATAGGTATTCAAGTTGATAAGTTGCTTGGTTGAAATATTTTTTATGAAAATCCCTCATTTATTAGACATTTTCTAGTATGTATATGACATTAAAATTATTTACAAATAGATGGTTATGATTTTGGATGTATTTTTCATAAAAAATCATGGAAAATAATAGTCTTATGGATTTTAATAGGAGAAGCTCTACTAGAAACCCAAACTCTTCATTTTCAAAAAAGATACACCTAAATAGATATCATATTTTTTAATGCAATTTAAATATTCAATCATTTTAATTTAAATGGATACCTAAATCAATTTATCTATATTTTAGTGGAAACTTTTGATATTAATTGCATCACATGTTTATAAAAAAGAACAACTATTATCATTCCATTATGATTAGTGATCACGAACAATTAATTTGGGGTAATGGAATATGTTATTGTAAATTAATTACATATACATTGATTCAAACTAAATTCTCACTTAGCCTATATGTTGATTTAACTTAAAATAAGTTTAAAATAGAATTTGTTACTTGCAGTAGTTGATTATGGTAATACATTTCATGTATGGTACTAGTTTTTTACACAAACAATTGAAAGAGTATAATAGTTTTTCACATGAAAAAAGTTATGATATAGAATCGGTATGTGATAATTATGAATAAATAAAATTGTTTTATACAGTAATTATCTATATAGAACTGAATAATTGTGTAATTGGTTTAATAATGATATCTCAATTATATTTTTTGTAGTACTATTATAATACTATAAATATAAGACTTAATAACATAATGAGAAGAATTTATTTTTGTATAACATATTTTTGAAACCTCATTCAAAATATTTCAAAATAAACAGTTTGAGTTTCTTTCTGGAACATTTAAAAAATGACTAATAGTTTTTTTACTTTGATAATTATTTTGTAAAAAAACATAAATCAATGGTGTTTTTTCTATTAATATATGGTGTTTATTATATTAACTAAGACATAAAGAAATATTGTATACTACAACAATAAAAATAGTTGCATGATTTTATAATAAATTGTCCATGTCTACCAAGATCTGGAATCAAAAATGGAAATATATCAATATTGAAATTTGAATAAAGAATATATTTTTAGATAACTAATAAAAAAATTATAATGTAAAACCATTCAATAACTTTCCAGGTAATGCGAAACATCAACCATTTCATTAACATTTCTCTGATGATGAAACATTGGGTGTCTGAAAGTTTTTTCTGAACAACCTAGGAAAAAGGCATAAAAGGGTACATATTAAAATGTAAAATGTATAGTGAATATGTTAAAAAAAGATGGCAACTAGGAGTATTTTCTTAAATGAATTTCAATTTTACATTTATATGATTTGAATATAATTCCTTATAGGAAACCTAGAACAAGAAATCTAAATTTATTTTTTGAATTTGAAAAAAGAATGAGGAGAAAAAAAATTAAAATGTAGATTGGAAATTAAAAATAATACAATGATCATTTGATATTCAATTTAGATTTGAATAAAGTTTAGATAAAAAATATATAAATAACATTTCTTCAAAAAGTAAATGGTAGGTAATGTGATCAGTATAGGACAAACATCATATAGACGTTGAATTTTAAGGTAAAGAAGAGACAGATATAAATGAAAAGGAGGTCATATCAGTTACTCAAATAGATAGAAAATAAGAATATTTTTAGAATAGTTATCACCTATAATAGAAAATTGGGTGAAATTTTTAAAATCCAATTCCATACACATTACATTCCATGATGTATGAGAGGTAAAGGCTCCTGAAAATTTGAGATGGACTCCCAAAATGGTATGTAAAGGAGGCAATGATCCATTAGATTGACCATATCATAATGAGGAAGTTTTTAACATTACATAACAAGGTTTTAGTGTTAAAACAAAGGAAACATATCCTTATAGACATTTATTTCAATAGATATATCTTATATAAAAATTAGAATCGTTTTTTCAATAATAATATTGAAGTTGGATAATGAACAAATTCTAGATTTATAAATATGAAAACTATTAGAATCTGAGATGTGTAAAAAACCTGAAAAAATGATATGCTTGGATAATCTTGATAAAGTAAAAATTGAAAAATCATATGATTAATTATAATGTATAAATTATTCAATATAATATATTATATCGAACATTCTTTATAAATTAATATATAATACATTCCAAAACCTTTTTTAAACATCATTTATATCCAAATAATGGACTAAAATAATAATATAGATTCAAAAAAGTATTAAAAATATTTAAATATGGTAGGTTTAGACATAAAAAAAATTTAGAATATAAAAAAAATATTTTCTAAACATTTCATATATTAAACCATATTATAGGTTTTAAATCAATTTAAAATAGATCAAATTTCAAAAACAAATCCATATACAATTTCTAAACCACTATAATATAAACAATAAAATCAATTTTTGTTATGAAGGTATATAAGATATCGTATAAGAAAGTCTATAAAAAAGGTAAATTGAACCTATGATCCTAAGGGGGAGGGACATTGATCTTACAAGGTAAAAAGGGTAAAAGGGAAGATGGAAGTCAAGATTTTGACCCCAAGAAAGAGTTTTATGATTCATAATACCAAATGTGGGTGCCTTGAATTTTCCAAATTGGAAGATTTGAAGAATCTAGATAATAAAATAATTAAGAAAATTGAATGAAATATTTTTGAACTTCATACACCCTAAAAATTATAATATTAATATGAAAAAATAAATGGATTCTAAAACTAATATTTTAAGGTAATATGAAAACCCAAAATGAATTCTAATGAAATATAAACAACTTTTTTATGTCTAAATATTATGTATTATGAGAAAATATATGTAAAACAATAGTAATCATATAACACTAATATGGATTATAAAATATGTAATATTGAATAGAATATAACAAAATTAAATAACATAAGATTAGATTGAATAAATATTCCTCTCGGTATTTAAATGTATTAAAATAGAGTGGGGAAAATAGGCATGTAAAATTGGTACTACTACAAAAAAACATTATTTCTCATGAAATCTATGTGAATTTTAAATTTTTATCAAAACCAAGAACATGTAAATAATTAAGAAATA
This sequence comes from Viscum album, assembly GCA_963277665.1. Taxonomy (NCBI): domain Eukaryota; kingdom Viridiplantae; phylum Streptophyta; class Magnoliopsida; order Santalales; family Viscaceae; genus Viscum; species Viscum album. The sequence goes on from OY728161.1 coordinate 1,613,897,806, forward strand.
ATTTATAAATAAATATTTAGTTAAAATTTATTTAATCCACTTATGAAAATTAAAAAAAATGAACTTGTGAATCCTATGAAATTGAAAATACATAAGTTTATAATATATAACATCAATAATAAATATAAAATATATAACAAATTATGTACAATGAATAATTTATAGAGTTAATATTTTCTATTTTATAGTGAACCTATATGTAAGAGAAATTCAATGTAATAAGATTTTAGTGAAAAAATACATGCACAAAAAACAAACAGTGTTGTTTATGAAAATGAATATAGTGAATAAACATGGAAAAAACTAACAGGTGGTACCATGTGGGAAGATATGTAGTTTTCTATAGAATTGAATCCATATGATATATAATATATAATAAAAAATAAGATAAATGTTCTTTATAGAGTTTATGGGAGGAAAATGGGGAAATAAAGAAATAATCATAGAACATACGACTAAAATTTTTTTTTTAAAAAAATTAGAGTTATAGAAGAGGAAAAACTATATAAAATAGACCCATAATAGAATCAAGGATAAAAAATTATCATTATACTATTTTATAAGTAATTTAAGAAAACTATAAAAGTATCCCACGAAAAAATGTGGGAGACCTATAAAAGGAAGAAGCAAAATAAAATTATGTATATGGGAATTTGAAAAGAACCTGTCACAAGGTAGATAAATAGGTTTCTACACATGAAGTTAAAAAGTTAAAGTAGAAAAAATGGATGAAATATTGGAACATTTATCAATTAAGGAAGGATTCTTAAATGATAAATTACCATGGAAAAGTGATTACAAGTATCCATGAGTTTGGATGTTGAATTTGATCAGGAGATCACCTTGAAGGGAACACAATATTGAGGAGTCGTGAATGGGAAGGAAAATCATATGATGAAAAGGAAATTATTAAACATAGTACTTTTATAGAATCCCTTTCATGGAAGATGAATCTATTAAATACATAGGGACATGAGGATGCGGATACCTGACTACAAAGAGGTTTCAAGGAGGAGGTTGGAAGATGGAGGTGGACGCATAGGAGGAGGTGGGGGTTAATACGGGTGTTGGGGAGGGAGGTAGTGGTAGAGAGGGAACTCAGGTATGGAGGGAGTCGGGGAGGTAGGCGAATAAGTGGGGAGTCAAGAAGTAGATAGGTGAAGTGGGGTAGTGAAGAGGGAGTGAACAAATGAGTAGGAATTTGTGAAACGTGAAGGTGACACATGGTATTTGGAAAACCAAACTTATATATATATGTATATATATATAGTAGATGCCTTTGTTTAAGACTATGTGGTTATCAAAGGATATTGTTGATGATCTAGATATACCTCCTTCAATGAAGAATCTATCTATTACTGAACATCATAATAATGCTCTTGCTTCTGGGTTACTTCTATGTCATACCAAACTGGAGTTGGGCAGTTATAATTACATTGATATTGATACTTGTATCCAGATATATAGTTTAAATGGAATGTTTATCACTAAGGAGTATTATAGGAACATGTGTGATAGATCTTTGGTGGTTCCATCTTGGTTGCTATATTTTAAAATTGCTTTCACTCCACCTACTCACTTCTTGATTCTGTGGAGAATGTGGAAATGTATGTTGCCTTTGCAATGGATTACAATGATTATGGGTTTCTTTGGCCCATGAATTTTACCTTTGTCTTGTTGTGGATTAAAATACTGACCATATGTTTTCTTTTTGTAGCTTCTCACAAAGATTATGGAAATGGATGCAGGATATTTTTGGTTTCCATCTAAATATCAGGATATTTGAGAATCTTATGGGTTCTATTAACTGGGTAGGATGCAATGCATAGGTCCAGGAATTGCTTCTTTCTAATAATATAATGTTAATCTCTTTCATTTGGAGGTCTAATAATGCTTTGGTATTTGATAATAAAATCATCACAATGCATGTTGTTGTCTTATAGAGGCATCGTGGTTTTATGGTCACAACAAGGATCCAGATAGGTACCATGCAAAATGAATTACCATAACTTCAGATTCTATGAACCCATAGTGTATATTGTGTGTGCATGAAGCCTTTAAAGGATATTTTTATAAGGTGGATACCCCCGATCTCTCAGTGGATGAAAATCAACATTGATGGGGAAACTTTAGGTGCACTGATGCCCACTGGCTATGGTGGCATCATCCACACTCATAGAGGCTTCATTCAAGGATGATTTTATCACTTCTTTGGGAGTGGACTTATGATTGAGGATGACATATGGGCCACATTTAAAGTTGTCATGTATGTTTTTTTACCATGGCTATAAAGATTTATGGATGGAATATTACTCAAATCTGGTGGTCTAAATTCTTAGAAGTCATTCAAGAAATATCCCATAGAAGATGTTTCCATCATGGTTTGACTATCTCAGACTTATGGATCAGCTGTATATTATTGTAAAGCATATCTATAGAGCGTAAAATCGTGTTATTGATGATCTTTTTAAGATATCTATTAAGGAGGGAAATTATATGTGGCCCGTTGTGGCACAAATTTTTTTTAGTGAGTTGGTGGATGCTGATTCACATGTTCATGTGTACACTCATCTCTATAAACCCCTCTTGTAACTCCTCTTTTTCTACTTTTATTTTTAATAAAATTTTCTGGGAACAGCCTTACCTCCATCATAAGCTTTATTATTAAAAGTCTTTATTTGATGGAGTTTCATAAATTATATGTTTATAATTATTATATAACAAATTTAATATATATATAATACATAATTATATTAATAAATATAATATAAAATTTTAGAAACAAATACCAGAATACCCACACAAGACGTTTTATTTGAAATATAATTTATAAATAGATAGAAATGGGTGTTATTATTTAAAAAATTTAATAATATTATAAACACGTAGATCTTTCATATGAATCTATTTCTATATTTTTTTACCGATATATATATTATCTATTAGTTTTATTATAATTTTAATATAACTACTATACGTGCCATAATAATATTTAATGATAGGGTTTTACAAAAATTTAGTGATAGGAAGATATCTATTGGTAAAATTTATTACCAATAGAAAATGTACATTTACCAATAAATATTACCTTACTAAAAAATGATAAATTTTTTTATGAGAGTATTGATGAATAATATTCTATTTTCAAAGTATGTTTATCATGGTTATTTCTGGTTATTTTCATTGAAAAAGGTACTTTTCAATTACTATATATTCCCTTTTCCAAGTGGGAATACTTGATTAATTAAAGTAGATCATTTTGGTAGCACTTGAGAAAAATTTCATGTTCATTCCTTCAATTTACAACTTGTTTATTTATACCTTGTATGGAACGAATATAGTACAAGGTGAATATTTGATCCATGAAAAATTTAATTAAATTAGAAATGTAGTTTATAAAACCATTCATGTTGAATTAATACGTTTTCTCTATTTATCTCATTATGGAAACATTGCTTCCAAACATTTTAATGGAATACAATATAATGGTCATGACCCTACTAGGGAATTATTCATAGATGTGATTAGATGTTTATGTCACGTAGAGGATCTATAAAAGTTTTTTTACAATTTATAAATTTACATTAATCCCAAAATATTCATTTATATAAAACATATAACATTTTCATTAACCATGATCAACATATCTAAAGACCTAATATTGTGTTAATAATATATGAAGAGATGTTTTGAAGTGTGATTCAACCTAATTTGAGCTATGTTATTATGTTGTTACGGAGTTATCTAATTAGTAGTCAAATCCCAAATGGTCTAACCTTTTTTCCCATTTTTACCAAGGGGGGCCATTGGAAAAAAAATTTACAATACCATGATTATTAGGTATTTAAAACTTCATAAAAATTAAATAGCAATGAATATGTTTAAAGAAGTGAATAAAAATAAGACTCCTCGTGATATTTAGTGTTATGAGGAAATTATAATGTCTATTTTCTCAATGGAATGGTAAGGTAACATTATTAATATCATAGTTGATTTTTTATAAATTCAAGTCTCGCATTTCTTCTTTCATGGGGAATATACTTCTATTTTTTCTTTAAATATTTAAAAACATTATATTACATGAGTTTAATTTAGGAAAAATTATACTTCTCTATCTATTAGAAATCTTGGATACCAAATTTATTCCTTATCTAGATAAATTAATTTAAACCCCATATTGAGGATGTGGAAAAGGTATTAGAGTGGTGATTAAATCATACAATTTACTCCTACAAAATGTTGAGAAGAATAATAATCAACCAAATTCAGTTTTCTTGTGAGCACTTCCACAATTTTTGGAAAAACGTTTATCAGCCCAATCAATGGATATATAGATATTAAGCATAGGGTTTTTTTTAAGCATGAAAATGTTCCTCATGTTAAGAGTGTAATGGAAGAGATGTCTTAGAGATGTTTTGTTAATATTAAAATAATTATAGGGTAAAGATTAAAATTGAATGTTGATGTAAAAGTGAAACCAAAACCAAAGCATTAAAATGTTAGTTCCATAACTAATTTTTTATTTTTCATCAAAATTTTCATGATTTCCCGTCATGAAACATATAAAGTAAATTGGTGTGATGATTATTCAATTATATGTTATAATTTTATATGATTTTATTGAATTATTTATATAAGAAAACATATTTGTGTCTTTCTTTAGATTTTATTTTAGCTATGTTTTTTCTTCTCATTCTCAATATAGTTTTATTAACACTATTTTTTATATTGGCCTTTATATGGCCTATTGGAAATATGATTGAAATGATAATATATTTCATGTAATCCTTATTTTCTATAAATACTCCTTATGTTGTAGTGTGAAAATAGATTGTGTGTTTGTTCTTTTTCTTATGTGGTGGTGAGAATGTATCTTGTAGTGAGATATTAACCTATAAAAAAAGTGTTTTATTAAAATAAAAAAGCATTGTTGATGTAAATTAAATATTCAATATTTAAATCTCATAGATATATTGGAAGTATCTAAAATGTACACTTGTAAATTTTGGTATAAAACTGCTTGAATAAGTGGTATGAAAATATTTTCAATAATCAATCAAAAAAATGTGTTTTGAAATTATTTATTAAAAAATATTCTCCCCACATTTACTAGTGTTTGTCTTAAAAAAAATATTTTTATGTGTTGGGTGCTTGTTTTCTTTCACATATTTGTATTAATGTGCCTCAATATAGAGAAAAATCATAATAAATGGGAGATTATCTTTATTTTGATATGTGCTAGAAGTAGGTGTGTGTTATCTAACAATTTGTTTGAAAATATTATATAATTGATTCCATATATTTATCTTATTTTATGTTTTAATTAAAAGTTTCTTGGAGTTAATATTTAATTCTACTAAATTTTTCATTATGTAGAATACAAATGTATTTGTTTTTTCCACATGGAAGTATTATTCTTCAATAATTGTTCCATATTAACTCAAAGAATTCTTTATCTTATTCTATTTTTTATTCTCAAATTACTTTATACAAAACATGTACTTACTATTTCAGTTTTACATAAACTTATTTTACCTTCCATATAATATATTCCTTTGAACACTCATCAATTTTATCTACTAGCACATGGTTACCAGAATGGACATTGTTCTATGAAAATATTGAAGTAAAGAGAACTTCATAATCATTTCTCCATTTACCACAATTTCATTTTTGATGGAATTTTGTGAGTATATGAATATTACTATAACTTGTATCTTATGTGATTGATTATTTGTGATTATTTTTGTCATTTTTTCATTTTGGTAAAATTATTTTTGCAATCACATGGCTCGTAACAAATTTTCTGGTGATTTGGAAAAATGATGTATAATTTTATATCATTATTACCTATAATGTACTTAATTATAAACTAAAATAGGAAAATATTCATTTTTTATATTTTAATTTTCATGTGATTCAATATTCATAAATACTTTTACTAGTGAATTTTATAATTTGAACTTCATTTCTTATCATGTTTGTAATTCATTTATAAAATACAGTATTACTTGGTATATTTTATTAACATCTCTTAAAACATCCACTAATCTTTATTTTAATTTCATATTTCATTTTCAATTCTCCCATGGTATGTAAAAAATTCTTTCCTTCTGGAGGCATTGGATATTCATTTGTGATGATGACCAAAGTGGAACTTGAATCTATAAAATTTTTGGTGAATTGAACTAGATAACACCCCAATAAAATGCTTATATAGGCCATGATTAAAGCCCAAAGAAGTTAAAATTTGAACTATAAATAGGGGAAAACATGGAAATAAATAAAATGTTTTGTTTATATATCTAATTTTAATTTATATTGTTTGATATAAGAAGAGAAAGTGGAAGATAAAATTTTAGGTAAGATTCAATGGCACATAATAACATGCGACCATTTTGATCATAACTCAGTGGATATAAGGAAAAATGGGTTGAAATTTTGAAAAATGTTAGAGTAAATATAGGAATTAAATTTCTTATTATATTAACCACACAAATATGACCATATGGAAACAATTTTTGGTATATCTATTGATTGGATTCAAGATGGATCCAATTTTTTTCAAGGTTGGAATAGTTCATTCTCTATTAAATTTCCACCCACAAATGCATATATTCATTAATTGGGGTAACTTGTACTATTTGGGGATTTACTCAAGGATTCCCAAATTCCAATTTAAGGGAGATCTATTGAACGATTTTGTAGGATTTTTATTTTGTGTTTCATTGTAATTTTAGGATACCCATTTTCCTTTGTAATGTTGTACATTCTCATGTAAGTTATTTTGTTTCACTTCAATTTATTAATAAAAGTTATTTATATTAACTCATCCTATTTTTAATTATATTATGTTGATAAAATTATCTAAAGGTTTGGACCTATCCATTTTAATACATATGAAATTCATCACACAATATAAAATTGATTGTTATTTGATTATTTTTCTTATTCAATTATACCATTGTAAGTCATCTTCCATCTTTAATTGAGAGAATTGAATCAATGGAAGGATATCTCTCTTATGGATTGATCCAAAGTAAATTTAAAGGGTATGTTTTGGATGTTATTTCATGTTCCATTAACTTAAATTCATTTCATTTAATTGGGAATTCTATTGGATTATCACTTACTTCCTCATCCTTATTGAATTTACCACCACACATTCTTAGTACTAATATGATTCTCTACCTTTGAGTGCCCATTAAAATGATCCTCTAAGTGTATACATGATTATTATTAGGTTATATATGAATTAAAATAGTAGGTGATGAGGGTGTTTTGAATTCATTGAATGAAATCCTCTCAAATGTAATAAATTGAAATAGTCTAAAAATAAATTTATCTAATCAACCCCTAGAACTAGACTAGGATAAAATAATTCGATAAAACTAAATTTACTTAGGTATTTTATTTCCCTATTAAACCATCTCAAATCAAACCAAAGTTACCCTCTTCACAGCCAAATATACCCCCATATAATTTATATTTATTTAGGTCTCTTCTTGGGAATTTGATTATTTGGCAACCCATGTTGTACTAAAAGTGACCATTTCAACCCTAAACTTGGGTAAATTTATGTGAGACTAAATTTTGGAATCATTGTCGAGGAACCGATCAAATTAACTTAGAAACTTATTCTATTCTTCCCCATTGGTGTTTTCTCATACCATTTCTATTATCTTTTCTCTTTTTCCTTCTTTTTTTGGTGTTTTTAGGCCTATACCCATGAAAAATCAAACTATCTATTTAAGGTGGATAGTCCTGGGGTTGGGGAGAAACTAAAACTATGAACGTTAGCAGTCCTATAATAAGGATTTTCCAACATAAAAAAGTGCTGAAAATTAGAGTGCCCTTAAAAGTCCTAGGCCATTATCAGTAATAAAAAAGAAATGATAATGGTGACCCTTTATCGATGATTTTATTTAGCATTGATATAGGGATCATTTATCATCACTAAAATAGCACTGATAAAGGGTCCCTCATTTGTCACCAGAAAAAGTGTTGATAAAGGATCCCTTTATCAGCACTTTTCTTAACACTAATATAGAGTAATAATGATTAATTTTTCTAGAAAATGTAAATAATACTGTAGTAGAAAAAACATGGAAAAAAGAGAAAATAAAATATATAATTTAATTGAAATAAAATTTCCAACATAATTAAAAAAAATGTATTATATACAATTCAAACATTAATTTTTATAATTAAATGAGTAAGTAAAATTTATCACAAACATTCAAAAATTTAAATTTTCCTTTGTCTTTGTCCCCTAACCCCTGATCATGTTATTAGTTACCGAAAAAACCACCCCAATTTGAGAAACATAATACATCTATATAAGAAAATTATTCTTATGTTAGTAATACTATAATGAAATAAATTAAACATAAAGATTCAATTTTAAAATAAAAAAATATACTTTGAGTCATACTAGGAACACCATGTATCAGATTGAGTTTCAATTGATTCTTACACATCACACCATTTCTTGTTGTTCTCAAAAGTAGTTTCTCGTGAATTAGATTATATTTTTTGTGATAAATAAATCACTACAGATTTAATACAATTCAAGAGAACTTGATTTTAGAGAATAAATCTTAAACAATCACATTATTTCTTGTTCGTCTTTAATAATTATCTATCATAAAAGTAACTAAATAAGTATCAATTAAAAATGATAATTAAATTAAATAATTAATAGCAGAAAAAATGTTGAGAAAACAATATGATCTTATTATATTCATTTTTCCCTAGGTGATGTGTGTTTTAATATAAAATGGAACTTATTTATTGAAAACATACACTTTAAGTAATAACGACCACATCATGTGTCAGATTTATGTGTGTTCCTTTTCTACACATCATAAATGTATTATGTATTTTTTACTAAATAATGAAAATAATTCGATCTTGTTTGCTCAATTTTTGAAATTTGATGTGAGTTTTAAACTAAAATGAAACTATTATGTTGAGAACACACACTTTGAGTAATATCAGTCAAATCGTGCGTCAGATTTATGAGTATCTGAGTATTACACATCCCAAATGAATTATAGACCATTTTCGTAAAGTTTAAATACAATTTGGGCTCATTTACTCTGTTTTGGATATTTTTTGTGGGTTTTAAACTAAAATGACACTGGAAAACAAATATTTTGAGTCATATTAACCATATCATGTGTCATATTTGTGTTTGGTCAATTCATATACATGAAAAATGAATTACGGAATTTTTTCTTACATTTTGAGAATAATGTAATCTTTTTATGATCATTTTTTCCTTTTGGATGCACATTGTAAACTAAATTGGAACTTATATATTCAAAACACACACTTTGAGTCATACCAACCATATCATGTGTTGAATTTATGTGAGGTCAATTTTTACACATCATTAATAAATTGTCAATAGTTTTCCTAGTGTTTAAAAACAATCTATATTTATTTTTATTTTGTCTCATGACATGCGTTTTAACCTAAAATAAAACCTTGATATTGAAAACACACACTTCAAATCATATTTGTCACATAATGTATCATATTGATGTGCTTTATATTATTACATGTCAAACATGAATTATGGACAATTTTCATAAAGTTTGAAAACAGTCCATGCTTGTTTTCTCAGTTTTTTCTATTTGATGTGTGTTTTAAACTAAAATGACACTTTTTTATTAACAACACATATTTTTAGTCATACTGACCACATAATATGTTGGATTGGTGAACGATCAATAACTACTTGTTTCAAATGAATTATGGATCATTTTACTAATGTTTCAAAACAATCCAAGTGTGTTTACATGGTTTTGACTATCAGAAACATTTTTTAAACTAAAATTCAACTTCTTTATTAAAAACATGCACTTCGAGTCATACTAGAAATATTGGGTGTCATTTTGATGTGCAATTGATTATTACACTTAATAAATAAATTATTGAAAATGTCTTTAGAGTTTGAAAACAATCCAAGATCATCTTCTCAGTTTTTGATAATGACATGTGTTCTAAACAAAAATGAAACCTTCATATTAAAATCACACACTTTGAGTAATATTGGTCACATCATATTTTGGATTGATGTGTTTTTGATTCATAAATATCAAAAATGAATTATGGAAAATTTTCCTAATGTATAAAAACAATATGATCTCTTTTAAAAGGTTCTGGTTATTTGATGCATGATTTAAACTAAAATGACACTTTTACATTGAAAAAATGAACTTTATGTTATACTGAACACATCATCTGTCAGATTTTCATGAATTTTTTTCATCACATGAAATATTAATTATGGATCATTTTCCTAAAGTTTAAAAAAATCCTAGATCATTTACTCGGTTTTGGATTTTTGATGCTTGTTTTATACTAAAATTACACTTATTTATTGAAAACATGCATTTCAAGTCATACCGACCACATCGTATGTCAGGTTGATGTGTGGTTGAATCCTATGTATAAAAGATTAATTATCAATCATTTCCCTAAAATTTGAAAATAATTCGAGATTATTTTCTTGATTTTGTCTAGTAACATGCATTTTAAACTAAAATGACACCTTTATATTGAAAACACACATTTTGAGTCATATTGATCACATCATGAATCTGATTGATGTGTGTTTTCTTCATACATGTCACAATTAAATTATGGGATATTTTCCAAATGATTAAAAACAATATGATCTTGTTTACTCAATTTTACCTATTTGATGTGTTTCTTAAACTAAAATGAAACATTTATATTGAAAAAATGTATTTTGAATCATATAAACCACACCATATTTCATATTTATATACAGTCAATTCATACACATGAAAAATTAATTTTGGATTATTTTCATAAATTTTGAAAATAAACTGAGCTTGTTTTCTTGGTTTTGGCAATGTGACTCGCATTTTAAATTAAAATGACACTTTTATATTGAAAATATGAACTTCAAGTCATATAGAACACATACGGTGTTGGATTGATTTATGATCGATTCTTACATGTTACAAATGAATTATATATTTTTAACCTAAATTTCAAAACCAATCCAACCATTTTTACATAGTTTTGGCTATTTGATTGTATTGAAAACAGGCACTTCAAGTCATATTAACCACATAGGGTCTTAGATTGATTTGTGATAAATTCCGACATGTCAAAAAATTAATTGTATCCCATTTTGCTAAAACAAAAAAACAATTTGATCTCATTTTTTATTTTTGTTTATGTGATTAATATTAAACTGAAATTGCACTTTTATATTGAAAACACGTAATTCGAGTCATACTGACCACATCACGTGTGGGATTCACATGCAGTCAATTAATGCATATGAAAAATGATGTATGGATTATTTTTCTATATTTTGAAAGTAATAGTATATTTATTGCTTGTTTTTTGTGGTGTGACATGCATATTAAACTAAAAAAACTTTTTTATTAAAAACATGCACTTTGAGTCATACTGACCACATCGGGAGTCGGATTGATGTGCGGTCAATTAATAAATGTTGAAAATTAATTATCAATGATTTTCATAAATTTTGAAAACAATTAAAGATAATTTTCTTGGTTTTTTCTATTTGATGCATGTTTTAAACTAAAATGACACTTTTGTATCAAAAACATACACTTCGAGTCATGCCAACCACATTGGGTGTCAGGTTGATGTGCAGTGGATTCATACATGTCACAAATGAATTATATCCCATTATCTGAAAATTTAAAAACAATCTCATCTAGTTTGATATTATTTGGCCACTTAATGTTTTTTAAACTAAAATAACACTTTTATATTGAAAACATGTACTCTGAGTCATATCGACCACATCATATTTCATATTGGTGTGAGGTTAATTTTTATATGTTAAAATTAAATTATAGGTGGTTTTTCTAATTTTTGAAAACAATTTGAACTCATAATCTTGGTTTTGGTGATGTGAAGCATGTTTTAATATAAAATGTCGCCTTTATATTAAAAACACGTTGTTTGAGTCATACAGACCATATCAAGTGTTAGATTGACATGAAGTTAATTCCTACATGTCAAGAAATTAATTAACAATCATATTACTAATGTTTGAAAAAAATCCATGCTTTTTTATTAGTTTGGGATATTTTATGTGTGTTTTAAAATAAAATGGAACTTTTGTTTTGAAAACATGCACTTTAACTCATACCGACCACAACGGATGTCAGATTGACATGTGGTCAATTCCTACATATCAAAAATAAATTACATATTGTTATTATAATGTTAGAAAATAATATGATATTTTATTCTTCTTTTGGAAATGTGATGTATTTTAAACTAAAATGACACTTTTGAATTGAAAACATGTACTTTGAGTCATACCAACCACATCATGTGTTAGATTTATGTGAGGTCAATTCCTACATATTAGAAATAAATTATAGATCATTTTAATAAATTTTTAGAACAATAAAATCTTTTATGCTCAATTTTGGTGATGTGAAATGATTTTTATACTAAAATTGTACTTTTATATTAAAAACACACATTTTGATTCATACCAACATCACCGAGTGTCATATTGACAGTTGGTCGATTTATACAAATCAAAAATGAACTATCAATCATTCTCCTAAATTTTAAAAAAAATCAATAACATTTTCTTATTTTTTACTATATGATGCATGTTTTAAACTAAAATGACACTTATTTATTTAAAACACGTACTTCAAATAACACAGACCACATTAGGTGTCAGATTTATTTTTGGTAAATTCCAATATGTAAAAATTAATTTTGGATCATATTCTTAATGTTTCAAAACAATCCAAGCTAGTTTGATTGATTTTGACTATGTGATGCATTTTTCAAACTAAAATTACAAATTTGTATTGAAAAAACGCACATCAAGTCATAATGAAAACATCGAGTATCAAATTTATGTGAGGTCAATTTTTATAAATAAAAAATGACTTAGGGATATTTTTCTTAAAGTATCAAAAAAATATTAATAAGTTTTATTGGTTTTGAGAATGTGGCATGTCTTTTAAAATAATTTTTAAACTAAACAACATATGTATCAGATAAAAAAGATAAGGAAATATACTAAAAAAGTATATAAAATCATGAGAAAAATAACTAAATAAGTAGAAGGAATTCACCTCTTCATGATGTCTATATAAATTCTCACACCATGTGTTCTGCCCATTTCTTTCTAAACAAATTGATTTCCTCCAATATACTTCTCCTTGATAAAAAATAAAAAATAATATTTAAGAATTAGGATACAAATGATTCACATCCAAAATATATTTCTATGGCCATAACCCATTATAGATCAGAAGCATAATAGTTAATCACCAAAATTTGATATCAATAAATATTTTGACACCATGTACTCTATCCACTCATCTCTAAAAAATTACTCCTTCTTATGTGTATTTATATTATTTCTAATCTTGGTTGTGCTGAGAAAATATATAAAAATGATTAAGAAAAACTTTTAATGGAATTATAATTACCTTATAAAATTACTTGTTTGGGGATACTAGTCATTTTATGGTATATGATATCTTTCTTAAATTTTCAAACTAAATATCCACAATCATTATTGTTATCTTTATTTTTACACTACAGAAACATTGACCAAAATAAGTAAATTTTTTATATATTTTTTGATAGTTAATATTTCTATATATGTACTAATTCACTTCTATTTGAAGAAATATATGTGATTATTTTGTTCAGTGATTGACCTCATACCATGATTTATCCTATATTTATAGATCACGCTATCATAATACAGTTCTCATTAAAAACAATCTAAAAAATATAATTCAATGTTTATCAATAAAATATTGATTACAGTGCATTAAAAATTCACAATACACATCATGTGTGGGTGGTTTGTTGGAAATTTATGCATTGGATCCAAGAATAAATATTTGGGGTATCAAAATTGATTGTTATCAGCATCCATTTCTTCCAAAAAATTCAAATAATTAATGAAAAAAGAAAAATATATTTTATATGATTAGATTGAAAATCTTTACCACTGCATTATAGGCATCAATAAAAGTTTCTTCTGTTATTTCCATTTATATATTTATAATATAAATTCTTGTAGAAAATATGAATAGATGTCAACATTAATGAACATATATAGTAGATTTTTTTTGGACAAATGAATTATGATAATGTAACTAATGTATATATTCACAAATGAGACTCCCAGTAATTCAAATAAGAGCATCTCATTTATAATCTCAAGACCAACCATGTCTGTAATGACATATCCAAATTTTTCTTCTTCATATTGAATTAAGGACACATATCCATCTATGAATGTGATTTCTTTAGGTTCTTGTAATGTTTATATATGCTTCAGTGGTACTATCTGGGAGTAGGTACTCTTAGAAGGTCCTTTTGTTTTCCTGGTCGATTCATTAGATTGTCTTAATCTGACCATTCATTTCACCATCATTTTATTAGTCTGTAATACCATCCCTCAATTCAGAACTTTTTCGTCAACTGTTAAAGGTTTTTCACTTGAAAAAAAATATTAAGGGATTACCTCATGTATATTTATAACATTAGATGACCATTCTAGGAAATTTCCAATAGAATCATTGACTTTTGTAATATCCAAATCATCAAGTGGAACACGAAACTCCCCACTCAACTATTGAGATATTTTAATACCCACTCTCAGGTGGTATTTTGGGAGTTATATATTTTGTAGCATTTCTTTTAGGATATTATACACCATACCCCTCACAAAAAAGCAGTTCATGGGTGTTGATAGATAGAAATCACAGTCAACTTTTCCCTATATAATTTTAGTAATATAAAGTTATAGAAAGTTGTTTGATTAACATTTTGTAGAAATAGTAACCTTTGTTAATTAATTCTATTGAGGTTAATGACAAGCATTAATGATAGTGGGGTCATTTTTTTGTTTATGTGATGATATTTGTTCCATTTCAAGTTATCTTTGATGTTTTCTCATTTATTGGTCCGCCAAACTAGATTGGACAACAATATCTTGCAAATAATATATTTTCACCCATAATCCTTTCATTATATGATATGTATATTTATGTGATTTTTTCTTCTTGAAGTATATTCTAGGTGACACTCCAAAACTTGTACCTCTAATGCAACCATATTGTTCCATCCACTTCAAAGCTAATAAATGTGGTTTTTCTTCAGGTACAGTCACTACCGATTATTGCATATAAACCATATAAAAATCATATTAACATGAATTTATATTTTTATTTAATATTTTTATAAATCATAATGAATTAATATTATATCATAATTATAAAATTTTCCCATACTACTTTTGTTTTTTCATCAATTTTTTTACACACTTTATTTACATGGGCCTCCATCCATAACACATGATGTTGGATGAAAGTGGATTGATATTTTGATTCATAAGTTTTTATATTGATAATGGATAATATGTTGTTTCATATTAGAAAAAAACATTTCTTATAGATTTAAAATAAATACCCTTTTATTCTTTAGTGAAGTGTACCCCATCCTTGCTTTGTGGTAGGGGTACAATGGTTATTTTTAGCACTCCATTTCTATTTCAAAAGATAAAATTTTTTAATCAAATTGGAAAAAAAATAATGAAAAATTATATATTATTGACTATAATTCGCCTAAAATGATTTATTATCCTGAAAAATGATGAATTCATTCCATGATTGTTTCTTAATAATGGGTTCATAAGTAACTATTGGGCGAGGATTTACATTACCCTCAGTATCCCTAAGATGAAACTGGTAAGAAGTGATTGGAAGCCTCTATGGACTTTTCCCTTGAAAATTAAGAAATATTTCTTATGAAAATATTATAAAATAAATGAAATATTCATGGGATAAGGAATTGTAAATCAATGTTTCATTACATAATTTTCTGGAAAAATAGATAATGTATATTGTAAAATTACATTAATATCTTCCCAAAGGGGTTCCTTTGTTACATTATATACATGGAACCATGAATCTATGTCAATTGGAAAATTAATTATTGTTTTGGCCTCAACATAACAAATGAAAATAGATTTGTTGGGGTCAACAGGTTGGTCGTGTTGATTCTGTCCAACCTCAAATTTTATACTCTTGCCTCTTGCCTTGATTATTTTATTCTCCATAATGACATTACATCATTCAAGGTTCATTTATCAACATGTTGTTGATCCCCTAATAATTCTATAGTTTTAGTATAAACCACCTATTCTTCCCTGATATTGGTAAAATCATCATGTTCAGAATTCATTGTCTGTATGAGTAGTCAACATTTAATTTATATTATGTTAGTATATTAGGGAACAAAACATATTATAAGGAAAGAAGTATATTCATTCAATGGATATTATCTCAGTTGTCTAATTGAATAAGGATATTAAGATCATCTCTATAAAATGATAATAGTTCTTTCCATATAATATTAATATAGAGGAACAATACCATAAGATTCACATCCCACGTCACACTCACCATTCGTCTTTATCGTGATTTATTATCCAGATCCTCCTGGTATTGGTTTGAGCTGGTTATATGGGATTATCACCCATCACACCATTTCCCCAATAACAGACTTCAAACCAATGTTCCTTTATGGCTCATCCACTCCTCTGGGTTCTCACTCCTTCATGACTTATACATTGGTGTGAAATAATGGGCTTATATGTGGCCCACACTATACACTTTCCGCCCACTAGCTGGCCTGGAATGGGCTCCATTGGGCGTGGTATACCTCCTAGTCCCATAATTTCCATTTTTCGTGATTGTTCTAGTCTAGAATGTGGGTTAGTCCTAACTTTTTATAAGTTCAAAATTATAAATCATACCAATAAATATCTAAGTATAAAAATATATCCCGAGCCAAAACTCAAAATCCTTCTTCATTTCATCTTCATTCTCAATAATTATTCATGTAATATGTAAATACATTTCACATGGAAAACTATTAATTCCTCATAAAATAATAAAATATTTCATGGCCTTACTCTAATTCTTATTCTTATCCAACATTGTAATAAAAAAAATTCCTCCTCGACACATGTCTTTTTTGTATCAAAATTTTACATGGATGATTGTCCAAGAAAGAATTATAATGCCATAAATTAAATACATAACAATTATATAAGTAGAAACACTTAATCCACAAACACATATTGAATTATGGACAACAAATTCTATAACACCCCAGTATTTTATGGTTTGTCTCTTTTAGATTTAACATCTTTAACAGCTTATCTTTCTTACAACACCATGTTCAAAACTACGATAAACTATTAAATATTAATATGAACATCAAGAAGAGTAATTAGAAAAATAAAATACTAACCTCTCATATGAGATTATAAATAAAATTTAGTCATCTTATAAATGAAAATATATTATATTTTTATCATTTAATAAGAAAGTAAATGTTTTAAAAATGATAAATTAAGTACTGGTATTTTTGTGAAATGTTAATGTTTATTTATAATTTTAAAATTAACATAATAATTGAAAATAAAATTTATTTTCATAAAATATATTCATGAATTAATATTTGGTTGTATTATTATTATAATTTAATTTTATGAGGCCTTAATTAATATTTCAAAGTGTCATTAAATCAGTTATAATTTTAAAATTAGTATTTTTTGAATAAATAATGATTTAAATTAAAAATTAAATTTCAAAAATATAGATATTTATTTTCATAAAATGGAGACCATTTGTGAAATTTACACATTGAAAAATGGTCAAGGTAATTTTTTTGTATTTTTATTAAATAGTTTAATTTTTTGTGAATTGTGAAATACAGTAATTTATAGTATTTAACATTATAAGTAAATAAATGAACTTTTGAGTCGTGTTTGTGTAATGGATTATGTAAGTGGAAATTATATCTAACTTTAATTCTATAGTTACTTTAATTAGTCATAATAATTAAAAAATATATAGTCTTGAGCCAAAATAATTACCTAATGAATAAAATAATCCAATGACACCCCTCTCCTCCACTATAAATTCCACCCCTCACCACCCCTTATTCTCATATAATAAAAGATTTATATATTTCTAATATTATTCCCAATTAATCTTCAAAACCTCTTACCCACGTTCTAGTCTTTCTGGTCACACTAGAAGACCATTTCCATGTGCCTTATGGAGGTTCTCAAGGAGACGACTCTCAAGATGTAAAACCCTCCCTCTTTCCCTTTCAATTTCATTTCTTTTATTATCCTTCCCTCACCTCCCCTATAAAAATTGACATGGTAACTATATTATAATATATATATTGTAATTTTATTATGTAAATGTAATATCCATCATCAAGTCTCTTCTCTTCTCCTTTTATTTTGAAAATGAAAACATCGTATGTGTGGTGTCGATTCACTGCCTTCATGGATGATAATTGTTTTTCATTATCGCCATTGAGGATGGTTATAAAAAATAGTTTTGGTTAAAATGGATTAGAATATTTTTATTAATACTTATTTAATATTATGTAAATAGTATATAAACATATTATTAAATAAAATGATGCTAATTTGTGATGGTCATAGAAACAACCAAATTAAATTAAATCATTAACATTAATGTTTTATCGAATGATTCATCCTCATGCCATATAAAAAATGATATATGGTATTTTATAACCTTCTTTATTTTAATTAATAGTAAATAATTTAACTTTTTTAGAAGTTATTACCATTTTACAAGAACTCCCATAATTATTCACAAGGGAAATGTCCATAAAACCAAGAAACAAGTTCTCTAGAACAACAAAATTTATTAATATAACCCATAAAAAATGGACCTAAATGAAGTGAATAAAATTATAATAAATAAAATATTTTTTGAATAGGTTCATAATTATGTAATTAATGAGTCTAATTTGATTATCTAGTACATTAAGTATAATTTCATAATGCATTTGGACATAAGGTAAGGGTTTTCTTATTTCACTTTTATTTCTACGAGATATCCCTCATTCACCACTTATTTCTCATGTATGGTGTATGTATAATTCCCTTTAATATATTTTATCATGAATCTATTTATCTTTATTTCATTAAATTCTAAATTTTATGATCATTAATTTTTTGTTACATATGGTTTGACTGTTTGTATAGTGGTAAAGTAATTCTTAACCCAATTTCCATTCTTCGGGTTAAAAATATACTCCAATGATTATGTCATAATATGATTATGTATCAAATGAATATTTATTATCTTAATTTATATTTACACTTTTTTATGTGGATTAATATTTAATATACATAATTGATCCTTTTGTTTAACACGCACAACTTATTTTAAAAATAATCAATTAAATGTTTATTTTTCAAAATTTAAAATAATTTTTTTTTCAAATTTATACAACATCAGTGGATTTTCCTACTTTCATGACCTACTTAGTGTTTTCAAGAGTCATTTAAAATTTTACAAGGTTATTTCCAAATAATGTTTTTCTTTTATAATTGTGATGTATTTTAAATAAATGATTCTAGAGTTAAAAAAGGTTATTTCTCTCAAGAAATGGTCAATGATTTTATTAGAGTATTTTCATCTATGTGAACACCCACTGTTGAATAGTATTCTTAATTGAGGTTTACCTTTTATGAGACCATATACCATATTTTATTTAATTCTTTATGATCAGTTTGACTATGGATAAGCTATTTTTATTCCATTCATCTTATTATATTAGGTGGTTTAGGATTATGTTTACTGATTGGGGAAATTATTTACATTTTATGTTTTGGATTCAATATGAATGTATATGTTGATTATGTTTCACCCATTTCATATGATAAATTAATTGGACTTATTAAGTGTCGGGAGAGGCCTGCTATATCCCCTTGATGGATAGGTAGGTCTCATGAGAAAAATGAGACCAGGTTTTGGCCAAGGCCTTGCCCATTTATATAGACTTCTTGGTTGAGGCATTGATGTTATGTTAATGATGTAATGCATTATGAATTCTATAATTATGATATTAGTTACTAATAATACATGTGATAATTTGACTCATATAATATCTATGGGTAGGTATTATTTTCATGTTATTATTTATACAGAGTTATTTGATCAGATTTTATTCCTCTGATATTATACTAATGATTATGTTTCAATGTCATGTTTTCTTAGTTATTCTCCATTCCTTATTTTTTTAATTATTTATGATGGATTTCACTGTATGCTTAAACTTACTAAGAATCTGAGATCACCAATTTATTATGTTTTATTTTTCCGTAGGAAGACAAGATGTATATTATGATTGACATGTAGGGATACTCTAGGAGAATAGGCATGTTTAAAATGAAGTTTCTATGTTGTATTCCATTTAAAATTATATTGTAAGAATTATGTTTCTATATAGATTTACAAATCTAATAAACTATTCATTCCTTCAGGATGTGACTTCCTTTTTTATTATACAAATGTAATAAATTAAGGCATCGACTTTAGGCTAATAGCATTAGGGACTTTACAGTTGGTATCAAATAAAGTTTAGTAGAAACATTGGAAACTAGATTAGGGAAATATGACCCAATAAATGACTTTTAGAATATTCATATGGTAACCAAGCTTATGAATTTTTATATTAGTTATAATTTAATTGCTTCATTAGTTTTAAAATTTAATAATATAATCTAGTGTACAAAATTGTTTATAAATACTCCATAGTAGAAGGAATTAAAACTGTATGAATGCACATATTACATATAGGGATTTCCATCTTATAAAAGATAATGATGTTGGAGTTGGATCTATAACTAGATTTGAACAACTTATAAATATACTGGGATAAAAAACTAAGGTATTGAGAAATAACCTTTCTCACATGGAGCAAACTGATCCACAATGCGGTGTAACCATGTTAGACCATTTAATATGACAATAACCTTAATAATTTAATGGGTCTACAAACATATTTGCAGTTGATAAATGGATAAATTCCTTAGAGAATATATTTATCACTCTAGGAAGTAATGAAAGGGAGAGGGTTATCATAAATTTTTATCATCTCTCGGGAGATGTTGATAAATGGTGAACAATAATTTAAAACATAGAGGAGGATGATGAAATTTAAAATATGGAATGGAAATATTTTAAGAAAATTTTATTGTATAAAAATTTCCCTCATGAATAGAGAGAAGATATAGAGATACAATTCTTATGTTTGAGACAGAAATTGGATGAAAATATTACCAAGTATGAAGTAAACTTTAAATGGTTAGCAAGGCATGATGTGAACTACATAAGAAATACAAGGATAAATATTAAATGTTTCTATAATGTTATCAAACAAATTCTAAAAAATGAACTATTCTCCTACACATTCTCATCATACGGGGATATTTTATGATTTTCTATAAAGGTGTAGAAACAATTTTCTAATCCATATGGATTTAAAGGAAAGATAGATAATAATAGGGATGATGAGAACTTAGGAGATGGAAATAAGACAAAAGGTAAGAAGAGAAGAATAGAATTTAAAAATTGCAATAAATTTGGGATGAAACACTATAAAACATGCCTATTGGGAATGTGAGTTTGTCATAAGTGTAGAGAAAAGGTCAACTAGGCCCATTATTGAAATGTAAAGAAAGAAGTCGGCAATGTGAAATGCTTCAGCTATAAGGAGATATGACTCTATAAACATAAATTTTCTATATTTCAAAGGAAATTTCCCTATAGAATTATGAGGGAAAGGGTCCTTGATTATACAGCCACAATAGATGAGGTTTATGTTCCTAATGATGTGGTGGTAGGAACTTTAATTATCTGTTCAAAGTTTTCTAGTGTTTTATTTGATTATGGATCATCACATTCTTTTGCATCTTCCTAGTTTCCTATAAAAATTATATATTTTCAATTCACCTTAACAAGCGATTTGTTAGTCAAAACTCATAGTGGAAACCTTATTTCAGGATATTTGTGTTAATAAATTCATATTATAACATATAAACATGCTCTAATTGGTGAATTTAACATGATATTTATGTGTTATTTTGACTTATTCCTTGGTATGGACTAGATTTCAAAATATAATGAAAATATTTATCACAAAGAGAAGGAAATTATGTTTCGTGATGAAGATATGGAATATCTTATTTTTAGAAGAGATACATCATCATTTGAGTCATATCCATATCGACCACTAGTAGCTCTTCTAAATGATATTCTTGGAGAATAATATTATATAAAACCAACGGATGAAATAGTTGATCTTAAAATTGAGGATATTCTTATTGTATAAGAATACATTGACACATTTACATAGGAATTACCTGGACATCCTCTAGAGTGGGAAGTTGAGTTTTCTCTTGATTTAATCTCTGATGCAATACCTATATCAAAGACTCTATATACAATGGTCTTGGTGGAGTTAATAGAGTTAAATAAATGGCTATATTAATTGAGTGATAATGGATTTATACACCCTAGTATTTCAACTTGGGGAGCTTTTGTTATTTTCATTAAGAAGAAATATGGATTTATGAGGCTATGCATTAACTATAGATACATCAATGTTATTGTAATAAATAACAAGTATCCACTTCCATGCATTGATTACTTGTTTGACAAACTTCATAGAGATAAATATTTTTCAAAGATTGATCCTCATTCTAGATATCATCAATATCTTGTAAATAAGGAATATATTCCAAAGACAACATTTTGAAAAAAGCTATGGACATGATGATTTTACAGTAATTCCATCTAGAATGACTAATGAACCTTATTTTTTTATGGATCTAATAAATATAATATTGAAGGAATATATTTATAATTTTGTTGTGGTATTTATTGATGATATCACGGTTTACTCCAAAATCTATAGGGACTATGAAAAACACTTATAGATTATTCTATAGGATATTATAAGAAAAGAGTTAGATGGTAATTTTAGCAAGTGTGAATTTTGGATTCAAACATTTTCTTTTCTTTTCCATATTGTCTCTAAGTATATAATCTTAGTTGATCATGTGAACAGAATGGTAGTCTTGGGATGGAATACACCAATGAATATAACCAAGGTACGTATTTTCATTGGTTCAGAATGTTATTATTAGTTTTTCATTAAGAATTTTGCTTAAATAGTGTAACACCCCAAGATTTAAAAGTAAATTATATCTTTAAATTTATTCAATAGCTTATACTGCACGCAACACTGACTTGTCTTGCATTATTTGCAAGATTGAGTTTCTGTGAGACAACACATTAGTATTATAATTATTTAAACAATATATAAATTTATCAATTAAATATTGTAATATGAATAGTGAAAAATAAATTTTTATTTTTATTTATAATGTTTTCACATAAATAAAACATATTTATAAGGAAATGTATATTTTTGTTAAAATAGTTACATATTTTAAAAAAAATTCTTAAAAGAACTAATTTTTATGTCCTTTTGTGAACAATAATAAAATTAATATTAGAAACTCCTAATAATTTAATTTTCTAAAATGGACATAATATTTGGATTCATAATATCAAAATTAGCTTAGGGTGAATTTTTGGTATTTTTCTAAAAACTTTCAATTTTTGATGAATAAGGAAAAATACTACATAGTACATAAAAACTGACTTTTCTATATAAATAATTATTATTAATTAAAATTTATCTTAAGGTAAAAATAGATAAATAATACATATATTAGTCCAATATAATTCAATTGAGTCATTTTATAATAAGATTAGATATATAAAATTGTATTGAACTTTTTAACGCCTTTTACCCACCTACTAGGCACATTTTCTAAATTTGCATAAAATGTAATTTTACTGCTTTTGTGAATTGAATTTTAAAAATCTGATAGAAACGGTTGTCATAATTAAGTAAAATTTGGTTCAATAGTATGAAAATAATTTTTGGTGAATAGTAACATTTGAATTTTATTTACCACGGTTAAAAGTAAATTGGGTTATTAAAGGTAAAAATAATATTATAATAATATAAAATTACCCTAAAACATGTCCGAATTATATTGGATAGGTGTTTTTAGACCAAAATCAACCTCGGGACAAAAATATGATCCTTTTTTATCCACTTTTATTAGATTAGGATATTTTTTATATTTTATTTAAAGAAGTGTTAAAATTGTTAAATTCAATTTTATTAATTAAACTATTTTTAATATAGAGTTAAACACAAGATAAATTCGACTATAAATATTAATTATAAATATAAATATATTTCCTATATCATGGTATTTTATTTATAATTTTAGACATTAAATAATTAAATTTATTTATGACACAATGAGGACGTAGTAATTACTATATTTATGAAAGATTAAAATAATTAATATTATAAATATAAAAATAAATGTAAATTTAGACTTTTGATGCCATCCACTAATTTTCTAGGTGAATATGAAATGTTAGGGTTGATTCAATGTATTTTTTAGAAGTAATCATCTAGTTATGACTTTCACAAAAACTAAATACTGAATAGTGTCCAAAATTGAAATAAATAAGTATTTAAAAAAATACTATATTATTAAATAATATAGTATTATTAAAAATATATGATTTGGAAAAAGTAATCATATAAAGTTATATATGTAATTAATGAACCACTTTATCTTCTATTGGAATTTTATATTAACTATATTAACAATTTAGTGTAAAAAACAAGAAGACATCATAAAAGTTAAGCTAATTAACTATGGGTTAACTCTATAAGATAAGGTCAATATGGTGAACTAAACGTGTAAAAACCTATTTTTTGAGATGATTTAGACCCCAACCCACCTTATATTCTAAATAAATTCACTTTGAGAAATTATAAACCGAAAATATTTTTATAATAAATTAATATTTCAATATTTTCCTAAAGTTCCCATCACCTCTCTTGTAAAAGGGCACTTCCCCTTCTCTTAATTTCACACCTCCAAAGCCATTTTTTCTAGCCAAACCCTGATAAAATATCCTTCCAAATATGGTCACTTCATCCTAGAGGCCTTAAATTGATCATAAATCCAACCAATGGATCCCTTTTGTTCAAATCAAAAGGAAGACCCCGAAGAAGAGGTAATTATTTCATCACCTCTTTAAAAGTTATTTTCTTCTTCCACTTCCTATTTCTTTGTTTTTTCCATAATAATATAATAACCCTAGTAACTTATACATAATATGATGTTATTATAAATATGTTATAACCATATTCATTATTATATCCATCCTATTAATGATAAAGTCAAAATACGTGCATACATACGACTTACCGTCTCCACGTCGTGGCGTAGTTTGTTATTCAACACTTCATTATTTGGATGGATATAATATTTAGTATAACTGATTTAAATAATAAATATAACATATTAATTATTCTTTATATATAATATAACATCAAATTACATATGATATCACCATCAATAGAATGATATTGTCTCTCTTGCGTATGTATGGTTTACCGTCTCCACGAAATGATGAGATTTCATTTCCTATCGTAACTATTCAAGAATAATTTTCATTTTATGATTAAAAATAATGTTTAAGAACTTAATATCATTATTTCTATTAATAAAATACATCGTATCCATAACTAACATGACTTGCGTAAAAAAAATATAAAGGAAAATGAATCAGTTAACACGTGAAACAAGAATACTACTAAAATATTATCAACAAAGCAATATTAGAGGATCATATATGATATCATATTTATGTACGTGGTTATTGTATAATTTTATTATTTAACCATTATACATGATATTAACATACCCTTTACTATGTAAAATTACTAGGTAAGGGGTTTTCATCTCAATTTTTATTCTCGTGAGATTTATGATATATTTTTAACTATTTTCTTTTGTGTGGTGTATGTACTGCCCATGATTGTATTATTTGTGTAATATACTTTAATTTATGGGTATTTACATATTTATTTAATGATACTTCTTTCATGTGGTTTATGTTTCGTAAGTTACCAAATTTGTAAGGTAATTTTTAATTTCAATTTCCACTCATTTGGTTTTACGCATACTTCATTGATTATTTTACTCCAAGATTATGTGTGAAATAACTATTTATTTATTTATATAGTAATTTCTACTCCACTTTGTGTGGATATACTTTTGATACACATAATATCTCTATTTATAAATTCAAAAGTCATTTATATGAACTTAATAAGTCCAATCTAAATAAATTTCCATTCATTGAGTTAATATCCAAGTCATTGGTTTTGCTTTTACAAGAATATGTGTGAATGTACTATGATTTATTTACAATTAATATCCAATAATTATTATTATATTTATATTTTTCACACATAATTATGTCATTGAATTATCCTTAATCTAAGGATATAGTATTTATAAGGTATTTCTTATCAATTTATATTCCATTGAGAATTCTTGGTTTTTATGCGCCAATTCACTTTTATATAGTGTACATACTGTCCTTTAACATATTATATCATGAATCCCTTTATCCTCATGATATTATGAAGTTTTTCTAAATTTTATTCCTCAGTTATTTGTATTCAAGCATCTCTCATTTGGTTATGAACTATTTAACTTAAATATCGTTTTAAATTATTTAATGATTTATTCTTATAAATATTTCTCATCAATGTCCATGTTTTAAAAATGGTGTTAAGGATTTATTTATATGGACATGAATGTTTTAAAATTAAAATTGCTTTCAAAAGATTAAAAGTGGTATGGGACACTTTGTTTCAAAAACCACTTTTAAATGACTTCTTTTATAAATAGTGTGACTTTTAAAAGTTTTCAAGAAAAGGAAGATATTTATCCCAAATATTTATACTAATTATTTTAATCTATGTCAATATCCATCATTTTATTTTATTCATTATTGTGGTTTATTTATTATAATAAAATCATACATATTGTATTGAATGAGTTATGTTTGACTGTAGATGTGCTATTTTTATACCATTCATAGTTTGTTGTTAAAGTATTGACATTTCGTATACTAGTTTTAATATGAATGTTTTGATTATGTTTCACCCTTTTCATATGAGAAATGCATTGGACATCATATGTGATAAGTGGGTCTCACTATATCCCCTCGATTCATGGATAGGTCTCGTGAGACAAACTAGTGTCTTGGAATAGGGCATTGACAAAATTTATATTTAGGTTCTTTGCACGAGACCTTGACTTTGTGGTTAAGATGTCTGACATTATGCATTCCATAATTATAAGATTAGTTATTGATGTTACATGTTATTATTCGACTGGTAGAATATCCATGTGAATAAGTAAATGGAATTATTTAATTTATATTTTCCATACTATTCTGAATTTTATGTTTAAAGGGATTGTGTTTCAATTATATACCTTGCAATAAAATTTTATGATTTGTTATGATATATTCCACTATATTGTTTATACTTAATGAGGATACGATCTCACCAATTTCGTATGTTTTCTTTTCTTATAATACCATTAAGTGTATTATGATTTATATGCAAGTTTAAGGTAAGAGAATAATGGAATTTTCAAAGGATTATCTATATTGTATTTTATGTTAGAAATTGTAATGTAATGTTCATGTATGTAATCTATTTTCCAAAACTGTAAAACTGGTCAGTCCTTCGAGACGTTATTCCTTGTAATCATGACAATTTATCAAAATAATGCATTGACTATGGGCTTCTAGGGTCAGGGTGTTATAGTTGGTATCAGAGGAAGTTTATTAAAAACCGTAGAAACTAGATTTAGAACAAATCTGATTAGAGAACATTACCCTTGGATAGACTTTGAGGATTAGTATATAAGAACATCTAAAAATTTTGGTAATGTAAACATTATATGGGTTTTACAAGAAATACATCCCTTTCTAGATAATACAAATGGATGTTGTTCTACAGAAGATGTACCTAGGAGTGAAAACTACAACAAGGAGTTTCAGGCTTGACCCGGGGTATCCTGGTACACGACAACGGGCCTTACTGCGCACCTAGTTTGAAACTCCTGGGGGATATGCTTAGGATAATTCAAATTTTATTTACAAATTGCTTTGAAGGATTTTAATATAATTTGAGAATAAATAACCATGTTTAAATCCTAATGTGTTTTAGATTGAAAATAAGGTGTCATGATATTATCTAAATGATTTTATTACTATTGTTAATCACACTATGCTTTCTAGTTTTAGTAAACGGTTGGATTCCAAGGAAGTCATAGTAACATTGAACATGATAAACAAGGTGGGAACGGTGGTGGAAATGAGAAAATAAATGGAATCTTGATAGACATAAAAGATATCGTGTTCATGTCAAATCAGTTTTCCAAAAATATGATCAACAACATATACATTAACCAACTCCCAAACTCAACAAAGAAGAGAAAGTTGGAGAATGATAAGATCTCCAGACGTGGATACCACAGAGAAAAGAAAGCTCAATTTCCATCATGCAGGAAATATAGAAGGATACACCCAGGAAAGTGTCTCAATGGGACAAAGAAATGATTTATGTTTGGGAAAGAGGGACATAAAGTAAATAATTTTTTAGGAAAAATGAATACTACTATGGAAGAAAATAAAAATGATCCTAAGAATCCATTTATATTCATTTTCTATAAATTTAGGGGACCTAGGCATTTTCTGATTCAATTACCTATTCTATAGGATAACCACTAGGTCAAGAACGAACCTATGTGTAAATAAATAGATATAGAAATGTTTAAAAATATTAATTCTCTTTATTTATGGGATTACATTGGAATAATTTTATCTTGTATGTGTTACCCTGTAATTTGTTATGTGAAAATTATTTTTGAGGAAGAATTATCTTTTTTTTGTGGATATATTTATAAAGATCCATTTGGGTTTATATGATCCTTGAATTTGAGGCATTTAGAGGTTATTAATTTTTGGGATGAAAATGAGAGTTTTGAGATAACATTTATGGGTAAAATATGTTATGGTTATTTTTGAAAAATTTATCTGGTTTTGGGAATGTTATAAAATTATATAGTTTTTGAAAAGGGATAACATGAAGACCATCTGACAACCAATCTCGTCGGACAAATATGTAGGAATCGAACCCACAACCAAAGTGTGACTGGGATTTATCGCTTCCCACTAGACTATGTGAAGTCCTTGGTTAGTATTCTTTTTAGTTAAATGATTTTATGGATTAAGAATATATTGATTTTGGAAAATTATGATTTATCAAATGTATATCTACCTGAAAATTCCTTTTTTATTGGATTATCAAAATCTGCTTTAAGGGTGAGTGGGAACTAGAAAGATAAGTAACCCATTACACATTTCAAAATTCAAAACCTCTGCAAAACTCGATGACAAAATTTCAAAATTCAAAAGATATCAACAAGACCTGATGATCCGCATCATCATCATGAGTACCATTGCTGCCTTCCAGTCATCATCATCACCAGTGCCGCTTTGTCATCTCTATCCATCACCACATCTTCATCGCTATCCTCCTACCGCACCGAAGACCACCAGAGACCGGGGACCACCGGTGCCGCTATTATACTCAACATCCAAACCATTTTCTTCACACTCGTCATCACCATCCAAGCTGACATCGCACACTGCAGCAGTAACGAATAACACCGAAACGAGATGCCCAAAAGACGTTTCTACCGAATAAACATTAAAAAAATCAAAAATTTGCAAAGAAATCACTACCAACCTTTGCCAAAATCTTTGAGGACGAATTACCAAATAGATCTGAAAAATCAGGAACCGTCTTCACCAGAGGACATCGACCCATCCCACACATTGAGCCCCAAAGGTCGTCGAACAGCACATCCCAAAACATCATAGAAACCCTCGCTCCAAATCTGACAGGGAGAGGCGCAGAGGAACCCGAAGTCAGAGTAGGGCTTGGAAAGCCAGGGGGTTCTGAACACCAGCAGCATCGAAGAGATAGAAGACCATAAGTTATCCATGAAAAAGAAAACTGACTCCAGTAGTTCTTGATAAGTCGTCGTCCATCGAACCAAAACCCAAAACCTCTTTGAAACCTCCTCTCCATAGCCAACCAGGAGTGACACAAAGGCTTGTGAAGCTAGAGCAGGACTAGGGCGGCCGAGGTCATCCACAACACAGCACCTTAGATGTAGAAGAAAACCCACTGAAGTGAGTTCCAGAGAAAATAAACTGGAAAAGAAGGAATAAAGAACCAACAGACCAGAAGAAGAAGAAAATCAGAACGAAGGAAGGATGGCGAAGAGGGAGGAAAGGTATGATCCATCCCGCCGAGAGGGCCGCAGAAACCCTAGGGGGAGAGAAAAGAGTGATAGAGGCCAGGCGAATGGGGCACCATATCAAATTTATATCCCTAGTATAGTAAAATGATTTGGTGATTAACTGATAAATTTTATTTTGGAATATGTTTTCTCTTTTGGGAACACTATATGCCTAAGAAAAATAAGATTC
The DNA here is from genome assembly GCA_963277665.1 of Viscum album. Classification (NCBI taxonomy): domain Eukaryota; kingdom Viridiplantae; phylum Streptophyta; class Magnoliopsida; order Santalales; family Viscaceae; genus Viscum; species Viscum album. The sequence continues at coordinate 1,613,928,198 of OY728161.1, forward strand.
TATAGGATTTCATTTGAGGAGTAATGGTGGATTTTTATTAAGGAAGAATATATGTTTTTACTATGGAATTATAGAGATATGAGTTATTTATGGAAATGATTAACCTATCATAGAGAATATGTGATTAGTTTAATTGCTTTTAAGTATGTCGGTTTAAGAGTAGTCGTTGTTATTTGGAGATAATTGCTAAGATTTATCGTGGAATACTGTGTGATCAAATCCTTATGAATTTTTGGTTTCGAACTTAGTTTTTATTATTTTAAATAATTTTAAGGAAATTTTTTTATTGAATGGTCTTTTTTGAAATTTGGGTATTGTTTGTTTAATTCTGGAGATTAAGAGTAGTATTTCATTCTATAAAGGATTATCCTTTTTGGGGATCATGAGATCTTGTACTAACAATTTTTGTTTTGTTTAATGTCTAAATATAAGGGAAATATATAGTTCATATTTTGTGGATTGTGTTATTCTCTAGGAGTTGATTCTAGCACTTCAGGTGTGACCAATTCATCTTGAATACTCATCGTTTAGAGAAAATATGAGTTTGTGGTAGAAATTTATTAAAGGATGAAACTCTACTTGAAAAGTAATAATATCTCATTATTTTATTATTCAATATCATAAATAAATTCCTAAACATTATTAATAGGAACTTAAAACAAAAACTTTTTCCATTTACTCTTCCTACTGGGTAATCAAAGACTGTTTAACCCATCACAAGTTTATGGTTTTCTGGTAGTTAACTTTCTCCTGATCATATTTTCTATCACTCTCCATCAGAACTTGATGGTTTTTTTTCTCTTCCATATTCATGTTTTCTTATATGGAACCCTAATATGGGTTGTCTCGAGTGACCTTTGTACATCTCTTTCTTTCTTTTAAATTTATAGTTATATTGACTCTTTTTTTGATGTGGGACTTTAAATGAAGTTTCCAAGCCCAATTTTATAATTTTATGGATGAAATTTCCAAAATGGGAGAACAATGTAACACCCCAAGATTTTATAGTAATTTATATCTTTAATGTAATTCAATGGCTTATACTACACGCAAAACTGACTTGTCTTGCATTATACACAAGATTGAGTTTCTACGAGACAACACATTAGTATAATAATTATTTAAACAATATATAAATTTAATAATTAAATATTGTAATATTAATAGTAAAAATAAAATTTGAATGATATTTATAATTTTTCACATAAATAAAACATATTTATAATGAAATTAATATGTTTTGTTAAAATAGTTATATATTTAGAAAAACTATTTTCCTAAAAGAACTATTTTTTATGACCTTTTGTGAACAATAATAAACTTAATATTAGACACACATAACAATTGAATTTGGTAAAATGAACTTAATTTTGGGATTTAGAATATCAAAATTAGTTTACGGTGAATTTTTTGTATTTTTCTGAATACATTCAATTTATAATGAATTGTGAAAAATACTGCATAGTACATAAAAACCAAATTTTTCATTTAAATAATTATTTTTAATTAAAATTTATCTTAAATTCAAAATAGATACATAATACATATATTAGTACAATATAATTCATTTGAGTCATTTTATAATAAGATTAGATATATAAAATTTTATTGAACTTTTTAACGCCTTTTACCCACCTTCTAGGCACATTTTCAAATTTGCATAAAACAAAATTTTACTACTTCAATGAATTGAATTTAAAAAATATAACAAACAAAATTGTCATTATTAAGTAAAATTTGGTTCAATATGATGAAAATAATGTGTAGTGAATAGTATCTTTTGAATTTTATTTAACATAGTTAAAATTAAATAGGGTAATTAAAGGTAAAAATAATATTATAATAATATCAAATTACCCCAAAACATATCCTAATTATATTTAATAAGTTTTTTTATACAAAAATAAACCTTAGTACAAAAATTTTATCCTTTTTATCCACTTGTATTAGATTAGGAAATTTATTATATTTTATTTAAAGAAGTGTTAAAATTGTTAAATTCAATTTTATTAACTAAACCATTTTTAATGTAGAGTTATAAATATGATAAATTAGATTATAAATATTAATTATAAATATAAAAAAATCCTAAATAATTGTATTTTATTTAAAAATTTTAGAAATTAGATAATTAAATTTATTTTTGACACAATGATGATGCAATAATTACCTTATTTATGAAATATTAAAATAATTGTTATTATAAATACAAAACAAATGTAAATTGAGACTTTTGATGCCATCCACGAATTTTATAGTTTAATATGACATTTTAAGGTTGATTCAATGCATTTTTTTCTATGTAATCAAATTTTATGACTTTCACAAAAACCAAATACTAAATAGTGTCAAAATTAACATAAATGAGTTTTTAAAACAAATAATATATTATTAAACGATATAATATTAATAAAAAATATGATTTCACCAAAGGAATTATATAATGTTATATATGTCATTAATTATCCATTTGGTATTCTCTTGGAATTTTATTGTAACTATATTAACCATTTAGTGTAAAAATACAAGAAGACATTGTAAAAGTTAAACTAATTAACTAAGGGTTAACTCTAAAAGATAAGGTTAATATAGTTACCTAAACATGTAAAAAACCTATTGGTTGAAAGTATTTCGACCCATCCCCACCTTATCCTTGAAATAAGTCCATTTTTATCTATTATAAATCAAAAATAATTTTATTATAAATTAATATTTCAAGATTTTCTTAAAGTGCCCCTCACCTCTCTTATAAAAGGTTATTTCCCCTTATATTAATTTCACACCTTCAAATCCATTTGTCTCGGCCAACCCCTACTCAAATAACATCTAAAATACTGTCAATTCAACCTAGAGGCCATAATTTTTCTTAAATCCAACCTAAGGATCCATTTTGTTCAAATCAAAAGGAAGAACCCGAAGAAGTGGTAATTACTTCATCACCTTGTTCAAAGTTCTTTTCTTCTTCCATTTCCTATTTCTTTGTTTTTTCAGTAGAAAAATAATTACTCCAATACCTTATAAATAATGGGATTTTATTATAAATATGGTACAACCATATTCATTATTCTATCCATACTATGAATGACAAAGTCACCATACGTGCGTACATACGGCTTACCATCTCCGCGTCGTGGTGTAGTTTGTTATTCAACACTTCATTATGTGGATGGGAATAATATTGAGTATAATTGATTTAAATAATAAATATAACATGTTAATTATTATTTATATATAATATACCATCCAATTACATACAATTTCACCATTAATAGAATGATATTGTCGCTCGTGCGTACGTCTGGCTTACTGTCTCCCCAACGCAATGTGATTTCATTCCCTATCGTAAAAATTAAAGAATAAATTTAATTTTCTGATTAAAAATAATGTTTAATAACTTAATGTAACTCTTAATATGAATAATATACATCCTACCCATAACTACCATGACATACATAACAAAGCATATAATGTAAAATGAATCAGTTAACACCTGAAACAGTGATAGTACTGAAATATTATCAACAAATCAATATTAGAGGATCATATATGATATCATATTTATGTATGTGGTTATTAAATAGTTTAATTATTTAACCATTATAAAGGAGTTTAATGTACCCTGAACTAAAGAAAAGTATAAAGTAAGGGGTTTTCTTCTCACATTTTATTCATGTGAGATTCGTGCTACATTTTCAACTATTTCATTTTGTGTGGTGTATGTACTACCCATGATTGTATTATTTGTGTAATATAATTTAGTTTATGCGTATTTAAATCTTCATTGAATGATCCTTCTTTCATGGGTTGTATGTTTTGTAAGTTACCAAATCAGTAAGGGAATTTCTAATTTCAATTTCCACTCATTTGGTTTTACGCATACTTCATTGATTATTTTACTCCAAGATTATGTGTGAAATCACTATTTATTTATTTATATAGTAATTTCCACTCCCCTTTTTGTGTATATACTTTTTTATACACATAATCACTCCATTTATAAATTCTAAAGTCATTGATATGAACTTAATAAGGCCAATCTTAACTCAATTTCCATTCATTGAGTTAAATATCCAAGTCATTGGTTTTGTTTTTACAAGAATATGTGTGAATGTCCTTGGATTTATTTACACTAAATATCCAATAATATTTAGTGTATTTATATTTTTCAGACATAATTATGTAATTAAATTATACTTAATCCAAATATATGATCTTTGTAAGGGATTTCGTCCCAATTTATATTCCATTGAGACTTCTTTGTTGTTATGGAAAAATTCACTTTTATATGGTGTATATACTATACTTTGACATATTATATCATGAATCCCTTTATCCTAATGATATTATAATGTTTTTTTAAGGTTATTACTCAATTATTTTTATTCAATCATCTCTCATTTGGTTAGGAACTCTTTAACTAAAATATCATTTTAAATGTTTTAAAGATTTATTCTTTTAAATCTTTCTCATTAATTTCCATATTTTAAAAATGGTTTTAAGGATTTATTTATATGGAAAATAATGTTTTAAAATTAATATTCCTTTACAAATTTTCAAAGTGGTATGGGAAACATTAATTTAAAAAATTATTTTAAATGACTTCCTTGATAAATAGTGAAACTTTTAAATGTTTTCAAGAAAAGGGAATATTTCTCTCAAATAGTTTTACTGATTATTTTCATTTATATCAATATCCTTCATTGTATTTTATTCTTGATTGAGGTTTATTTAATATAATATAATCTTCCATATTGTATTGAATGAGTTATGTTTGACTGTTGATGTGCTATTTTTATACCATTCATAGTTTGTGGTTAAATTATTGACATTTTATATGCTAGTTTTAATATGAATGTTTATATTATGTTTCACCCTTTTTATATGAGAAATACATTGGACATAGTATATAACAAGTTGGTCCCACTATATCCTCTCGATTCATTTGTAGGTCTCATGAGACAAACTAGTGTCTTGGAAGAGGGCCTTGACAAAATTTATATTTAGGTTCTTTGCACGATGCCTTGACTTTGTGGTTAAGATGTACGACATTATGAATTTCATCATTATGAGATTAGTTATTGATGTTACATGTGATTATTCAATTGGTAGAATATCCATGTGAATAATTTAATGGAATTATATAATTTATATTTTCCATATTATGCTGAAGTTTATGTTTAAAGGGCTTGTGTTTCAATTTTATACCTTTCCATAAAAGTTTATGATTATTTATGATAGCTTCTGCTATATTTTTTATCTTTACTGAGCATCTAAGCTCACCCCTTTATTATGTTTTATTTTCTTAGGATTCTAAGAAGTGTATTATGATTTATATGCAGGTTTAATCTAGAAGAATAATGGAATTCTCACAGGATTATCTATGTTGTATTTTATGTTGGAAATTGAAATGTAAAGTTATTGTATGTAATCTATTTTTAAATACCGTTAAAATGATCGGTCCTACAGGACTTTATTCCTTGTAATCAGGCTAATGTATTAAAATGATGCACTGTCTCTAGTTTTCTAGGGTCAGGGCATTACAAATAGATAACATGTTGACCAATCGTACATATAAAGGTGTTATGTTTATTTAGAAAATGGAATGTGAAGAATTATTTGAATAATTTAAGAGGATATTATTGAATGATTTGATCATTACTATACCATCAATAAATAGTATATTTTTTATTTATATTTATGAAATGAAGAAATTATTTGGTTGTGTCCTTATATAGAGGGATAGATTTATTGCCTATGCATCAAGGTAGTTAAAAAATCATGAACAGAACTCTCAAACTCATGATCCTGAGTTAGCATTTATAATATTTTCTCTGATGATATAGAGACACTATATCTATGGTTAAATAAGTGAGATATATAGGATTCATAAGATTTATAAATATATCTTTCATATAAAGAACTCAAAATGATGCAAAGGCGGTTTCTCAAGATACTCAAGGATTATGATTATTCAATTGACTACCACCCAAGGAAAGAAAATAATGTAGAAGATGCATTGAGTCGGAAGGATCATGGAGTTCTAAACAAAATTTGTATTTATAGGGATTCTATATATATTGATCTAGTAATGGTGGATATGGTAATTTTCAAGGAATGTGAAACAACACTACTTTTTCAAATGGTTTCTAAACCATGTTTATAAGAAAGGGTAAAAAGTTCCCAGTTTGATGTTGAGAATTTTCCAAAAAAAATTAATACTGTGAAAGATGGAAAATTGGTCAGATTTTTATATAACGATTTAATTTTAAAGTTTTTGAAGATCATTTGTGTTACTTATATACATAAGATAAAAAAGGTAATTATTGTATGACACTCATAGATCGAATTTCTCAACTTACCTTGGTAGCACTATGATTTATAGATATTTAAAGAAACTTTTTTGGTGGGATAATATGAAGCATTAAATTTCTGATTATGTACCAATATGTTTAGTTTTTCAACAGGTGAAGGCTTAAGGACAACATCCTAGAGGATTCATGCATCCTCTTCCTATCACTATATGTAAATGGGATGAAATTAGAATATATTTTTTTATTGGATTACCAAATAATCCAAGAAATAATGATGTAATGTGGGTAATTTTTTATTGACATAGAAAATCAACACATTTCATCATTATAAGGGAGGATTTTCCATTGGGTCACTTTTCATTAATCTATATTAATGAAGTTTTAATACTTCATGGTGTGAACCTCTAATGATTTAATCTAATTGATATCCTCATTTTACATCAAAATTATGTAAAATTATTCATAATTATTTGGATACTTAGATTCATTTGAGTACTTATTATCACCCTCAAACTGATGGACATTCTACAAGGACTATTCAAACATTAAAAGACATGTTGAGATCATGCTCACATGAATCTAATTGTATGTGGGATCAGTATTTACCTTTGTTATAATTTTCTTACAAAAATATTTCACATTAAATTATTCAAATGGAACCATAGGAAGCATTATATGGTAAGATATTTTTCACTCCAACAAGTTGGGATGAAGCTTCTGAAAAGAAGTTATATGCCCAGAACTTGTGGAGGAAACAATAGTAAAGGTAAATAATATTCAAACCCATATCAAAGAATATCAAAGTAGGAAAAAAGTTATGATGAAAACCAGATAAAGGATTTGGACTTTTGAGTGAGAGATCATGTCTTTCTAAAATTATCTCCATTAAAGTGTGTCATAAGGTTTGGTAAGAAAGGGAAACTGAGCCCTAAGTACATCAAAACATTTGAAATTATAGAAATAATTAGAGTTATGGCTTATCATTTGGAAATTACACCAATCATTTCTAAATTACATGATGTGTTCCATATATATTTGTTAAGGAATTACATGCTGGACCCAATGCATGTACTCAAAAATGAATAAATATAACTACAAATATATTTTTCTTACTGTGAATATATTATCTAGATTTTGGACACTAGAGAATAGGTATTGAGAAATCAAATGACTTGGATAGTAAAGTTACTTTGTAAAAATCATAAAATAGAATAGGTAGTATGTGAACCTAAGGAAATTTTGATAAAGAACTAACCAATTATTTTAATGAGGTAACATTCTAGAAATTTTTTGGATGAAATTTTTGAAGGGAAAATTTAACATCCCAAGATTTTATGGTATGTATATTTTAAATTTAATATTTTTTATAGCTTATTTTTCTTGCAACACCATGTTTAAAATTAAGATATACTATTAAATATTAATATGACCATTAGGAATAGTAATATAGCTAATTGAATATTAACCTCACCTATAAAAGTATAAATAAAATCTAGGTATCTTACGAATGAAACTATAATATATTTATACCATGTAATAAGTAAATAAATGTTTTAAAAATGATAAATTAAGTATTGGTATTTTGGTGAAACATTAATGTTTATTTACAATTTTATAATTAATATAATGATTTAGAATAAAATTTATTTTTGTAAAATATATTCATAAATTAATAAATTTTTTCTTGTGATTATAAGATAACTTTATTATACCTTAATTAATTTTTTATTGTGTCATAAAATTGGTTATAATTTTAAAAATGAAAATTTTCAAATAAATGATGATTTTAATTAAAAATTAAGTTTTTTATATTTAGAAAATTATTTTAATAAAATGGATTCCATTTTTAAAATCTACAATTTGAAAAATGGATAGTGTAATTTTTTGGTATTTTTCTAAAATAGTTGAATTTGTGGTGAATAATGAAATACAGTGATTTACAGTGTTTAACATCATAAGTAAATAAATGAGTTTTTGAGTCATGTTTGAGAAATAGATGATGTAATTAGACATTATCTAGAACTCAAATTCTCTATTTACTATACTTGGTCATGATAATCAACACAATTGATAGTCCTGAGCCAAAATAATACACAAATGAATAAAATAATAAGAAAGCACCCCTCTCTTCCACTATAAATAACATCCCTTATCATCATACCATATAAGATTCGGATATTTATTATATTATTCCCAATTAATATCCCAAACCTTTTCCACCTAATCTAGTCTTTTTGGTCTCACCAAAAGACCATTTCTATGTGACTTAATGAGGTTCTCAATGAGACGACTGTAAGGCCCCAGCCTTAAACCTTACTTAATATTGAATTAAATGAGTAATTCACATTGAGGATCTTTTCAGGTTTAGAGTTTTATATAATTAGGACATAACTATTACATCTCATAATATTACAAAGTAGTCGCTTCTACTAAAATTCCATAAAATAAAAACTCTTAAAAAGAAACATGTATAGTTCTATGTTTTAGGTAGCATGACTTTCCCTTGATCCCATCCTTGGCACTATTCCACGCTAAGTCCTGTGAAAAACATTTCAAAAACTTGGGATGAGCATAAGAAGCTCATTAAGGGATACACAAAGAATGAAAACTGTTAGTTTTTCAAAACAACAAGTAAACCATGAATACTTTATCAATGTAATACTTTTCACCTTTATGAAGTAGTAAAAACTCTTCACTAAAAAAAAGTATCATTACTTACCTTTTTGTAACCAAAGGATTACCATAAAACCCGTATAAAGAACACATAACATATATAAAGGTAACATGGGACATAAACATACTTAAGTGGAATAACCATACGGTCGACTTCCACACATATCACTTAAATGGAATAGCCATACGGCCAATTTCCATACATACTATATGGAATAGCCATACGGCCGACTTCCATACCCATTGCATTGGCGGTTATAACGTAACCACCCGTCCTGGTATTCACGACACCACCCGTCATAATGTCCAAGTACCATTATTACACATAAAATATGGAAAATATAAACACTTGAATAACAATATTTCATTTGCAATCACAATAAATAATTCCCAGATATTGAATTAATCAATCCATTTTCAAAAACCATTTAAAATAGATTTTTGAATCAAAGTGTCCCATACCACTTTGAAGCTTTTAATGGAATTATAATTTTAAAACATTAATGTCCATATAAATAAATACTGAAAACCATTTTGAAAACATGGACATTAAAGATAAAGATTTAGAATAATAAATCTTTAAAACATTTAAAATGATATTTTTGTTAAAGAGTTTTTAACAAAATGAGAGACTCTTGAATACAAATAATAGCGGAATAACATTTAATCCGAACTTTATAATATCATGAGAATAAAAGGATTCATGATATAATTTGTCAAAGGACAGTATACACACCATATAAGAGTGAATTGGTGCATAACAACAATGAAGTCTCAAAAGAAATGTAAAAGGAGATGAAATCCATTATAAAAAAGGTATCCTTAAATTAAGGATAAATCAATCTCATAATTATGTGTGAACAATATAAATACACCCAATATAAGTGGATATTAAGAGTAAAACAATCAAAGGTTATTCACACATATTCAAAGGATGGCATATTCAATAACTACATGTTGAACCCAAAGAAATCGAAATTGGGTTAAGAAGTTCCCTTGACAGCCTAATGGCATCACACCAAAATGAGTTGATGAGAGATAAAGAAAACTATCTCATAACTTGGACATAAAATTTACATCAATAAGGATATATGAGAACATATCCCAACATAACAATTTGTACATTAAAAGACCCAACAAAATAAGTCTTTTTAAAAGAGGAGGGTGAAAGGTTCCCTTACCGACATGGGTATCTTTTGAAACATACGCCCCGTTAAAGAAGGACAATACATCATTGATGTAAATACTCATAAATTAAAGAATATTACACAATGAGTAAAATAATGGTCAGTACATACACCACTCAAAGGAAATTGTGGCAAATGTATCACAAATCTCACAGGAATAAAAGTGAGTTGAAAAATCCATTACGAAAACTCGGCAGCCTAACGGCGCCACTTAAAACATCCAAAATGGATTGATGAGATCAAATAGAGTATCCCATCATATTACAATAGAATTTACAGCAAGAGGTATATAAAAGAAAATCCCCCAACATAACAAATAGGAGCTTAGAAGAAGTGACATAAATAAGAGTACTTTAAAAGAAAGAGAGAGGTTAGATCTCTTACGAAAATTCGGCAGCCTATCGGCACCACTCAAAACATCCAAAATGGATTTATGAGAGATAATAGGGTCACTCATCATATGTACATAAAAATTTCAGTACGATTAATATAAAATAACATCCCAATAGCAAAAAATATGAGCTTTAAAAGGAATGACATAAAAGAGTGTACTTAAAAAGAAAGAGAGGAGTAGGATCCCTTACCTCGGGTCCGACTTGACTCGATCGTTCTTTAACGTCCTGAATAATAAACTTGAGTTAATTTATATTTTCTTAAGAACCTTTTTCAAGTTCATTATTCCTTTTATATCACTTATTTCCATGTTATAAACATTATGTAATCATTTAATTAAATGATGTTTGTTTTGTCGATATTTGGTTCTTAAGTCGAAAGTGGACTTCTTACATTTACATGTTGTTCATGTGGTCAAAGGTTCTTTATATCCAGAATGACATTCCTGATTTGGATATCATATATATCATATATATCCAGCATATACATGTATTTATAATATTACATAATCATTTAGAGGTAAGAAATGAAATGCACCGTTCATGGAGACGGTAAGCCGTACGTACGCATGAACGCTACTTTCATTTCTTTGTCATATTAATGGAATTAAAACTAAATGACAGGTATGTATATTTTAATTACAGAATTATATTAATCCTTTATATGTATCATTCATCATATATATCCATTATATACATGTACTTATAATAGTACATTACATTTTGGGATAAGAAATGAAATGCACCGTTCATGGAGACGGTAAGCCGTACGTACGCATGAACGCTACTTTCATTTCTATATCATACTTTAATGGAAAGAAATAATAATGATATAGAGGTATATAATAATTCCTGTATAACATCAAATATAATAACATTAAATCCATCCTTTATACGTCTCACATATGGCATTAACGAATCACATCACTTTGAGGGGGCGGTAGTCCGCACTTCCTAAAATGAAGATATCGCGTATACCCATAATGGAAGCCATAAAGTTAAGACACAAATGAAAAATAAAGAAGCATAAGTAAAACATAAACATATTATATATCATATATAAAAATAGTGAGATCATAATGGCCACCTTTGAAGGTGTTAAATGAGTATTGAACAATCATCGTTTCGGGAGGCAGAATTTCACCATCCACGGAAATCGTATGTTCTTTAACCATTTGATGTAGTTGTGTGAGAGTTTAGCAAGAATAAATCTTATAAAAACATCCTAGTATATTGATGATTCTTGTGTTGTTACAAAATAAGTAAATAAAAAGAGTTTAGGGGGTTGGAGAAGCAAAATAAAACAAATAAAAATGAGAGAAAAAATTACCTTTAAAAGTGTAACTCCTTTTGATTTGAGCCTAAAGGCTTCCTTTGAAAGGATTCTGCCCAAAGGGAATCCTCTAGGATGAGGAGAGGGATGTGGAGAGAGTAAATGGTCAGGGTTTGGCCGAGCCAAAGTCTTGAGGAGTGTGTGAAATGAGGTAGAGGTTGGGGCCTTTTATAAGAGGAGGGGAGGGGCACTTTTGGAAAGTAAGAAATATTACTTTATTTGAAAATGTGTTTCGGTTTTAAAAGGTCCCACATTGATATTATTCAAGGATAAGGTGATACGGCTTCTAAATACACTCATACAATTGGTTTTGGCCATGTGTAGGTTGTATATGTTACATTATCTTTCCATTTTATTTAAATTGTTAAATAATGAGGTCATCGCTGCATCATCATGATGTCATAAATAATTTAATTTATTTAGTGTCTAAAAATTATAAAACAAATACTATGATGTAGTAAATTGTTTTATCTTTCCAATGACTATTTATAATAAAAAATAGGACTTGTATAACCCCACTTAAAAATTGTTTTAGTAAAACATATCATATTTGTGTCATTTTTACTTTTACATTAAATAAAAAGTTATTTATGTCATTTCCCAACCAAAGTGGCTCCATGGGGTCCCCAAGTTGACCCGTGGCTTGTCCGGGTCAGCAATTACACATCCAATGAGGTTAGGACATGTGTCAAGTTCATTTCATATTATTAAAACATTATTTTTACCTTAAACTACACTAATTACCTCTAATCACGATTAAAAACTTAATAAGTTACTATTCACCAAAAAAAATTTATCCCATTGAACCACATTTTAATTCTTAATGACAACCATGTATGTAGGATTTTTTAAATTCAAAACAAAAAGATGGAAAAATTTCATTTAAATGGAAAAATCAGTTTTTATAAGTACCACTTAGTGGTTTCACTATTTATCAAAAATTGATGTTTTTCAGAAAATTCTCAAAAATTCACCCTAAGATATATTTGATATTCCGAATTCAAAAGTGAAGTATATTTTAAAAAATTCGAAACATATAAGTCACATTAATTAATTTAATAATTAATTCCCGCTGTCAAAGAAAATAGCGTGTTTTTATAGGACAATAAGTATAAAAAGATTGACACTAGTTTAAGTCTGATTTCAAAGTGAAATTAATTCCAATGACCACTATTGGATTTAATGGTAAAAATATTTTCTTATTTAACTTTAAAAACAAATCAAAAGATAATCTAATCATATAAATAAATTAGATTAAAAAGAGGTTTTGAATTAAAATACAACATTTTACACTATTCATTTTAAAAAAAGAACTTTATCGGAAAGATAACAAAAATTTACACAAAGTAAATTTTGATGTCCCAATTCTTAAGAAGAGTTTTATTTGGTCCAAAAGGATGTATAAGAGTGAACAAAACTATATTTAATGACAGTTCTCCGTCAAATGGTGATAAGTGAACCCTTAGTGAAAATTAGGGTATAAATGCCTAAAATTGAACTCTTTCCATATTTTAAGCCTTTATATTTTATTGGGTAAATGTAAAAACATTTAAAGACATATATAATCATATTTTATTTATTTATATCCATTCCTGCCAGTACAACGACTACTTGTTAACTAACATTTAAAATAATATTATTTTATTACTTGTGTGCAGCGTAAGTTTTCAAAGAAACTCATCGTTGCGTATCGAGTACGCTATCGAACGTAGAAACCCCTTTTAATTAAAATTAATATTTAATTCGTAAATTTTAATAAATATGAAAATTCTTTATTCTTTAATTACCTGGGATGTTACATCCTTCCCCCCTTTTGGGAATTGCGTCCTCGCAATTTTATTCACTTATCAAAATAAGTGGGGGTATTTATCCCTCATATCATTTTCAGATTCCCACGTTGCCTCTTAAATCACATGGTTTTTCCACAAAACCTTTACCTGATGAATCACCTTATTCCGTAACACCTGCTCCCTATGGTCAAGAATCTGGACTGGTTGTTCTCCATAAGATAGGTTCTCCTCCAGCTGAACTACCTCTGGACTCAAAACATGAGATGGATCTGGCATATACGTCCTCAATATTAAAACATGAAAAACATTGTGTACCTGAGATAAACTCGGAGGTAAAGCCACTCGGTAAGCAACTGATCCAACTTTCTCCAGAATTTCATATGGTCCAATAAACCTTGGACTCAGCTTTCCTTTCTTACCAAATCTCATCACACTTTTACAAGGAGAAACCTTGAGAAAAACATGATCACCTACCTCGAAAGATAGATCCTTCCTCCGGTTATCCGCATAACTCTTCTGCCTTCTCTGAGCAGTTCTCATGTGTTTCTGTATCAGCTGAACGTTTTCTGCCATCTCTTCTACCAATTCTGGTCCCATCAGCTTCCTTTCACCCACTTCATCCTAAAATGCTGGAGTTCGACACCACTTCCCATATAATGCCTCAAATGGTGCCATCTGTATACTGGAATGAAAGCAGTTATTATAAGAAAACTCAACTAAAGAAAGTTGTTGGTCCCAACTTCCCTGATAATCCATCGAACAAGCTCGTAGCATATCCTCCAAAGTCTGAATTGTTCGTTCTGACTACCCATCTGATTTGAGGATGAAAATATGTACTAAAATTTAATTCAGTACCCAACGACTTCTGAAGGCCTTTCCAAAAGTTAGATGTGAACCTGGGATCACGATCAGAGACAATGGAGAGGGGAACTATATGTAACCTGACTATCTCTTTAAGATACAAACGGGAAAGTTGATCTAGAGAAAAAGTATCTCGTATAGCAAGGAAATGAGCAGATTTAGTCAAGCGATCAACAATAACCCAGATTGCATTATTACCTCGAGATGTCCTCATTAATCCCACAACAAAGTCCATGGATATGTTTTCCCATTTCCACTCTGGAACTGGTAAAGTCTGAAGCATCCCTTTCGGTAACTGCCACTCTACTTTAACCTGTTGAAAAGTCAGACACTTCACAGTAAAATCAGCAATATCTCTTTTCATTCCATCCCACCAGTAATACTCCCGCAGATCTCTGTACATCTTAGTACTGCTAGGATGAACTGAAAACGGGGAACTATGAGCCTCACATAACAACTCATTCTTCGACTGTGAATCACAAGGTACACATAATATCTTCCCAAACCTCAACACACAATCATTATCAATGTTGAATTCAGGCAACTTACCTTTCTGAACCAGCTCTACCTTTTTCTTCAACTCACTGTCTTGCTTCTGTGCTTGCTTGATTCTGTCTGATAGAGAAGATTTCACTGATACCTGAAACAAAACAGAAGGACTTCCTGCACCAACAACTTCTATGGAAAAGTTCATCAAATCAAAAACCAAAGGATCTCATTCCAAACATAGCATGGTTAATGAAGCATTAATTTTTCGACTCAAAGCATCAACCACTTTATTTGCTTTTCCCGGATGGTAGTGGATTGTACAATCATAATCGTTGATTAATTCCAGCCATATCCTCTGTCTCATGTTCAATTCTTTCTGAGTGAATATATAATTTAAACTCTTGTGATTAGCATATATTTCACACTTTACACCATACAAATGATGCCTCCAAATTTTTAAAGCAAAGACAACAGCAGCTAATTCCAAATCATGTGTAGGGTAATTTACCTCATGATTTTTCAACTGTCGTGAAGCATAAGCAATTACCTGATCATTCTGCATAAGGACACAGCCAAGTCCCTTCAACGAAGAATCACTGTATATAACAAACTCACCATTCCTGGAAGGAAGTGCCAAAACTGGAGCATTCACCAATCTTCTCTTCAACTCCTGAAAACAATCATCACATTCTTTTGTCCATATGAACTTAACACCCTTACGAGTTATCTTAGTCATTGGACTAGATAACCGTGAAAAATTTTCAACAAACCTTCGGTAGTAACTTTCCAAACCCAGAAAACTATGGATCTCGGTTACATTTGTGGGAATTGGCCATTCTTCAACAACTTTTGTTTTAGTAGGATCAATAGTTATGCCATCTTTTGAAACAATGTGACCTAGGAACAAAATTTTTTGTAACCAAAACTCACACTTGCTGAATTTTCCATATAGTTTCTTTTCTTTTAAGGTTTGCAAGATAACCCTTAAATGACTTTCATGCTCCTCTTTACTTTTAGAAAACACCAAAATATCATCAATGAAAACAACCACAAACTTATCCAAGAACTCATGGAAAATTCTATTCATATGGTCCATGAATACATCAGGTGCATTAGTTAACCCAAAAGGCATAACTACAAATTCATAATGGCCATATCTAGTATGGAACGCAGTCTTCAAAACATCTGATTCTTTTACTTTCAACTGATGGTACCCCGACCTCAAGTCAATCTTCGAAAAATACTGAGCTCCCTGGAGCTGATCAAACAAATCATCGATATGAGTCAAAGGATACTTGTTCTTAACAGTAATATTATTCAAGGATCTATAATCAATGCAAAGTCTCATTGATTCATATTTCTTTTTAACAAACAAGACAAGAGCACCCCATGGTGATGTGCTAGGTAGAATGAAACCTTTATCTAATAACCCCAACAATTGTTTCTTTAACTCTAAAAGTTCAACTTGAGCCATCACTGCAGTAAACTGCTCAATTTTGTTTCTGACCATCTCAGTATGCTGATTTGGAAGGTCATTTCCCTCAGTATACCTTCCCAAAAAAACTTCTTTGTTTCTTCTACGAAAAACCATTCTTTACACTGAAATATCTTAGGCGAAGCAACATGGTAATCCGTAAATGCTATATCATTTCAATCATATTATAATTTAACACTTTTCTAACTCCTAAAGTTGTCTAAACCGACCTTTGATACCAAATATAAGGCCCCAGCCTTAAACCTTACTTAATATTGAATTAAATGAGTAATTCACATTGAGGATCTTTTCAGGTTTAGAGTTTTAGAGAATTAGGACATAACTATTACATCTCAAAAGATTACAAAGTAGTCGCTTCTACTAAAATTCCATAAAATAAAATCTCTTAAAAAGAAACATGTAAAATTCCATGTTTTAGGTAGCATGACTTTCCCTTGATCCCATCCTTGGCCTTATTCCATGCTAAGTCCTGTGAAAAACATTTCAAAAACTTGGGATGAGCATAAGAAGCTCAGTAAGGGATACACAAAGAATGAAAACTGTTAGTTTTTCAAAACAACAAGTAAACCATGAATACTTTATCAATGTAATACTTTTCACCATTATGAAGTAGTAAAAACTCATCACTAAAAAAAAGTATCATTACTTACCTTTTTGTAACCAAAGGATTAACATAAAACCCATATAAAGAACACATAACATATATAAAGGTAACTTGGGACATAAACATACTTATGTGGAATAACCATACGGTCGACTTCCACACATATCACTTAAACGGAATAGCCATACGGCCAATTTCCATACATGCTTAATGGAATAGCCATACGGCCGACTTCCATACCCAATGCATTGGAGGTTATAACATAACCACCCGTCCTGGTATTCACGGCACCACCCGTCATAATGTCCAAGTACCATTTTTACAAATAAAATATGGAAAATATAAACATTTCAATAACAATATTTCATTTGCAATCATAATAAATAATTCCCAGATTTTGAATTAATCAATCCATTTTCAAAAACCATTTAAAAGAGATTTTTGAATCAAAGTGTCCCATACCTCTTTGAATCTTTTAATGGAATTATAATTTTAAAACATTAATGTCCATATAAATAAATACTGAAAACCATTTTGAAAACATGGACATTAAAGATAAAGATTTAGAATAATAAATCTTTAAAACATTTAAAATGATATTTTTGTTAAAGAGTTTTTAACAAAATGAGAGACTCTTGAATACAAATAATAGCGGAATAACATTTAATCCGAACTTTATAATATCATTAGAATAAAAGGATTCATGATAGAGTATTTCAAAGGACTGTATACACACCATATAAGAGTGAATTGGTGCATAACAACAATGATGTCTCAAAAGAAATGTAAAATGAGATGAAATCCATTATAAAGAAGGTATCATTAAGTTAAGGATAAATAAATCTAATAATTATGTGTGAAAAAAATAAATACACCCAATATAAGTGGATATTAAGTGTAAAACAATCAAATGTTATTCACACATATTCAAAGGATGACATATTCAATAACTACATGTTGAACCCAAAGAAATCAAAATTGGGTTAAGAAGTTCCCTTGACAGCCTAACGGTGTCACATCAAAATGAGTTGATGAGAGATAAAAAAACTATCTCATCACTTGGACATAAAATTTACATCAATGAGGATATATTAGAACATATCCCAACATAACAATATTTACATTAAAAGACCCAACAAAAGAAGTATTTTAAAAAGAAGAGGGTGAAAGGTTCCCTTACCGACATGGGTATCTTTCGAAACATATGCCCCGTGAAAGAAGGAAAATACATCATTGATGTAAATACTCATAAATGAAAGAATATTACACAATGAGTAAAATAATGGTCAGTACATACACCACTCAAAGGAAATTGTGGCAAATTTATCATAAATCTCATGGGAATAAAAGTGAGATGAAAAATCCCTTACGAAAACTCGGCAGCCTAACGGCGCCACTTAAAACATCCAAAATGGATTGATGAGATCAAATAGAGTATCCCATAATATTACAATAGAATTTACAGAAAGATTAATATAAAATAAAATCCCCCAACAAAACAAATAAGAGATTAGAATAAGTGACATAAAGGAGAGTACTTTAAAAGAAAGAGAGAGGTTAGATCTCTTACGAAAATTCGGCAGCCTATCGACGCCACTCAAAACTTCCAAAATGGATTTATGAGAGAGAATAGGGTCTCTCATCATATGTAAATAAAAATTTCAGTAATATTAATATAAAATAACATACCAATAACAATAAATATGAGCTTTAAAAGGAATGACATAAAAGAGTGTACTTAAAAAGAAAGAGAGGAGTAGGATCCCTTACCTCGGGTCCGACTTGACACGATCGTTCTTTAACGTCCTGAATAATAAACTTGAGTTAATTTCTATTTTCTTAAAAACCTTTTTCAAGTTCCTTATTCATTATATATCACTTATTTCCATTTTATAAACATTATGTAATCATTTAAGTTAATAATGTTTGTTTTGTCGATATTTGGTTCTTAAGTCGAAAGTGGACTTCTTACAATTACATGTTGTTCGTGTGGTCAAAGGTTCTTTATATCCAGAATGACATTCCTGATTTGGATATCATATATATCATATATATACATCATATACATGTATTTATAATATTACATAATCATTTAGAGGTAAGAAATGAAATGCACCGTTCAAGGAGACGGTAAACCGTACGTAAGCATGAACGCTACTTTCATTTCTTTGTCATATTAATGGAATTAAAACTAAATGATAGGTATGTATATTTTAATTACATAATTATATTAATCCTTTATATTTATCATTCATCATATATATCCATTATAAACATGTACTTATAATAGTACATTACATTTGGGGATAAGAAATTAAATGCACCGTTCATGGAGACGGTAAGCCGTACGTACGCATGAACACTACTTTTATTTCTATCTCATACTTTAATGGAAAGAAATAATAATGATATAGAGGTATATAATACTTCCAGTATAACATAATATATAATAACATTAAATCCATCCTTTATACGTCCCACGTATGGCATTAACGAATCACATCACTTTGAGGGGGCGGTAGTCCGCACTTCCTAAAATGAAGATATCGCGTATACCCATAATGGAAGCCATAAAGGTAAGACACAAATGAAAAATACAGAAGAATAAGTAAAACATAAACATATTATATATCATATATAAAAATATTGACATCATAATGGACACCTTTGAAGGTGTTAAATGAGTATTGAACAATCATTGTTTCGGGAGGCAGAATTTCGCCATCCACGGAAACTGTATGTTCTTTAACCATTTGATGTAGTTGTGTGAGAGTTTAGCTCGAATAAATCTTATAAAAACATCCTAGTATATTTATGATACTGGTGTTGTTACCAAAGAAGTAAATAAAAAGAGAATATGGGGTTGGAGAAGCAAAATAAAACAAATGAACATGAGAGAAAGAATTACCTTTAAAAGTGTAACTCCTTTTGATTTGAGCCTAAAGGCTTCCTTTGAAAGGATTATTCCCAAAGGAAATCCTCTAGGATGAGGATAGGGATGTGTATAGAGTACATGGGTAGGGTTTGGCCGAGCCAAAGGCTTGAGGAGTGTGTAAAATGAGGTTGAGGTGGGGGGGCCTTTTATAAGAGGAGGGGAGGGGCACTTTTGGAAAGTAAGAAATATTACTTTATTTGAAAATGTGTTTCGGTTTTAAAAGGTCCCACTTTGAAATAATTCTAGTATAAGGTGATAATTCTTCTAAATACACTCATCCAATTTGTTTTGGCCATGTGTAGGTTGTATATTTTACATTATCTTTCCATTTTATTTAAATATGTAAATAATGAGGTCATCACTGCATCATCATGATGTCATAAATAATTTAATTTATTTAGTGTCTAAAAATTATAAAAAAATTCCTATGATGTAGGAAATCGTTTTATCTTTCCAATTAATATTTATAATAAAAAATATGACTTGTATAACCCCACTTAAAAATTGTTTTAGTAAAACATATAATGTTTGTGTCATTTTTACTTTTACATTAAATAAAAAGTTATTTATGTCATTTCCAAACCAAAGTGGCTCCATGGGGTCCCCAAGTTGACCCATGGATTGTCTTGGTCGGCCATTACACATCCAATTAGGTTAGGACATGTGTCATGTTCATTTCATATTATTAAAACATTATTTTTACCTTAAACTACACTAATTATATCTAATCACTATTAAAAACTTAATAAGTTACTATTCACCAAAAAATTATTTTTATCCCATTGAACCACATTTTACTTCTTAATGACGACCATGTATGTTGGATTTTTTAAATTCAAAACACAAAGATGTAAAAATTTCATTTAAATGGAAAAATCAGTTTTTATAAGTACCAATTAGTGGTTTCACTATTCATCAAAAATTGAAGTTTTTTAGAAAATTTCCAAAAATTCACCCTAAGATATATTTGATATTCCAAATTCAAAAATGAATTCTATTTTACAAAATTTAAAACATATAAGTCACATTAATTAATTTAATAATTAATTTCAGCTGTCAAAGCAAATAGCGTGTTTTTATGAAACAATAAGTATCAAAAGATTGACACTAGTTTATGTCCGATTTCAAAGTGAAATTAATTCCAATGACCACTATTGGATTTAATGTTAAAAATATTTTCTTATTTAACTTTAAAACCAATTCAAAATATAATCTAATCATATAAATAAATTAGATTAAAAAGAGGTTTTGAATTAAAATACAACATTTTGCACTATTCATTTAAAAAAAAGAACTTTATCGGAAACATACCAAAAATATACACAAAGTAAATTTTGATGTCCCAATTCTTAAGAAGAGTTTTATTTGGTGAAAAAGGATGTATAAGAGTGAAAAAAACTATATTTAATGACGGTTCACCGTCAAAAGGTGATAAGTGAACCGTTAGTGAAAATTAGGGTATAAATGCCTAAAATTGAACTCTTTCCGTATTTTAAGACTTTATCTTTTATTTGGTAAATGTAAAAACATTTAAAAACATATATAATCATATTTTAGTTATTTCTATCCATTCCCGCCAGTACAACGGCTACTTGTTAACTAACATTTAAAATAATATTATTTTATTACTTGTGTGCAACGTAAGTTTTCAAAAAAAACTCATCGTTGCGTATCGAGTACGCTATCGAACGTAGAAACACCTTTTAATTAAAATTAATATTTAATTCGTAAACATTAATAAATATGAAAATTCTTTATTCTTTAATTACCCGGGATGTTACAACGACACTCAAGAGGTAAAATGTAATGACCCTGAAATTTAAAGGAAATTTTTTTCTTAAATAATTTTGAATTTTACGATTCTATGGCTTCTAACGGCACTTGATTCTGAGGCCTGATGTTCCAAAAATCAATTTCTGAAGTTTAGATCAAGTACGTTCCGTAAACGAACGAGCGGGTTTTTCTATCTTTTTAACCGGTGCTAAGAATTGAAATCTGAGGGAATTGATGAACTCATAGTGCCGGTAATTTCTTAATGAGACCATTACTTTAGTTGAGTTTTAAGCGTATTGAGAATTATTTTTTGGGGAATTAGTTTAAAATAAATAAAATTGTTAGAACAATTTTATTTTATAACCTTGGAAGTTAAACCCTCCCATGGGAAGCTGTTGGTGGGTCCCAAAACCACCCAACTTCCCATATGTGGTTATGTGGGAGGTGGGTCCCACACAAGCCCAACCATTCATCTCCCATAACCCTATTTAAACTCCCCATAACTCTCATAATCCCCCCCATTAAACTTCCTTGTTTAATGTTGACAACTCCCCCATATTTATGAGACCTCTCACCTCCTCCTCTTTCTCTCTTTATTAATTGCCAACACATTAATCTAATGAATCCAACCACACCAATTAATTGATGAAGTGGTTTGATTTTTGAATTTTAAATTTCATTTGATAATAAAATAATAGCTTAAGCCTATTATTTTATTTTGGGAGGGCTTTCATTTTGTTGAGGTGGAGAGAACTCTTGAGAGAATATTTTTCTTCTCCGACGAAGAACGGTGACTTCTTCGACGAAGAATGTCGGTTCCATGAAGAACGACGATGCTCCAACCATTCTATTCTCCGCGAAAAGTGAGGAGATGACACTCCCTCCTTGGACGCACTCCGACCTCGCCTTCGAATTCTTTCCTATGATGTCATCTTACGCGACGCCCGACGTGCGATGTTAATTATCGAGGTAGGGGTTTATTCTTTGAAGTGAATCTTTTCATACCCCATTCTTCTTTGAAAATCATAGTTTATATACGGCCAACTGCTACTGCGTAACGCAGAGGGCACGGTCCGAATGCACATGGCCCGAAGACCCTCCGTAGACTCTTGTTTGCGATTGAGTTACGTTGGAAGATGCGGCGACGGGAGTGACCGTCCTGCGCCGGCTGCGTACGGAAGGACCGCGACCCGCAACCATGGGCCGGTCAACTGAGGGAGAACCGGGCCGAAGGAGGAAACCGAAGTGCCCCACGGCACCATGCTGCAGGAGATCGCTGCCCGCCCGAGCGGGCCGCTTCGGCGGAAGAACCGGCCAGCCCGTCGGCTAAGCGGGTGGAGGCAAGCCACGACGCCAGGAGGGCACCACGCTGGAGAACCGGTCGGCCGGACAGAGCCGAACTGCGGCGCCCCATGGGTGGGCCGCTTGCACCAGAAGGCCGGTCGGCCTAGCTAGTAAGTTTGGGAGGGTGGTTCCATAAGAAGCAGTCGGGGGGTCACGCCCCCTCGGACCGGTCGGCCTTTGGGTCGAGCCGCTCGGCCAGCTGGTCGCGCCGCTCGGTCAGCTGGTCGAGCCAGCCGGGCCGCGCACCCAGCCGAGTCGCGCCAAGCCGAGCCACGCCGGGCCAAGCCGAGCTGGGCCAGGCCACACCCCTCAGGCTAGACCATGCGATCCTTTGGGCTGGTCTAACACCCCTTTCAGGACGGACCCTCCAAAACTGAGTGACCCGACCCGCCATCCCACAGGGCTTAACGGGTCGGGCCCATTATTCACATAAACAATAATAACTTAAAGACCGTGCGTCCGATTGACGCGCCGTCTACGGCACTGGGATCCTTCCAACAAGGCGGTCCTTTTGTGACACTCTAATTGAGTTTTGGGAATCTTTGGAAAGTGTCTGGGTTTGGAACAAGCATATTTCCAACCGGGCCCTCGGAACGAAAAGGCCAATATCTCTCAGACCGGGCATCTGTTTGATGCGCTGTCTGTCGCGTTGAGTTCCTTTTGATGAGAAGGAACTACTAGATACATCAAATCTAGACTTCGTGATAGTTGATGTATCGACCTCCCTTTACTCGTGGAGCGGACCCTCCCGGAATCGAGTACGTTGTGTGGGGGAACCCTAAAGCTGGTTGCGACTGCGATGACTACCGTGTCGGGATCCTCCATGGGTTCGATGACAAAGACGGCTGTACTTGGATCCTATGTGGGTTCGGTAGCTAGGAAGACTATAGTTGGATCCTCCGTGGGTTCGGCAATGATGACGACTGTACTTGGATCCTAAGTGGGTTCGGCAGCGATGACTTTTGTACTTGGATCCTACGTGGGTTCGACAGTGGCGATGATTCAGATGCTACATCTAATCATATCCACCTCTTTTTGAAGTAGTATACCTGTGTGAGCTATGTATTGTCTTTCAATCATTATCATTAATGTGATTGACTTCTTTCCTATGTGGACCGGATTGTGCATGGGCTCGGAAGTTGGAGTCAAACTGAGATTGATGACTTAGGTATATGTATGGGTATATACCTAAGTAGAGTTGGATGATACTTCGTGTTTTTATCTTTCCTTTTTGGTTTGTCCTTAGTGGATTCTAGGAGACCTTTGGGAGTCTCAGGGTCCCTACTGAGTATCATATACTCACCCCTGCACGGGCAATGCCCGCACTACATTGTGTTGTTTGCAGACGACAGACAGCACTGATCGTGGTTGAGGCTTTAGGAGGAGCTAGACAGTATCCGTAGGTGGACCACCAGGCGGGATGTACAAGGAGTGGACAGATGAACCTAAGGTACCGACGAGACTATATGTACCCACCCTTCAGGTGGGATTCCTGGGGGACGACTTGGTGGTTGCTGCTTTACTTTACAGCTGTTGTACTTTCTTTCTCAGTTGTACTATACTTTCAGTCGGGTTTGTATACTGGCTAATTTACTTTCCAGTACTTACTTTTGTACTCAGTTTTACTTAGTGATTACTTCACTTGCATACTCTGTTGTGTTTGTTTACTTTTATAAAGGAAATTCCTTCCCTTTTACTGGGATTTATGCCTTTGGTGCTAGTCTCCAGCCCCTGGCCTATGGAAAGTGGGCTTGGGGTAGTCACGACACGGGCCCCGAGGACAGGTCGTGAAAAATTCGTATCAGTGGATTTGGTTCTACCATAGAACTCATAATTATGATAATTTATTATCTGTGAAGAAATAGTGTTAAGAGTATTGTGTGTGGTTTTCAGTCCATGGAGTCTAGTGTTGGTGCGGCGGCCTATGTATCCATACACCAGGACCCTAACTTATGTTTTCCGACTCAGTGCTCAAAAACATTGATTGCATGTGTGTTTAAAAAGTTTTCATTGTGATTACTTTGTGTCATCTCACCAGGTATATTGTAATAACTGTGGTACACCTATTTCTTCTCAGGATGGCACCACGAAGACAGCCATCTAGGATTCCTAGTTACGTGTGGGATGGTAGCCCACCGAGCGACGAGGCCTCGGTTCAGGGCCCCATTACAGCGGAGGCACCAGCAGTACCACTACCCGCTGGGCCACCGATACCACCAGCCCCACCAGCGGAGAGTGCATGCCACCTGAGTGCATTGCATGATTTTCAGCAACAGAGGTTTCCCAGGTTCCATAGAGAGACCGATCCTTAGGCAGCCGAGGATTGGTTGGAGGCTATCGTCAGAGTCTTCAGATTGGTAGGGACACCAGCTGACCTTATGGTGATCCATTCTGTGAGTCTACTGCACGCAACAGCAGGTAGATGGTGGAGCCTGATGCTCCAGGTGCACGATGAGGAATCTCTACTTTGGACGGACTTCGAGAGACTCTTCTTCTCGGAATTTGTTTCAACCACCCTCCGTGCGGTGCGCATCCAGGAGTTACTTCCTCTGCGGCAGGGCAGCATGACTGTAGCCCAGTACTCTGAGAGATTTACTGACCTCTCATGCTACTCCACGGACATGGTACAGGACCTATTCTTCCGGGCCTGGACCTTTGAGTAGGGACTGAGGCATGATATCCGGGCTTCGATGGTCTCCCTCAGCATTCTGATGCAGGCAGAAGTACAGGAGCGAGCCCTTCTTGTGGAGAGATTTCTTGTTGAGCCAACGCCAGCAGCAAGACCCACCGTAGGGCGACACAGAGCGGAATCTTCTGCAGCCGGCAGTATATGGATGTCGCAGGGGTCCAAGAGGACTAGGACATCAGGTGGGAAACCTTAGGATACTGGTTCAGATGTGCGGGGAACACGCATCAGATCCAGTCATACGAGAGGCAGGAAGTGTTATGCATGCGGCGGGTAGGTCCACATGTCTCGTGACTGCCCAACCCACCATGCAGAGGAGAAGAAGACAGTAGAGGGACCTCCCAGGAAGAGGCAGAGGTTCGACCATGGTGGTCCGCAGGGATAAGGCGGACGAGGCAGAGGAGCTGGCTAAGTAACAGGTGGTGGATGACGCTTCGAGGCTTTACCACCACCACAACCAGGAGGACCACCCCGACCACAAGGAGTTGGCAGACAGGGGCAGGCTCAGCTCCAGGAAGTTGAGGCCTATGACCACGGCGCACCTGAGATGATTCAAGGTACTATATGTGTCTACTCCACCCTTTCTATAGATCTTATAGACACAGGAGAGAGTCATTCTTTCATTACTGCTGCCCTTGTTCAGAACTCGGAGATTCCGACGGAGTCGTTGGATCGATCCTTACGACTAGAGACTCTTACGGGAGCAGACTTGATGATTACGCACTGGTGCCAGCAGTGTGATATTACTCTAGGAGGCGAGCGCTTTGGTTGGGATCTTCTTGTAGAGGCGTCAAGGCCTTACGACGTCATATTGGGCATGGATTGGTTATCTACAGTCTATGCCCAGATCAACTGTATTGGGCGAAACGTGTGGCGTGTCCGCATGGATGGGACCAGGTTCACCTTCACCAGTGAGAAGGGAGCCTTTGTAGTGCAGGATGGACATACATAGAGGAGAGGGAATCTGATCATACATCAGTTGGCTAGTCTCATCCTAGGAGTATTTGATGTGTGGAGTCCGAGTTTTCCTGTTGTGGTGGATCAGTATGCGGACGTTTTTCCTGACGACTTTCCAGGACTACCTCCTCACAGATAGGTAGACTTCTACATAGACCGATACCCCGGGACAGCACCGATATCTACTCCAGCATATCGGATGGCTCCCACTGAGCTTCGTGATCTGTGGGTATAGATGGAGGACTTACAGAGAAATAGATTCATCCAACCCAGTGTTTCACCTTGGGCTTCTCCAATTTTATTCACCAAGAAGGTGGATGGAAGCTTACGATTACAGATCAACTACCATCACCTAAATCAGGTGAACGTAAAGAACAAGTACCCACTCTCGAGGATTGACAACCTCTTTGATCAGCTCAAGGGAGCACGTTGGTTCTCAATGATATACCTCAGGTCAGGCTATCATCAGCTCAGAGTTCGAGATGAGGATGTACAGAAGACACCCTTCAGGTGTCGGTATGGCCACTATGAGTTCTTGGTTATGCCCTTCAGTGTAACCAATGCACCAGTAGTGTTCATGAGTCTCATGAACAGGATGTTCCAGCCATACCTTGATCGTTTTGTCGTAGTATTCATAGATTACATACTAATTTACTTGACTACTGAGGAGGAGCACGCCTACCACTTGCGGGTTGTACTAGAAATACTCCGAGAGCACTATCTTTATGGTAAGCTCTTAAAGTTCTAGTTATGGATTCGATAGGTTCACTTCTTTTGGAACGTCATCTTGGAGGTGGGAGTTGTATTGGATCCTGTGAAGATCGAGGCAGTACTTTCTTAGGAGCCACCCAGGAGCCTGACAGAGGTGCAGAGTTTCCTAGGTCTAGCTGGGTACAATCGGATATTTGTGCCAGACTTCTCCAGAGATGCAGCACCACTTTCATCTTTGATGAAGAAGGGGAACCCTTCTTGTGGTTAGATAGATGCCAACAGAGCTTCCAGAAGCTGAGGCAGAGATTGACCAATGCGCCCATCTTGAGGCTACCGGAGGAGGGTGTTTGGTATGTGGTTTACTGCGATGAATCAGGGACTAGACTCGGGTGTGTCCTAATGCAGGATTGAGCAGTTATCACCTATGGTTCAAGGCAGTTGAGGCAGCACGAGCAGAACTACGCTACCCATGACCTGGAGTTAGCAGTAGTGGTCTTCGCCTTGAAGATGTGACAACACTATCTGATGGGTGAGTGCTTTATAGTCTACTCTGACCAACAGAGTCTCAGGTACATATTCTCGTAGAAGGACCTGAACCTGAGATCGCAGTGATGGCTAGAGTTCCTCTAGGACTATGACTTTAAGATTGTCTATACTACTGGGAAGGGGAATGTTGTAGATGATGCTCTCAGCAAGAGATCGGGTATTCAGCTGCTAGGAGAGGTGACAGAGCAGCTAGCCGCTTTGCATATATCCATTGTGAATACAGATGGAGCAGCCTTTCTTTAGTCTCTCACAGTCACTCCACTACTTCAGCAGGTTAGAGAGGCACAGTGTGGGGCCGTTGACTGTGAGATGCAACGTGCTCAGATTTCCATAGGAAAGGCGCCTGATGGTTTTTTTGAGGGAGGAGAGCACGTCATCCTCTTCAAGGGACGTACCATGGTACCAGTTTCACTACAGTAGGAAGAGTTTAGGGGGTTTCACACTTCCCCTTTATCGGTACATCCCGGAGTGGCAAAGATGTACCAGGACATCAGACGACAGCACTGGTGGCCGGGTATGAAGAAGGCTATAGAGGAGTTTGTCTCACGATGCCTCACTTTCCAGAAAGTGAAGGCGGAGCACCAGGTACCAGCAGACTTGGTACAGCCCTTAGAGGTTCCAGAGTGGAAGTGGGATGGGATATCCATGGATTTCATGACAGGGCTTCCACGTACATCTAGGGGACATGACTCTATCTGGGTGATCGTCGACCGACTCACCAAGTCGGCCCACTTCCTACCAATCAGAGAGTATGGCTCAGTAGAGAGCTTAGGATGCCTCTACGTTCAGGAGATCGTATGGCTTCATGAGGTTCCATCGTCTATCGTCTCTAATAAAGACTCTCACTTTACTTCCCTTCTTTGGAAGGGGTTGTAGGAGGCATTTGGGACATAGCTATGCCAGAGCACCACCTTTCATCCTTAGACGGATGGCCAGATGGAGAGGACCATTCAGACACTTGAGGACATGCTCCATTCATGTGTCCTTGACTTTGGTCACGGCTGGGAGGATCACCTACCCTTGGTGGAGTTTGCGTACAACAACAGCTACCACTCCACCATTGGGATGGAACCTTATGAGGCACTGTACAGCTGACCTTGCAGATCACCTCTATGCTGGACTGACCCTGGGGAGTCAGCACTCGTAGGACCAGAGATGGTTCAGGCTATGACGGAGAAGGTGCAGATCATCCAGAAGCAGATGAGGACTGCACAGAGAAGACAGAAGTCCTATGCTGATAGGAGACGGAGACCACTGGAGTTCAAGGTTGGCGACCATGTTTTCTTACGGGTCTCACCTAGATGTGGATTATGGAGATTTGAATGGGGTGGCAAATTATCTCTGCACTTCATCAGGCCTTTCCAAGTCCTTAGGAGGGTAGGCGAGGTGGATTACCGCCTGGCCCTTCTACCTCAATTACACCAGGTGCACAACCACGTATCTCAGCTGAGGAGATACGTGCACGACCCGACTCACATCATTGATCATGGAGAGTTGGACATCGATGATGGGGTGACATTTGAGGAGGTCCCAATAAAGATAAAGGATCGAAGAGAGAGGGTCCTACCTGGATGGTTGATTCCTCTGGTGCGCATTCGTTGGCAGCACGTGAACCTCCAGGAGAGCACATGGGAGCGGGAGGCTCAGATGCAGACATAGTACCTTCATTTGATTCCCTAGTTTATGTTGTAGCTTTACGGGGACGTAAAGCCCTGAGGTGGGAGTAATGTAAAGACCCATAAATTTCAAGGAAAATTTTTTATTAAATGCTTTGTAATTTTACATGTCTGTGGCTTCAGAAGACACTTGATTCTGAGGCCCGGTGTTCCCGGAATCAATTTACGAAGTTTATCTCAGGTACGTTCAGTAAACGAACGAGCGGGTTTTTCAATCTTTTGAACTGGTGCTCGGAATTGAAATCTGTGGGCATCGATGAACTCACATCGCAGGTAATTGTTTAAGGGGACCTTTACCACAATTGCATTTTAAGTGTATTGAGAATTATTTTTTGGGGGATTAGTTTAAAATAAATAAAATTGTTAGAACTATTTTATTTTATAACCTTGGAAGTTAAATCCTCCCATGGGAAGTTGTTGGTGGGGCCCACAACTACCCATCTTCCTATATGTGGTTATGTGGGAGGTGGTCCCCACACGAGCCCAACCATTCATCTCCCATAACCCTCTTTAAACTCCCCATAACTCTCATAAACCCACCCCCATTAAACTTCCTTGTTTAATGTTGACAACTCTCCCATATTTATGAGACCTCTCACCTCCTCCTCTTTCTCTCTTTATTAATTGCCAACACATTAATTTAATGAATCCAACCACACCAATTAATTAATGAAGTGGTTTGATTTTTGAATTTTAAATTGCATGTGATAATAAAATAATAGCTTAAACCTATCATTTTATTTTGGGAGGGCTTCCGTTGTGTTAAGGGTGAGAGAACTCTTGAGAGAATAGTTTTCTTCTCCAACGAAGAATGGTGCCTTCTTTGACGAAGAACGCATGTTCCATGAAGAACGACCATGCGCCAACCATTGTATTCTCCACAACAAGTGAGTAGATGCCGCTCCCTCCTCGGACGCACTCCAAAATTACCTTCGAATTCTTTCTCGTGACGTCGTCTTCCATGACGCCAGACGTGCGACGTCAATTATCGAGGTATGGGTTTATTCTTTAAAGTGAATGTTTTCGTACCCCGTTATTCGTTGGAAATTGTTGTTTATATATAGCCAACTGCTACCCCCTAACGCGGAGGGTGCGGGCCAAACACACACGGCCCGACGACCCTCTGTAGGATCTTGTTTGCGATTGAGTTACGTTGGAAGATGTGGCTATGGGAGTGACGGCCGTGCGCCGGCCGCGTATAGAAGGACCGAGACCAGAAACTGCGGGCCGCTAAACTGAGGGAGAACCGGGCCAAAGGAGGAAATTGCGGCGCCCCATGGCGCCGCGCTGCAAGAGACCATGGCCCGCCCGAGCGGGCCGCTTCGGCAGAAGAGTCGGTCGGCCCGTCGGCCGGCCGGGGGGAGGCAAGCCGCGGTGCCCCATGGGGCGGGCCGCTTGTGCCAGAAGGCCGGCCGACCTAGCCGGCCGGTTTGGGAGGGTGGTGCCATAAGGCGTCACTGGTTCGGACAGCCGAGGGGCCGCGCCCCCTTGAACCACTCGGCCTTCAGGCTGAGCTGCTCAGCCAGCTGAGCCGCGCCGAGTCAGGCCGCTCCGGGACGCTCCGGGCTAGGCCGCGCCGAGCCGGTCCGCGCCCCGTCAGGCAGGGCCGCGCCGCGCTCTCTTCGGGTCGAGCCGTGCCCCTCAGGTCAGACCGCGCAAACCTTCAGGCCGGTCGAACACCCCTTTCGGGACGGACCCACCAAAACTGAGTGACCCGACCCGCCAACCCATGGGGCTTAACGGGTCGGGCCCGTTATTTACATAAACGAGAATAACTTAAAGACTGTGTGTCCGATCGACGCGTCGTCTATGGCACAGGGATCCTTCTGACGATGTGGTCCTTTTTCAACACTCTAAGTGAGTTTTGGGAATCTTTGGAAAGCGGCCGGGTTTGGAATAAGCATATTTCCAATTGGGCCCCAGGAATGAAAAAGCTAATATCTCTCAGATCGGGCGTCTATTTGATGCACCGTATTTCGCGTTGAGTTCCTTTTGACGAGACAGAACTTCGGGATACATCAAATCTGGACTTCGTGATATTTTATTTATCGAACCCCCTTTACTCGTGGAGCGAACCCTCTCTGAATCGAGTACGTTGTGTGTGGGAACCCTAAAGCTCACTGCGACTGCAACGACTATCGTGTCGGGATCCTCTGTGGGTTCGACGACGAAGACGATTGTACTTGGATCCTACGTGGGTTCGGCATCGAGGATTACTGTACTTAGATCCTCCATGGGTTCACCAGCAATGACGACTGTACTTGGATCCTACGTGGGTTCGGTAGCAATGGTTACTGTACTTGGATCCTACGTGGGTTTGGCAGCGATGACTTCTATACTTGGATCCACGTGGATTCGGTAGAGGGGATGATTCAGAGGCTACATCTAATCATCTCAACCTCTTTTCAAAGTAGTATACCTATGTGAGCTGAGTCTTTTCTTTCAATCATTATCATTGATGTGATTGAATTCTTTCCTGTGTGGAACGGATTGTGCATGGGATCGGAAGATGGAGCCAAACTGAGATTGATGACTTAGGTATATGTATGGGCATATACCTAAGTAGATTTGGATGATACTTCATGTTTGTATCTTTCATTTGTGGTTTTTTCTTCATTGATTCTACGAGACCTTTGAGAGTCTCGAGGTCCCTACTGAGTATCGTATACTCACCCATGCATGGGTAATGCCTGCACTACGTTGTGTTGGTTGCAGATGAAGGACAACACTGATCGTGGTTGAGTCTTGAGGAGGAGCTGGACAGTATCCAGAGGTGGACCACCAGGCAGGACGTACAAGGAGTGGATAAACGGACCCGAGGTACCGACGAGACTATTTATACTCACCCTTTAGGTGGGATTCCCGGAGGATGACTCAGTGGTTGCTTCTTTACTTTACAGCTATTTTACTTTCTTTCTCAGTTGTACAGTACTTTCAGTTGGGTTTGTATACTGGCCCATTTACTTTCCAGTACTTACCTTTGTACTCAGTTTTACTTAGTTCTTACTTCACTTGAATACTCTGTTGTGTTTGTTTACTTTTATAAAGGAAATTCCTTCACTTTTACCAGGATTTATGCCTTTGGTTCTAGTCGCCATCCCCTGGCCTATGGAAGGCGGGCTTGGGGTAGTCACAGAACGGGCCCCGAGGACGGGTCGTGACATAAAACCCTCCCTCTTTCAATTTAGATTTCTTTTATTTACTTATACTTCCCTCACCTACCCTATCCAATGTGACATGGTAACTCCAATATAATATATATACTTTAGTTTTATTATGTTAATGTAATATCCATCATCAAGTCTCTTCATTTCTCCTTTTATTTTAAAAATAAAAAACATCATCTGCAAGGTGACGATTCGCTACCTTTTCAGACAATGAGTTTTAGCTTTTTATTACAACCTTCAAGGATGGTTATAAAACTAATTTTATATTTAAACCAGATTATAATATTTTTTTACAAGTTATTTTATATTTTATAACCATTATATACACGTATTATTAAATAAAATGATATTAATTTGTGATTATCATAAAACAATATTACCCATCATATTGTTCATAAATGAACATAATAAAATTATAATAAATAAAATATTTTTTGAATAGGTTTGTAATTATGTAATTAATTAATCTAATTTTTTTAACCTAGATATTAAGTAAAAGTGCATAATTCTTTCAAACATAAGGTAATGGTTTCTCATCTCACTTTTATTTCTCTGAGATATGCCTTATTCAGAACTTATTTAGTATGTGTGGTGTATGTATAATGCCCTTTTATATATAATATCAGTAATCCCTTTATCTTAATTTTATTCACTCTTTAATTTTATGATCATTAATTGTATGGGGAATATGGTTTGATTATTTTCATTGTGTTACGGGAATTATTAACCCCATTTTGATTATTTGGGTTAAAAATATACTTTAATGATTATATCATGATACAATTATTTTTCAAATTAATTTTGATTATATTAAGTTGTATTTACACTTTTTTGTGTATTTATATCTAATGCACATAATTGTTTTATTTTTTAAATACTCACACTTTCATTTAAAAATAGTCTTTTAAATGTTTTTTTCAATATTTAAAAGAAATGTTTTTTAAAACTTATACTAGATTATTTGTGATTATGTTTACTGATTGGTAAAATTATTTACATTTCATATTATATCTTTGATATGAATTTTTATTTTAATTATGTTTTACCCCTTTCATATAAGTAATTCATTGGACTTAGTAAGTGTAAGGCGGGGCCCACTAAAGCCCCTCAATGCATCTATAAGTCTCATGAGACAAACTAGACCGGGTTTTGGGTAATGTATTACCCATTTATGTATAATTCTTTGATGAGGACATCATTGTATGTTTATGGTGTCATGTATTATGCATTACCTCATTATGAGATTAGTTATTGATAATCCATGTAATTATTTGATTAATAGAGTATCCATGTGTAAGTATCATTTTTGTGTGGTTATTTTTATATAATTAGTTGATTAGGTTTTATGCCTACCATATTATGATCAATATTATGTTTAATGAAATGTGTTTTTAGTTATTCACCTTTCTTTATTGTTTATGATTATTTATGATAGCATCCACTGTATTCCTAACCTTACTGATCATATGAGCTCACCCATTTCTTATGCATTATTTTTCCCCATGAAGCCAAGATGTATATTATGATTGACATGTAGAGAGAATATATGAGAATAGGGAAGTTTCCAGTTAAGTTTATTTGTTTTAATCCATTTCAAGTTGTAATGTAACAATTATGTTTGAAACTAGTTCTCAAAATCTACTAAATTATTCAGTCCTTTGGGATGCAACTTCCTCATTTATTATACCAATGAAATAATGTAATGCATCGGCTCTAGGATATTGGGGTCAAGGTATTTATAAATGAAATATGTGATAAATACTTTCAAATATCATATAAATGTTTCTCCTAACTCTTCTAAATCTAAGTCATAGAAAAGTGACAAAGGAGAAATTGAAAATATGAGCAATGAGATTTTTAAGTGAATGAAAAGGTATAAGAAATCACCATGTAAAGATAAAAATAATGATCAAAAAGAAAATAAGGGTAATATACATGGACCAGATGTAACCTTCTATGAATGTATAAGGAGTAGACATATCAAACCTAAATTTCTAAAATTAAAATAAGAAGAGATAAGAAATACAATAATTAATTGAAATGGTATTATCTTTATAGGTAGAGGTTCAATGAAGAATATGATTTAAGTGTTGGATCAGGAAGCCAAAAAGATTCATCTAACATATGTTTGATGGTAGAAAATACAAATGAGGTATGTACTAATTTTGATTCTATATATTATTTTAATAGTGACGGTTATAGATTTAATGAGTTATAAGAAAAAAAATGAAATTCTTCAAAAAAATATTTTGAGAGTTACAAAGTTGTATAAATAATTAAAAGAATAATATAAGATGTTTAATATATAATGATTGAAATTCAACAAGGGAAATGATTATTTAATGTAATAAATAATAAATTTTGTATCATGTTCAAAATATAATATGCATGATGATTTTGAGTCTGTTCTGAAGGATAATGATAATCTTAAAATAAATTTATTAGCTTAAAAGAAACAATATCTACTATTGTTCAAGGAAAGGAAAAATATGAAAATATGGTGTCTATGATGAAATTAAATAAAAATAATATTATTTCTTGTTATAATTCATAAATTCCTATGTTATACAAGACTAATTTTGTTAAAATTTCCTCTAGAAAAGTTTATTTCATTGAATTCTTTAAGTGTAGGTTCTTTGGAAATCATTCAAATGAATTTTCTATTATATTTTCTCAATATGTTGGGTTTACTAGAGAATATGTTTCAAAAAAAATTTCTTTTATAGTACCTTACAATAAAATTTTTAAATTTTTTAAGTACCAAAGAATTTTATTACTAACCCATTTGGATCCCAAATAACATGGGTGCCACAAAATTTCACTTTAGACTTTATATTTTCAGGAAAACATGCCTTAAGAATATAAAGGAAATAAGATACATGGACATTGGTTATTCCAAACACATTTCCAATGACCTATCTAATTTCCTCACATATACCAAATGTGATGGTGGCTTTGTTACTTTTGGTGATAACTCTAACAGAAAGGTTAAGGGTTTTAGTGAAGTAGGTGTTTTTAATTTTTTTTTATTTCGTTAGTTATGTTTGTTAATGGGTTTAAACTTAATCTAATTATCATATCATAAATTTTTTGTGATGGTGTGTATGTTAAGTTCAAATATGAAAAAATTTTAATGTTTATAGGTAATTATGTTATGTTTTGTTTCATAAAAAATTGAT
Organism: Viscum album; assembly: GCA_963277665.1. NCBI lineage: Eukaryota > Viridiplantae > Streptophyta > Magnoliopsida > Santalales > Viscaceae > Viscum > Viscum album. The sequence goes on from OY728161.1 coordinate 1,613,964,307, forward strand.
ATTTATTCTATAAATTTATTTGATCTATATAATAAAAATGTTATGTGTTTCAATGTTATAAAAACAGATGATGTTATCTAGCATAAGATGCTTGGGAATTCTCATTTCTGAACAATTCCAAAAATATCCAGGCATGGTCTTGTTTTAGATTTAACCAAGTTAAAGGTGAGAAAATAATTTGTTCATTATTTGTGATTAAAAGGTAATAAATACTAGGAAAATTTCAAATGTATCAATTTTGTTTCTTCATATATACATCTTTAATTGATTCAACTTGATTTTTTAAACCTATGAAACCTGTTAGTTTTGGTGGTATGAAATATGTTTTCATTATTTTTGATGATTTCTATAAGATTCTAAACTTTGATGAGGTATGTTTCCATTTTATGTTTTGGTTTAAAATCATTTAAAATGGTTAATAAAATTATTCTTGAGAATAAGAGTGGCCTTGGGGTGTCCGTAGGGTTTGGGATGAAAAATGGAGGGGAAATATGATATATAGTGAACATTGCATGGTTGGCACATGGTTGGATAAAACCATGTACCTTGGACTGGGAAATTGTATGGCCAAACTCTCCTTGGATAAAGGTAGGTGCATGGTCTCTTCATGGTTCTTCAAACCATGTGGGTTTTCGAAAAATTTTATGTGGCCTTCCCCTCTCATGGTCAAATGGAGACACATATTTGGCATAGAGTATATCCAATAATTCATTCAAACTATGTATCCCTTAAAAAGGGATTTTTTAATCATTTTCCACATCATTCCTTAAAAACTCTCACCTTATGTTCCTCCCTTTTCAACCTACAGCATCAAGGGTTATGGACCATTCCCACACTAATTATCCAAGTATAATTCTCCCTTTAATCTTGGACATTTGGAGTGTAGTTGGGTGTGAATCAAGGATTTGGGTGAGTCTGATACTCCTTATTCCTATATTTTCTGGAAGATGACATTTTTTGTTATTATTATTCTTATGAATACCAAAACCCCTCTTTTTACAATAGATTCTACGTTTGGGGTTTTATGTTTGTTTGATTTTGGGTCAAGGGGTATGTTTAAGTAAACATTTTCTTACAGATTTGAGGTAGGTGGTCTGAAAGTTATATCCCATAGACATGATGATAAATTTATGTGTTTGTTGTTTTCCTCTTGTTATGTTGTGTTTTCTATTTGAACCCTTGGTAAGAAATGATAAAAATGGGAGTGTAATGGTGTGTTAATCCCCTTATGATCCTCAAGGTATTCAATGAGGATAATTAATCTGAGTCTAAGGGGACACCCATGGGGTGTTCCACTTCCTTAAACATTAAATTGAGTTAACAAATGTTAAATTTAATGGTTCATGAGACAAAACCAATAGTTATTGTGTTTATCATGTTAATATATCATAAGGGGGTGTTAAGCCTAACTTGAAAGTGTTAAATGATTTATGAAATATAAGGAGTAAAAGTGATAAATGGTTAAATTAGCATGTCCATATTGGTAAATGGAAAGAGTGGGTTTTTGGAATGGGGCTGCACTCCCACATGTAAAGTTAGACTGATGCTCTGGGCCCCACCAATATATGTCATGGGTTAGGATGTTGGACTGAGGCTCTAATATCCAAATGAATGGACATGATGTGATTACCTTAACTGAGGATCCAAGATAAGATGATATATTGTTTTCTTAAATTAATTCTACTATGATATAGGGAAATTGAAACCCCTTAAACATTGTTTAGATGACCAGAAGGGGTTGAAGTGAGTCTGATGAAAATGGGTAATATATGGAACTAATGTTTAAAGTTTCTAATTCCCAATATTTGTAAACAATAGAACGTAATTTATCGCATGTTACTTTATTTTTTATTTTACTTCTTCATGCACTATTTTAGACTAGATATTTTTGTAGACATTATTTGTGGTGGAAAATTGAGTTGTACTCACACCCTAAACGTGATACTATTGGGTACCCGAGTAGGTTTCATTGTTATAGGTCAAGATAAAGGAAAATTCCCCATGAAAGATAATTTATTTGGTCTTAGGGATGTGCATGGATGATAGAACCGGGTTTAGAGTCAGGATACATCTAGGGGATTTTTTAGGATGTCTTTATTTTGGTTTTTCCTTTACATTTGTAACTGTATGACTTGATAAGGAATATTAAAAATTTGGTTGTGGTAATGTACACATTTTTCATGAATTGATATGGGATTATTGATCATTTATTATATTGTTTTAATTATTTATTATTTTATCTATTGTGGCATACTTTGATAAAGAGTATAGTTTCCCCATAATTTTTATTAGACCCATGATTCTAGTCGATAGCCTCTGTATTATGGGAAGGTGTGACTATGTTTATGTGTTGAAGTGGATTAGGGAACCATTTATAGTGTCTCCCAGGATGGGGTTTTACAAAGTGGCATCAGAGGGGTTTTTATTTTATGTTGTTTTAATATTTATGAATGGTAGATGGGAGGTTTGGATGTGTTGGGACTTGTAAAAGATCTCATGAATGGGATTAACTAACTTATGTATGGAGGGAAACCTAATTACTTTTGGCGGGGTTGTTGTTCTTGATATTCATTGTTATAGTTGATGGTTATTTCACCTTGGGTGATGCACTTGATTTTTTAAATTAGTATTTTTTGGGATTTTTATTATGTTCTTTAATCACAAGAGGTTGTTCATACATGCATCATTATTGGATCTTAGCAATTTATGTGATAATCATAATGATAGGTACGTATGGGAAAATCATGTGGGATGAGAGATAAAAAAATTTAGATTCCTTGAAATTTTAATAAAATGGATTCTAATAAAGATGATTGAAATAAGTAAATGGGTATGATTAAATTGAATGGTAAAAAATATTTACTAATAAAAAAATTAACTATTTAAAGAATTAAATGATGTTAAATGAAAGGGGTTAGTATGGTGTTTAATATAAAGTTGGATTTGAAAGTTTGGTTTCCCTATGTTATCCATGATCTGTTGTAGGGGTTGTTGATGGTATTGTTAGAGATGTGACTGTACCCATTGGGATAGTATAGATGGGGCATTTTTGTTTTTATTATATGTGATCCCTATTTTGCATATTTTTTGGAATCTTATGTTATATGTTTTGAGATGTTCATTTAGAATTATAGAGAGATATCGCCACAATGATTCTTACTAGCTGCACAACATGAGGATATCACTAAGAATGATCCTTCGATAATTGAGCAAGAAACACCATTGGTTATGGGTAATATAGGGGAAGAGTAGTTCCATGATAACTTTGATCATTTTATGCAGGTGATGGAGAAAGACCCAGGGTGGTTTGAGCCGGGTATGTTTGATATAACCAAAGATTTTTAGCTATAACACCCTCTAATGTTTGATAGATATATTGGAATAGATATAGAAAAGTTATGGATAGAGTCCATTCAGATGATTCTAGATCACATAGAGACTCCTCCTAAGGAGTGAGTCAAGTTGGAAACTTACATGTTGTGAGAACCAATGAAGCACTGGTGGGATATCCTAGTTAAGATTGATCAGGAAGATGGTATGATATTGAATGATTTCTAGGAAAAGTTTCTTGAAAATTTCTATCCTGAGACTCTGAGACAGGAGAGAGATGCAGAATTTATGAGGTTGACATAGGGGACTATGGTTGTGATGGATTATGATGTCCACTTCACCAAATTTCAACAAATTATTATAGAATTGGTAGGTTAGGAGACAACCATGATGATATGTTTTCATGATGGAATTTGATATAAGATCATGTACCAGGTAAATATCTTCTGTTTAAAGAGGTTTGTTGAGGTGGTGGGTCAAAAACACATTTAATTAGGGAAACTAAAGGATAATTCAAGTGGTGGACATGTGTATTCAGTTAGGTGGTCCGATGGTATGACTTCTAATAGTAGGAAGCTCCATTTTGAGAGTTTCCCCCTAGGTAGTGGTGAATAGAGTATTCAGGGAAGATGATTAGCCTCTCAGGGTAGTGATTAGGTGCTCTACTATCAGTGTGGAAGGCCGGGACACATGAATGGTTAGTGTCCCTAACCATCAGTTGGGTATAGAGTGTTCCATAGGGTGGGATATATACATTGGTTATATAGGATCCCTCAATAGGTGGGTAGTGATGCAGGATTAAGACTGATTAAGAATGTAGGATGGGGGTCTACTACCCCATACCAAGCAGGTAGTTGGAATTCATTCTACAACTACTTGTTAGGGTGGTGTACACGGTACTTCAGTACAATATCATCTATATTAGAAGGGAAGTGCAACACTAGAAACTCAATCTGGATCCTAGGGTAGTGGGGAAGGTCAAATTCATGTAGTTCAACCCACACCTAGCACTGTTGAAGCTAGACCATCGACTATTTGAGGTACGATTCTTGTAGATTCCATGATTGATTGTTCTTTCTTTGATACGAGGGCCTCATATTATTTTATATATGCCCATTCTATTAATTTTTTGGGTTTAGTGGTGGAATATATGTGTGGGGTTATGTTTATTGATACACCATTTAGAGTACAAGAGAACAGTATCTGAAAATGTAAGAAGTGTTCCCTCAAGGTTGGTGGGTATTATTTCTATTGGGGATTGTTTATTCTTGAGATATCTAGTTTTGATCTGATATTGGGGATGGATTGGTTGGTGTTATATTGAGCCTATATTGACTATTTCCACAGAAGGGTAATGCTCACATCCCTTAAGGGAAGCACTTGTGTTCACTATAGGGAATGAGATATTGAGGAAGGTTATACAGGGATAGTTCATCATCATTTAGGTGATCTCATAGCCTAAATTTCATGTATTATGCTTGAATATAGGGGAGTTCATTAGGATTCATTTCCTCCAATGGTGGATTGGTTTTAGGATGTGTTTCTTAAGGATATTTCAGGGCTTCTTCCTAAGAGAGTGGTTGGTTTCATTATTGAGATAATGCCTAGAGACGGTCTAGTTTCCATTCTTCCATATAGTAAAACAACAAAGGAGTTTTAAGAACTCAAGACTCAGTTCAAGGAATTTGAGAAGGGGGGATTGATTTGTCCAAGTAAGTCACCTTGGGGTTCTCTGTTATTTTTTTCAAAGAAGGATGATGAGTCATTGTAGTTTTTTGTCGATTATTAGAAGCGGAATTAGATGATAATTAAGAATTGATATCCTCTTCCATGTATCAATGATCTTTTTGACTATCTGAAAGGTTATTTTTTATTCTCAAAAATTGATATGAGTTCTGGGTATCATCATCTAGGGGCGAGATTTTATGATATACCACATACTTCTTTTAGAAGAATCTATGCTTTATATGATTTCATCATGATACCTTTTAGGTTGATGAATGAACCTGATATGTTTATGGATTTAATAAACCGAATCTTCCATCTATACCTAGATCAGTTTGTAGTTGTTTTTATGGATGACATCATGGTTTACTCCCAAACTATGATGATCATGAAAACCACCTTGAAATCATAATTAGTACACTAAAATATCATAGGATATATACCAATCTATATAAGTTTCAATTCTGGATCGATAGGATATATTTGTTATGTCACCTCATCTTGAAGGAAGGTGAATCGGTCTACTCGAAGAAGGTTCAAGAATTTTAATCTTGGGAGATTCCTAATAATTTCTTTCATATTTGATAATAGTTAGGTTTTGTAGGATATTATAAATTTCTTATAAATAAATTTTATCACTCGGAAGCACCTCTATCGGGCTTGACTAAGATAGGTAACATGTTTGAAAGGTCTGGGGAATTTGAGAATGACTTATAGGAGTTATATAAGCATTTTACCAGTGCATCAATTTTGATCCTACCATACCCAGATGAAGAGTATACCTAGTTTTGTTATGTATCTGGTATCTTACTTGAATCAATGATGATGTTGGAAGATCGATTCATGGTGTATGGGTAATGATAGTTGTAGCCTCATGAACAAAAATACCCTACACATGATCTCGATTTGTCCATGATATTTTATGATTTAAAGTGTTGGCATCATTATTTGATGGTTGAAAGGATTTTTGTGTATACTAATCATAAAATCCCTAATTAAATATTTTCCCAATGTGATTTAAATATTTGGAAGTAGAGATCAGTTTAGTACATGTAGTTTTTGACTTTGATCTATCTTATATGCTCAATAAAGGAAATAGTGTTTTAGATGATTTGATCCAGAAGATACTAATAAGAAAAAATTATATATACATTATATTGTCATTTAATTAATTATTATACATGTTTTACTCAATAATACACTAGGTATGTTTTGATTATTTCAGGAAATAGGTTTCTAAGTCTTCAAAGGAAAATTTGGAGAAAAAGACAAAAAATGATCATTACACATCATGAAACACACTTACACGACATGTAGTCATCTTTCACAACATATGAAATTTCTTGAATAAATTCATGAAAAAACTTTAATCCATAAATTGATTACATGATGTGATTCACCAATACACATCGTGTAACATTCTAATTTCAATTATATCTTTAAAGATCTAGGCCGAATGAATAAACATGATGTAAAGACTAGTTAAATGTTGTAAAAGGAGTCGATATCCAAATATCAAAGACCCATTATGAGATTCACATAATATTCACACTCGATTCAAAATTTATGGATAAAATATTGTATCAAAATTATATGATGTGAAGATCCATTACATGTCATGTAATATCCCGATTATTAACCTCTAGTAGGCACATAATAGACAGAATGTTCGAGACCTCTTCGGATTCCCTCGTTTCATTCTTATTTTTCTCTCAATATTTATTCTATCTTCTCTTTCAATATAACATGCATCCATTCCTTTTACTGTTTTACATCTATTCAAACACTACTAATTAAATTTTGGTAAGTGTTCTTCGTTTATTTACATTTCCTATCTGAATTTCGAGTGTTCTCCATCTCAATCACCAATTGATGATGAACCCTTAAGAAATTCTTCCCTATTCTTATTCCAAGTAAGTGTTTGTTTGAAGTTGTTATTTATTCATGATTTAAATTTCTTATTCTCGAATTTATGATCTTTAATTGATTAATCTCAATTTTTATTGGTAAAATCAACATGTTTTCAATTCATTACCCACTCTTGGTCACTTCTATCCTGAGTGACTAACCACTTAGGGTAGTGGTCATGAGTAGGGGTTTCTGATTTTAATAAATATTTAATTCTCAACTTGGTAACTCTATTTATATTAATCAGGTTAAATAAAAATTGTTAATATAATTATTTTGAGAAACCCTAACCACAGGAAGTTTGAATTAATACCTTGTCCTTATTAGAGTAGAATAGGTTATGACAAATATCATATGATACTTTCTGCCTCAGAATCTAGGCCAAATGCATCTAGATTATATCTATATATAGATCAAGGAATAGTTTCCTCTTAGATAGATATAGTTGGTTTGATCATAGACAACTAGTGTCCTTTTCTTGCTTCAAAACCTAAACCTTAGGGTTATACAAAGTTAGGATTAAGATTATCCTTTTCCCTAAACCCCAAAATTGATCTTGATCCCAATTATCTCTTTGATATTAATCACCAATCACTTATCATTGGTTAATTACCAAACCTAATAAATTTGTGAAAAATTCTTCACATAGAGTTCAAATCTATAGTTCTTTCCATCCAATTCTATCCTCATGGAACTGACCCCGTATTATCACTATATTATGCCCTAGTAAAAAGTGTAGTTTGGGAAATAATAAATCTAATTTGACCATAGCTCATGCGAATTAAACAATGTGTGTGGGTACATCAAATTTTGGAATCATTTTCAGGGACTATAGAGGTGTGATTTAAAATAGAAACCTATGGAACGAACCTAGGATTACCTCACCCATTTTTTTCTATTTTATTTTCATTCTTATCTCTTTTTGGACACCCCTGTGTCCTTCTCCTCATTTCCCAGTGCATACATTAGATCCCTTTGACTCGTTCAAGGATCCTTGATGCAAAATAACATCTTAACTTTGAATTTGAACTCTATAGGTACATATCATCATACCACTATTTTAAATGGATGACCATAGCAATCATGCAGGTCCCAAACTAATAAACATGAAAAACTTGCAACCTGCACTATTTGGGGAGCATCATGTGCATTAAGAATGAACCATTATGGATTTTTTCTTTCCATAAATCAACGGGGATACACCCACCATTGTACTCACTCGTATTTAGTTGCACACATTTGTGATCAATCATTGACTCATTCATATGATCCATAATATGGTTCGGTTCAATGGACTTCAAAGTGAAGATCTGAATGAACATATGTTAAACTTTCTAGAAGTTTATCATACCTTTCTAAACTAGGAAGTATCTTATAATGTCAAAAGACTAGAATTATTTCCATTTTCCTTGTGATACTAATCAAAGTAAGGGATCAAAATTCAAGCTTCTAATTCCATCATGAATTGGGATGATTTAGAAAATAAATTCATGTATAATTACTTCACACATATCCAGATGTTGAAATAATGAAATGATGCCCAAAATTTTGATTAAAATGATTGATATTAATCATGGAAAGCATGGTATCATTTTAAAGAATGCACTCATAAGTTCCCACATCATATACAAATATGTGGATACAACTCCAAATATTTTATCAAGTCCTCCAACTATCTTCTTGCACAGTAGTTGATGTCACTATTGATGGAGGACTAATGTTTAAAACACCTGAGATGGGATGAGATATTTTAAATGATGTATCTCATAATGAAAATCTATGTATGATATATCGTGGACCACCCTAGTGTAGAATACACTATGTTTAAGAAAATACTCAACTAGCTCCACAAGTAGAGGCCTTACCCTAGAAGCTGGAATCATTTTAGCTACCTGTTGCACAACCTCCCCATCCTGCTCCTGTAATGGGAATTAAATCATGAAAAAAATTTAGTATCTAAAACCTATATAAATATTTCTTAGAAATTTTTGAGGAAAAATAAATCCAAGATTTTAGTTACATTAATTACAATAAAAAAAATCAATAATTTCATCAATTGCATCTATACTATAAAAATATGCCATTTCAACAACCACAACAAAGTAATCAATGGGAATTATCAGTAAAGAATTGGTCAAGTATCATTTAGAAAAAAGGACCACTATAATATACACCAATTAATCTTGTTCCTAGACCACGGTAAAAATTAACACAATAACTTTTCCCTCCTAGAGAACAAAAAAAATCATCCATCTCCACCAAGACCTCCACAATTGGTCGTTCCTCTTCAAAAAAATCTGGAAAATATAATTTCTCTTATTTTATTCAAAAGTTGGCTCATAGGATAACCACCCAAGAGATACAAATTCATAATAAAATGGTGGATCTTCATAACCTCAATCATAAAATGGGTCAAAACTCAAAGACCTTGTCAGAGATATTTCCAGGTACTCTACTTGGTAATATAGAGAGATACCAAAAGGAAGAGGCAAAGGAAGTGGTTCTGAAGAGTGGAAAAGTGATGGAATCTAAACAACCATATGGATGAAACAAAGAAATCTAAGGAAACCAAAAATTACACAATAGCCATAGAAGAAATTAATGATGAAAAACCAACTGGAACTGCTCAAGAGATACCTTGAGAAGCACCAAATTATGAAAAATCTCAAATTCAATAATTAACTAATAAAGAATTATACATTATAAAACCACCTTATAAATCACCTCTCCCTTTTCCGAAAATAATTTGGAAAATAATAATTGAAGATGAGAATGTTAAATTTTGGGAGATGTTCAACAGATTACACATCAACATTCCCTTTTCTGAGTTAATAGCTCAAATTCCTACCTATGAAAACATTATTTTGTAACTAATTTATAAAAAAAGAAAAATGGAAGTCCTAGGTTTCATCTCACTAAATGAAGTGTTCACTGTTTTTGTTCAGTAGAAAATTACACAAAAAAGGAGATACCTTGTAAGTTTCTCAAAACCATGTACAATTGGAGAATGTAACTTCGAAAGAGCCTTCTGATATTTAGGAACCAGTATCAACCTCATTCTGATGAGTTTATTCCACAATTTGGGACACAAGGAACATAAACTAACTAGAGTAGAACTACAATTAGATGAGTAATCATTAAATTATCCATGAGGACTTCTTAAGGATGTCTTAGTCAATGTTGAAAAGTTTGTTTTTCTAACAGAATTCCATGTTTTGGACATGGAAGAGGAAGGAGACATTCTAATCATCCTAGGATGACCATTTCTAGCCACTGGGAAGAAACTGATTGATGTAAATCAAGGAAGACTCATATTCTGAGTAGGTGATGAACATGTTTTGTTCGACCTGGTGAAAGTAGCAAACCAAATAGATGATTGTTTTGACTTCCAATACATATTTCTCCTAGAGGGAAGAGATGACTACTTAGACATAAAAGATGATAGTGATGAAATTAACCCTAATGAGGAGGAAGAATATGTCCTTGGGGAAGTGAACTATAAAGAACCTCTTATAAGGGACATCATCCCACCTTTCATACCCTCAATCATTCATCCACCGAAACTGGAACAGAAAACCCTATCCAATACAATATAATATTCTTTTATAGAAAATTATATTGTACTACCAGTCATCATTAACTCAAAATAGACACCATCATAAGAGAAAAAAAAATTGATTGAAGTCCTACAAAGATAAAAATAGTCAATTTCCTGGGGGTGGCTGATATAAAAGGGATCAATCATGCCTTATGAACCCGTAAAATTTTACTAGTGGAAGTTAAAAAACCTAAATACCAACCCCAAAGGTCACTCACCCCACCAATAAATGATTTTTTAAAAAAGTAAGTAAAGAAACATCTAGATACTGGAATAATTTTTTAATCTATAATAGCGAGTGGGTAAACCCACTACAGGTCATTTCAAAGAATGGTGGTCCCATAGTTAAAAATATTTATGAAGATGAAAACATATTGACTCACACCATCATTGGATGATGAGTATGTGTGGACTACAGACACCTAAATGTGTAAACCCAGAAATATAATTGCTCATTTCCCTTCATAGATAAAATTTTGAAGATAATAGTAGGACATGAATTCTATTTTTTTCTTGGATGGATATTTAGGATACAATTATATTATAGTCAACCTAGATGATTTTTCTAAAACAACATTCATGTTTCCATTTGGTACATTTTCCTATAGGCCCATGTCATTTAGAATGAGTAATGTACCAAAGACCTTTCAAAGGTGCATGAAATATATATTCCACTATATGGTTGAGGAATTATTATAAATTTTCATGGAATAATTGTCATTTTATTGAAGATTTTTCAAGGGCTGCCTAAGAAATATTGAATTAGTCCTGAAATGATATGAAGAGAAGTTCCTAGTTTTGAACTGTGAAAATTTTTACTTTATGGTTCAAGGAGTCATAGACCATGGGAAAAAAATTTCCAAAGATGTCATGAAATTGGATCCTACTAAAATAAAAGTGATCAAAGATTTATGTGATCCCTAGATATTTAAAGGAATAAATAACTTTATGGGATGTGAAGATTTTTATCAGTGATTCGTGAAATATTTTTCAAAATATCCCTAACTTATAACAAACTTGTTATCAAATGAAACTCTGTTAGAATTAACTGATGAATTTTAGTGGGAATTCAGCACATTAAAGAAAATATAGGTAGCTTCTCTAGTAATAATTTCACTAGATAGGATAAAATAGTTTGAATTGATGTACGATGCCAGTGAATACATTGTTGGTATTTCCCAAGAAGAGATATATGTTCACATATTTGTTCCCATCTATTATTCTAGTCACACAATTATTGAATCTCATGTGAACTATACAACTACATAGAAGGATCTCATAGTGGTTGTCTTTTCTTTTGAGAAATTTCACTCCTATCTGGTTTAGACAAAAGCCATTGTATACACTGACCATGCTGCCCTATGATATTTGATGAATAAAAAGGATTATAAGAAAAGGTTGATATGGTGGATATTATTTCTCCAAGAGTTTTAAATCATCATCAAGGATACCAAAGAAAAGGAAAATGTTTGTGCTGATCATATGTCCCTACATCCACTACCACTTATAAAGGACATTGATGATCTAGACATCGAATTAGAATTCTCCAATGAAACTCTATTCATAATAAAAGAACAACCATGGTTTTTAGATATTACAAACTATATCACCATGTTATTTTTTCAAATAGACCTCTCATACCAGAAAAGAAGAATATTTTTAGTTGAAGCTTAACACTAGTACTTGGATGAACCACTCCTTTGTAAGAATTATGTTGATGGATTATTCAAAAATTGAAACCCAAAGGAAGAAATCAAAAATGTTTTAGAAATTTTTCATAAATTACCAAATATAAGAAATCATGGACCAGAATGTAGAGTATAAAAAATTCTATAGAGTAGAATTTTCTGGCCCACACTTCACAAAGAACAAGAGATTATTGTCAAATCCTTGATCGGTGCCAACAAATTGGCACCATTGGAAAAATGAATTAAATTCCCCAAAACCTAATCATGGATGTTGTAATATTAAACGTGTGGGGAATATATTTCATGGGAATATTTACCAATTCACCTGGAAAATCCTATATCCTTTTTGATGTTGACTACATTTCAAAATTGGTAGAAGCTAAAGATACAACACATGACATGGAAAAAGTAGTCCAGGATTTCTTGTAGAAAAACATGTTCTCAAAGTTAGGATTTCTCATAATACTCATTAGTGATATGGAAAAACATTTTTATGACCAATATATTAAAGGAATATTAGAAAAATATGGCACCAGGTATAACACAGTAACTCCCTACCATCCGCAAACAAGTGGGTAAGTTGAATTGTCAGACTGGGAAATCAAAAAAATCCTAGAAAAGATCGTGAACATAAATTGAATGGATTAGAGTATAAATATAGATGATTCATTATGATAATACCACAATTCATAAAAAAATACCCATTGGTACTACACCATTATGATTAATATATGGGAATCCATGCTATTTTATAGTAGAACTATAGCACTATTCATATTGCAAAATTAATAAGCTCAATCTGGATTTTCAAAAATATGTAGAGGCTAGGATGATGAAATTAGATGAATTGGAAGAAATCAGGAATTGTTCTGATGAAAATTCCATGATCTATTAAGAAAAAAACGAAGAAATAGCTTGATCAATGCATTGTGAGATGCATTTTTTCCCTAGGGAAAAAGGTCTTATTGTTCAACTCAATATTAAACTATTCCCTAGGAAGATAAAATCCAGATGGTCATGAACCTTTTTGGTTATTCAAATATTTCCTTATGGGACCATAGAGATTCAGAAAGAAGATGGACCACCATTCAAGTTCAATGGTCAGTGGTTGAAAATCTATCAAAGACCCTTCCATGAGGGGTGTTTCATCATCTTCAAATTCATCTGATCACAGAAGAGTCAAGCTACCAATGTTAAATGGAGTGTTGACTAAGAGGAAAAACATGTTAGGTCACCTTGGGATAGATTTTGTAAGAATAAGTTTTATGATAGCTTAGGGAATGTTGGGATAAAAGGACCAGGGTTTGATCCAATTTTGAGAAAAACAATCTATTATATGTCATGCAACCATAATTCGCAACATGTATTTTCACTACATGAATTTAAATAAATTCCAAATTTACAAATAATGAACCCTAATTACACATCATGTAATTCCATGATCTATTTAGGTCTTGAACCTAAGTTTCAAGACTCATGCCCTTCCCACTCTCTTGCTGCTTGCCCCTCTCACCCTTCCTCCTTCCCCACCTTCCTTCAACCCCACTATCAAGCCTCCCCCTTCATTATCCTCTTTCGTATGAACCTAACTACAGCAATAACTATCTCTAAAATGGTTCTCATGAAGAACGTGCAAACTCCTCCTAGAGATCTCATGTATGAATGAGATGATCTTTCACCGATGTAGTGTTTATGAGGTGCCACACCTCCCACACCCCATGCATCTACTTCCTCCACTTCCGATATCATCCCTGAAGAGCCAGTTGTTCATGAGGACTCTCAATCTAACTCTAGTGGGTCGTATGAGGATGAAAAACCACAATTTTACCCCATACTACCCTTTTTAGACCCCAAGTACCATGTTTCACTCAACCAGATGCAGGAAAAACCACTGAAGACCAACAAAACTATTGATATGGTCTTCCTCAAACACATAAAAATCATCCATGAGGTGATATATCTCCTCAACTTCCTGTATATCTCCTCCATTATTAGTGTGCACAATGAGATATATCAGGAGCTATTTCTCGAGTTTCTAGATAGTTTTTAGGTCATAGTTGATATCCTCTACTTTAGATTAGCCGATAAACCCCGTGATATTTTTTTATGAAGTTTGGTATAGGCATTAGGATTTATACTGATGACTTCACCACATCCAAGGTATTCCCCACCTTGCATCTTGATCCATCCAAGTCATATTGAAAGCTTCTCTAGAGGACAGTTGCCTGAGATTCTCACACTGAACATGATACCAGGATTATGACGTCCACCCAAATATGAGGTCCAATTCTCCACATCCTTCATAGGGTATTGACTCATTCTTGGTACACTCATATAGAGTCTCATAGCAGCGTTAGCCAGATGGATGTCATCGTCCTCATTTCATCCATGGGAAGCCCTTTTGTCACCAAGGAATCTCAGTTTTCTTTCTATTACAGAGCACATGTATAGAGGATGTAGGGAACACTAATGGGTGGATCTTTCATCATCCATTTAACCCATCATCTCAGCATATATGATGCCTCCCTTCAACTCACCTCTTCCGGTCCTATGGAGTCCACTAAATTCTTACTTTTACACAAGAAGCAGCTACTAACCAAGGATTGTGACACCTACCAGTGGGTTCCAAGAGTGCATGATGTTATAGATGAGGAGCCTAGTGATCATGAAGTTGACCTTCACCAGCTCCAGCTTCCACCTCTAGAACAACCCCTACAGTTTCTATTTCTACACCTAACACCAACCATATTCCTAAATCTACCAACTCTATATAATCTATTGATCCACCCACCCCATCATATCCAGCAGATCACTGGGAATTTCACCTATACATCCTGTAAAATATTTTTATGATCTCCCATCACCTACATATCTATTTTGTAGAGTTATCTCATTTCACTGCCCCTACACCACCATCATCCCAGGTAGCTTCTTATTTACCACCATCCCCTACTGGCCCTTCATCATCTACCACCACTACCCGGCCATAGTTCTGAATGACCTACCATCAGATCTGACAGACCATCCAACCCAACAAGAATATATAGCATAGTAGGATCATAGGGGCAAGGGACTAGTAGTCACCTCATCCATTGAGGTTCCTTTCATTAATCCTACTAACAAATATGTGGCCACACTCTGGATCAGTACCTCCCCACCACCCACCACTAATATAGATACCAGCACTGAGGCACCACCTTCTGTATCTAATCAGCCTTCCCCTTATACCATTACTTCCATTGACCAAGTGGGGTAGCTACAGCCACATTCTATTCGGGAGAAGACTGTAGATGAGCTACTTGATGATGTTTATTTCTAAAAGTCTAACATGGTCCCCTCCTCCGTTTTTGTATTCTATCAGGGTGATTATTTCTATACTATATGTATTCCCTTTCATTTTTATATCATTGAACATCATATATATATATATATGATACTATTTTTTATCTATTTTACATCGATTTTTTACAATTCATTACACTATTTTAGTAGCCATGTGTAGCTCCTCTACTTCTTCTACGGTCATCGATGCACTTGTACTATCACCATATTCAGTTTTTCTATGGATGACTCAACATCTGGCTGATGTCAAGTTCTATCTTCAAGAGCTACCACTAAAGATCCATTCTCAACATCCATCACCACCACAGGCACATATACCATTCCTACAACACCTGATTCATGCTTGGTATTCTCCTGAAGTGACCAATCCTACAAAACAACCATGAGATCTAGAGGATACCACCACTAGTAGCTTCATATTATATATGATATCTATAAAAATGGATGATACTAATTGATACACTAGTCCTTCCATCTACCTGACGAGGTCATTATTTGCACATTATGGGAGGCAACCAATATTTCATATTTTTTCCTCATTATTTGTACTTAAGTATTTATTATTTGTCATCATTTTCTAGATTTATATTTTTATTCATCATTAACTTTGAGATTTATTGTATACACATACCTTAATTTATATAAAATGTCTTTCATCACTATTCACTATGTGAACCTTCTTATTTTACTGCTTACAAATTGTTTCAACCCTGTGGAATAATGTTTTATCAAGTGAAATATTTGTATTTCTAACCAATTTTCCAGGTAGCCCAAATTAAAAAACAAAATTTCTCATGTTTTCCAATGGAATTCCACTCATTATAGGGAGCTCATGATTCCTTGGTATTAAATTGTCAAAATTTCCATTTCCATTTTATACACTTCATCTATCATACCCCTCCCATGGTACTTTCACAGAAAATAAAGATAGTGTCTCATTTTATGTTGGGGGGAGTCATTATTGGGTTTTAATATTGATACATTAGGATGTTTTCTTTTCTCATTTATCTAGGAGACATTTTTCATTAGAATCGTTCTTTAAACTTGAAACTCATTACACCCATTTAAATAAAAGAAATTATTAAGTTGGAAATTATTGGAAATCGATGTTTTAATATTATTTAGATTTTTAAAATGGCTACTGAGTTTAGTAATTAAATTCAAATTAAAAATTCTTGAAATTTATTTTCATTAAGTTAGTAATTGATTCTACACCGAGTAATTTCCAGTTTTCTATATTTAATTTGATTCCCAAGGGGATTCTAAGTTTATGATTTCATATTCTTTTCTGAGCATATTTCTTAAGTGACACCTAGGACATGTAACCATGTCATAACTTTCATTGATATATTATTGAGGATATGAATGAACAAATAAAATATTAAGATAATTGAGGCAATATTTGTTGTGATACTTTTTCCTAAGACCCACCTTACATATTTCCTTCATTAAGACCATATATTTTATGAATTTCCATAGTAGGATGTTACGATTGAAAGCTGATTATCCCTTACTACCCTTATCTTGGTATTATGAATGACATTACATTGAATAGGTGTGGGGGATATTTTTCAACCAATGGACATGGGATGCTTTGACTGAGGAGATGTATCGTGATGTTGACCTTAATATTTTATTCTGATCCATGGGTAATTCATGGTATTTTATGCATATCCTATTCCTTTGAAAAAGAAAAATGAAAAATAAAATTATGGTTGGGTTTTGTATTAGGAAGGTCAAAAATCACCATTTCTATATTGATGAATCCCTTGAAGTATTATATGTTCTTAAGGGATGGATGTAAGATCTTTCCTAGACATGAATTTCTAAAAATGAAATAATAATAACAGAAAAAGAAAGAAAAAATATACCTTCTTCACTCACTTAATATATTCGTGGATCCACATTGATCTACTAGGATAATGGAATTCATTTTTTATGGGAGGAGTTATTTCATTACATTGTTCATGAAATTAATGCATTGTACTTCAGATATTACTCTTTTTTTGGCATGTTATTTCACTCTCTACCACCTACCAACAGCCTTAGATTAATTTGAACCTTTTTTCTAAAGACCTCATGATTAATTTTGTATTTATATTGATGATGTAGAGATGATGTAACCAATGAAATCCTATGGTTAGGAATATATATTCATTGTATGAGAATAACTTGTGTTTAATTTTACCCTGAGTGATGAGAGAAAATTAATTGTAAGGTAAATTTAAAATGGTTATATAATTTATTTTACAATTAATAAATTGTAACAAAAAGATTAAGAATTTGTTTAAAGAAATAAACTATGAGGAATGACTGATTTTATATATAGGGATGATTCTAGAGACTAACATTTTCTACTTACACTTCGTTTTATTTTCCTGGTTATAATGAATTTTTCATATTTTAACAATTACTTACCCTTTCAAATCTGTGTTGAGATGCTTTTTTCTTGAGGATAAAAAAAAATTAAGTGTTGGGGAATTGGATAGGCTGAAATTATATAAACATTCTATTGTAATTTTAATAAGGAATATCGATGTTTACTTGATAATTCACTAGGTATGTGTTGATTATTTCAATAAATATGTTTCAAATGTTCTAAAGGAAAATCAGGAGAAACAGACAAAAAATGATCATTACACATTTTGAAACTCACTTATAGAATGTTTAGCCTTATTTCACAGCATATGCCAAGTCGTAAAGTATGTTATGAAATAATTTTAATCCATGAATTGATTACATGATGTGATACAACACTAAACATCGTTTCACATTTGAATTTCAAATACCACTTTAAAGATTGATACCAAAGGAAGAAACATGACGTGAAGACCAATTATATGTCATGAAAGGAATAAACTAACAAAATATCAAAGATCCATGATAATATCCACTTAATATGTTCACAAGATTCAAAATTTTTGGAGAAAATATTGGATCATAATTACCTAATGTAAAGATCCATTACACATCATTTAATATCCTAATTATTTACCTCCAGGAGGCGTGCAATAGACAAAATGTTTGAGACCTCTTAGATTCTCCCATTTTTCTCTCATCTTTCTCTCATGAATTCTTCGTACCTCTCTATCAACTAAGCACAAATCTATTCCTTTTACTATTTTACATCTATTCAAGAACCATTGAATAAATTTTTCAAAGCATTCTTCATTCTATTACATTTCCATGCCGAATTACATGCATTCTTTTTCTCAATCGCTAATCGACGACAAACCCTTGATGCATTTTTCCCTGATCTTATTTCAAGTAAGTGATTGGTTGAAGTTGTAATTGATTAAAGTTTTAAATTTCTTATTATTGAATTCATGATCTTTAACTTCTTAATTCCAATTTTTATTGGTATAATCAACATGTTTTCAATTCTTTACCCACACATAATTAATTCAACCATTAGGGGAAAAACCAAATAGAGTAGGGGTAGAGAGTGTGTGGTTTTTATTTTCATAAATATTAAATTATCAACTTGGTACCCCTAAGGATTGTAATTAGGTTAGATTAAAATTTTCTATCTAATTATTTTTAGAAACCCTTGCCATTGGAAGTTTGAATTAATGACCCTGACCTAATTAGACTAGAATAGCTTATGACCAATTAAATATGATACTTTCTACCTTAGAAGCTAGTACTAATGAATATATGTTATATCTATCCCAAGATCAAAGAACAGTTTCATCATAGATAGATCTAGTTGGTTTGACCATAGTCAACTAGTGTCATTTTCTTACTTCACAGCCTAAACCTTAGGACCATACTACGTTATGATTAAGATTATCCTTTTTCCGAAACTCCAAATTTGATCTTGATCCTTATTCTCTATCTAGTCTTAATAATCAATCTCTTATAATTAGTTCATTCCAAAACCTAATCAACATGTGAGGAATCCTACACATAGGGTTAAAAGCCTTAGTTCCTTCCAAACATTTCAATCCACATGGGACTGACATTGTACTGTCAATATACTATTCCCTAGTAGTAAGTGTAGTTTGGAAAACAATAAATATAATCTGACCGCTGCCCACACAAATTAAATGATGTGTGTGGGAACATCAGCATATAAAAAATCAGGCAGTTCATGAATCCAGTTCTGAGTGGAAGATGATGGCCTTTTTTTCTGATATGCACATAGAGGTTTAGGAATTCTAGGGATAGATAATCCCCGTATCCCTATCAGTTGAGTTCACACTTCTGAGTTAGATCGAGGAGAGGTTGTATGAAGATCAGAGTGTTTTTATTTTAGGGGAATCATTGATATTTGGGAGCCACCTTTCAGTTGGAATATATATGATGATGATATCATTCATGTTTGTGGTCATTTTATTGTTTCTACATGTATGTGAGAGGAGATGATACATGAGTTCCATGCCTCAAAGTGGGAATAGCATCCTGGTTCAACCAAAATTTATTTTTTTATTTTTAGATAGTATTTGTGGTAATGGATTATGAAAGTGGTTGAAGTTTTTCTGATGTAATGCTACACCAGTCAGCTAGTGAAGGCCAAGGATTAGTGACTAGGTGGTTTACTACAGCCATTTCCCATTCCATAATTAAATCGTGATGATGTAACCATGGATTTTTTGGTAGTTATACTGATTATTACTTAGAATAATGACACAATATGGGTGATTTTATTTTTGTTGACCAAGGTGTCACATTTTATTCTAATACAAGATACTTTTACTTTTGACCAGTTGGATGAATTATGTGTTCAGAATGTAGTATGGGTGTATGGGGTGCCATAAACTATAGTTTCGGATCATGATCCATGTTTTACTTCATTATTATAGAATGGGTTAAAAAAGAAACTTGGTACCCAGATGTTTCTGAGTATTTATTTTCACTCATAGATAGATAGTCAGTCAGAACATACTATTCAAGTTATAGAGGAAATTTTGAGGGAATATGTCCTAGACTTTGGTGGATCCTGGGAGAAATAATGAGCACTTGTTGAGTTCAACTATAAAAAAGGTACCGGGAAACAATTTATATGGCACTATATGAGGTAATCTATGGTAGGACATGTAGATCTCTGTTATGTTGGGTGGATTCCAAGGAAACATAGTTATTGGGGTCGAGCCTTATGCAGGAGACATCAGAGCAGGTTCGATTGATTTAGAAATGTATGGATATGACTCAGAGTAGGTAGAAGATGTATTTTGATTGATATAATCAACCCCATGAGTTTATGTTGGGTGATTGTGTGTTCCTTCAGGTGTCATTAAGGTTGTGTCACCATTAGATTCAAAAACAGGGTATGTTGGCACCTAGTTATGTGGAGAAATATTTGATTGTAGAGAGGATCAAATCAGTGGAATATCGATAGGATATTCAAAAACAGTATAGGGTCATGCCTGATGTTTTTCATGTGTGACGCCTTTGGAATTATATCCCCAACCCTTATAATGTGATCTATGTTGATGATGT
Organism: Viscum album; assembly: GCA_963277665.1. Lineage (NCBI taxonomy): Eukaryota > Viridiplantae > Streptophyta > Magnoliopsida > Santalales > Viscaceae > Viscum > Viscum album. The sequence goes on from OY728161.1 coordinate 1,613,985,340, forward strand.
TGGTCTTGAGGTTAATGCATCCTTTTAGGGGCATCCAGTTTGTATTGTGGATCATAGTGAGAATGTTTTCTAGGGTATGACAATGTATTTAGTCTAATTATTATGGAATCATAGTAACATTTTGGATGAAAACAACGAGTGGGAAGTTGATGTGTCTTCCTATTGGCCCGACCTTTCTACCTCATAGGCTTAATGGTGCTTGGGAGAGCATCTCAAGGATGATTTGTTATAAGGTGGAGAGTTTATAAGATCCTAAACATTGAGGAGGTGTGTTTCCATTTTATGTTTTGGTTATAACTCTTTTAAATTTTTTAATAAAATGATTGAAAATAATATGAGTGGCCATGGTAGCTTTTGGGGGGTTCGGGATGAAAAAGGGGAAGGAAATAGGCCATCCAGTACACAATGCATAGTTGTAACATGGTAAGATAAAACCATCCTCCCTAGCCTAAGAAACCATGCGTTAAAACTCCCCATAGATAGAGGCAAGTTCATGTCCTCCGCACAGTTTTTTGAACTGTGTGAGTTTCCCATTCTGACCATCTCGTCTGTCCCCCTCTTGGATAGAGGGAGCTACACGATTGGCACATGGTTTTTCTCACCATGCATCCTTTAAAAAGTGGGGGTTTTACCTTATTCCCAATAAATAATTAAGAACACTTACCTTATTTTCCTCCCTTTTTATCCTAAAACATCAAGGGAAACACACCATTTCCTCCCTGTTTCTCCAAGGACAATTATATATCAATTCTTCTTCATTCGGAATGTGTTTAGGTGTGAATCAAATATCCAGGTAATTATAACACTCATATTTCCTCTATTTTATATAATATTCCTTTTATAGTTGTTATTATACTTCTAAATCCCTAAACCCTATTTTTCTAGTATATTCTATGTTTGATGTTGAAAGGTTGCTTGATTTAGAATAAAGGTTTAATATTAAGAAAGTGATTTCATATGGACTTTAGGCAGGTGGTATACAAGTTATATCCCATATCATTGATGACAAATTTATGTGTATCTAGTTGTTCTCTTGTGTCTTTGTATTGTGTATTTTAACTCTTGGAAATAAATGATAAAAATGTGTGTGTAATGGTTTGTTAAACCCCTCCTAATTCCCATGTTATCTATTTTGGATGATTAAACCGAGTCTAAGGGGCCACCCATGGAGTGTGACACTTCCTTAAACTTGGAATTGATTTTTTAAATGTTGTATTTAATGGTTTATGAGATAAAACCAATCGTTATTGTGTTTTTCAATTTAATATAGCACAAGGGAGTATTCATCCTAACTTGAAATAGTTAAATGAGTTAGGACATGTAATGACTAAAAGTGATAAATAGTTAAAGTGGCATATCCATGTGGGTAAATTAAAAGAGTGGGGTGTCGGACTAAGTCTATACTCCCATTGGTTATGTTATACTGATTCTCTAGGCCCCATTGATGTATTGGATGGGTTAGGATGATGGACTGAGGCTCTAAACTCCTAAAAAATATACATGATGTGATTACTTGGATTGAGGCTCCGAGGTAAGTTGATATAATTTTATTGTGAAATAAATTTCCCTATAATGTAAAGAACATGACTCCCCTTATGTATATTTTAGATGACTGTCATGGTCTGAAGTGAGTCTAACGAAAAAGGGTAACATATTGAACTAATGGTTAAAGTGGATAATTTCCAATCATGTTAAACAATGGATATTAATTTATCTAATGTTACTTTATTGTTTACCATAATTTCTCATACACTAATTTATACTAAATATTTTGTAGACACCATTGGTGGTAACCTACTGAGTTGTACTCACACCCTTCATGGGCCTTCATTGGGTAACCGATAAGATTTCTTCATGGTTACAGGTCATGACAAGGGAAAAGACCCTAAATTTGATGATTGGTTAAGGATTAGGGATATTTATGGATGAGGAAACACGACTAGGAGTCAGGACCTATCGTAGGAATATTTCAAGATGATTGAATTTTTGTTTTTCCTTTACATTTGGAACTATAGGACATGAAATGGTAGATTTATTATTTGGTTGTTCTAATATACCCTATTTTGGGGAGTTGATATGGGATTCTTCTACATTTCTTATATTTTTTTCATATTTTATTATTTTATATATTGTGTGTTACTCTAGTAACAAGGGTATAATCTCTCCACGTGTATCATTAGACCCTATCTTCAAGTCATCAGACACTATAATATGGGGAGTCGCGGTTGAGGTCATGTGGAGAACCAGCTCTAGGAACTAGTTATAGTGGTACCCGAGCTGGGGAGATACAATTTCAGTATATTTACGTGGGATTCTTTATTATATCATAAGTAATACATCGTAGCTATATTTACTATTTTTTGTAATATAGTTCAAAATATGAAATGTTTTTTAATTGTTTCCATTATAAGTGATAAAGGTGGTGTTATGAATCCCTCCTAATAATGGTTGCACAACTTGATAAAGGAGATGAAATGGAAAATATACAACAAAAATGATAATTATTTCTAAAATAATGAGATATGGAGTTATAATATAAGTGAGGATAGGATATAAGGATAATTATATAGAGATATATTTGGAAATACCACTTCTAATGATCTAGGAGATACCTCCCAAGGTCATACCTCCATTATCTACCAAGCTTTCCTAAAAATGAGTCATGACCTACCACATATAGCATGCCACATATTTATGAACACTGAATAAACACTACCAAACTCAATTAATAACTAATAGATAAAATACAAAGATTCACCTACCTTTTAATCCATATTCCAAACAATTTACACCCCCCTAACAACCACCTTATCTGCAAGGTGGACCACCGAAACTCAGGAGACACCTCTTACAAAGATCACGCATCTTCTAGTGCAATTTTTGTTGAACCTAGTTGTCCTATTGTGGTCATATACATACCATGTTTAAACAAATCATTTCATCCTATAAACAAAAACTATAATTGAAACTTTTCACATCCAAGATTTTTCATACTCAATCATAACACAAAAAGTGTCATCAGCACCTAAAACTACTTTAACTTGCCTAATTTTTCTTTGATTTGAACTAAGCCTAGAAGTCACTACCATGATTGAAGATCCATGACACTTTTAATTCATATTACACACACTACCATTAAGGAACCTGGTTGTAGTTAGATCCCATTTTTACACATCAACACTTCCACTCGCACCACCATCATTGCTCAGTGCTTCCACCAAGCCACACACACCTATAAAATGAGTGTCTTGTGTAACTTCCTCTAACATTCTTCCTGAATCATCCTCTACAACATCTTCACTATCATTGTATATATATGATCATTATCAATAGTGTTTTTTAGTTCCATAAAACATGAAACTTGAATAGGATCATCTCTTTCCACACTACCTCCTTTAGACACTAGTACCTCTTGTGATACAATGTGGTTTGATTATTTTGCATCCAAAGGTTCCATAGAACCAGATTTATGGAATTGTACATAAAAATATACAATATTTCATACCTATGTTCTCATGAATAGAAATTCATTACATTACTGCCTGCTATACTCTTGATTATTCCTTATGGACTCCACCTCTTGTCTAGAATAAACTTCCCACAATTTTTGGAACTTATGAATCTCAACTGTATGTTTTTGCATAAATAGATCTAGTTCCAACTCCGCTATAATTGTTTTTGATTCCATACTAGTCCTCCAACTCAAATGAAATCCACCAGAACACAGCAACTTTCATGTATTCCAAAATAGAGAATGCACAGAATAGATTAGGTAAGGAGAGAGAAAAACTAGGAAATTATCCAAGAATGAAATAGTAAGAACATCATTTCTAATGAGAACTATTTATTAAGGGATTCAAAAGTTATTTCCTCCCAAAAACTGTGAACTAGTAAAAAAGGATAGTTGGTTGTTGCATCAAATTATTTTTTCTGTTATTCTCATATCTTCCTAATGAGAGTTACCCTGCATGCATATCATAGAGCTATGACTAACTATATACGTCTTCCTCCCAATGTCTGAACTGCTACATGTGATGATTCTCAACCCTACAGTTTTTATGAATTCACTACTTCCCTTATAAAATCCAACATGAATTTTCCATCCATACAGTTAACATGTATTCCCATATAATACACTTCCCCAATAAAATAATCAAATTAATAACAGTTCAGTCATCTCCCCAAAAATGGAATATCCTTGAATGAATTCAAAAAATCAAGAATATGTTTCTTGATTTTCTCCCTAGAAGGGTCTATAGAAAAACAAAATTTCCAAGAAGGTAGAGTAAAGGATTCAATCACTCCAAAACATCTAAGAACTCAATGAAAGCACTAATATTGTTTGAAATCTCTCCTCACAATGATTGAATAATAGGATAATTGAGATGAAATGGAACAAATAATGAATAATATATTATTATTTTCAAAATAATGAGAGATAGTTCTATAATTGAAGTGATAAGAGGATAGAAAGAGAAATAGATAGATATCTTCTTTAAAAGACCACTTTTGATGTGATAGGAAAGATCTCCCAATCCCATACCTCTAGTAGCTACTATGATTTTCCAAAAATGAATCATTACCTCTCCCATACATTCTTTTACCTATTTATGAACACTGAAAAACACTACCAACCCTCAGTCACTAACTAATAGAGAAAAGTAAAAGATTTACCTCATAGCTAATCCACATTTCTAATAGGTGGTGAGTTTGTTAATTTTTAGTTCGATAAGTTTTGTAAAGATAATAGTTATGATCATAACATTTCTTCTCCTAGAACCCCACATCTAAATGAAATTATATAAAGAAAAAATATATCTATTAAAGAAATAGATCAAAAAAATCTTAATTAATATAGTTTTCCTAAGTTTTTTTGGGTAGAATTTGTTAATATTTATTGTTATATATTGAATAGAGTTTATGTTAGACCTTTATTGATGAAAACACCTTGTAATTATTTAATGGTAGAAAATTGAATGTTTTTAATTTAATGTTTTTGTTTGTAAAGTTTTTATCTTTAATTTGAAGTGAAATTTAGATATGTTTGATGCTAAATGTGTTAATGTTATATTTCTTGGTTATTCTTATCATAGTAAAGTTTATGGGGTTTATAATAAGCGTACCATGAATGTTGAACAATCTGTGAATGTAAAATTTAATGAATCCTTTTATGTTTAGAAATATGATTTGGAAAATGTTGAGAAATATTTCATGGATTTTTGTTTTGGTGAAGAAAAACCTCTAGATAATGTATTTATTTATGGGGAGAAAAATTCTTCTCAATATAATCCTATATCATAAATTATTCATAATAATCATCCAATTAACAATGTGATTGGTAATGATGGTTCTTGTATAAAGACTAGAATCTATTATTTAAACTTGGTTGTTTACTATGATTTTGTTTCTGATTATGTTCTCAATAATGTTATTGATTATTTAAATGATCCAAATTTAATTATTGCTATGCAAGATGAGCATAAGAAATTTTTTAGAAACAGATTTTGGTCTTGTGTTGAATTATTTGATGATAATTAAGTAATCATAACAAAATAGATCTTTAGAAACAAGCTAGAGGAATTTACAAATATTGTTAAAAATAAATAAAAACTTGTTGCTTAAGGATATTATCAAGAAAAGGTATATCTTTTGAGGATTTATTTGCATTTTTTGTTAGGATAAAGGTTAATATCATCTTTTTATCTTTTTTCTTTTTTCAAGGTTTTAGGTTATATCAGGTGGATTCTAAAAGTGAATTCTTAAATGGTTTTATATCTAAAGGCATTTATGTTAGTCAAAAAACTGATTTTAAAAATTATAAATTTCTGAATTGTGTTTACAAGTTATCTAAATATTTTTATAGTATAAAACAATCACCAAATTATTGGTATGAGAGGCTTTCAATGTTTCTTATTAATGGTTTCAGGAATGGTACTTTTTATCCTACTATATCAATTAAAAAAGATTATAATAATATTTTAATTGTTCAAATATATGTTGATGATGTAGTTTTTGGTTGTTTTTAGTGATTTACTTTGTAATGATATCTCTTATTTGATTTATTATAAGTTTGACATGACCATAATGGGATAATTAAATTTATTTCTTGGATTTCAAATTTCTAAAAGGAAAGATGAGATCTTTCTTAATTAATACAAGTATGATAAAGAGTTGGTGAAATGTTTTGGTCTCAATTATTAAAAAACTATTAAAGATCCTAACATTACTAGTTGTAAATTGAATCATGATGCTTCTGGTAAATAGGTTGATGTATTTTATAGAAGCATTATGGGTAGTTTTATTTAATTAACTACATCTTGATCTGATATCATGTTCAGTGTTTTTTATGTGTAAGGACTAAATAGGATCCTAAATAGAGACATATTAGAGCTATGAAAAAGAATAATTAGGTATGTTAAAGGAAAAAATAATTTAGGTTAATTTTATTTTGAAAATAATCCTTTTAATTTATTGCCATATCCTAACTCTGATTTTTTAGGGTGTAAAATTGGTAGAAAATTCACATTAGGTATGTGTCATTTTCATGAAAATATTTTAATTTCATGGTCTTATAAAAATAAATTATCTATTGTTTTATCTACTACTAAAGATGAGTATATTTATATTGATAGTCACTATACTTAATGTCTATGGATTAAGAAAACATTATGAGATTTTGGTATTTATTTAGATAAATTAATTATTTATTATGATAATAAATATCTTATTTATATTTCAAAAAATCCATCACAATAGTCCAGAATAAAGAATATTGACGTAAGATTTCATTTTATTAGAGATCATATAAATAAGGGTGGTGTTTTTTTAGAATTTATCCCCACTGATAACCAGGTTGTATATATATTTACTAAGACATTAGAATTTTCTCATTTTGAAATAATTAAATTTGATCTTGGAATGTTGTAACCCTAATTATTTTATCCATGTATATGTATTGGGGGTTTCTATTTAATTTTGTTTAATTATAAAAGTAATGATAAAAAAAGCTTTTGATTTTACATGATCATTTTTGTAATCAAACCAAAGTGGAGATATTGTTTGTTTATGATTTTTTACTACATGAAGAGATTTTTGTTCATGTTCTTTAAATATTCAGTCTCTGTATTTTCTTTGATTACATGGGTTCTTTAAATAGTGAGTGTTTTTATTTTATCTCATTACTTTCCTCTCATGTTCTATGAGTTGTTTTTATGTTCTTAATTTGTTTAATTTATGGCATATTATACAATTTTAGTTAATTATATAATAATTAAATATACCATGTTTCTAAAAATTATTTCTTTATTTTTAATAATATTTTAGTGTTTTAATTTTAAATATCATGTATTATTTATTTAGTTTAATATAAATTTTTTTACTGTCAGTTTTAAATTTATTCTACCGTTGGTTATAAATTTATTCTACCATTAGTTAAAAATTTATGCTACAATTAGTTGTCAATTTATTCTATCATTAGTTATAAATTTATGCTACTATTATTCCAAAAGGTCTACTATCATTAGTTCAAAAAAAATTCTATCGTTAGTTCAAAATTTTTACAAACATTAGTTAAAAATATATTCTATCATCGGTTTAAAAAAAATATTCTACCATCATTTCAAAAATTATTATACAATTAGTTATGAATAGTGGATCAATCAAGTATATGAAATTTCCACATATAGGTTCTTTAGTTTCTATTTTAGTTCTTAAGTCTAATTTTTTTTTATTTTAAAATTACTTTTATCCTTTGTTTTTCATGTTTATAATTTCTTATTGGTTTATAAATTAATAATTAATTATTTTAAACCTATGTGTATTTACATTATAATGTTTCAAATTATATTTAGTGATGCTTTAATACCTATTTTCCACTTCGTAGAGAACATTAACTACATATTTTTTATTCAATTAAATATATATATATTTGTTGCATATTTTTTTAAATGGACTAAAAATAATGTCAAATTTAGTGAAACATGTTCAATGGGTTTTTAATCTATTAAAAGTATATTTATTTTTTCATTTTTTAATACATGAATTTAGAATGTATCTTACATAGTCAGCCTACTTGTGATATTAATGGATTTATTTGACTTGATATTATAGAATTAGTTGGAACATTTAAATTTCAAATTGTTTGACTTGCTGGAAATTTTTTGAATGATGTATTTAAATTAGTTTGTATTATTTCAGTATTTATAGAATCTTTTTTATCTCTAATAAAACTATTTGAATCTATTGTTATTATTGAATTATTTTAACCATTTTCAAGAGTTCTCTTAAGATTTTGTAGATTAGAAGAATTTATATAAGGTACTCAAAGGATTCTTAGAAGAGATACAATTATGATACAATGATTTCATATGAGTACATACAAATCAAAGTGATAAAAATTGATCACATATTTAAAATAATCATGTGATATTATATATTATTTTTACCATTTATGATCTCTCAAGGATTGTACCTAAACTACTTGGACTTATACTACTTTGATGAGACGAGATGATCTAAAAATAAAGAACTAGTACATGTGCTTCTTTGTTTTATCTTTCTGTTTCGTCTTAGTCTCTTGTGTTTGTAACACTTGTTCTCATCTCTCGCATTTTATTTATCTGTCAGATTATTCTTTACCCAAAAAAAAAGTGCTAGGAATGTGGGTTGTTTGTGTAACGTCCAACGGGTAGTGATGTACTTTTATTCTTAGTATTATTTAGGTTGTGGTAGTTTTGGGTTGAGGGTTGGAAGTTGGTGTATTAAATAAGGGGTCCAACTATATGAGAAATGAAGAAATTCATTTTTATTAGTCTCATACTCATAGTTTGAGGGGTTTGGTACATGGGAGGATAAATAAGAACTTCAAGAGGGTGGTCTTCTCTACGAGAATCAATTTATATATGCATTCCTCTTCGTCTTCCTTCTTTAATTTTATACTAGAATATAGAAAATGATGCATTATTTTTTACATTTCTTCTCCAATATTTTATTATGAAATAATTTTTAGGAGAGACTCATAACAATATTGGTGGTTTTATTGAGTTCTTGTATGTTATGTACATTGTGGTCGGCTAGAATCTTTTCATTTACCTTCATGGACAGTTCGTTTTACTGGATACCCTTCTGGGGAGGAAATCAAGAAACAAATTCTTGATTATTGGAATTCATTCAAGTATGTTAAATCAATGAAGAGACCTCAAAAAAACATGGTTGATGTGTTTATCGGGGAAGTGCATGTTATGGGAGTATGTGTGCACTGTGTAGATAAACTATGCATACTATAATTAGAAGAGATGTCTTGACTTCATTGTGGTTTCCGAATTAAGAATATTTTCATAGAGTATTTCATAAGCCTACAATATATTTTTTCATTTTCTAAAAATCCGGTTTATGGGAAACCGGTAACCAACAGCCAAACAACAAACTAGAATACAATCACCACATTAGGAGAATAAAAAATTTGAAAAAACAAAACCCCATGCCTCGGGACACGAACCCACGCGTCGGCCTCAAATCATGAGATCCCACAAACCCTGCAACACCTCGAACCATGACCAGCCTCAAAACACACCTGAGACGGCTGAGATTCTGCAACAACCAAGTCATCGGTGAGATTCACCAGTGTCCATCATCGTCGTCATTGTGAAATAAACCCTCATTAATGCTTAATTCGAGAACCAGAAACCAGGTCACCATCATCCTCGACCAAATCGGCCAATAATGAAAATAAACTCCCCAACATAATCGAAAGCATCATAATCAAAACCATAAATAGAGAAATCAACCCATAAAAATCAAATGAAGAATCCATCTGAAGCCTTGGAGCCTAATATTCCATCCACGCAACACCTTTCAGTCAAAATCAAGCAACAAAATCACAAAACACATCTCCAGACCTGCAATCAGTCGTCAAAACCTTCAAAGATCCTAGATCTACAGGATCAAAAATAGTCTCATTTCCATTAACCCAAATGCCAAGAAACCGGAGAGAAATCTGGTCATCTGAACACCAGCCGCACGAAAACCAGAACGAAAAACCTGTCACCGCCAACCCAATCTCTCGAGGAGACACGATTAACCACCCACACACACATCATAGGATGAGTAGAAACACCACAGACAATAGAGGCTGGGAACTCGGCCGCAGGACCAACACTGTGCCACCAAGGAGCCCAATCCAGCATTCAGAAGTTGAGAAAGAGATAGGTCGACAACGATGTGAAACGTTGAGAAATTCGAGCCCATGAAGTCCCCCGATGCCACCGCAGTAGGGGAACCACCACCACAAACTTTCAAGCGATGGGAGGATGAGCCGAGCTGACCCAAGGAGGAGGGCGGTGGTGACGAGAAGAAACCCTAAGAAGGGAGCACCCCTTACAGGCTCATCCTGGTATTTCATATGCTTGGTGGAAAATTTACACACCTTGTCATAATAAAATGACCGACTATAATTTCTTACTTTTGGTGTGCACCACTGTGGAAGAAATGTTTGGGTACCGCTTAAGATATCATGATCTCTAGAGAACACGTTCTTGTTGTTTTAATCTTTTACATCGCATTATACATGTTTCTTTAACTTCTATGTAATTTTGAGTTGAAATAAAGAAGTAAAAAACTTTATTTTTGAATTCTCAAAAAGATAGGGAGATGATTTGAAGTCGTGATTGCATTTTTGATTTGGGTTCACCAGGGAAATCCTTACAATTGTGGATGGGTTGGAGAAAGTGCGAGCAGTTTTCATTGACACAATAATGGGAGAAAATTTTCATTCTTGAAAACATCAGGTGTAAATGATTTGGATTTGTTTGTATTGGATTGATTTTTTTGTTCCACAATCACTAAGAGTCGGGCCAGCACTGTGAGGGGTCACAACTACTTATATCATCCATAACACTGTCTGGGAATGTTGCAGAAATAGACACACTCTATAGGAGTTACGAGCACATCTTGAAATAAGTAAAGGTGGATAAAACCTACTATGCATCTTACATCCATACAATATATGGTTTATGTTAAGAGAAATTTATTAGAGATAGGGTAGATCCTTATGTTTTCAATAAAGGTTTTTTGAGGATGGATCACAATATTAGATCAATAATTTCTGATAAATCAAACTATAAAGGATATGAAGCTGTTATAGGAAATTTTAGGTATAGAGTACATGGTTAAGATATAGTTTTTTTCATGGAAGTATAAAATTCTGGGTGATCATGCGAGTTTTTATGCGTTTACTAACGGTGAATTCTGGGAACAACAAGGAGTGGTTCATTCCAACTGCATATGTTTTTTGAGGATTGGAGAAAGCTGGACATGAATAGCACCCATTATTTCAAGAAGAGTGTAATGAGGTTTATAAAAACGCCTCTCTTTTTTAAATATTATTTATTTATTTATTACATATAATTACACATAATAAAACCCAAAATATCGATAAGTCTAGTGTCATTGGGAACTAGGTACGTTACATAACAAATTATAACATGAAATACATAATATTTATTGAAAACATCCTTAACGTGCCCGTACTTAAAACTGCATGGGATATCATGGGGGCATATATTAGAAAGGGGGGAGTTATAAATCCCAATAAGGGAATAATCATGGAATAAAATGAATAAATTAATACATTTTATATAATATAAATATCAATGGGATATAAAAATGGGGGATAATCATAAACATGAATAATGAGGCATGATATATCATGATAACATAAAGGAAACATGGGGAAATGTGGCAAGAATTTAAAAAATTGCATCATAAACATAGGTCAAGGCTAAATTCCAAGACATCATGATGTCCCATAAATGAATCAGGTTTAATCGATGTATGAACATGATGTCTCATGATACTAAACATTACCCAATTCATTGGAGCACTATATAATTTTGGGTGCACCCGTCACTTTCATTTAATTCTCATGCTTAATTGTGACACATAGATCATAAAACATGGAATCAATTATCATAAAATTTTATTCCATGATAATTTAATATTTAATAAATAAATTTAATTTACCAATAAAATAAGTATAAGTTCATAAAGGTTAACAACCTTGATAAGAAAAAGAGTATGGGTATTCACTACACAATTGTTTGGCATGGAAAATCATGGTGAAATTTCATCAGCCTAACGGCATTACATAAAAATCATAAAATGGTTTTATGAGAGGGAAAGGGGTATATTGTCATGTGGAAATAAAATGGTTAGTTTTAGGGACATAGATCAATATATAAAAAATTATGAATTGGAAACATAAGGCATAAGATAATTAATAAACTTAAATAAAGAATAGAAGGAAATGATCCCTTACCTTGAGTGTGTGACATAAAATGCTTGGGAGGAGCTTCTTGAGAGCTTGGGGGAACCTTGGGAGGACTCTAGGGAGGGTATGTAAAAGTAATTACTTGATCCAAGTATTTTTAGTGAAGATAAGTGTGAGATATAGTGGGATTATATGGGAAATGAGTGGGGAATTCTTTATCATTTCTTAAACATAGGTTTTGGACTCTACATAATAAAATTACCAAAACCACAAACCATCCCATGGTTTTCCCCATATCTTTTATCAAAGGGGAGTATTTTTAATTATTTTACAAGTATAAGGGGTGAACATAATGAAATAATACCTCTTATGAAGTGTAAGTGAGTCATACTCTTAATGAAGTGCCTTTAAAACCATAAAATATATTAATGTGTTTGGAGGATTCATAATGGATTTATAAAATTAATAAAATAAAAATAAAATCACATTATTTTAATTTAGAAATATATATTTGGTCATGGATACCATTTAATTTATTTGTTACATCAATTTTGGGTTATTATGATGTCATAATACACATCATATATTCAACTGATATTTAATATTTCCCAAAAAATTCAACTGTCTTAGAAAATATTGAAAAAATCACTGTTGGATAAGTTTAAAATTTTGATTCCAAAAATTATATTCATTTTATCAATATAGTTTTCTAAATATGTGATTTTCCACTTTCAAAATAATAATTTACATTTATTGAGAAATGATTGGGTTTTTTACAATATTAGTTTTCAAACCATTATAAAAATTATATTTAAATTAATCAAAATTATATGATAATTTATATTTTAATATTTTATTAAAATATTATTTATTTGAAAATTACATTAATTCATGAAAATAAATGTCTTAATGTAAATTTAATACTAATTAAAAATATAAAAAAATTTATAAAAATAAAAAACAATTATAAAGTAATGATAAGAAGAAAAATGAAAATTATTATATTGAAAATACAATATAAATATTCATATTACTATGGTCCTAATAAATATCCCTTTAATACACCAACAAATTTTCTAAGGGTAAAGTGAGTGATGGTGAGAATTTCACAGTGTGGTTTGACATACATGGTTTAGACTGTGAACTTGATGAGCTTGAACTTCTCCCAAAAATGTTTTTTCTTATTGTTAAGTTACACGATATAATATTGGTCCTGGTCAAGGGGAAATTCCACTGATTCTATCTCTCTTAGAAGCTCTAATAAATGTGCTTCATAGGTTATGCTTCTACTGGTTAAGGTCATCACTTCCTTTGTTTATGTCAATTGGATTTTTTAAAACCCTATATTTATACTAATCATGTTATCACTATTCAATATATTTATTATCAATGGTAATAATGATTAACATTATTTTAAATCTGATAGGATATAATAAAACCAAATAATTTCATGTGTTTTCTATATTCATAATATATAATAAGTCATTTTATTAAAATTCAATGGGAATTGGTTTTATAAATATTTGGGTCATTACAAACTTCCCCCCTTAAGAAATTTCTCCCTAGAAATTTTCATTTCCCACAATAAAATAGATGAGGGTAATTCTATTTTATCACCTCCTTTGGTTCCCACGTCACTTATTCAAACTTCTAGTTTCTCCACAGTACTTTCACTAGGTGAATTGTCTTATTTCGTAGAACGTTGTCTCTATGCTCTAATATCATCGCCCGATGCTCCTCATATGAGAGATCATTCTCCAATGGTACCACTTCTGGATTGAGTACATGTGAGCAGTCTATTATGTACTTATTTAAGAGTAATACATGGAATACATCATGTACTTGAGATAGGTTAGGTGGGAGTGATAGTTGATAGGCCACCAGTCTGATGCGATTATGGATATCAATGGGACCGATGTAACTTGGAAAAATCTTTCATTTCTTCTCAAATATCCTAACATTCATCCAGTGAGATATGCAGAGGAATACCATCTCTACAACATCAAACTCTAGGACTAGTTGATGGTTGTTATCGTAGCTCTCAATTTGACTCTCAATATCCTTGATGTTCTATTTAATGGTCTTAACCTTTTTCTACCATTTCATCGACCATTTTAGGAACTAGAAATTTTCATTCCCCAACTTTATCCTAGCATACAGGTGCTCTACACCTATTTCTATGAAGGGATTCATAGAGAACCATTTGGATTATAGAGTGGACTTTTTTATTGTATGATAACCTGGCCATAGGAATATTTTGATCCTATCCTCTCTTGATGTCAATTGAGAATTATTTTAACATTTCCTCAAGTTTCTTGATATTCTTCTTAGATTTTCCGTCAGTTTGAGGGTGATAAGTCATGATGAAGATCAAATAAATATTCAAAGTGTGTTAGAGACAATTCTAGAACTTAGAGATAAATCTTGGATCTCGATCAGTTAAAATTGATATTGGTGTTCCATACATCCTCACCACTTCTTTAATTTATATCCTCGTAAGTTGATCTACTGATAAATCCTCTAGAATCACAATGAAGTGTGGAGTCTTTTTAAAACGATCCACTATAACCAAGATAAAATTATTTCCTCTTGATGTCTTTAGAATATGTGTGATAAATTCCATGGTGATATCTTCCCATTTCTATATAGGTACGGGTAATGGTTGTATCATACCCTTGGATTTTTTCCTTCCACCTTTACTACTTAAAATATAAGATATCTTGATCTATATTCCGTGATCTACTTCTTTATATTGTCCCATCAAAAGTGCTATTATAGAACTCGATGTATATTTTTACTTCCATGATGGATGGAGAAAGTCGAACTATGTGTATCATCCCACAACTCATTCTTTAACTTAGGATTTGATGGTACACATAGTCATGACCCAAATATTACAACTCCTTAGTCATTAAAATTGAACTCTGAGAATTTCAATTTTCTTATTGTTTTCGCTTTCAAATGAATTCCCACGTCATCTCTTTGAGCATCCTTTATTCCATCCAAAAGGCTCGGTTGTGTAATAATTTTTTAATGGATTGATGATGTTCCTTACTTTATGATTCCCATGTCTATACTTTATAAATATAAGAAGATCAAATACCTATCAATTCTCATCAATGATAGAATTTTTGGATCCTCCTACTTATAGTGTATTCCACTTTATTCCCTTTCCCATGATGGTAGTGAATTGAGTAGTCATAGTCCTTGACCATCTTTAACCATATTCACTAGAACATATTCATATATTTATGTGTGAATATATACTTGAGGATTTTTTGATCCGTATATATTTCAAACTTATTTCCAATGTGATAATTCCTCCATATTTTTAAAGTGATGATCACAGTAGGAAACAATATATCATGTGTTGGCTAGTTCTATTCATGAAATTTTAACTACCTTGAATAATAGGCTATCACATTGTTATTTTTTATTAATACATGACCCAAGCCCTTCTTCAAAGAATATATGAATACAATGAAGAGTTCTCCACTTGTGGGTGGTGTGAGTATAGGTGCAATGATAATCCTTTTTTCAACTCCTTGAAGCTACCTTCACATTCATCATTCTAAGAAAATATGAATACCTTCTAGGTTAGCATGGTTAGAGGGTTTAAAAATCAAAATAAATTTCTCATAAAAAGATCATAATACCTAGATAATCCATGGAAACTAAAGATATATATCCCAGATGTTGGTATCATCCGTCCTTAAATATCATTTATTTTTTAAGGGTCTATATATATCTCATTTCTTGTGATGATATTCCCCCAGAATGATACTTTTTTATCCAGAACACCCATTTGTTTTATTCATTATAAAATTTATCATTTCATAAGGCCTTTATCATAGTTCTCGAATTTTCACCATGCTCCTCCTTACATTCAAAGTATATTAGAATATCATCTATTAACACTACAATAAAGTTTTGAGGTAATCCCAAAAGTATATATTTATAAATTCCATGAAGATTGTTGGAGAATTAGTGAGTTTGAAAGGAATTGTCGTGAACCCATAGTTCCCATACATTATACAAAAATAAGTCTTGGGGATATTGTCTTTTTTCATCCTAACAGGGTAATACCCCTACCACAGATCCATCTTGGAGAATTATTGTTCTCCATGTATCTGATCAAATATTTCATCAATCCTTGGTAGAGGATAATTTTTCTTTATTCTGATGATGTTGAGACCACAATAATCAATGTAAAGGTGCATTGAAGCATCATTATTTTTATGAAGAGGACTAGTGGACACCAAGGTGAAGCAATTGGGTGTATGAACCCTTTATCTATATTTTCCTGTATTTGTTTCTCTAGTTCCTCAAGTTCCATAAAATCCATTATATATAGAGTCTTGGATAATGGAAATGCACCTATAATAATATATATTTAAAATTCAACCTCTTAGCTAAGAGGAAGACCATGAAATTCCTCGAGAAACATGTCAAGTGTTTTCCCTCACAATGGACATGTCTTCAAGGATGATATTTTCATTATACATAATAATTTGATCCAGATATTATTTTTATTATGGAAATAATATCCATTCTTGAGATTATGGTTCTGAAGAAGACTCATACTCCCCCTTTCACTTGTATATAATTGGGGGTTGATTCATGATATGAATAGTGATCCCCTTCTCATGGAAATTTAGGTTGGATCTATATAAGTAAAGTCAATCCATACCCATAATTGCATAAAAATTCACCAAAGGGGTTATGAAATGGTTCAATAGGAATTTTATCCCACAAATTTTGATAGGGGGGTTATATACATGAGATGTAATAATTTCCCCATTTTCCATTTTCACTAACAACTATACTTACATGCTTTTTGGTGGGGTTTGAATTGTTATACTAAGCTTTCATGATATGAAGGAATGTGTAGAAACAAAATAAAAAGGTTTGTTCTCTATTATTTAATGAATTACTTGTGTATATGTCACCACTTCATTGTCAGGATAAAACTTAATGTTTGTGATAGAAAAATCTCTATCATGCTGCCTTGGAGGTTTTTGGCTGTCTCTAAGAACCCTTAGCTTGGTGTACTAGTTTAAAAAGTTCCCTAGTTCCTTATAGTTGAAGAAATAAACAATGTCTTGAGGGTTTACTGGATCATTCATTTCCTCCATCTCATTTTTGCATTTCTCCTATTAGCAGTCGCTAGTTATGCATCCTTCATTTCCCTACATAAATCATTTCTTTTTCCCATTAGAAAATTTCTTGGGTGCTTCTTTCCACGCTTTTAACAAGTGGTATGTTGAAATTTATTAAAACCATTAGATTTATAAATATATATCAAATTTGAGGGAACATTGGAAAATTTCTTCATAGCTAAAAATATCTTGGATTTATAGGGTTTTTCATAGACTAGGTTTTATCCCACCAAGGAATTAGTGAACATTTCATTTGTGGGTAATAAAAAATCTAGAGATTTATCATGAAAGTCATGTGAATTTTTCATCATATTCTCTGATAGATTCATTGTTTTTTTAGGGAAAGTAAATCCATTTCCATTATAATTGAAAGAGTGTGAGGAAAATATTTATTGAAAAACATTCTCTATAATTACTTTCACACAACCACTTTAATTTCTTCCTTAGGCTTCGTATTATTGATCAATGTACACCAATGATTAGCTTATGCCTGTATATGATAAACAACTAGTAGATTCTTATCTTGCTAGGAACATTGAACTATGGAGAAGATATTATAAAGGAGTTGATCTATTGTTCCATGATTAAGGGATCATATGATCCATTTAAATTCAGGGGGCTTTTTCATATAAATATCTTAGTTTTAGATTTTTCTTTATTAGGGGGTTTGGGTGCTCCTCATGATCTAGTTTATTATTCATAACCTAAGTCATCTAAGAGAGTATTGTCACAAAATACATGATTCCCATTCCCATTGGTTTGGGAATATTGTTTGGTAAGTCATCACAATACCCATCACATTGATTTTTTACCCATTTCCTCCTATTTACCAAAATTGGATATAATAAAGGTAAAATTAGGGATGAGTATTTTTAAACTATTAAACATATAAATGGTAATCTAATGAAATTAAAGGTATAACTTATAAATTACATGTATTTCCTTAACTTCTGAATTTATAGGCTTCAATCTCTGTTATCCAGGATCTATTTCCAAATATATATTATTATGGGAATTTTTTATTCCACTATGGTTTATAATAATCTTATGAATTTACTAAAGAATGTCCCCTGGGAGTTTCAAACTAGGTATTCATCAACTCCCATTATCATGCACCAGTTCCTGATCGAGTCCATCTCAACGTAGTGTTTTTGGGTTTTACCCCATTGTATATCTATGATAGAGCCACATCCAATTGTAATATCCAGACATGGATGTATTTTCTTGATAAACCACTAAATATATACTTACTATAATTTAGGGATGTTTTCTTATACTTGGTTTTATCCCTAAGGTATTCAATAGAGCATTCTAATCCTAATCCCAAAACTAAATAAACTATTCCTTTGATACCAACTATAACAACACTTCTCTTTATTACGCATTAATTCTTGTTTTTTACATAAAATTACACATAATAAAACCCAAAAAATCAAGAAGTATAGTTTATTTGTGAATTAGGTACATTACATACCAACTTAAAATAGTAAATACATCATCTTAATTGAAAACTTATTTAAAATGATCATACATAAAAATACATGGGATAACTTGGGGATATACATAAGAAAGGGGTGAGATATAAAGCCCGATAAGGGAATAAACATGGAATAACATGAAGAAAGTAAAATATTTCAGAAGATAGGTATATAAATGGGACATAAAAATGTGTTAGAATCTTATGAAATAACAATGTGGCATGATATAGCATGATAACATAAATGAAACATGGGGAAATGTGGAAAAAACATAAAACACAACATCAAAAACATAGGTCAAAGATAACTACCAAGACATAATTACAGAAAAATTACCCTAAATTAATCAGTTTTACCTAATGTACCAACATGAAATCTCATTATATGAAACATTACCCAATGTATTAGTGCACTATATAATTCTGGGTTCACCCATCACTTTCATTTCATTCCCATTCTTAAGTGTTCCACATATATCATAAAACATGGAATCATTTATCACCACATTTTATTCCAAAATCATGGAGTGTGCAATAAATACGTGTAATTCCTCAGTAAATGAAGTATAAGTGCGTATATTTGAACACCCTTGATAATAAAAATGGTATGTGTATTCACTACACATTTGTTTGGCATGGAAAATCGCATTGAAATTTCGACAGCATAATGGTGTTACTTAAAAATTCCTAAAATGATTTTATGATAGATAAAGGGGTATATTATAATTTTTACATAAAATGGGAAGTTATAGGGACAAGTAAAAACATATCCCAACATTATTAATTGTAAATAGAAGGCATATTATAATGAAGAAACTTGAATAATTAAGGGAATGAAAGCATCTATTACCTTAAGAGTGTGATTTAAAATGCTTTGAATGAGATTCTTGAGAGATTGGGGGAACCATATGAGGACTCTAGAGAGGTTAGGTAAATTTAAGGATGTTCTACAAGTATTTTTAGTGAATATATATGGGGAATAGGGTGGTTTTTTATAGTAAATGAGTGGGTAATTATTTATCATTTCTCAAACATAGGTTTTGGACTCTATATAATAAAATAACCAAAACCACAAAAGATATCATGGTTTTTACCTATGGTTTATTACAAATGGATGTATGTTTCATTATTTTATAATTAAAATGGATGAAATTATAAAATAATACCCTTGTTGATGTGTAAGTGAGTCATACCCTTAAAGAAATGATTTTAAAACCTTAACATATATTAATGGATTTGGGGGATTCATAAAGGGTTTATAATATTGATAAAATAAACATATAATTGCATTATTTTAAATGGAAATCATTTATTTTTTCATAAATACCATTTATAGTATTTATTTCATCACTTTTGGGTCATTATGATGTCACAATACACACTGTATATTTATATGGTATTTAATTTTTACTTGCAAATTCGACTCTCTAAGAAAATTATGTAAAATTTACCATTGGATAATTTAGATTTTCTGATTTCAAAAATAATATTAATTTTATAAAAATAATTTTATAAATATTTTAATTTTCACTCTTAATATTAGAATCATCATTCATTGAGAAATGTTGTGTTTTTTACAATAATTGTTTTCGAACCCTTATAAAAATTAAATTTGACTTCATAAAAATTATATGATCATTTATATTTAATAAACATTATTTAATAATAATATTTTATAAAAATATTATTTATTTCTAAAATCCATTAATTTAAAAAAATAAATGTCTTAATTTAAATTAAATACTAATTAAAAATAGAATTTGTATTTTATTGTATAAATATCAAAATCATTTATAAAGTAATGATATAAAGAAAATATGAACATTATTTTATTAAAAAAATTATATACATATTCATATTACTATGGTATTCATACATATCCATTTAAAACACTAGAAAATGCCTTAAGGGTATGGTGTGTGATAGTGAGACTTTCATGGGGTGGTTTGGCGTACATGGTTTGGGTCGTGATCACAATGAGCTAGTGATTATCCCATAAATGGTTTCAATCATGAATAAGTTGTAGGATATCTTCCTGGGATTGGTTAATAGAAAATACAAGTGATCCTATCTCCCTATAAATCTCTATTAAATTGGCTTCATAGGGTATGATCCTACTTATTGAGGCTATCACTTAATTTATATGTATCAATTGGATTTTTTAAAAACCTGATATTTAAATAATAATGTTATCACTATTTAATGGACATATAATCAATGGTAATGATGATTAATGGTCTTTTAAATCTGATAGTATATAATAAAACTAAAAAATTTATGTGTTTTCTATATCTGTAATATATAATAATACATTTTATTAAAATACAAGAGGGATTTTATTTATAAAATTTTTGTTCATTAAAAGGTGTAGGGGGATAAACTTGTAGCACATGTGTATGTTCAGTGGAGCTAGTTGAAGGGGTAATACAACAAAATCTTACTCAGACATCACAGGAGAGAGTAACTAAATCCTTTTCCAAGGTGGAGAAGATGTGTGAACTGAATTATCATGGGATTTCTATGGTGGTCATCTTTTATTCACTAGAAAATATTATCTCAAATTAATTTCTATAATGAGGAGTTAACACATGTGAGGTTACAGAAAAATAATCAGATGATGCATATGATTATGTTGTTCTTTTTTTTATTCTTTATTTTTTGTATCAATCTGAGCCTGTAATGTTTACAAGGGTGCATTAAGAGAGATATTCCTTTCATCATTAGGGTAATTAGATATTTATGATATGAGTTATTGGTCAAAGGTTTGGAAAGGTTGGTTGACGGACATATATTTATTTTCCATATAATTATCTTCATTTATAAACAAAACAACTCGACATCGCTCTGAGGAATGGATTCTGGGTATTCACATTCTACACTATGCATCTTAGTTATATAACCATGACATGGTCTATGATTATTTTCATCAAAACAGTTTGGCTATCTAATCACTCTGTCATAGAAATTTAATATTTATAAGGTAAATGGAAATTCTTAAGGGGAGATGTAAAGGTTTATCTAATATTAAAATATGGTATCATATTTGAAATAAAAATTATGTGGTTATTCGAGGACTTCATCACAGTCAGATCCACCATAGGGTCGACCACGTCTTGGTGGATGGTAACATGTTGGGATTCTTGGTGACACCATAGAACCAAAATACAATGTAGATATACATTATTTCATGGATCCTTTGATGTATTAATTGTATAAAATGGTTTGGATATTTCTACCATTTCATGTTTGAAATACTTTGTTAAGATAGTTTGTCTTCAAATAAACATAATAAAGATGAGGCTAAGATGAAAGAAAAGATAGAAACTAATAATGTACATGTCCATGAAAATAGATTTGTGCAATTGGAACTCAGAAATGAGTGCGGGTTTTGTGAATTCTAAAATACATCTCATAATACAAACAATATGATCGTCACTAACAAAATAAGATAAGTCATCTCACAAATTAATATATTATACTTCCTCCCATAGGTCATTGAATCTTGTACACCATGCCCGCTCAAGTTGAGAATCTTGAGAAATATTTCTGTTCACCTTGCTACATCCACCACGAATCGATCTAGGAAAAAAATTCCTTATCATGGTGGTTATAATGAGAGGGTATCTTCACTTTTCCTCACTAATACTATTTTGTTATTGGAACTCCTATAATTGTTACTTCTACAGTCAAAAGATTTGAAGAATCTGAAGTATTTTTTTATCAGAAATCTCAGCTATGGTCTGTGTTTGTGGTTGCATGGGCTGCTTTAACTCAGGCAACTCATACAAAAGTTCTATCTATACTTTAGAAATAATGTCAATTCTAGTATGAACCTACCTCATAAATACTTTGTGGGTTTATAACTCGTCATTATATTTATAAAAATCATCCCCCTTTTCTTGTACTAACATCTCTAATATTAGACTTTTGGTCTTCACTAATCCAACTTGATACTCCATCTAAGAAGGCATTCACAAATTTCATAAAGTAGAATTTATAGAAGCACCAAAATGGTAGGATCATAAGTGATTATATGAGGAAAATAGAATAATCTAAGATTGAAATATATAACAAGGATTTGGAATCAATTGTATAATCTATAATGATTGTAGTGGTATAGAAAATTATAGAATAAATAGAGGAATAAGAATATTAGATGAACTCTCTAGTAAATGGTCCCAAAGACCAAGGTCATAGCCTCCAATAGCATGTTGGAAAACTAAATTACTACCTCCACCTTCTCCCATAACATGATATATACAGCCAAAAAACACAAATAATTTTACAAAATTAACTTTACAAATTTTTATCCTTCCCCCTTCCTTTATGAATGGATTGTCAATAGACATATCAATGATGGTCATGCTTTTGAAGCATAGTAATGTTTTTTGAAAGGTATTTGATGAAGAATATAGTGATGAATTAGGGTAAGAAGAAATATTTGAGTTATTATCATAATAGTTGATATGCCTATATCACATGTGCAAATAAAACAATATAGTGAAAATAGTTGAACTACATTATATATTAGAACTTACAATATGGACGTAACTCAAACTGTGAGATGGGATTATCACATCTTACAATAGGGAATTTGAAAAGGAGAATCTTCTATCATAAGAAGAAAAAAAAGGGATTTTTTTTTCACAGATAGTGATGTATGTTATAAAAATTATATTTAAATGGGTGAAACAATGCTCTAAAGGGGCACTGAGGATAAAATACATTGAGAGTGGATACTGGGAGTTCTAAAACAATTCACATATAGTGATATGGGAATATTGTGATACACATAAAGAAGTATTATGGAGATTTTATTTACAAAGTTTCATATCATATATATAGATTAAATCATATCAGATAAAGCTATTCAATGTTTTTAGGAATGTTGGGATAGTTGGGGGTATCAGAGATAGAGTTGGTGTGGGGATATTGGGGCAGTCATGTGTGTGTAGTTGGGTTAGCTACTAGAGAGGGCAGTTTTGTCTTTCTCACTTTATTAGATTGTTTTTATAGTTATTATAATAGGGTATACTAAATATAGGTATGTGGTGAGTTAGATATCTCTTTTTTTGATTTACTTGGTAGTAGGTCTATTGTGAGCATATGGTCTGGTGAGGTGGTCTCCCTATAGCACTCAATTCACACAGCAAGGTGGTATCCCAAGGAGGTGGTATCTTCTAGTTCTTTCCACTATATTTCACTCTTTCATCTTAATAATATAACTCTTGAATATAGAAGTAATATATAGTGTTATGATTTGTTTCTTCAATTATATATATCTCTCTCTATCCTCTTATTATCACACATGGTACTAACATTTGGAAACTCTATTGAGGAACTATTTCCACTAGAAGTCGTGATCACCGTGGGGGAAGTCATAGTATAAATTATTTTCTCCTTCCTGTACTTAATTTTATAAAGTGTGATCTGATGTGAAATCACTAATAAGAGATCTATGATCAATGTGTGGATGTTCATAACAATTTGAGAATTCAAAGTAAGTCAAGAGGAGAGGATGATCATAGCAAGATGATCGATGATGAAGAAAAGAGTAGTAATCATTCAATTGGCCTTGGAGAGTATACAATGGATATTGATGACTATGTAGATAGTTTGGATAATATGAAACATGAACAATTGAGTATATATACTTAGAGAATGTATGGTTTCATAAAATATAATAAAGATCATCACACTAGATACAATATATGGAAAGGCATGTTCCAAGTCTCGGAACAAAGTATCTTGCTAGCAAATAGATAGGACTGACCAAACTATCGATTGTACATGAGTGGTAGGGAATAGAGGAAGACACCATGAATACTTCTCCCTACAATAATAATCATTTTCTAGTTTGATTCATATATTTTCAAGGATATTCAAAGATGATTTTGAAAAGGTTGATGAGATTCTTATTCAGGTAAAAATCAAACCTTTTTTTAAAGTCCTCAATATAAGAGCTTCTAATGAAGATAGAGTAGATATTGGTAGATTTTTTGTTAGTAAGTTCACCACATCCTCTAAGGATGCTCTATTTGGATAAAATAGAGAAGGGAGCATTGATCATAGTGGAAGAATAAAAAATATGTTTTTGGTTATTGGTATGGAGAAGCAATTTGAACTAGTTTTGTGTTTGTTAACTATGTAATAATAGAGACTCGGTGTTCTTATTGTCGAACAAGTGTGGTGAGGGAATAAGTTGGTGGTTCAAGAAACATCATAGTGAAAGTATTTTATTTGTGTTCTAAATTCTCTTACTAATGTGCAAGATAATTCTAAAGTAGTTAAAACGGTGGTGTCACTTGGACCTCCTTTGAGAGGGGTTGGATTATATCTATATAGTTTATGATAATTTTTTTAGATATAGAAAAGAATTTATTTTGGAATATTTATAAGAGAAGACTAATTTTACCAACAACTCATCATGGTTCATTGGGAAAAAATCTATATCAGTGATGGACTTATTAGTTATATTGGTGGTAGAAAATCCTTATAGAATTATTGGTTGCCTCTTGGTTTCTTTTGGGGGATCTATTTTCTTAAAAAGGGATTTTGAATGCAGATGATGAACAAGAAAAATGAAGCCACCTACCCTTGGCATTGGAAATGTTTAGGGAGAATCCGGCTTGTTTTTTGCTATTATAGCAAGATGATGATCCCAATATCCTAATGAATAGGATATGTATATGTTGGTGTTATAGTAGTCATTATAGTAAGTTTGGTTCTCATTTCTAGAGACTTTTATTTCCAAAATAATTGAAAACCTAAATATGAAAGATAAGAGTACCAATCAATTAATCCATACACTTTTAGATCTTTGGAATTATAGGCTATTACAGAAGAATTTTCTCATAGTCACTTCATTTTAGCTGGTTCTTGGATTGAAAAAAATTCCAGTGGAATTTTAGATGATGATGAAAATTTGAATATGAAAGACAATGGTTTTCATAATAGAGGGATAATTAATGATTTGGAGATTGAAGATTTCCCAGAACATGCACTAAATGGAAAATCTAGTGAAGGAAGTTCTTGAATTACTAGTGATATTTATGATTTTAAGACATTTTTTGTTGTTGTTTTAGCTAATAAGTTCCATTGACACATTTTTTTCAACCATGGGTTGAAAATTATATTTTTTTCCAAAACCATATATAGAACATAATGCAACTAAAATTTCCATATAGATGTTGTAGAGTACAAAATCTTCCTTATAGTGAAGAATTGCATTGGATGCTCAAGGAATGAAATAGGTCTTCATAGTCCACCTTAGAGACAAGATTTTTTTATGAATGGGGAAATTTTTGGGAATGTTGATTTGTTTGGGATTGTTAGAGATATAGTTTTTGTCGGTTTATTTAGGATATCATGTTTTGGAAGTGGGGATAGCTGTTAGGAAGGAATGTTTTTTCTTTATCTATATATTAGTTTTTTATAATAGTTGGGTTAGTATGGGATAATAAATATGGGGACGTTTTAGGTTATATATTGGAATTTAATTGGTATTAGGTATATTGGTAGTATTTGGGCTACTGGTATGGTCTCTCTCTCTTCATCAATAGACGCATGTGGCAAGGTCAAAGCATAAGAAGGTTGTCTCTCCCAATTTTTATAGTTGTATATATTTCTTTCATCTTGCTAATATAACTCTTGAATATAGAATCAATATATAGTTTTATGAATATTTTATTCAATTATATCTTCATCCACTTTAGTTATCACTCATGATGCTAATAGTGGCTCTTTTCTTTCCTCACATTGTGTTTTACAATGATTGAAAATGGAATGATCATGGAGATTTGATGTGTAATAATCTGACTCTTTTAGTGGGTCTACAAAGTTTTTATAAGTGTTTACAAGTTAAAGGAACCTTTATAATAATTTTCCCACCATAGTGGCTCAAGAAAGTATATATAGAGTGAAACAATTGAAGGAGAAGTTGTAGGATGATGTAATGAAAACATGATAAAATGTATTATTCCTAGGCAAGATATGTGAACATTGTAGGTCAAAACTAATTTAAGGATATCTAGGGAAAGATATAATGGGTTTTAACAATATCATGATACATATTTCATATAGAGATTGGTCATAACATATCATATGTCCTAAAAGAGTAAATTTTGAAGATCAATACAACAGAGGATAACAATGATTGTGGATATATCATAGTACATGATATGATTTCTATTTCATGTGATTAGTGAAATGATAGGTATCAAGAACAATAATATAATGTTCTATAGGAAGTAATATAAAATAAAAGAAATCTATAATGAATAAAGATTTTCTATTTCATATGGTAATAAGAGAAATTATATGAATTGATAGAGAGATGTGAATAGAGATAAGGGAAAAACACTACCCAACTTGGAATCAAATATAGTGATAAAAGAGAAATGTTGTTGTGCTAGAAAATAAAATTTAAACTGAATTAATTCCATGCGTATCACAGCTTGCGATATTGATATATCGCTTCATGAATGGCACAATATAAAACATAGATGAGTTTATTTAATACATATACTTTTATAAGACCTTTTCTGTATTCCATGGATCAATGTAACATCTTGGATACATAAATTATGCTTAGAGCAAAGAAACATTTATTGCTTTCATGAAATATAAAAGATTTCGAAGAGGTCTCATGGAATATTTGAAGTGAATATTGTGGTTTAGGTAATGGAGGCTCATGATCTAAATGATATACAGAGAAATATTTTGGTTTCAATATTATGAAATTATTTAATTTAGTAAAGATTGAATCAAAACTATCAAGAACATGGGATAGGTGATCATAACACATGGAGAGACAATAAGTATAAAATAAGAGAATCACAAGACCTTTGTTTCATGGTAGTTGAGCATAAATTAATGATATTAGTGGACTATGTAAATCACTTGATCTATTATGTTATATGTAGGATACAATTAATATTAATTAACAAACATATGACATGAATGATGTATGGAGATCATTGAAGCATCACATAAATGGTGTTGTGTCTTATGTTCAACCAACTAGACATGTAGGCAGTTCTGTATTGAGAAGAAGACCATGGATCTATGGAGGTTGAGGTTTTTTAGAGCTTAATTTGAGTTAGGTCCCATGTTAGACTTGAGGTGTTATTTCATAATTATTATTCATTATAAATAAACACCATGATCTCTTTGAGAGAGGTATATTGGGTATTGGGTCCACTCTTCTCCTTTAAAACATGATATCAAAGGAGGTCTAACATAAAAACCCCTCCCCCTATGAGATCCTCTTTTGGTTCGATCTATCCCCCCCAAGGTGGAAATTTTCCTATTACCAATGAAACCTAATTCTCTATCACCACCCCCTATACTCCTCCCTATATCATAGGTTCCTTTCATGTTTCCTCATATCCACCTATGATGGGTCACTATCCACCCCCACTCGTGGTTACTCTCTACGCTGCCCCCACCCAACGGTTGTATACCCCTTCTCCCACCGTGACAACCCCACCTTCCACCATCATCCCTACAACCCAAACCATATATCTATATGTGGTTACCCTCCCCTTATATGTCAACCAAGATAGATCATTGCACCCCCTCCTAACATTGTTCCTATCCTCTATCGGTCATGTATCCATGTGCGACATCCCCCTGATACCCCCTCCTCCTCTCGTCAATGGCTCTCACCAAGACCTAGTTTCCTCTTTCCCCACTACACCTCCATCTCTAGTTGTGACGATTCAGTTCTCACATGCTCCCCATATACTTCTCCATCTTGAGGGACAACCTAACATGGTGACCTTGAACCAAACGTGAGGTGATTTTGGATTGTTTTAGTACTCTCCATGAACCTTTAATGGATAGAGATATAACCATCTTGGGTTATTTATAAAGAATCATCTTTGTTAGCAGTGGTGAAGGAGGATGGGATAGCATTTGAAGTGTGAGAAATAGTGGAGAATAATTTGTTGAGGTACAAAGTGGAAGAGTCAGTGATGGTCGTGACCTCATCTCAGTAGATTCAAGGATCAGATGTGGACTATGACACTTAAACCTCCCTCTAAATGTGTGCACTTTCTTTTTCAGATGTTGACCCTCTAATAGAGCATCCTAGTTGTTGTGTTGTAGCCCCAGGAATTCCCACCCCCCCCCCCCCTCTGTTGACCAGCCTACCTTGGGCCCTAATTTCTTCTTCATCATTTCTTAGATTACCATCGATATGTCCATATCATCTTCAGGGTTCTTCATCATCACCCAGATTACCATCAAGATTCTTGGATCACTTTTGGGATTCTCTATCAATTCTTGGATCACCATTGAGATGTTCGGGTCACTACTGGTCATATATTCTATATTTTCTATTATTTATTTGTTTTTTGGATTTTTATTTCAAGTTGGGCATGTCCTTCTTAAGGGGTAGTGTCAATGCTATTTATTTTTTATTTTACTATGTATCGAAGCTAGTTACACCTTTATTTAGGGGGAGAGTTTTATTTTATGTTTATTGGAGTATCATATTGAACATGAGGTATTATGTTATGTTTATTATTCATTATAAATAAACACCAATACCTCCTTTAGATAGGTATATTGGATATTTAGTCCTCTCTCTTCCATTTTAACAAGGTTGAACCAGGATGATGATATAAACATCATCCATATGATGATGTTTCTAATGATACATTGGCTAGTGAGAAAGTAAATTCAACTTATGGTGATATGGTTGACATATGTAGTGGTAAAAAGTGGTGAAATATAAGGGATATGTTTGAAGATCCAACCATGGTAGTTCTTGGATAGGATCATGAAGGGAGATGATAAAATTGAAGGATATGGTATAAAGAGGTCTCGGTAGGGGGTATTCACCAAAAAGAGAGAGTAAAACATTATAATATTTGAGAAGTTCCCACCAAGAGTGAAAGAGAAGAAAGTGAGGAAATGATTTCATATCTGATTAATAGAATTTGAGAGATTGAATAAGAAGAGTTAAAACATTACACAATCAGAGGAATCAAGTGAAACATTTCTAGGAATAGGACACATGTTGATAAATAGAAGAGATCCATTTTGGGCATCAAATTTAGCTTATCATCATTTTCATATTTTCATGATAATGATATAACATTGAGTTCATCTATAAGCCCATGTAAATCCTATGAATCCCAATTTCACATCTATTATGTAACCATGCTATGATTGAATGAAGTTTAAGGAGTATGGAAAATCAGTAACAGTTATTAAGAGTTTCCCTTAAAACGTATATGGAAATCTAAACGGGAAATAAGGACTTCGTGTTAACATTTTTTTGAAATTGGAATAGAGTATCACACTCTAATTCACCCCCGATCCTCGCTTATTATCAGCCTCTACCTAAAATATTTTTTTTTTATAAGGGGTAATGACTATATTAGTGTAAAAAACTAATATTCAAATAGAAGAAAAGTGTGATGACATTATCAAACATTTTATATGTGAATTATGTTCAAAGTTAATTTTCCACTAAGAATCTAAATTCATAGTGGAATTTCTATTGTAAATACGAAAAGGAATATCCATTTGGAATCCATAAAGGAAAAATACCATAGATAGGACCTTTAACAGTGTGTAAAATGGGATTTATAAGTTCTAAAAAATAATTTATGTGTTAAGAATCATTAAAATGGAAACACCTTTATCATCACTAAAAAAGGATGATAAAGGGTACCCTTTATTAGTCATTTCATTAGCACTGATAAAGGGGGGGTTTATCAACTCTAGAAATAGTACTGATAAAATCCCTACTGATGTAGTGTTCTATTGAAATTATAGCACACTATAGTAAATATACCTTTATAAAAACACACATGTATAAAAATTAACAATTTAATTGAAATAAAATTTACTTCAAAAAAACAATATATTATTGTTTCATATGGTACTTGGGAAATGTGTGGATGGGATCCACCCGATGGTTTTATTGTGGGTATTTGTGTTGAATATAATCCTAAACATAGGATTACCATTTTTAATATTACCAAAAACCCCCAATATCTCTCCCATCCATAATTAGGTTTAGAAATACTTTCCAAAGTCAAGAAATCACCTGGATTTTTAGGCTCAGTGACTCTTGGGGACTCACATTGGTCGAGAGGATGGGAGGTCAGGCTCATCACACCCTTTTGGGAGGAATTTTTGCCTACTTTGGGAATCTCTTATAGATTTAAGATATTTTCTCAAATCTCATCCTAATCCCAATATGATACTAGTAAGCCTAATAAAACAATCATGGGAAAATTCTCTTTAAGTGTCAAAAGACTGAGGATCTTTAGTGAATTCATATGTATGTATCTATGGTTATCTATTGTTCTCCTATAATGGGTAGTTGTTTATGTGATAAAGTCATATAACTAAGAACTTTGGAATGTGCTCCCATGCATGGAGGTGTTAAAAATTTAGAGGAGGTTATTGAGATATTATGAGGCGTCCTGTATATCCTGGTAATTGTATGGGTAAAAACCCATGCATTTCATTGAGCCCATACAATTTAAAGTCATTAGTAAATGACTTATATTGGTTCTATAGGACACCGGTTGTTCAAGATCGAATCCTAGAGAGATGTCCTATATATTCTAATTATGTAGGGAATTGTAGTTTTCATAGTTTAGTTGTTCGGTAATTATAGACTGAGGTTTCCCTAATCATTGTAGAGACTCATGGTGCAGATGACATGATTATTGCAACTCCCTAATCCCATGTGATATATTCTCAATGTGAGAAACAAGGGATGGAAATTGATCATTTTCTTATTTCTCATGATGTGGTATGTATGTGTTGGGGCCTCCTTGAGATGATTTTTTATAGAGATCAATCCTTAGAGAGATATCTTGTGTATCCTGGTTATGGTAGGAATCAGATTTATAATAGTTCATTTTATTTCTCAATCTAATAATGAATAATGTATAG
This sequence comes from Viscum album, assembly GCA_963277665.1. NCBI lineage: Eukaryota > Viridiplantae > Streptophyta > Magnoliopsida > Santalales > Viscaceae > Viscum > Viscum album. Next base: position 1,614,017,165 of record OY728161.1, read on the forward strand.
TGACCATTCCATGGGAATTATTAGGTCTCGGTGGTTTAAATTACATCGATATAATTCTTACTTGAAAATGGATGTTCATTTGATCTCAAACCTTAGGAAGGAATCCTACGTATCCTGGTTATTGTAGGAATCAGAGTCCTTATAGTTCAGTTTCTCTCATGTGACTTTTCCCAAGGTAGATACACTTATGTTGAGGTGAATGTGTCATTCCACTCATTTGGGCTTGCATACTTATGTTGCCCTGGATGGTGGAGACTCGTGAGGAAAATGATATGATTATTGAACCTCACTAAGACCATGTGATCTATGCTCATTATGAGAAATAAGTTATGTTAAGTAATCAATTCAATTACTTGTGAATGAGGGACTTATATTCTAGGATCTCCCTAGATGATTAATATGGATATCTAACCACTGGGAGGTGTCCTATGTATCCTAGTTATGGCAGGAATTAGAGTCTTTATTATTCCCTCGATCAGGGATTACACTCTGAGGTTGCCATATCAATCTGTTCTACTTACCTTCTTGAAATGTGTTGATTATCCACTTGTCCTGATATATAAGAGAGTATCTTCCTAGCATATCCAAAGACAACTAAATTATCCCATTTTAATTTCTAAAGGGATTTGCGTAACCCGAGTGGAATATCTAAAGGTTGTATCATCAAAGTTTACATGTCCAGAGGACATCCCAAGATCTAGGTTGTCTATCATAGAATCAATTGTATGACCTCAATAACTTGTCTAGAGGGTGTCACATGATCTAGTTGACTTTACCTTGTGTCGTCCACAAGAGTTTTCTTCACACGTATGGAGGGTCTTATAATAATCAATATGACATGTCTGAGAGGGTGTTGTATGTCTTATCTAACATCCCTGGAGGGCATCTTGAGGCCTGGCTGATATGTCTGGAGGGAGTCACGAGTCTCGACTGACTTTTCTAGAGGGTATCATGAGGTCTTAGTTGACATGTGCAGATGCATCCATGAGACATAGCTGACATTAGTTGGTACCATTATATGAGTTAGGAAATGTATCTGAAGGACATCATGATGCTTGGGGAAAAGGCCAAAAGGGATTCACGGGACTAATGTAGTGTGCCCGGTGGATCTATGTGGCTTTCTATGACATATTCAGAATACTTCACATGACCTGGGTGGAATACTAATGGAGTATCATGAGATCTGGGTGATAGATCCTTATTTTTTCATGTGTCTTGGATGGCTCATGTGAAACCCATGAGGTACAATAGAAATTTCTTGTTTAAGTCTTTCACCTCAAGTCTTTGTTCTGGAACTTTTATTGTGAATCCCTTATAATTATTCAGTGTAAATTTATTTCAAGTCTCGCGTGATCCATAAGATGTGTGGTATTTTCTCCACATATCATTCCATAAGTCCTTCACATGATCTATGAATTATTACATGAATTTATTTATGCATGACTCAAGATCCCTTCGACTATTCATCAATATATTACCTGATGGAAGAATTTATGATCACGAGATCAGACATTTTGAGGAATCAACCCTAATACTTGTGAGAAATTACCAGAATTATTCCTCTTAGTCATGATAGGTAGCTGTGAATTATTAATGCTAGTATGGGGAATTTATAGGCCTCACTACCCTTGTTGTTCACCGATTTGGATGGAGTATCTGGTGCGAATCCACGATGGAGTCGATGAAGGGGTCTGGTTCCATGCATCTTCATAAGCCTTTACCATGGATCTCTCTAAGGGATTTTCTTGATTTTCAACGAGCTCGAGTCCCTCTCATCAATGCCTCTATTATTAGATTATTTACAATTAATGGGGACTTTTTTTATCACACAGGCATGTCGAAGGACTTCTATATTATCATATCAACATATCCAAGGGCCTTCACGAGATCAAAGTGCCCATTGAAAGGTGTTCAGAACATGCTTGATTCCTTACCTAACACATTTTATGAGGAAAGGGAGGTTTGTCTGGGGATCTCCATGAAATCAAGGCAACTTGTACAGGAGTCTCATGAGACCATGTTGTGGACTTTATTAGCACATCACATGAGTTTTACGACCATGAATAATTTCGAATCCTTCCTATTTTAGTTCTTTCACGTATTTTATAAAGTTCGGGAGTCATGAGAGGTTTCATGAGTATTTTAAAGGAAAATTACTCTATTTTTTATGATGTTTTTAATGACCAACAGGGTTCCTATAGAGGTGTGCAATCATTTGTGGAAAAATCCATCCATTTTTCCATAGGGATCCAAAAGGGGAAGCACATAGTTCTTGGACATACCTGAGGCTTTCTGTGTGATGAGTCTAATAATCCAAATGGGTGTCATGAGTGATGTGGGTATATATCTCAGTAATCACAGTGTCTCGATGACCGTTGGGGGTACGTCACATGATATGTTACAACCGCAAGTAGATCCCACCTTTTTTCAATTTTATTTCCTTGGATTATTTTCTACAATGGTTAAGGTTCATATCAGATTTCCCGTATTTTCTCAAGGAAATTTATCCATCCCATTGTTGATGATTTTCATGATGTTAATGATTTCTATAGGTCTTTTCTCCTTTGAATATTTTACTATATATTTTCAATGTATTTTCAAGATGGATTTTTAGGCATTCACTAATGAAATATTTCATGGAATAGGGGTGTTTATCTAGCTACCATCGTGTGACCATTGATTTTATGGAGTACCTTCATAAGAGAATGAGGGATTATCGAAAGGGGTTCCATGGGATCTACTATAGGTTGTGTGTTGCGTGTGGAGTCTTCATGTGATCTTATAATGGCCACATCATCATGATTCCTTTGAAGGCTCATGTGATTTGTAGGTCTCAGCCACATTCTTCTTCCTTTTCCATTTTTTAAGAAAAATAATACCCATATTCATGTATTCCTTCCTTTTTTTATTTTTCAATGCTCATTTTATGGGTATCAACAAATCCTCCCCCCTCATGGGTGATGTCTGTGTGGACAAGGGCTTGGTTCTAAGGAATGTATCTTCCCTCAAGAGTTTTTTTGTGGTGTCATAAATCGGTGTCTTGAGTGGAGTTTGGTCTATTGGGTGATTCTTAGTATTTAATGAAATGACCTATATATAGGAGGGGTGGAGAGTGATTCATTTTACTTGTTACAACTTATTTAGAGTTCTCCCATCTAGACTATGTCGTGTGCCTCTATCACATGATTGTTCTATAAGATCCTAGTCATGAGGCATGTTCATGAGACCCAATCGTGAGGGCCCATTTCACAAGAACTCCCTACAAGACCACTTTTACTCAGGCACATGTCCCATCCAAACATGAACCATAATTTGGTAATTTCTTGAACTTTGGTGATGAGAATTGTGATTTTATTGAGGTTTTGTGAGATCTTCTAGTTTTATCATATAATCAATTGGTCTTCATGTAATTCATGTAACCATGTCCAAGTCACATGATCACTAGTCTCCAAAGGGGTCATGAAATTGTGCAATGCCATGTAGGTGTTATGCAACCTATGAGTCCTTCAGAGGTTAGGTGATTCACGAACCATTTATATGGTTTGAAAATATCTTACTAATTCTTATGATATTAATTAGGATGCTATGATTTTATGTCTTTGTTTTTAACAAGATTTTATATTCTCTTTGTTTGATATACGCCAATTACTTATTTTCATATAGCATCTGATTCTCATCGATCTTCCCTGACTGTGTCCAATCAAAGGGCCATGATTTCTAGGAATCAAAATTCCAATCCCTGATATCATTTATATATTAATAATTAGAGTCTAAAGAGGTTCCTATCATCTAAGCTTAAAGAATATCCTTTATCTCAAGAGCTTCCAATATGTTGGCTTGGTCTGGTGTATGATGCTCCCATACCCCATCTAGACTCTAATCTGTCATCTCACTGTGTGTCGGCTTCTCTCGACTATGTCCAAATGAAAATTTTCTTGGATGGTTGATTGATCGCATCTCGGTTTATAGAATTGTATTATATATTAGAAAACTCCCCCTTAGGTTCATATTATTGTGACTTTTCTCACCAACCCATTTATTAGAGCTATTCGAGTATATTTTATTCCTCACTGAGTAATCGTGGAATTGGATGGGGTTTAATGTGGGATCTCTACCCCAATGATAATTTCTCTACTGAATGGGAATGGCTATTTTGGGTTATGGAATACTGCATAGAGTTTTTTAATCAACTATATAGAGTTCATCATTATAAAGCTATGTGGATTTCTCAGTTCATTGTTTACCACCAACCTAATATTCTTTGAGAGATGATTATCCATCGGTTACCTTGAACCAACACATTCCATATGTCTCAGGGTGAAGTGGTTATAATCCTATGGGATATCAACCAACTATGTGGTATCCCCCCTCTTGGAGAGATGTATGATGAATTCCTTACTATCGTGGATGTTTGGGATGATCATTCACAGACACTATTTTTGTAGAAGGAGATGATACTTTTTATAAAGTATAAATTGAGGAATTATTTGACAATGAATTCACTCATTTCTTTCAAGTATTGGATCAATATTTTTCTTTATTACATTGGATATTGGCCAACTATTATATGTACTCATCGGTGCCCTTCTCAAAAATTTTGTGACAGCACTATCTTGTATTGAGATATCTTGGAATCTAGGGATTATACCTCATGGGGATACTGAGTGAATTTGGAGATCTCTCCAGACATTAGGTTGGAAGGATTTATATCCATGTTTTTTTAATTGGTGGATTTTCTTGGCTAGGGATGTGTGCTCAGCGACCCAAGTTAGTACATCGGTGATGGCGATGCGACTTGTGGAAGGACAGTGTCTCAATTTTGCAGTACCATTACATTCACTCCTTTACCGGTTCTTAGTCCATATTCAACAAGGTGGAACCCTATATAGGGTCAACAGTCCTCTCTAGTTTTATTGGATGGATAGGGGGAACATTTATTATAATGAATATTACAACACCACATAGATCCCAAATGATTCATCCCGCTCCATACTGTTGAATATATCTATGATTGGAGCTACGTGTCTAAGCCTTGCAAAGCTCAAAGATACACTGAGACACTCTAAAATATTCAATGTTATTCCTTTCTATGCATCAGCTATACCGATTATTAATAACGATAGTGATTCCATTTATGAAATGTTGTATTTGATCACTCTCTTGTGTGGGGTTCTCATAGCCAAAACAGAAGATCAAGTCATCTAAAAACATTATTCCCTTTATCAATTTTCTATTCAATTTTTATATATTCAAAGGTTCTCCCATATTCTATTATTTATCATTTGAGGGGAGTGACATCCTGGGGTCATCCGCCAATTTTGGAAGATGTTGGAACGTGAAGATACTAAAGCTAAAATCATGATTCAACCTGTTGATGCTACTTTTTTACTTGATTACCTAGAATTATGACCAATTTTGGGTAGCGTATTATCTGAGTGGTGTGCTAAACCATTTGGTTCATCATTTGGCAAATCTTTTTTCCTTTCCAACCCTGTTGTTAGAGGCAAAGATAGAATCAATCAAAGATCTGGGGGAGATGTCAAGAAAGAAACCTTGTTCTATTGATGACTAATTTGATGGTGAAATTGATTCTATTAATTAATTTAATCTTCCAACACATACTAAAGATGATACACATTTTGAGAGAAGGGAAGATGGAGCTTATAATCCTATTTTCACATTGGTTCAACTGGTTACTCATCCTCCTTCCATGCGTACTTCGTTGATTGAAGTGGCTCGATCACAATGTAGGATGATCTGGAAATTAATTCATGCCTTGATAACTAAGAACCCCTTTGAAATATTTTGTGACCAAGGGGAACACCTTAAACAATTATTTCATTACTTGGGGGGAGGTGGTTTTGACCAACAGCCTTTGCATGAAATTATACAGCAAATCGTCCTGACCTGATGAGATCTAGCCATGAGTGAAATAGATTTGTATGATCTTGTAGATTAGGTTCCCCTTGATAGGAAAATTATGGATATGTTAAAGTAATTAGATCAGTTTTTTCAGTTTATATCTAAACTACAAGCTCATATGGACTCTTGGACTGCACATATATAGAAATGTTAGGTGATTATTTACCATATGAGGTATAACCATTCGATATAATCATCCTCAATGTCCATTAATAAGAAGAGGGTTCATGGTTTTACTTCTTTGGTTGAGACCCTCCTTCTTTGGGTAGAAGCCGAAGAGGCGGGGAGAGCATAACTCCAACGTTTAATTGGTGCTTCTCGCTAAACTCTTACTACTCTTACCCATGTAGCCAACTGAAATTTATTATGATTTGACTTTTGTAATGCACTTCGATTCTGATGAGACATTAAAGAGACTCTAAAATGTGTATATTCCTTCCTATTTTGTACACTTTTAATGGATTAATTTTCAGAACTTTCTAGACTACTATCCAGTTTTATTTCATTCGTGATGTGCATGATATCTCATTGCTCCAATATTATGAGAATATTCATTGCTACCTATCCTTTTGATATCATTATGTAAACCTAAATGTATGTTTCTAAATACTCTAATAATGATAGATTCCTTTTTATAAGTACTCATTAATTCCCACAAACTTGAGATTCTCTACTAACATATATATTCCAGTTATCTTGAGACCACCTGATTTATAGAACGATTTCCTAGGTAGGATACATGTACCTGAGGTTATTTTAGCTTGGACCTAATGTCACTTTAGTTTAGGTTATTTTATCTTGAACCTAATATCTATTTAGTTTAATTTATTTTATCTCAGACATTATATTACATTATATTAAGGTCTTTTAGCTTGGACCTTTTATTTCTTTAGTTTATGGTCTTTTAGCTCGGACCTTTTACTTCTCTAGTTTAAGGTGTTTTATCTCAAACATTATGTATGATCATGGGATATGGTGAATACATTCCAGGAATGACCTCGAACAATCAATGGTTCTGGGATCTGATGTGGTGTTTCTAAGGCTCAAGAGGATCAAAAGTCCCTTTTTCAAGAGTGATGCATTTGGTTGATGGCCATTGGCACATATGAAGGATTGATAAGCGTGCATGCATAGTCAAGAACAGGGTCTCTTGATGTCAAGTATCATTTCTAGGGGATATGGAATATTTATGGAGGTAATATTGGTTGATGAAAAAATAATAGGGATACTAGGTTCTCTTGGATATTTGGAGTATGGGTTATTAAAATAAAAACCTAAAATTTTGAGTTATGAATATGATATGGGGTATGAATTTTGGGTGTGACTCATGACATTAATAGATTCTAGGTTCCTCCATAGTGTTTCTAGGGCTCACAAGGTTTGAAGATCCTTTCTAACAAAGATGAAATGCCTTTAGTTTGTGGGTTAGGTTCCTTATGCATCGATAGTATGGCCAAGAAAAATATGATCTCCACTTTTTTTTAGGGTTATAAAAGATTTATGAAGACTCAAACATAGATATAATGAGGTTGGATATGAGAGGAAATCTATCCAATAAGGGTTCTGGCACCCTAGGGTAGTTTATATCTTTATTATGATGATCGAGTCATATGCCATGTGGTTTTGAATCCTGAGGTGTGGGCCATCAAAGGATCTCTAATGGAGTGTTACATTCCTTCTATGAGAAGGGGTACAAATATGGTGATGTAACATTGAGGATATCGAATCTGTTTGGATTGTTTGGTATGGGGATTATAAATCATGTTCTAGACTACTCATATCAGGAGGATGATATGGGATATTCATATGAGTATTAGTTCAGAAACACTGAGGTGTTTAGTGTTGTCGTGATAATGTCGGGGCTCATGAGGTTTGGAATTTACATTTTTCAGAGTAACGCATTTGGTTAATGGTCATGGGCACATATTCATGAGCCATAGGGATTCATGCATAGTCAATCAAAGGGTCCTTTGAAGCCAGATATATTTTCCAAGGCCCATGAAAATTTTATGGGGATCTGAGGCACCCAAATTGTAATGTGTGATTTGTATAAATCATAATATCCAATAAGGTTTCAAGTTCCATAAAATTTGTGTCACTTCTTAGAGAAAATATTCTCATGGTGAAGAGATGTCACAAATAATTTCTTTAACATTTTCATGGACCAGGGGGTCTAGTGATCATAACTTTTCTTTTATTAGGGTCATAAAGTGGACCCTATGAGCTTTTTTCCTTGTTTATTTAAGCCCTTATTTTTTTCCTAAACTCTATAGAAGAGTTTAGAAAATGAAGACTTCACTTTTTCTTAGGCTTCCCTTTAGGGGGTTTCAACCTGACAAGTCATGTTTCTCTTTTTATATAAGTTAAAGGTATTGTGATTTGGACCATTATAGGCTAGAGTTTATAGTTTTACATCTTTTAACAAAGTTTGGGTAGTTTAAGGTCATTACTCAGATGGAACTAATATGGTATATGTTACACAAAAACCTAATTAGGATACCCAGGGTCAATAGCACTCCAACATCCTTCTAAGAGGGAGATGAAAATTTTGTAAATCATGGCTTAAGTTTCTCAAGTCATAAGTAATAATAGGGGATAGTCATATGGGGAGAGGTTCAGATCAAGCTAAGGTGTTGAGTTCTGCCTCGATGATTCTGAGATTATAATAATTAGAAATCCCTTTATATTGGGCCAAGATGTCACCATTTGGTGGGTCTTAATCCCTTTTTCATCAATAGAATAGTCAAACCAAGGTCTCTCTTTTCTTTTCTAGGGTATCTAAAAGGATTCCAACAACCTAAGGTACTCAAGACATGAATTGTAGCACATGGGTTGAGGCTCATTTTAAAGATAATGGTAGTACCTTGTGCTCTACTTGACCAAGGTAAGGATCTTGTGATCATTTAATAAAGAATAAAAAATAGGTTATGGTATGCTTAGTTTGTTGTTGTGTAGTGGGGATTTTTTTATGCAATTTAGTGTCATGTGGTAAGGACGTTTTCTTTACAATTTAACATCATGCGGTAAGGATGTTTTTTGCTATGTAGTTTTAATGTCATGCGACCAAGAAATTTTTCTAATAATTTAACATCATGCAGTAAGGACATATTTGTTGTGTAGTTTCAATGTCATGTGACCAAGATATTTTCCATTAAGTTTAACATCATGTTGTTAGGATGTGGGTACCGATGTGAAAAAATGGAAATGTTGAGGTTGGGACCATGGATGAAATTATGGGTGTCACTAAATGTACCATAGTGATAATGATCAAGCCACATGTAGTACTTAATGAATTCCCCTATACAGGTTGAAACCACATGTAAAGTGGGGGTATTTATGTTTTTTTGTGACTGGGCTCAGTTTTGGAAATGTGAGTGTCACTAAATATCCTTTGAGGAAGAGAATCAAGTCATATGTAGTTATTGAGTGGGAAATACTCTTTACAGGACTATCCTATACATAAAGGTGGAAATTATTTTTATTAATTGTTGTAACTGGGCCCAGGATGGAAGACTTAGGTTTCACTACATGTCATGTGATGATAGGAATCAATCCACACATAGTTGTTAAGGAACCATGCAGTTTAACATCATGATGAAAGGATAAAGATTGATTGTAATGGAAAAGTGGTTATATTGTAACTAATACCAGGTATGGATATTTTTGAATCACTACGTATCTAATTAAAATGAGAATCAAGACACATGTAGTTATTGAAGAGTCGTGTAGTTTGATGTCATGTAGAAAGTATAGGGATCCCTGACGTGAAGAAGAATAGAGAGGATGGAGGTTTGGTGGAGTACCAACACCAACTATAGTGGTTCTCTTGGGATAGATCCATAGGAGTGTGTAGTATCATGTCATTCATGGGACATTAACTATGTAGTTTAACATCATGCAGTAAGGACTCAGGGTATTCCTTCTACAATCTTTCATTCAGGACTGAGATGGGCCTGTCGAAAGCTATTATGCCTTATTTGTGTGGGGAATCCCTTATCAAGACTCCTAAACTCATGTGAGCTCTGCTCAATGTGAGGAAAAAGTAATGACATGGTTTCCACTCACAGGACTATGATATAAAATCAAGTCATCCTTGCATATCTCATTGGAAAGGAGAATCAAGCCATAAGTATTTCATAGAGACCTGTTTAGTTTAACGTCATTTGGTAAGTAAGTGGATGAATCAATGTGAATGAAGATATATTTTATGAATCTGTGTAGTTTTACATCATGAGGTAAGGATTTAGATCATCCAATGTAAATAAAAAGGGAATATGTGGATCTGTGCAGTTTTACGTCATGTAGTAAAGACATTTTCCTTGTAGTTTAAAGTTTTGTTTTAAGGACATTTGATCACCTAGAGTAAAATGAAAGTAATACTTTGGATTGTCTAAATAATAGTTTTTTAGGCATAACTACCTATCCTATGATATTAGGAATCAATCCATACATAGTTCTTAGGGAAATGTGAATTTTTACATCTTGTGACTAAGATGATCCCCGTACAGTTTATCATCGTGTGGTTAAGATGAATTTGTACAGTTTAACATCATGTATTCAGGATGAATGATGAGGATTACTATGTTTTGGTTTCCCATTTGATAATGGTTATGTAAATTATTTCTTCTGAAATATCACATTGGTGGGTGGTGTGACATTCTCCCTATCCATGGTGTCTAATGAGTATGTTCTATTTTGATAAACCATATATATTACATAAGGCCCTTCCCACTTGGGTTCTATTTTTGGGGGATTATTTTTAGATATCATTGTAATTTTGAGAGACAAAACCAATTCTCCTTAGAGTAATGAATGAAGTAAAACCTTTTTATTAAAGTCTCATGTTATCCATGTAAGGGACCATATCTTTGTAGATCGACCCTTTGCATGTTTTTGAAGACAGAGGTGCTTGTGGGAGGCTCAGAGGAAGCCTAGATGAACTCATATACTAAAATTTGGAAGCAAGTAGATTTCACATTGTGAAAGAAGGTTACACAACGTGAATATAGGTTTCATGATGTGTAATATTTTAGGTTTTGAAAAATAACGTAAATTAAGAGGCTATGGTTTTTTAGTGGAAATCGACCTAGAGAAATTACACTATGTGAAATGGAATTACATGATATTTAATTCCCTACTGATGTATGTTTTAAAAAAATTTCCATCTATTTAGGTTATCAAACCCTACAATATCAGAAGCTCCCTCTTGAATCTAGGTGACCCAATTACCCCCTCTTCAATTTTTTTGGGCTTCCTTCATCGAGTATTGATTCCTAGATTTCCTCCTTCGATTCTTAATGATCCACATTCAATCTAAGTTCTTATAGGAGGGATTATTGGAGATCTGTTGTGTGGCCCATTCTTGTATGAAGAACATCAACAACATGTTGATCTATGGGATTCGTTTCTTCTCTATTTATTAACGTGAAATTGTAGTGATAGCATGATTTATCCCCTTGGATCAAAATTAAATTGATTTAATAATTACATGAACTAGATTATAGAATTGGTATCGATCTCATAGTGATGTTATTTATTAATGTCATGATAGAAGTTTGCCTCTTTATTTTTTAGATAGTGTGATATTTATTACTTTATTGATAGAGCATGTAGTTCTTGATAGAAATTGGTAAAGAACGTAAATCCAAAATTAATTGATAATTAATTGGTTAAAAGATTAAGGAGGCATTTTTACTAAATATGGTTGTTGTTGTTTCTATTTGAGGATAATCAAATTGATACAGATATACATGTCTAATTAATTTGGTTAATGAACTTGAGGCATTTTGTTTTTTATTTATAGAAAAATTAAATTCATGTTAAATTAATTCTATAATTAATTTTTGATAGCTTGTGATGGATTGTTTTTTAGATTTCTCATAGTTAGAACATGTGAATAATTGATTGATTAATTAAATATTGAATAATAATAATTTATGTGATAAAAGATAATGAATTTGTAGGTCATGAGTTTCCTACTTTCTTGTAAAGGCGGATTACCTTGTGCTTTGGAGTCATGAGAGCTTGTTGTGTGTAAAGGATGAATGCCTTGCTTTTGGGCCGAGAGCCCATTTCTATGTTTGTTTCCTATTGCTTGTAATGTGATGTGATATTGGGATGGATAATCCTATAGGGCTGTTGTGGTACATGGGGTAGGGAGGCCCAATTTTTGTGGTAGTAATTGACACCTGGAGTGGAGAGATGCATTAGTTTATGCATGTGGTGTCAGGGAGGATGCCAAAGAAGATGGAACAGGTGGAATTTCAGCTTACCCATTAACATGAAAGTTGGATGATTTTTTGAATCTATTTTTTTATTATTCACTTTCCTTTCCCCAATGCTTGAGGAAGCTGGTTTTAGTTACTCTTATTTCAAGAGAGGTGAATACACGCAGGGTATGCCACATGCTTTCTATGTTTAGCTTCTCGTGGTTGGATGATTTTACTCCCCTAATATGTGTGGAAAATAATCGATGGGTAGTTCATCAAATCACCATGTTGAGCCCCTTGAGTTTGGGGATTTTAGAAATTTTTCCTAGAGAACCAGGTGATATAGAAATTAATGTTGTTAGATAAATGAATAATGTTTAACTCATAGGGTTGGAGCTTGCTGAGATGCAATTCTGAGGTTTAAATTATGAGAATCCATGGACTCGGTTTTCTTGTTCCTGAAGGGCATGTATCTTTTTTGAGATTCTAATGAAATGTAATGTGGAAAATTATAGTGGTTCATTGATGATTAAGAATTATTTAATGTAAAGTGGAATTGACAAAAGGGGATAAGGAAACTTAATGTAGATCTTTAAATTATTATGTCCTTATAGGATATTTAGTCTTAACAATGGCTATCGGGAGTTCGAGAGACGTTAGCTGAAGTTGAGTATAAGACTAGTTTATGCCCATAATGTGGTTTTTATCTAGGTTATATCATATAATTTTTGTGTTTCTAAACGCTACTCCACCCTATTGGTTAGGGAAACTAACTCAATGTGTATTCTAAGCCCTGGGGGGTTCACCAACATCCTGGTGGGAGGATGGATGGATAACTACCCCCTTTGTCCCTAATCTCTTCTCTTGGTAGTTAATTGTGTTGGTATGCATAGTATTTAGTTTTCTCCATATATGTGTGTAAAGGGATGTAATGGCTTCTGGTTATTTCACACACATATATTCTGGATATAGTTTTTTAAATACTACTATATGTATAATGTGTATCGGTTGTGAGGGATGGAGGATCATTACTTGGTGTATGGGTTGTGATGTCTTAAGGTATAATACTTGATTTAAGATACATGATATGCAAGCTATGGTGGCTCTTAGAAACTACCTAGTTGCTTTTACATATGTGGATGTGGTGGTGTGTTGTTTGAGGTGCATATTGTGGTGATTTCCCCAGGTGTATGTGGCCTATCCTTTTTAGAGAGAGATGCTCAGGACATGCGACATTGGGGTAGAGTGGAAAACTAGTGGAGAAGTGGTAGCATGGTAACCTTGATTTTATTTATATAGTATATGTTCTTTTATGTGATACTTGGTGGGAGTAGCCATGATGTGGCTGGGAACTTAGTATACATGTTTAGGTGATGAGTTAGGTCCACTTGTTGTTCATTATGATTTAGAATTCTTTATATAACATTACATGAGAGGCTTCAGGTAGGATCTTACTGAGTATACTATTATAATAACCCTACATATATATGAACAATTTTTCAGGTCAGTTGGAGCAGGTTAGAGATCAAGCCGGTTACTACTAACTTGGGGTTTTGTAGGATCTATTTGAGCTTCGTGGTCACTGTCAACTTTAATTTCTAATTGGAAATTGTATTTTTTTCCTTTTAGTTATAGTCATTCATGCATGACATTGTATTTGTGTACTTGGATTTTATTTTATATTATAGTCTGAGTATGAATTGGTTGGTGTTTATCTTATCTCTCTCTCTCGCATGTGTTTCTCTTAGAGGGTAATACCTCCCATAATCATGTTTATTATACCCTCAATACTAGTTTCCAGCCCGTATCCTATGGATGTAGGACTCGGAGGGTCACTATCTCTCTTCTCCCATTGCCATCCTAGGAGGGGTACACTTTGTGGGAAGAGGTCGTGACAATCCAATTCTAATGGACCTCTAGCCGTTCCAATTCATCCAGTTGCTTTTGTGATTTTTCATCATCTGAGAGATGTCCAAAAATTTATATTTTGAGTGAAGGCAGTTTGACATATGTGGGTAACAATTCCTTGGTCCCATACACTAATGATTATTATGTTGCCTATGTGGAAGTATGTGTGGTGGTACCATAGGCCCATAAAGAATAGAGGAGAATGTATGGCCAATACTTGTTATCCTTGTTCACCATATTCTGAATTATATTCAATAAATTCTTATTTAAGGACATTATCTATCCATTTTCCACTTCATGATATCGATATGAGTGATGGGACGCGATATTTTACTCCTGGTACAACTTTTTCTACTTCATGGATCAGAAATTAGCATTGTTTTTCATAAATATTGTGTTATGGGGCCCAAAACTGGTGATCATATGGAACTTCATGAAGTTTACAACATTATTAATCCTAAATTATTTGAGGATTATTTCCTTGGTCTATTTGGAAAAGAATTCAGTGGAAGTAAATATGTACTTGAACTACTTAGTTGTGGCTGGGGGATATGGCCCCAAAACATCTATCCCCAAGATGAAATATTGACAGGAATATTTGGCTATATGTAGAAATTATAAGGGATGATGAATGAAGTTTTCTTAGATCTAGAATGAATAAAATTTCATGGTGAATTCCTTACATTCTTGTATCATGGTTTTTTAGTAATCTCCCAACCTCGAAGTCTAGTGGGAGAGCCTGGTTCCAGATTAATCGGTGATGCAAGAGCTTGCATGGTCTTCTTCCATGATGGTGATAATTTCTCCTTCTACTGTGAATCTGAGGAGGATTCCATAAAATCCTCATTTATAGAGGGTTTTTTTCTCATTTGGACCATCCTATTGAGTGAAATTTTCTACCCATCACTAAATCAGTTCCCTTCTAGCTCTATCTATTTGAAAAATCTCGTTTTCAAGATAACCAATTATGGGATCCATCCATCCAGGGGTTGTTATTGGATCATCATAATCTAGGGTGGTTCTAACCTGATTTATTTCTTTCATGTTTCATAATACAATCAAAGAGACCATTCTTTGATTTGTGATATTTAATATTTCTTACTCCTAATCAGGGTTAGCCAAGATGGTGGTTCCATTATATAGTGCATTGTCATGAACATTATATTATTGGGGGGACATGATTCAATGTGGTTTCAAAAGATTACTCTTCCATCAATCCCCTTATGTAACTAGTGATGGAGGATAGTTCTTCCCTTTTGATGGAATATTCACCATTGATTTTCCTTACCACCAATTTTGAGTCCCCTTTGATATTCAGATAGTCTATGTGAAGTTGTAGGTATAGTTCTAATATAGTGAGGAGGGATTTATATTTGACCTCATTATTTGTGTAGCCTTCAGATAGTGAGAAAGAGTAGGGAAAATTTATTTTTCTAGAGAGACAAATACAATCCCCACACCAACCCAATTGAGCTATGGGTTTTCTCTCATTTTTCTGGTAAGGCTTCAAGAGGAACCATCAAAGTAAATATCCCATGTACAGGGAGTGTCATGGACATAGATGATCTCTTAATCTGGGAGCTTAGTGTCTTATGTGGTATTTTTTGTGGGAAGGATGTGTTGTGAGGAAATTATCTAGGGATTTATCTTTTATTGACTTCTGTGACATGAAATGAATGTCGTATTGCTGTAGAATGACCACCCATCGAGCAAAGCACCCAATAAATATAAGGTGGCCAAGGATGTACTTGAGAGGATCAATATGAGAAACCAGGTGGAATTCATGGTGCTTCAAGTAATACCTTGGATTTTTACCATAAATATTGAGTGCAAGGCAGTTCTTCTCGACATTAGAATATCTAGAATCAGTGTCTAGCATTGTATGGATGAAGAAGTAGAGACTATTCTCACTTATCACATAATTGTTTTTGTAAGAGGATGGCTCCCAATGGGAATTCTATAGTGGCCACATATATGATTAGTGGCCTCCCTTCCACTAGAAGAATTTGAACCAGTTGGTGAATTAAGAAATACTTGAGTCTTTTATGGTTTTTTGACAATCATAATCCCATTGATAGGTGATTCCCTTATTCATTAGTCTATAGAAGGGGAGATATTTTCTATCCAGGTTGGTATGAATCACCTAATGTTGACAAGGTTCCCTTAGAGTCCACTTATTTCAATGATATTTATGGGGGTGACATTGCTAAAAAAGAACTAGTCCATTTTGGATTCACATCAATGCTATAGTGACATAACAGAAAGATATGTAATTTTCTTGATGTTACCCTAAAAGTGAATTTCAACAGATACATATTTAGACTATGCTATTGCAGCTTGTCAAAAATTATATGTAGATCCATGAAGTGATCACTTCAATATTGGGATATTTCAACGAGGTCATAAAAATAAAAATCAACTATACTTCCAAGGAATGGACTAAATATGTGGTGAATGGATCACTGTTATATAGAACCAATGTTATTTAATTCAAAGGGAATGAAGATATAGTAGAAGATCCCTAAG
Organism: Viscum album; assembly: GCA_963277665.1. Classification (NCBI taxonomy): domain Eukaryota; kingdom Viridiplantae; phylum Streptophyta; class Magnoliopsida; order Santalales; family Viscaceae; genus Viscum; species Viscum album. The sequence goes on from OY728161.1 coordinate 1,614,033,730, forward strand.
GTTCTCTAAAGGTAGTGGATTATTCATTTTTAAGGGTTATCTTGATTTTATTATGCCCGAAATACCCATCTGGGAAATGGAGGCATTTAAAACCAATGGTTGCATTGATCAATAGTTTTTTGATCGATAATGGGAAATCACCTTTTGGAAAATTTTGATTAACTTCTTTAAAGTCTATACATACCCTAATATGCCCATTTGTTCCTGATAGAGATGATGTTGGAAAGCCATCTTGGGTATTTCACTTCTCAAACAAATTTGTATTTGATCAACTTGTCAACTTTTTCCTCTAAATTGGTGGCATGAGAGGGGTGAATCCTCCTGGATTCCTGTTTCAATCCTCGATGCTCATCGGGCAGTCTGAGATGGTGTGTAGCCACATATGAATTTAGTCCAGGAATTTTTTTATAGTTTTTAGTGAACACATAACAATAGTGATTTAGAAATGAAATGTACATATCTGTATCTTCAAGAATCATGGAAACACTAATCATATTATGTCATGGGTCTTCTTTCATTCTCATATTTATATATCTGTGCTCATCTATGGTGGTGGAGACACCTTCCTCAAATGATGGAGGGGTTTTCCTATGATCATCCTCATCTTCTTCAAATTTTGATTCTGTGGTGGCATTTTTAGATGAATAATGAAATATGGGGCTTCACTGTCACTATCAAGGTGAGAGAGGAAATTAGAAGAGACATTATCATCCCTTTCTATCTGAGTCTTCACAGAGAGATTCCAAAGATAATTTCACTTTACACATTAACTAAGTAAAAGAGGGTCTTAGACCTCTAGGATTAGGTCTTCTATCTTGAAAATGTTTATGGGAAGCACATATTTGATGCCAAACATACTCCATGGATTCATAGGGGTAGTCCCCAAGCCATTGGGAGCTACAACCTATATATCGTCATCTTCCATTGGTTTCCTGCCTCCCTTTTTGTAGAAATATTCTTAATCATATGTGACTCCACATCTATCAAAGGATTTTTTTCACCATATAGTATGATTAATTTTCCATTGATGGGATAATTTAGCCACTAATGGAATGTTTAAGGTACCAACAAGTGGTTACAGAGCCAGGACCTCCAAAGAAGGGATTTTTTTCCAATAAGGACAGTGTATGTGGTGTCTTGCTGGATAACTATGAACACAATGTCAGATGTGAGTTCTCCAAACTGTTTTTTTAGTATGATCTTCCCAAGAGGTCTTTTATCAAGCATATCATACCATTTAATGGTTAGATTTGTGGGAGTTAAGTCCCCTAATCCATATCCCAAATGTTGGAGGGTTTCAACTAGGATAAGATTGGTCCCAGATCCATTATCAATCAGATCCCTTTAGATGATGAACTTATTGAGTCTGAATAAAACATATTGGGACTTGATATGTTCTTGAAGGACCTCTTCCTGGTCTTGTTCGGTGAATTAGATGGTGACATGACATTCTGAGAAAATGGTACCCCCTTGATAGACCTCAGCCATAGCGACTTATATTTCAAACTCCCATGGGCTCTAGAGGGATTAAAAAAGATCATCCCTAGGTTATTTTTGAAATACTGCGTGAATTGAGGAATGAGATATATTCTAGGAGAACACCTTGTAGTTTCAAAATGTCATACTTCTGTGCCAAAGTTTGGCGCTTCCTAATATGAGATGACTCATAGGCATGCAGTTCAGAAGATGAGGCATCTGAGGTGGATGGGCCTGGTTCTTGTGCAGAAGTCGAGGGGATATCTATTGTAAGTGGTTTTCCAACCTTTCTCATTACCTGGGTTGATTGGATTGAACCCCTTCTAGGATGTGATGCAAGATAATGGGATGTGGGAAACTCTTAGAGGACTCTAGGGAACCACTTTGCCTCTTTTGGGCCCACTTGAGTGATTTCCCATGACTTTCTACTGCATATATATTCTCCATGGGGATATGATCAAAATATTAGGTCTGACTATGTCTGCATTGTCCCATGTATCCTCTTTCTGAGGCATGAGGCCTCTGATTCCCCAGTTATGTGTGGTAAATTCATATTCAGGGGGGAAAACTCATCATCAAAGAAGAGGTCTACCAAGTGTATCACACTGAATGAACTAAAGATGATCTTTTTTATGATGAGGATTCTATTTGGATGGGGGAATTTACCATGCTACAGATGGTCACAGGGAAGAAGTTTGCAACTGTTAGGGCTTTCAATGGAGAAGAATATGATTCCTACTCTTCTCTTTCTTCCCACTTTTGGTGGACACACCCACCTTTGTGAGGTACTTCTGATGACTCATTCTTAGGTAGTGTAGCTGTTTCAGGTCTACAGAGCTATACATTTAGGGTGTCATGATCTCAATCAACTATTTTTTGAGTCATATGATTTTCAAATTTTTGTGCACACCTAGCCGGAACATTCTTCCATCTATCATCTTCTTCTATCAAGAAAATAGTTATGCATGACACCTAATCTAGGGAGTTGTCTAATTCCACCTATATAGAATCAGCCATGCCTTTAAGGATGTATTTGAAGATAAAGTAGTCTTGGATATTATGACCTACCCTTCTATGGTAAAGGACGTAGTCATGATGGTTGATGAGGTAGACCTCATCATGATTCCTGGGTTATGGAATCCTATATACGTTATTGTCCATGGACACCAAAAAATAACTGGGGACTTCTTCATTAATAAAAAAGTATACTTTTTCCATCCATTCCTAAAATCCTAGGCAACCCAAATTTCTTTTTGCTTATTTTTTATGGTGATTATATGGTTTTCATCACTCGACAGAAGGTTTATGGTGGTTTTTAGCCTGTCTAGGTTCCTAAATGGGTATTGATGGTTGATTTAGAGTCATAGCTACAGATTTTTATCTACCAATCCTTTTACCCTGTGTTGTGGTCATGAGTCATGTTTTGGATCGGTTGTGCTAAATAGAATCCTCAAGACATTTCTCCATTTCAACGAACTCTTAGAACCCACCCAGATACTTTATGTGGATCAAAAGAGTCTAAAACTCATCCTTGATATTTTCAAAACATTGTTTTATTAGTTTCTCTTATTAGATAGGGATGTTGAATGAATAGGTTATACATTTCAACCATGCTATAAAATTAGACACCCTCTTGTTCTCACATTGCTTACAGTTCGTTAGGTCGAAAATCATTGTCTTCATCAGTATGGAGCTGAACTAATAAAGAAATTAATGATGAAGGCCTTCCCATACTGAAATAGATTGTTTTGGTAGGTTTTTGTACCAAAACAATGGTTGGACCTGTAAAAGTCCATACAAAACACCTCATCTTTCTTTCCTCCTATTGATCTCAAGTTCCCATCATCGGTCCACATCGGGATACAAAGTGTGAGATTTTTTCCAGGTTCGCCTACACCATCAAAGGTATAGAAGGTGTTGGCACCGAGCATGTAGCAGAAGCCCCAAATAGGTGGGTTTTTAGAAAAAATCCACTGATTATTGACATAAACTTGTCGATGTCAGTGCACAGTGGTCCAATCTTAGCCGATGACCACGTGTGAAGGATTTTAGGCACAAAAATAAATCGTAAAGTACCTAGTTTAATTCTAAATCCATGCATGATTCCTGATAATCGTTGGTGATTACTGCTCAAAGAATACGAATTCAAATTCTCCTAGATCATCCACACATGCTTCAAGGAATCCTTAGGAGCACCATTCATTATAATCTGGGTGCTAGCGCAGAATACCGACAATGCCTTCGACGCTCCAACGATCACCGCATCGCTTCGACTTGTGATGCCTGAGGGAGAGCTCTATCTGAGCTCCTTGGATCCAAAGCATCTCTCTCTAGATTATGGGAGAGTGGAGAGGAGACAGAACCCCCCTGAATATTATTTGGAAAAATCCCCTCTTCTTCTATTTATAGTGCTTAATTAAAATACCTGGTATAGCCTCATTGGCCCCGGATACTTAATGCACTGTCAACAACATTTTATGACTACTAAAATGAGTTATATATATTATTGTCACTCACTTGTGATATATTAAAATATATTACACAATAATAATTGAGTCATTAACTTAACTCGTCGCTCCCATAAATTTTAATTGAACCTTGAATAATTTAATTTTCGTCAATTAATATTTTTCATGTATTTACATAAAACTCATAAATACATTTAATAAATAAATTCAATTATCATTATTATAAACTCGAATAATATGAATTTATGTATTTCATTGGTGATCGTTTAGCCTTGGAAAAATCTCGGACCCCAGTGGTGGGGCCCACCATGTACAAAACTTCTATTCAACAGAATAGGGAAGATTGTTGAATATACTATTGTGTGTGACCCTCAAGGCCCTTATCTCGATAGTAGTGAATAGTATTCACAGACCAGGAGCGGGATCTAGAAAACCATCATGGCCCTTGAAGAGATAAGGATTGTCATAGTAGCGACAACCAACCTACGAACCCGCACTGTGTAATATAATCTCTTTATCAGTTAATCTCATAAAACAGGACACACTCTCGTGTCATCGCCCTTATCTTGATTTATTGTTTGTTTATATAACTGGATGGACTAACCATCGACTGTTATGGCCATGGTATTATAAAGGTACTTCCATTCATATAAACATTTCCTGAGATATATTACTTCCATAACCTAGAAATGAAAAATCCTTTATTGACCATTCAACCAATGTCATGCCACCAACGATGCACCCAACACAAACTACCTCACCACAACTTCATTACCATGTTTTTCACCTTGCATCAAATTACAAAATAAAATGACATGCATTGGTAATAATCTAAACTAAAGATATTATTACACATGATCATAGATAGGAAATACAGTGACACCTGAAACATGTAGTGTTCCTATTAGCAGGTCAGTCCTCATGACCTCACTACTATAGATCACCAAGTGCAAAATTCATGACAATAAGTCTCAATGATTATGATCCCCCAGCACCTGATAGTCAAATATATACTATGTCCAATCAGTGATATGTATCTAGACCATAGAACATATATTTAAGATTAATTTCATAGTATCTTGATGTTCTCATTATAGCCCGGGAACTACTATAACCTTTCGATACGATAATTATTCTTTGGACATTACCATTTAAATAGTGGATGCATAAAAGTCTTCACTGTAATGGTAAAATGAAATCTTGTATAGCTAACTATATAAATGATATTTTAATCAAAATCATTGAATAGTTGGGTCTAGGGAACCCACTATTTCAGCAAAAGGTAGGATTACCATGTTTGGGAGTAGGTGGAGTATCATCCACCCATTCGGTATATGGATTCCTTTCAGGCTGCACAGGTGTGTGTCTCCCTTCCATGGATTCCATTCAAGTAGTTAGGGACTCGATGACATTAAGTAACTTAGGGGGAACTTTTGTTAGAGTCGTATCCCATCCATAGGGAGTGGGAAGGAGTCGATGAGGTGGTCCCATATTCATCTCCCACTGATTCTCAGTTATTCTTATGATTGAATGATTTCCCTGTCATGGGATAGGATCTCTCCAAAATAGAGGGAAGTCATTGTCATTTTTTACTTCCGAGTTTATATATAATGGATTCCTGGATAAAAATTCAGTCTAATGCTTAGATACCTCTCTTGAATGTGGATTCTCTATGTGAGGGATAATATTTGTCTCTATCTAAATACAATAACCAGTGGAAATATTGTCCCTGAGTAGCTCCTTGTTGAGTTGTTGGAGAGTTTTTATTTCACTCTCATGTTTTGAAAACTATTCCTATGGTGAAGGAACTTTAATTATCTTGGGTGGTGATCAAGATGTATCCATACCTTTCCCCTTGTAAATGTTCCATTGTCTAGGTGGAAACTTGATATTCGGTGGTGCCATATTTTGGATCCTTCTTTGGTTTCGAGTACATGCAGCCTCATTTGGTGTATCCAAATCACCCTCCTCTCAGGGTAGGTTCTCTCTATTGTGGGAATTTTTATTTTCATCTTGATCAATGTATTCCATATTGATAGTGATGAAATTCATATATTCATATCGAGAAATGGAGGTTGTCCCATTACTTATAACGCAATAGGATGATTCTGCACAACTTTCATTAGGGTCATTATTTGAAACCTTGGCCATATTGGATCATTTTTTCTTGTTACCCCAGCAGGGTCTGATAACCATTTCTGTACATTTATTATGTCTTGGTATATGAGTAATGACCTTGAGGGAGTTTTTAGTCATGATTGTCAAATGATCTCTGACTAGAAGAGGTTTTTTTCACAGTGGGAGGGACAGGTGGGACGTCGACTATTTTTTCCCAAACCAGAGAAGACTGATTCTCTCTACAGTGATGATTATGAAGAAAATACCCCCATCCCTGTGGGGTGGGGGTCATTCAGGGCTACAATTGGAACTGACTGGTCCTTTTGTTGAGGATTTGATGCTTCCTGTCAGGGATTTGACGATTCATGGTATGAATTTGAAGATATAAATGCCCTTATAATAGTGGGATGGGGGTGATCTGAAATCACCACTGATTCTTTTAGGACCATATTAGGTTATGACGAACCTAGTTATGGTGATTTATATATAAATTCCCCCAACCAAGTGGGTTGGGGTTCACTCACAACTACTAATAATATATCCTGAATCCTCTCAGTAATTGAAGATCTGAGGGGTGTAGGTGGTGGTAGATATTCTCTAGGCCTGGGGGGTCCAGTCCGATCCTGGACAATTACTATGGAATCTACTATTATTTTTCATTTGATGTAGTGCAGTTATTCTTGTGTGAGATATGGGTGCGATGGAATCCCATGATGAGAACCACTCTTCAACGGAAGTTGAACATGTGATCGCAACTTCATTCTTCATGTCTAAAATGTGTTGACATTGGTTTGAGGGGCCCAGTTTTAAATCATGGTGGCTATCCTATCCCTCAGTTTGTGATGTCTCAGAATAATTGAAGCTAGGTAATTCAATTGTATTGACCAACTAACTGGATATTTACCTGGTCCCCTAATTTCTTCAGAGATTGTAACATTGAAGGACACAAGATCTAACGGGGTTTATTGTTCTAGGGGTGTGTAAAAGTGTAACAATACATACTATAACCATCCTCAAATATAGATATATGATTTGGCTTCATAGATCATCTACCAAAGTGTCATGATTCAGTGGCACCAAGCATGTTTCAGATTTGTGCTATGATTTTCCGGTTTTGGATCCTGGGTCATAGAGATTGCTTCTAGGTTTAGATAAAAATAAAGTATATTTATTATCTAAAGGTGAAACTCATATCCCAGATAATGGATATGTCTATACTTTACTCATTGATGAGTATAATACATTTTTTTCATATATAATGAATTCACTCTTTTTCTAGCTCATCTAGGATCTCATAGTCAGAAGTAGCAAGGGACCAAAACACGATGGGGAGGTTGTTTCTAGATAACTATCTCCATATGTCATTTTCATACTCCTCACCCTCAAACTTACACAACACCATATATTCATATCATATAATATGGATCTAATGGTCTCATGTTGATGAGAGTATACTTTTGCTGGATGTTGATGGGGAACCATATAAAGTTGACCCATATTTTTTAAGAACCTCTCTATACAAAGGTGTATGAGTTTTGAACACCTATCTATATAAAGGTTTTTGGGAAAGTGGAGGATTTCCTTTTCCATGGGAGATATATTTGTGGTTTTCTTGACTATGGTGGATGTCATTAGTAGAGTCCCTATGATCCATCTTTTCACTACCATGAGGAGGACTATCATGGTAATGAACATCTTCTGCTTCCAATCAATAGAATATTCAATAGACCCTCGTGGTGCGGAGAATGTGTCTCTAATGACCTCAAGGATGTTGGCATTGAGCATATTAGTAATATGTTCCATGTTATACATCATGGTCATAATATGTTGACCTTCCTTTTTTGTAATTGTGTAGGGATATGATCATGTTGTGTGACAATTGATAGAACATGTATATAATCGTATGGTGTTGTGGGAATATGCACCCACTGCTAAGAAGCTACTAGAATATGAATATGAGTTTTCTCATTATTAATAGTAATATGATCATGTCATGTGGCATGTTCCATTCTCACTTGGTAAGCCTCAGTCAAGATGGGAGTATGATCCCAATCCTGAGCCTTTGGGATATGTTGTTAGTCTTTCTTGGTAGAAGTGTGAGCCTACCCTGACGCATGTGCCACTCCGATTTGGTGAGGCCCAGTTGGAATAGGAATATGAGCTTAGTTCTAATATTTATTCACCAATAAAATATGTCGGCAAACCTCTTGAATGGGAGAAGGGATATAAACCTCCTCTACCATAGAATGATGCTGGTGTAGTCATTAAACAGTGGAATTTGGAATATGTTCCTAGATTTTGTGATTTTCTAGAATATGACAGGATGATTAACTGATAAGAATACGATCATGTCTTGAGGATTGTTCCATTTTCACTATGTCAAACCTAATCAGAATAGGAATATATGATCAATCCTTGGATTTTAAAGTATGTCTTTGGACTTATTCAATAGGAATATGAGCCTTTACTAAGGCTTTTTTCCCTCTCACATGGAGATCCCTAGCCAGAATATGGATTTGATCCTGATCTTGCACCTTTAGAATATGCCTCCAGACTTTTTTGATTAGCATGTTCCCCTTTCCCAAGGCATGTGATTCTCTAACTTGGTGATCCCTAGTAGTAATAGTATTATGATCTCAATATGATGCCTCATACTTTATCAGATTATTATTATAATCCTCCTAGACAGGAGCAATAATGTGCTCTTACTCTGGTACAACCACTTTTTCGCAATGATTATAGTTTTACGTTGTGCTTGTTTTAGGGATATAAGTATACACATGTCTCTTTATCTACAATAGTTTTGGAATATTCTAAAATATTTATTTATCTGTTAGTAAAATATTTTTTCATTTTATCAAATTGTGTGTAGGGATATAAGCCTGCATATTTTCTATCTCAATTATACACTAGAATTTGTCTTCGATTGAAGAGGGGATATGTGCCCACTTTTTTTCTACTTGTCATAGAAAAATAATCCAATGGGATTCATGTAGAGGGAAAGGGATATGTTCCTCCCCCATTCTTGTTGTGGGAATATACCCACAAACTTGTTCTGAGTTAGCAGGGATATGAGACTACTTATTGGTTCCTTCTAGGATATGCCGACAGGCATCATCTGTAGGAATGGGGATATGAACCCTCTCATGGATATCTAGTGCCTTCCTCCCCCGATAAGACTTCTTTACTACCTATTCATGGGAATCATAGGTGGAATCATGTTGGATGGTATCCTCAGTAGGCATCTTGTGTGTACTAGTAGGATGGTGTTGGTGACAACGGTTGACATGTTCACTCCTCAGCGGCACCTAAACCGGATGGGATACATATATGGATTCATGGTCCACATTCATCAGAGACTTAAGGTGTAAGTTTTATCACTCTAGGGATAATATCCCAAAGATATTGTTTATAGAGAGAAGGGATACTAGATTAACAGCAGCCTTTCATGGGAGATGCATACTCGCTGGCTGCTATGCTTGGAGAACCTCACAGGCAGCTTCCATGGTCGGGATTGTATCATGTCGGTGGTACTCTCAGACCATCATGTTTTCCACCTGTTAATGGAGCTATTAAGAAAGTGATATCTCTTTTTGACTTGTGGGGTTGTAGCCATAGATTATTTACCAAAGAAAACATTGATCAATGAAAAACAATTCTTATATCGAGATGTTATAAGTATCTACGGTCATTCAAGTAATATGGAACAAGGTTACCAATTAGCGCAATATCACAGGCATGATGTGATCAATTGAATATACATGGCTAACAGAATTTTATTGATTTCTTGATCTAGAAATTCTAATCACATGGACTTTTCAATTTGAGGATAGATTTATAGGAACCCATAATCCAGAGGATTATCTGTAAGATCATGTTGGTCATACTGATTTTTTTGTGTAGTGTATGAAAAACAAAGTGGTCTAACAGATAATTATTCTATCATTTGAGAGATTCATGACAGATTTTCCATCCCTTCTTGTGTATGGTTTGCAGAAAAAATGGCTTGACGGTTTATAACCAATTGTTTTCTATTTGACAGATTCATGTTGGTTTGAACATTTTTTGTTTCATATAGTGGGAAAACAAAATATTATGATGGATTATAATTGATCATTTTGTTCATAGAGATATTAATGTTAGGTTCACCATTTTTTTTTCATATGGTACTAGGAAAATGCATGGATGGGATCCAGCAGAAGATTTGATTGTGGGGGATTTATGTTGTGCACAATCAAGAACATCATATTACCATTATCTCTCTTACCAGAAACCCCCAATGGTTCCCTCATCCATAACTGGGTACAGAACTACTTTCAAAAGAAATATAGTCACCTAGATTTTTAGGCCCATTGAATCTTAGGGACTCACATTGGTCAAGAGGATGGGAGGTCAGGCCCATCATACCCTTTTGGGGGGAATTATTGTCTACTCTTATAATCCCTTATAGATTTAAGATATTTTCATGAATCTATTCCAAATTTTGATACGAGATTTATTACCATAAAATTGATAATGGTTTAATTCTCTTTTATGTGTAAAATTTTTTGGGTTCAGTAGTGAATCCATATGTATGTATCTGAGTTTCTCTATCTTTCTCCAGTAATAGGTGGTTGTTGATGTGATTAAGTTTTTTAACCAATATCTTTGGAATGATATGATTATTACGGCTCCCTAATCCCACATGATCTATGCTCGGTGTGAGAAACAAGGGATGGAAAATAGTCATTTTTTCATTGCTCGTGATGTGGGACTTATGTGTTGGGACCACCCAGAATGGATTTATTATAGATCTCAAGCCTCATATTGACATACTAGGTATCTGTGTTATGGAAGGAATCATTGTTATCATAGTTCAGTTTATTTCTCAATCTACTGATGGATGAGGTAGAGTGATCATCCCATGGGAATGATTAGGTCCCTATTGTTGAAATCACATTGACATAAAGATTACATAAAAATGGAAATTCAATTGAGATTGGGCCTCGGGAAGGAATCCTATGTATCCTGGTTATTATAGGAATCAGAGTCCTTATAGTTTAGTTTCTCTCTTGGGAATGGCCCCAATGTTAATGCCCTTGTGTTGTGGAGAATTTGTCATGCCACTCATTTAGGCTTTCATACTTATGTTTCCTTCGTTGGTAGAGAATCGTATTGTGAATGATATGATTATTGAACCTCCCTAATCTCATGTGAGATATACTCATTTTGAGAAACAAGGGGTAGAATGTAGTCAATGTCATTGCTTGTGAATGTGGGACTTATATGCTAGGATCACCCAAGATGATTAATATAGAGCTTGAACCTCTAGGAGTGTACTATGTATCCTGATTATGGTAGGAATCAGAGTCTCCATAGTTCCCTCAACTAGGGATTACACTCTGAGGTTTCTCTATTGATTTATCATACTTTTCATCCAAACATGTGTTAATTGTCCACTTATCCTGATATGTAGGAGAGTATCTGACTGTCATATCTGAATACAACTAAATGATCTTTTTGGTCTTTCTGAAGGACTTCATGTAACCCGAGTGGCATATCTGATGGTTGTCACATGATCAAAGCTTACTTGTTTAGAGGATGTCTCAAGATCTAGGTGTTCTGTCCTAGAATCCATCACATGACTTGGATGACTTTTCTAGATGGTGTCATATGATCCAGCTGAATTTCCCTAGTGTCGTTTGTAAGAGTTGGCTTGACACGTATGGAGGGTTTCACGATATTCAATACAATATGTCTCGTAGGGTGTCACGTGTCCTGTCCAATTTCCCAATATGGCATCATAAGACCTAGCTGACATTTCTGGAGGGCGTCGCAAGTCTCAGTTGACTTTCCCTGAGGGTATCATGAGGGCTTGGTTGATATGAACATATGCATTTTCAAGACAAAGATAACATGAGTTGGTTTTATTATATGAGTCAGGTGATGTATCTGAAGGACGTTTTGAGGCTTGGGAGATAGGCCCAGAGGGATTTTTGGTACTAAATCATTATGCCCAAGGGGAACCCTGTGACTTTCTATGACATGTACGGAAGACTTCACATGACCTGGGCAACATACTAAAGGAGAATCAAGAGATACATGTGACATATCCACATGTTGTTGTGTGTCTTGGATAGTTCATGCGAAATGCATGAGGGTCAGTGGAAATGTTTTTATTTAAACCTTTCACCTTAAGTCTTGGTTCTAGCCCTTTTATTTCAAATGCCTTATATTTATTCAGTATTAGTTTATTTTTAGTCTCGCATGACCTAGAATATGTGTGTTATATTATCTTCATAACTTCCCATAATTCCTTTGTGTGATCTTTAAATTATCATGTGAAGTGCTTTATTCATGGTTCATAATCACTCTGGCTATTTGCTAGTATATTACCTGATGAAAGACATTCCAATTGCAAGATCATCCACTTTGATGATTCCACTCCGGTGCTTGTGATAAATTTCTAGAGTTCTTCCTCTTGGTCGTGATAGGTAGTGGTGCATTTTTCATGTTGGGTGGGTAATTTATAGGCCTCACTACCCTAGTTGTTTTCAGTTTGTGCGGAATATCTAGCATTGATCCAGGAAGGATTCCGTGAAGGGGTCTGGTTCCATGAATCTTTGTGAGCCTTTATCATGGATTGCTCCAGGGGTGTCACATAATTTTCAGCAATTGTGAGTCCCTCTCATCAATGCCTCCATTATTGGGTTTTTTAATTAATGGGGATGTTGTTTGATCACATAGGCATATAGAATTACTTCTATATTGTTATATTGACATGTCCAAGAGACATCACAATATCAAAGTTCCTATTGAAAGGAATTCTCAAGATACTTGATTCCTTGCCTAGGACATTTTGTGAGGCAAGGTTGGTTTGTTTGGGGGTCTCTGTGAAATCAACTCGGCTTGTCCTAGTGTCTTGTGGGACAATGATGTGTACTAGTGTGTTGCATGAGTTTTATGATTGTGAGTCCTTCCTTATCCTCCCTATTTTAGTTTTTTTTATTTTACAAAGTTCAGGAGTCATGTGAGGTTGCACAAGTATTGTCAACGACAATGACTCTATTTTTTGATGATGCACCATGTGGCTAAAAGGGGTCCTATAGAAGTGTGTGATAATTTTTTGGAAAAAACCCTACATTTTTTGTTAGGGAACCAAAATGTGAAGTGCATGGTTTCTTGGACATACCAGAGGCTTTCTGTTCGATGAGGCTGACAATCCAAAGGGATTTCGTAAGTGAGTCAGGTATGTTTCCTGGGACTCGTGATGTCATATGGACTGATGGGGATGCATCTCATGATATTTTATGTCTGTGAGTAGCTACCACCTTCTCCCATTTTATTTCATTTGTTTATTTTCTATAAAGGTTAAGGATTATAATATATTTCCTTGATGTTGTCACGGAAAATTATCCTTCCCATTGGTGATGAGTCTCATGATGTTTGTGACTGCTTGAGGACTTTTCCCCTTTAAATATTTTACTCCTGATTTTCATAAGATTTTCAGGATGTATTGTTAAGTGTTTGATACTGACAAACCGCGTGGCTTAGGGGAGTTTATCCAGATACTGCCACGTAGCCACTAGTTTCCCAGAGTTACTTCTCCAGAGCATGGGGGGCTTATTGAAAGTAGTTCTGTGGGATTCTCTAGAGTTTATGTGTTGCATGCGGAGTCTTCACATGACCTTATAATGGTCACGTGACTGTAAGACCTTTTAAGGCTCACACGACCCAAAGGTCTCGACCACCTTCTTCTTAATTTCCCCTTTTGCGTGAAAAATAATACCCATATTCAAGTATTCCTTTCTTTTTTTATTTATAAATGATCATTTGGTGGGTTTTAATAATTATAAACATTTCAAACAAAATTGTACAATTGCATTTGTAATTGCTATCCACAAACATTTAAAAACACCAATGTTTAATTGTCTTTGGAAACCACAACCCCCTCTCAAAAAATCATAATCATGGTACTAGTTTATGAATAAACCAACCCAGCATGAGAAAAAGAATCCACCTATATAAGAAAAAAATTCTTTTGTCGGTAATACTATAAAGAAATAAATTAAACATAAATATTAAACAATATATTAAGAAAATGTCAATTTTTAAATAAAAGGACACACTTTGAGTCATATCGGTCACACCATGCGTCAAATTGAGGTGGGGATGACTCTAATGTGGAAAAAATGACTTATCGGTCATTTTACTAAATTATTTAAATAACCCAAATCTATTTTCTCAGTTTTGAGTATGTCACTTTTCTTTTGTACTCAAACATTATTTTAACCTGAAAGCAGACACATTGAATTATACCAATCACATCGTGGGTCAGTTTGACATGGTACTGATTATTACATATAAAAAATAACTTAGGGATAATTATCCTAAAGTATCAAGAAAATATGAGTGAATTTTCTCAATTTTTAGTGAGTGACACACATTTTTAACTACAATGTCAATTTTAGACTGATGACGAACACTTTAAGTCATTCCAAGAACACTATGTATCATATTGTTGTGTGACTAATTTCAACACATTATAAATGACTTGTAGATTTTTCCATAAAGTATCAAAACAATCTGAATGTGTTTTCTCAGTTTTGTGTCAGTCACTTTTTTTACTAAAATGCAATTTTAAATAAAAACACACACTTAGAGTCATACCGGTCACCTCATGCATCAAATTGATGTGTGGTTGATTCCCACACATAAAAATGACTTATGTTTTCTTGGTTTTGAGTATGTCACTTTTTTATTAACATGTCATTTTAAACTGAAAAACACACTTTGAGTCATACTGGTTACATTGTATGTTGATTTGATGAGAGATTGACTCTTACATGTCAAAAATGACATATGAATTTTTCCCTAAATTATCAATAAAATTAGAGAACATTTTCATGTTTTTTAGTGAGTGATAAATGTTTTGAACTAAAATTACATTTTAAACTAATAACGAACACTTTTATTTGTATCAGGAACATGGTGTATCATATAGTGGTTTGGCTAATTCGTACACATCAAAAATGATTTATGGATCATTTTCCTAAAGTAAAAAAAATGATACAAATGTTTTTTCTCAGCCTTGAGTATGTCACCTGGAATTTATACTAAAATTAATGTCAATTTTAAATAAAAAAGATGCATTTGGAGTCATATGGGTAACACCATGTATTGGATTGAGGTGCGGCTAATTCCTAAATGTCAAAAATGACTTATGGATCATTTAACTAAAGTATCAAGACTATATTAATGGTTTTTATTGGTTTTTATTATTTCAACAATGTTTTTTACTAAAAGTTAAATTTCAAATAAAAAGGAACACTTGAAGTTATATAGGTCACACCATGCGTCAGATTGAGGTCTGGTAGATTCCTACACTTCATAAATGAATTATAGATCATTTTCCTAAACTATCGAAATAAACTTAATTTTTTATCATTTTTGAGTGTGTCACGTGTGTTTTTACTAAAATTTCATTTTAAACTAAAAATACACACTTTGAGTCATACTGATCACATAATGTGTTGGTTTGAAATGACATTTATTCCTGCACATCACAAATGACTTATGAATGATTTTTAAAAATTATCAAGATAAGTAGAGTGTGTTTGATTGGTTTTTAGTGATTGAAACATGTTTTGAACTAAATGTCAATTTTAAACTGATAATGAATGCTTTGAGTCATATCGAGAACATGGTGTATCAGATTGAGGTTTGGCTGAATCTTACACATCAAAAATGACTTATGTATCATTTTCCTAATTCATACAAACTATCCATATTTGTTTTCTCAATATTTAGTGTGTTACATTTCCTTTTTTAATAAAATTAATGTCAATTTAAAAAAAAGACACACTTTGAGTCATATCAGTAACATCGTGCATTAGATTGAGGTGTTGTTGATTCATACACATAAAAAATGACTTATGAATCATTTTGGAAAATTATAAAAACAATCTGAACACATTTTCTTAGTTTTGATAATATCACTTGCATATTTTCACTAAGATGTCATTTTAATCTAGAAACACACATTTTGAGTCATACTGGTCACATCATATGTTGGATTGATGTGAAACTAATTCCTACATTTCAAAAATGACTTATGAATAATTATAAAAATTTATCAATACAATTTTAGTGCAATTTTTCTGTTTTCAATGAGTAACACACTTTTTGAACTAAAATATAAATTTTAAATTGATAACGGACACCTTGAGTTATACCAGACACACCGGGTATCATATTGAGTTGCAAATGATACCTACATATCAAAAAATGACTTATGGATTGTATTCCTAAATTATCAAATCAATATGAATGTGTTTACTCAGTTTTTAGTATGTCACATGTTTTTTTACTAAAATTAATGTCATTTTTAAATAAAAAAGACACACTTGGAGTCATACCTAGAACACCATGAATTGTATTGAGTTTTGACTGATACCTACGCATCAAAAATGAATTTTCGATAATTTTTATAAAGTATCAAAACAATCCAAATGAATTTTGTAATTTTTGAGTAATTAACTTATCTTTTTTACTAAAATTAATGTCAATTTTAAATAAAAAACACACTTAGATTTATAACAGTCACACCATGTGTCATATTGGGGTGTGGATAAATATGATACATCATAAATGAATTATGGATAATTTTTCTATATTATCAAAATAATTTTAATGTGTATTATTAGTTTTGAGTATGTCACTTGTGTTCTTTACTAAAATTAATGTCCATTTTAAATAAAAAGACACACTTTGAGTCATATCAGTCGCACTGTTTGTCCGATTGAGGTTCTAATGATTCCTACATGTCCAAAATTACTTATTTATCATTTTAATAAAGAATAAAGACAATATGAATTTGTTTTATCAATTTTGAGTAAGTGATTTTTGTTTTCAACTAAAATGTAAATTATAAACTTAAAACATACAATTTGAATCATACTAAGCACATTGTGTATAAAATTGAGGTATGGATGATGGAGTATGTGATTTGTGTTTTTCTTTAAAATGTATAAAAAATATAGAAAAGAGAGAACATGGTCCATTTGGATGGAATAGGAAACACCATGATGCCTAAAACACCCCCATCCAAAAGCACTATGTTTTCCATTTTCTAACTTGTTCTAAACTGTTGAAAGAAAAATATGACTTCTGAAAATATCTATGAAAAAACTAAATAATTATCAGATAAACATGATAAGGAAGTTAACCTAAAACATTATATAAATGGTGTCAAAATTAACTAAATAATTTGTTGGAATTCACCTTTTCATGATGTTTGTATACATTCTTGACCCATTTCTTTATTTTCATTATCCTAGTTGTAACCTTAAAGTTCAATCTCTCATGTGTATAAGAAGATTCAAACAAACCAACCCAAGTAGAGAAAAATAATTCACCTATATAAGAAAAAAATTCTTACATTAGTAATACTATAAAAAAATAAATTAAACATAAATATAAAACAATACATTAATAAAATTTCAATTTTAGACTGAAACCACACAATTTGAGACATATTGAGTACACTATGTATCAGATTGAGGTATGGATGATTCCACCATGTCTATTTATCCTACTGTGCATTCAAAATTCTAGGTTATCTAATAATATTTCTATTTGGTAACCCAGAATATTGAATGCATTAGAGAATAAAAAGAAAATTGCATCATTATGAGTGAATCATCATAGTGCATGAGTGACTCATCCTTGTTGATTAATTCATTTATTCATTATATCTATGAAAATTTAAAAAATAACTATCGTATAAAAATCATGAGGAAATTAACTAAAAATAATTAATAGATTGATGAGAAAATCAATTAAATAAGTAGTATGAAGTCACATCTTCATGATATTTTTGTACATTCTAACACTAGGTGTGCTTCTCAATAATTTATAAACAAATATATTTTTTCCTTTGAATATTAGGACATTAAACAGTCATGGTAGTACTATAAAATTATATATATATACAAATTATTAATAAATATTTTAAATAAAATAGTAATTATCTCCAAAAATAACTCTTTGGGGATGCTTGTTTATTTATGGTATACGATATCTCTCATAAATTTTCAAACATAATAACCACAATATTTTCCATTGGTTTTTTTCAAAAACTAAATAAATATTGATAAAAATAATTAATTTTTTTATGTTTTTTGATAGTGAAATATTTTTATATATACCCTAATACATATCTACTAGTATAAGTCAATAGGCTCCTTGTATGCATGGAATGTCCTCATTCTATGATTTTGATGATATTTAAACACCACCATATCATAATAAAATTCTCTTTAAAAAACTTATAAAATATATAACTTGAAGTTTAGTTATAAAACATTAGACGTAGTGTATTAAAAATTGAAAAATGTCATCATGTGTTGGCATTTTGTTGGGTATTCATACAGTGAATCCAGAAAATCAATCTTTGGTGTATCCAAATTGACCGCAATGAGTAACCAATGTTTCCTAAAAAACAAAAAGGAATAAGTAATGAATGGAATGAAAATATATTTTATATGATTAAATTATAGAGTTTTACCCCTACATCATTGGTAATAAGAAGATTTTTTCATTCGTAAGTTACAGCCATTTTTTACATTATTTACTCAATTAGATCTAAATCCAATGATGTTAGTTGTGTAGAAGTGATGCGAGTACTAATGAGTCCATGTTTATCTTCATAGGGTATTATCTTCAAATATAATTCATATAGATTCTTGAAAATAATATGAATTATATTTAGTCATTTTTAACAAAGTAGATCAACTATTAGAAGAACAAATCATTAAAACACACCTCTATAATAGTGATCGTGAAAAAAAATATTCTAGAAATTCATTCAACCGTAATATGACCAGTGTGATGAAATTTTAGTAGAACAATGCTTTCTACACCATAAAGGTAGTCGGTATTGAATTCAATGGATTTGTCAACAATATATCACTTCATGTAAACCATTTCATGATTCTATTAATGCTCATGTACACCTATTTGTTCCCATGTACATGACCATTTCCATGATCATGTAAACATATCCTTTCTTATGTCTGTTCCCGTGTACAGTTTTATGTCTGGGTACCTTTTCATGCCTATGTACCCTAGTTATACCCATGTTCCTGGTTGTGTCTGTGCCAGTGTACCCCTAGGATACATTTCATCCCACCAGAACTGGGTAACACAACATGTGACAATAGTCACATGGAATGTGATATTTATCTTTGTGTGTAAAACCTGGCATTGTAAGAGAAACCTATACATCATGTTTTCTTCCATAGTACATTCCATGAAGTCACAACTTTGAAAAAAATGTGGGAATGTTTCACACATTCATCCACACATTTTTCATCACTGATTCTTCCACAAAATAGACCATTAGTCACAGATCTAGGATCAAAGTTGCCTTCCTTCTCTATTGACTCAATTCCATCCACTGATATACCCAACATTAATCACTCTTCATCTTCCATGTCACCTAAAACACAAACCATGAATGAATAAATATGATATATACCCGACCGATCTCTCATAATTATCGCACACCTCAATTTCACCATCAATATTAAACTGCACATACGGTATTGATCCATTGCACTGAAGAACAATCATGCAACGAACGAATATCGAGTATTGGTTGAACCAGAAACCAAAAAATTACTGATGTTGAATCTTCCATATAATGAGGAAAGAAAAATAAGAGAACACAAAAGAAAAATGGACCATGTTCATTGTTTTATTTTGGACTTGATTCATTTCTATTATAATGAAAAATGAAGAACAAATAAACAACAATCAAATAAATCAACTGAAAATAAACAGTTGATGTGTGAATAAATTTATTATTAGTGGAATTGATCCATGTTTGACATGGGATAAAACAATTAGGTGAATTCAAAAAAAAATGCCTTACCTTCTATTTGGATCAATCACTAATGAAGAATGATTTTGTATTATCATTATTGGCGAGATCCATGAACTCTATTGGCATAGATGATTAGTGTCCATATAATCCTATATCTCATTTCCATCCATCAAAGCACTTCCACAGTCTCCTCTCAAATCATCAGGGTTATGTAGCTAACCCTAGGTTAGGGCCATAATCATGAATTTATAGAGGGTCCTTAGGTTGTGACAATTAAATAAAAAATAAATATATTTACTTATTTATTTTATCATTTTTTTTCACAAAGGTTCCTCAACCAAAACACCTGATTCCAACAAAGGTTATGTCACACCTTGTGTAAATCCCATATTCCATACTGAACAACAATCTCATATTTCCCATTATAATCCTCATTCAGGAGTAATTCCACTAATTTAGGAAAACTATATGCATGTGATATAATATATTTAATATTTTTACTATAACAATATTAGGCTCACTGGGCCTCAGAATCTTTTTTCATCTCAATGATTGTCTCTAAAAATATTATTAGATATAAATCAAATCTTTACATGGAAAAAACTAGGATGTGACATATCTAACCAGTCAAAGTTAAACTTGATTGAATGTATTTGAAACAAGAAATAGATTATGTCATAGCATAGTCTCCCACACGTCCTGATTTTGTTATGTGGATTATGACACATATCATCAACATAAAGATAAAATAACATTGGCATTTATGTGACATTTCAATCATAGAAAAATTTGTGTTTTTATTTCATCACATTTCATCATTTCTGATACATGTCCATGAAAAATTGAAAAAAAAACCAATTTAATATTGATATCAATGGAATAAAATAATTATTAACTAAATTTTCAATGAAATTCATTCCAATAAATTACAAGTTCATAGAAATATAGAATAGAGGATATGATAAATCCATCTAAATATTTTTTTTAAATACTAGGGATGCAAAATTTTTCACCATTCAACACTGAATCTCAAATTCACTAATGAACATTCTGCATACACCTTATATTAATAATTAATAACCGTTAAATCTAATATACTATATTATATATAGAAAAAAATGTAACCAATATTGATGAAAACATAATTTTATTGAATCTAAAACTGTAAAAATTTTCTTGATCAATATACCGTAAAAAATAAATAATTATCCCATTGTAATGTCATAATATTATGATTCAAGCATGAGAAGATCATAGCCTTTGGAAAACAAATTTAATAAACGTTTCACATCATCCAACTCTTATTTTTTAAAGAAAATATGATTCCTTCCATGGAGCCACTCATTCAAAATAACAAAAACATTTTTTCAAATAAAAATCAAATTTATTAAACTAGTAGTAAATGATTTATAATATTGATTATGTATTTAGATAAAATTAATTTTATACTGTTTATAAGAATCAATATTTAGATATAATGAATGTAAAAATGAAAACAAAATCAAGTAACCAATAAAAAGTTAACATAAAAACAATTTTAAGATAAATAGAATATCAAAAATATTTTGGTGTGATAAATCTATAATAAACAAATTGACCTATACTTGTACACATCAACATTTTTTACAAAACTTCACCAAATAAACTAAGATAATTTAAAACAAATTGATTATATATACTTATAAATATAATTGATAGTGTGGTTGGGTAGATCTATAAATTCATCAGAAGTTGTATTCAGAGTAGGTATGTAGATAGTCCAAAAATATGAACTCAATGAGCTGGATCCTACAATACAAATAAATAAATAAATATATATTATAAAACTATTTTTTCATTGAGTAAAAAAAGGTCATGCGGTCTCCAACACATAAAATGAAGTATTTCATAATAAACCTATATATGATAACATATATGAAATTATATTATTTTAGAAGACTTACATTGTGATCATTGAAGTATGCATACTCGTAAGGACATCAAGAACACTTAATCGAAGGCATAAAGTAGGTTATCCCCAATTTAGGATGCAGGTGCATGGAAGCAACTGATCATCCCCGCCCATGTGAGTAGACCACCTTTCTTACAATTCTATATAAAAGTGATTCATACCCAATCTCACACTAGTAGTAAGAATAAGATGTATATAAAATTATATTTTAGTCATTGTAATAGGACCGAGTCCCACATAGACTATAGTAGAATAATCATAATATAGTTTTTGAATGTAATATCAACTGATTATGTGTGACTATACTATTACATTATATAATGTATTGTAAGTATGATTAGTCTACTATAGTCTATTTTTATGTTCTGTTATTACATAGAAATTTTTTTATGTGATGTAATAGTAGCATATTCACAAATCATATACCATGTCATAGTATACTACAGTTTGTGTGACTCTCCTACTATAATATATAATGTATTTCAAGTATTATTAGTCTACTAAAGCTTTTGTGTGACTCTGTTTGTATCTTGGCATGTTATGTAATTGAAAAAGGCATTGGAATACATTGGAAGAAATAAAAGGAAATGGTAATTTCTAATCTGTGTGTGTTGGAAAGGTAAGGGTCTTTTCCTTGTATGATGAGTTTCATATTCCAATGTGTGTCTGATATGGGTTGGTTGATGCTAAAATAGTTTCATTTTTTTACTTCCTTGATAAAACTTACAACATAACAAGTAGATCAGATCTGTAGTAAATCAATTTGAAAAAAAAAGTTTTATGATAAACCAATTTTACAATTAACCCACTGTTTTAAAACTAGTTGCAAATGATGAGCAGTTTGACAATATATTGATAATAAAGTAACCAGTTTTTTCATCTACAAATGAAGACCAAATTGTTTTTTCAACTTAATTTAAGAAAAAAATAGTTTATTTGAAGATCCATATACTTTCTTAGTTTTATAACCATAATTTGACAATAAATACTATTCATAGATAAAAAATAATGAATAATGAACTAATGAAGAATATGAACACTACTTTCAATGTTCTTTGAGGTGAAACACTGAAAGTATTATACTTTTTTACTGGTAGATTCCAAGGTCTATTATTAAATTGATTTCTTGTTTCGACACCACATAAAACACAAATAAATGCAATTAAAATCTATAAACCATTTACACCACACAAGTTAACTAAATAAATTAGAAGGTAAGCCCAACCAAACATTCATCAGATAAATAAAGAGGACTCACTTCTTCAAACCTAAATGGATTGAGTGACCAATGAAATTAATGTTTCATTTCAATATTTAAAATTTACAAATAATATCTAATAATTTCAAACTAAAACATTATATTCTTTCTTATAAAATAAGAGGATTTAACATAAGAAATTTTGAAAAATAAAACCCACCTTGATTTATAACAGAATATCCAAACCACTATGCTTGGAAAGCCCAAACATAGAGAAAATAATATGAAATTAGAAACTAAGAAGGCCCTAGGATAGTCGGTTATGTGTCTTGATCACAAACATAACCACTCTTTCCGCTTCTTCATGATTCTGTCCAAGTAGGTTTCTTTATTGAAGCACGGTGAGGGACTCCACATTCCTTAGTAAGGAAGTGCAATCCACTATAATGGTTTAAGTGAACATATGAAAAAAATTATTCTTCCCCAATCCTCTAGCATATACCCATATACCTCAAAAACCTAAGAATGTTCCACCACCATAGAAGAGTATTCCCCAGGAGATTGTTATTCACCATAATCTAAAAAAACAACACAAAATGTGTAAAAAACTGAAATTTAAAAAGTACAAACACAAAAAAACATCATTTTTCAATAGTGTATTAACAAAACAAGAATTACCATAAATATTTGGTAAGTGAAATAAAGGAATAGACAAGTAAAGAAGGAATGTTTATGTAGAGAATACTTCCTAGGGATCCATCACCTTTTCATATTCTTGATTATATGGATTCTTCCTCCATCACCCACCTTCAGCACACATTGACTTGTCTTATCACAACCATATTTACAACAAATGAAACTTCATATTCAATTATCCATTTGGGTAGTTCAAATTCATGAAAACCAAATTTTATTCATGGAGAAAGATCTTAGTCAAAGAATCCAATAATGAGGAGGTAAATTCACACTCATTGTGTTCTTGAATGTTGTATCTTCAATGTTATAAAAACAAACCAGTGGGAACAATCACTCGAACTACATCCACATGTAAAAATCCATGAGTATTCAAGAAATAAACATCAAATAATGATAATTAAATCACAATTTAGATAATTATTTAAATAAAATATTGAATCCTTATAAATTATCTGTGTATGAGGTACCTTAAAAATAAACAAAAGAGAAACTAAAGAATCCAATAATAGTTACGTTGTTGTCAATCCTTATCCTATTTTCATCTTACCAAAATTACCAAACATATTGACCATAAAAAAGTTTCTCCAATATGTTTTTCCTAAAAAATTTAGAACTCAGTCACTAAAATAATTTGAATATACAATAAATAGTAAAAACAAAGGGCGATAATTAACGAAGAAATTAAGCACGGTCTATTATACAAAATATACAAATCTACTCACTGATTATTGAAATAACACGCTCATATGAAACATAATAGAATATTTTATATCAAAAAATAATATAAAAATACTAATGTATATTAATATACAAGATTATGATTGAAAAATAAGTTTTATGCACTAAAATATATATATATTAATGGTGCAATGACATAGGACCATCAATTAAAAGTTGGATTGAATGTATAAGAAAATACACTGATTAAATTTTTATTCTATTTTGTAGAAAAAAATTTCACCTTAATTTAATGGTTAAATTACATTATACAATATGTTATAAAGTACAAAAATATTGTTAGTATACAAATGAATATACATATCTTACTATAATTCATATGAAGAAGCAGATTGAATAATTTAAGCAACTTCTAGCACTGGGAAAAGCTACTTCAGCTAATATAAAACTATTTCATTTAACCACAATCAAATGAATCTAGTGATGTTGGTAAATTATGAAATGTTCACTCAGATATGAAAAAAATAGAATATTTCAATGTATCATAGTGATAGGTATATCGTAAAAAAGATATAATAAGTATGTTACAATATGCACCACAATCAAGCTCAAGTATACCTCGAATTAATTTAGTGGTTAGTAGACTTTAATATTTCATTTCTAAACTTATAAGTCACTCAAGGACTATCACCACATTACATAACATATAATAAATATAATCTAAATAAAGAAATAATAAAATTTAGCAGGATTTTTTTTCTTGTGTTTGATCCCCATGAAAGGCTTTATGTAATTAATAATTAAAGTAATATTTATCAATTTATAAAGAGAAATAAATAAAAAATAGCTAGAAATATATTTTCATTTAACACATGGTATATCTATCCTAACTTCAATGAGTACCTAAAACAATGACATCATAAAATTAAAATGAAACTAATTTAGTTTATGATTCATACAATCACTCATTACCAATAAATCATGAATTAATAAGAGATAATATCATTGAGATTTATGAAACACAACATAAAAACTTAACAAAAAATTAAATGTGTGGATGCTTAGTTGATAGTTCCTCAAACATTTTACATTCACCATAAAATTTCTAGAAAATAAAAAAAAATCAATTTTTCATCATTATATGTACTAAAACAAAGCACTTCCTTAAAAACTGCATCATTCACGCATTGTGTCCAAGGGAGAAATCTTCTATGAAAACATCTATCCACAATATTCCAATATATATTGACCTCATCAAATTGTGCATTGTGTTCTGACATAAGTCGAGTGTCATGTTTTTCTTCTCTAGTTAATAATGTTGAATGATATAGTGCAGACATTAAGTATTTCCTATTACATATTAAAAATAAATTTATTTCAATATTTCAATTTATAAAATGTAAACATATAAAAAAAAGACATAATTATCTTATGCCACATGAAATTTATTCACATATTCAATAAAATACTTCATCTCAACTAGAATAAAATGATCATGCAACTTTCAAATAGAAGAAGTATCATACATTTAAAACAACTATAATCATGCTCATAATCTTTGAAATTAGGGATTACAATACTCATTAGCTTCACTTGGCCTCCCACTGTTCACACATTATCAACATTAATTCATCCATGATATCATTTATTTGGATCATTTAAGAATGGTAAGACATTTATGATATATATGGATTATATGAAAGTCATAAAAACTAATTATAAAATATAATAACTCATAAAAATATAATATGTTATTAATGAAAACTGTAAAAACTCATATTCACAAAAATATCGATACTAATTCTGGACATATAAGTTAGGTTAAAAAAATATCTTCATAAAATATTTTATTCTTTTGAAACCACTACTTAAGAGTAGAATTAAAAGTTCCTGAGATAAATTACAATTTAGAATGATAATCGTTGTCAATAATGTCAAATGTTCTCAGAATATATGGATTTGTGATTTGAAATGAAAATTTATTCCAATAATTTGTATTTTTATTTTTTTTAGCATAATGATATTTGTATCTACACCATTATAGAATATTATGGGGAAGATATTATTCTTAGAGTTATGTTTTTGAACATATTACATCATAGAACACCCCTATATTTAACACTCATATGCAAATTCAAATTATTAAAATAACAAGTCGAACCTTGAAAATTGCAATCAACAAAGGAAAAAAAATCACCTTTTAATAATCAACTAATAAATGTTATCTATTCTAATCAGAACATGAAAATTAAAATCATATCATTCCTAAAAATGAAAAAAAAACTCAAAGTAAAATACTTGTGATAAAATAGAAATATTTAAACCATTTAAAATTTATTACATTTATAGGTTTTTATAAAAATAATTAGAGGTGAGATGGACTATTTTTTTATTGGATTCTAGGATAAAGGGGAGGAATTTTTAGTCCAGGATGTTAAACTAGAGGTTGTGGGAGTTTTTGAGTTGTTGCATATGAAATATGCACCCTGAAACTAAGAGGGATGCTGAATAAGAATAGTGTTCAAAGATAGATCAGATTCTGCATGTACTACTATGCATATTTTTTATGCACTATTGGTGTAAATTGAATTCCTGGGTGGGAAGGGGGGAGATGAGGGAAGTGTCTGGCTAGGTGACAGGAGAGGCGAGAAGGGGGTAGCATCCAGCTATTGGCGAGGGGAGTCAGAGTCGGTTGGTGACATGAAAATAAAGGTGGAAATGGGGGAGAAAAGTAGATGAATTAAGAAGTGATATGAGTCCAATGCACCATGAGACAACGCGAGAGGGGATATGGCCATAGAAATTGAATCACCTGACATACAACTTCACAAATCACCTATTACCTCGTAACGTAGCCAATACCCGCATTCGGTCAATTTGATTTATTCACCTAGATCCCCTATCCCCCACAATCACCCAGTGCATCAGTCTTATCTTCCATACTTCTACCACCCACTCCTTCTCTACCCCCATTTTTTATTTATTTTTGTGTCATCAATTGACTCTGAAACCCCTCACTGATGGTCGAACACTACCCTTATCTCACCACCCCTGTCACCCAACTAGACAGAAGATTCCCCCATCTCGCCTCCCCTCCCACCTAGGTAATCAACTTGCACCAATAGCAAATAAAAAATATGTGTAGTGGTGCATACAGAATCCATGCTACCTATATATATCATTATTATTCATCATCCTCTAAGTTTCAGGTCATAAAATTCACATCCAGCATATCGTCAACTACCACAACCTCTAGTTTAACATCTTGGACTACAACTCCCTCACCTTGATCCAGGAACCCATTGAAAAAAACACTCCTTATCAACTCTAATTTTATTTAGAGAATCCTCTGTAGGTGGGAAATTTTAAATGGTATCAATATTTCTGTTTATCACAAGTATTTTCATTTGACATTTTTTCTTACTAGATATGATAAATTTTTTATCATCATGTTCTGATTAGAATATATAACATTTATTATTCATGATTGAAATGTTACATTTTCTTAATTTCATTATTGTAGTTTTTCATGTACGGATTGGTGTTTTATTAATTTGAATTTGCGTATATTTGTGCAAGGTGTGTTCTGATGTAATATGTTCAAAACCATCACACCATGAATAATATCTTTTCAAGAATATGCGACAACTGTTTAGATACAAATACATTCTGATATCGAAAAATAAAAATACAATTTATTGGCATACATTTTCAATGAAAATCACAAACCCATATATTCTGAGAATGTTTGGCATTGTTGAAAATGATGATCATTCTGAATTTCACCTTATCTTGGAATCTTTTGAGTCCACTCTTATGTAGTGGTTTCAAAATAAAAAAATATTATATGAATATAATTTTCCAACCGACCTTGTGAATCTAGAATTAGTAGCGATATTTTGTTGAGTATGAGTTTTTATAGTTTTCATTAATAACATATTACATTTATATGAGTTATTATATATTATATTCAGTTTTTATGACTTACATATAATCTAGAGATATCATAAATGTCATACTATTATTAAATTCCCCAATGAAATGCTACCATGGATGATTTAATACTAAAAATGTGTGCATAGTGGGAGGTTGAACAAAGCTAATGAATATCAAACTCCCTGATTGCAAAGATTCCAATCTTGATTATAGTTGTTTTAAAAGTATGATATTTCTTATATTTGAAAGTCCCAAGATCATTATTCCAGAAGAGCTGGAGAATTTTATAGAATATTTGAATAAATGTCCCATGACAAAATAAAATTAAGTCTTGTTATATGTGTTTAAATTTTATAAATTTAATTACTCAAATAAAATATTTTTTTTATATAATAGGAAATACATAAAGCTTTCATTATATCATCCGTTATTATTCATAGGATAAGAAAGATGTGACATTCAACTTATGGCAGAACATGATACACAATTTCATGAGGTCAATCTATATCAGACTATCATGGATAGATGTTTTCATAGAAGATTTCTCCCTTGGATACACCATGTGAATGATGTAACTTTGGAAGAAGTACTTCATTTTAGTGTGTATAATCAAGAATAGGCAATTGATTTTTTTTTCTAGAAATATTGTGGTACATGTAAAACCTTCAATGACATCTCGAGTAAGAATCCTCACATTTCATTTATTTTTAATTTTTTTACGTTGTGTTTTATAAATATTTTTGATAGTATTTCTCATTAATTCAGGATTTATGGGCTATAAGAGATTGGATGGATCATTAAATAAATTAGTTGCATCTATATTTAATGGTTTATTTTTTCAATTTCCTCATTAAAGTCATAATAGATATACCTTGTGTTACACAATAAGATATTTCGAGTTATTTTTTATATAAATTGATATAGATTACTTTAATTGTTAATTACTTGGAGTATAATAAATTGTTTCATGGGGCTAAAACATAAAAAAAATCATTCCTTCTAAATTTTATTATTTCATTATTTATATCAATATTTATTATATGTTATGGAATGTAGTGATAGACCTTGATTCACTTCTATGTTTAGAAAAGCGGTATCAAATTCTACTGACCACTAAATTAATTTTAGATACTCATAACCAAGATTCTGGTGCATGTTGTTGCACTTATTATATGTTTTTTATAGACCTTTTATTATGATACATTGAAATATTCTATGTGTTTTTAATATTTTACTGAACATTTTTTAATTTTTCAAATTCACCAGATTTATTTGATTACAGTAAAATGAAATTGTTTTATATTAGCTGGAGTGATTTTAACCAATGCTTGGAGTTGCCTATATTATTGCATCTGCTTCTGTATATGAATTATAGTTATATATGCATATTCATTTGTAGCCTAACATTTTTTTATTCTTTTAAATAGATCGATTTATGTAATTTCAACAATAAATTATGGTTAATTTTTTTTACTTACATAACAGAATAAAAATTTAACCATAGTGTTTTCTTATGCATCAAAGATAATTTTTAATTGATTTTTCTATGTTATTCTACCATTAATATATTTTTTTGTAGTTCATTCCACTTCTTTGTCAAGCATAAGCTTTTTTATTAATATACATTAGTATTAGTTTTTATATTATTTTTTTGATATAACATATTCACTTATGTATCGTATGAGCATGTTATTGCCATAATCAGCGAGTAGCTCCATATATGTAATGTAGAATCCTCTTCTTAATTTCCTAGTTAATTATTTCCCTTAATTTTCATTATTTCATATTCCTCAGAGTTTAGTGACTCGATGCTTAATTTTTAATGAAAAACATGCTAGGGAAACTTTTGTATGTTTAATAGCTCTGGTGATTTATGGGAAGACGAAAAAATAAAGGGAAATTATTGACAACCTATGAAATATTTTTCAATTCTTTAGTTTCTCTTTTTTTCCTTTTTTAAAATTTTTTCGTATGTAGATGATTTGACAAGGATTGAATATTTTATTTAAATAATTATCTAAATCATGATGTAGTTATTATTATTTAATGTTATGCTCAATATTTTTATTTTTTGAATACTCATGGATTTTTACATATGGGTGTGGTATTTAGATGGTGTGTGATTTTATGATGCACTGGTATGATTTGAGTGACTTTGATGACTAGTTTGTTTTTTTTACAATGAAAATACAATATTCATGTACATAATTAGTGTGAACTTACCTCCTCCTTCATGGGATTCTCCACACACTTTTTGTTGGTATGTTGGTTTCTCTGGCCATGATCTTTTATAGTGAATGAAATATATATTTTCATGAATCTAAAATACCCAAATTGATTGTAAGGAATGTGGAGTTGGGCTCTCTATGTATATAGGTGCACGCTTAAGAGAATGGGGCTGGTGGTAGTGTGTAACTTCCTAATCATTTCCTTTATTATTTTGTTGATGGATGAGCAAGTGAGAGATATTAATTAGGGGTTTTGGTAGTAGGTGCACTACTACAAAAACGAGCTTTATCAACGCTCAAAACGGGCTTTAACAGTGCTAAAAAAGCGCTATAAACCTCATCATTGATAAAGGGATCCTTTATCAGTTCTAAAAAAGCGTTGATAAAGGGATACTTTATCAGTGCTAAAAAGGCACTGATAAAGGACTCCTTTATCAGCACTAAAAAAGCGCTGCTAAATGTGTTTTTATCAATGCTTTTTTAGTGCTACTAAAGTGATCGTTTATCAGTGCTTTTTTAGCGCTGATAAAGGCTTCCTTTATCAGTGTTTTTTTAGCACTAATAAAGGCTTACTTTATCAGCACTTATTTAACACTGATAAATGCCCTGTCTATTGTAACATAAAATTCTGTAGCAGCACACCCAAACAAAACCTGCAAAAAATTCAGCATCTCAACAAGTATACCCATACAAAATTAACACATAATTCATAAGGTAATTAAACCAATTATACCCATACAACATGTATACCCATACACCATTAACACATAATTCATAAGTTAATTAAATTTATAAAGAATTAAATTCAGAATTCAGGGGGTCGGGGGCTGTTCAAGGGTTTGGGGTGGTTGTCCAAGGGGGGGTGGGGGTGGCCGGGGGGGTGGGGGTGGCCATGTGGATAGGGGTGTCCATGGGTGGTGGGGGCAGTCCAGGAGGTTGGGGGTTGTCCAAGGGGGGTGGGGTGGTGTCCAGGAGGGTGGGGGTGGTCGTCCATGGGTGGGGGTGTCCAGGTGGTGGGGTGGTGTCTAGGAGGGGCGGGGGTGTCATCCATGGGGTTGGTGGGTGTCCAAGGGGGAGTGTCCGGGGGGTGCCCGAGGGGGGGGGGGGGGGTCAGGGGGGCTATCCAGGGTGGGGGGCTGTTCATGGGGGTGTCCAGGGGCTGGTGGGTGGCCAGGGGTGGGGGTGGCTTTCCATGGGGGTGGGGGTGTCCAGGGGGTGGGGGAGGTGTCCAGGTGTTGGGGTGGTGTCTAGGAGGGGTGGGGGCGTCCAGGGGGTGGGGGCGTCTAGGGGGTGGGGGCGTCCAGGGTGGTGGGGGGGGGGGGGGGGGTGTCCGGGGGGTGGGTGTCCGGGGGGGGGGGGGTATCCAAGGTGGGGGGGGGGGTCTATCCATTGGGGTGTTCAGGGGGGTGGGGTGTCTAGGGGGTTGGGGGGATTTCTAGAGGGTGGGGGTGTCCAGAGGGGTGGGTGGTGTCTTGGGGGGTGGGGGTGATCTAGGGGGTGGGGTGGTGTACCGGGGGTGGGGGTGTCCGGGGGGTGGGGGTGTCCGGGGGGGGGGGGGGGGCTATCCAAGGGAGGGGTGGGGTGTCCAGGGGAGGGGTTGGGGGGCTTTCAAGGGGGTGGGGGTGTCCAGAGGGTGGGGGTGTCCAAGGGGTGGGGTGGTGTCCAGGGGGTGGGGTGGTGTCCAGGGGGTGGGGGCGGTCCAGGGGGAGTGGGTGGGGTCCAGGGGGTTCGGGGTGGCTTTCCATGGGGGTGGGG
This sequence comes from Viscum album, assembly GCA_963277665.1. Taxonomy (NCBI): domain Eukaryota; kingdom Viridiplantae; phylum Streptophyta; class Magnoliopsida; order Santalales; family Viscaceae; genus Viscum; species Viscum album. The sequence continues at coordinate 1,614,066,101 of OY728161.1, forward strand.
GAGGTGTCTAGGTGGTGGGGTGGTGTCTAGGAGGGGCGGGGGTTAGGGGGTGGGGGTCGTCCAGGGGGTTGGGGCGTCTAGGGGGGTTGTTCAAGGTGGTGGGGGTGTCCAAGGGGGGTGGGTGTCCAGGGGGGTGGGCGTGTCCGGGGGGGTTGGTCGGGGGCGCTGTCCATGGGGGTGTCCAGGGGGTGGGGTGGTGTCCAGGGGGTTTTTGGGGCTATCCAAGTGGCGTGGGGTGGTGTCTTGGGGGTGGGGGTGGCTGTCCATGGGGGTGGGAATGTCTAGGGGGCTGGGTGATGTCTAGGAGGGGTGGGGGCGTCCAGGGGGTGGGGGGCCATCCGGGGGGGTTAGTCGGGGGCGCTGACCATTAGGGTGTCCAGGAGGTGGGGTGGTGTCCAGGGGGTGGGGTGGTGTCCAGGGGGTGGGGGCAGTCCAGGGGGGTTGTTGGAGCTATCCAAGGGGGGTGGGGTGGTGTCTAGGGGGTGGGGGTGGCTGTCCATGGGGGTGGGGGTGTCCAGGGGGTGGGGTGGTGTCTTGGAGGTGTGGGGGGCGTCCAGGGGATGAGGGGCGGGGTGGTGTCCAGGAGGGGTTGGGGGCTTTCAAGGGGGTGGGGGCGGTCCAGGGGGTTGGTGGGGCTGTCCAAGGGAAGTGGGTGGGGTCCAGGGGGTGGGGGTGGTTGCCCATGGGGGTGGGGGAGGTGTCTAGGTGGTGGGGTGGTGTCTAGGAGGGGCGGGGGTCGGGGGGGTCATCCAGGGGGTTGGGGGGCGTCCAGAGGGGGCTGTTCAGGGTGGTGGGGGTGTCCAAGGGGGTTGGGTGTCTAGGGGGTGGGGGTGTCCGGGGGGGGGGGGGGGGTTGGTCGGGGGCACTGTCCATGGGGGTGTCCAGGGGATGGGGTGGTGTCTAGAGGGTGGGGGCAGTCCAGGGGGTTGTTGGGGCTGTCCAAGGGGGGGTGTCTAGGGGGTGGGGGTGGTTGTCCATGGGGATGGGGTGTCCAGGGGGTGGGGGAGGTGTCCAGGTGGCGGGGTGGTGTCTAGTAGGAGGGGTGGGGTCCATCTAGGGGTTACTATTTGATTAGTTTTCTATACATGGTTGTTGGGAGGTGAGTTCCCTTGGGAGGTGTTGAATTTCGCTTTGGGAGGAGTGGTCTTCCTCGAGGGTTTCTTCTTTCTTCTTCCACTTATCTAATGTAACCCTATTTCCTAAGCCCGCTACTGGAAATAAAAATTTTATTTCTAATATTGGAGATATAAATTCTTTAGTTCTATCCATTTTGTACCATTGTTAGGGTGGAAGCCTAACAATTTTGGGCTCTCTTCTTGACCAATGAACTCAAGAAAGATGTTATCGATTTTTGGAGGTGTTACTCTACTATGAAACGCGGTCGCTGGGGAACTGTCCTCCACTGGGGAAGTGTTCACGGCTTTAGACGTGCATTCCACCAGAAAAATTGCTACTAGAAATTTTGGGAGAGAGGGAATCAACAAGAATAACGAACTCAAGAAGAGAATCTTGATCATGATAAATATAAGTTTTCATAAGGAACTAAAGATCATCGGTTGCAGGCACTTAGAATGGAGATAGGTGTGGAAACAGAACTAGAATACTCGATGTATGCTCATTCTACCATGTTGAAGGAGCTTGAAATGTCTGTGAAAATCTATGCATTGTTTCAGGAAGAACAAGTGAGGAAGAACCAAGAGTTCTTACAGAACATGCAGGCATATGTCCAGGAACATAAGAAGGAATCTGATCAGCATCCTACCACGAGGAGCACCTTGAATCCTGTCCAGAATGGATTAAAGAGGTAACTTATTTTCTGATTTCATGCTTGTAAAAACAGGAAGGGGATGTTATGGAGGTGTGACATGTTCCTGGTTCACATTCGCAACCTCCTACTTCGGATGTTGTGAGTCCGAGAGTTCTGCCAGTCGCGGAAGAAGGGTAGTGAATGGAGATGATTGTCTCACCTTTTTTTGTGATAAAGAAAATCAAATCACCATCCCTTACTCAAGAAACATAGAATTTTGTGAGGTAAAGGATGGCTTCCCTTGTGATATTTGACTCACAGATGTTCAGAATGAATGAAACAAACCAATAGTTCCAGAAGAGTTCTAATCTAGTTCTTTACAGGAAGTTGTTGTAGATTCAAGTAGTGAATTTGTATTCTCAATGGAGTTAGGAGAGGTGGCAGGGAAATCTGCACCAACACGTGTGATGCCGGAAGCTCCATATTTTCATGGGGTAGAGAAAAACTTTTTGCTTCAAACTCTTAGTGACCAGGTTGTAAGGGGAGAAAATAAACATGTACCTAGATTGTTTTTAAATCCACTGATAGAGGAAGTGGTGAATATGAGCATTCCTCCAAATATACTGGAGTGTTGTGATGTAGCTGTTCAATCCCTGGAATTGTCTATACATCCAATTAGAATTGGCGATGTAGATCTAGAAACTTGATTTATTGAAATGAAGATAAAAACAACAAGAATTATTGAATATCAAACATTTAGTTACAAAGAGGTCGTGTTAGTTACTTTTGAATCACCTTTTTAAGTTTCTAAGTTTTTGGATTAGTATAAGGAAGATGCTGATTTTTTAATAGAGTTGGGGTTTCTGAGTTCTCTTATGCTTGCAATGGAGCCTGGCGTGGAGGAAGTGTAACTGAATCTTGCTCGATCAATGCAAGCGCATTTTCAATAGGCCTTGCGATATCTAGAATATCATTTTATGGATATTGAGACTGAGGTAAAAAGTTGTAGCAAGGGCGGTGAAGTTACTGATATACCATAGATATTCAGTTTACCTATAGGATCAGTGTATAGTATGTGCAGAAAATTTCAAGACTATTGGTACTTGGCAGCGATTCCAGGGGATCCTTGGGTAGAAGAATTCAAGGAGGCACTGGTGGAAGTAGGGGAATTTCTTAAGAATCTAGATAGATACGTGAGTAAGGGTGTCTGTGAACTTCAAATGAACTAGTTGATTAGTAAAGTGGAGTTTGAAATGTTGGGAACCAAATGTTTCTATCAAGAAACAATAGCAGGGACAATGAAGCTGTTAGGGTTTTTGAAGAGTCCTGTGTAGAATAAAAATAAATATTGCATGGGAAAGGAAATAAATGAAAATATTTTTCACTTAAATAGTGTTTTCAGGTCTAAGAATGTGTTTTTGGACTTGTGTATGAGATGGATAAATATGGAAATCAGAAGAGAGTCTTTCTTTGATGTTGTTTTTGTTCTTACTGAATATATGTATGTTGGCCCTTTCCAATAGGTTGTCCTTCTTTTATCGTTCACAATTAGTAGAAGGGCCTTTGTAATTGAGACTCTATGTGGTACTAGTGATGATGGAAGTCTCGGTGTCTTGACTGAAATTTTCAAACATTATGTATGGTGCATTAAGTATAGTTTTGTGGATAGAAATCAAATGACTCATTTGTGGTCTTCATCATTCCATGAATGGTTCTTTATAGACTGGATTGTTAGAGAAAAAGCAGTAGCTAGACAGAGGGCTAAAAATGATGATGTACATTATAATCTTATAGAGGGGGGATTTGACACCATGGCACTATAGAATGGGTCTACTAATATTGAGTTGAATAGGATGAATGAGAAGGCTATTTCCAGATACAAAGCATAGTTTAAGATAGTGGTTGATGGTATTTTTCATCTGTACACCACTTTGGAAGAGTGGAAGGAATCAATAGTTAAATAGGGCATGCACTTAGGTTTTTTTTACTATGGTGAGGCCTTTTTTTGAGTAAAAAAGATAATAGATGTATTACTGATCAATCAAACCCGACCTAAAAATCCACTCCGGGATAGAGGCCACTCAATAATGATCACCAAATGATTTCCCAAAGCAAGTCATACGATGAGCAGTCAGATTACCTAAAACTTTGAATTTGGGATAATCGGTAAGGTTGTGATAGTAAACATTCAGCATGGTTTGTTTGGAGTGAGTGTTTGGGTCAGCTAAATTTGTGGGATGTGTCATGCTAGTAGTATCGATGGGACAAAGTCTGGTGGAACTAAAAGGGGCAGTAGGTATTACTCAACCAGCTATAGCTCACCTAGCATACCTGAAGGACATTCCAAAGAGCTCAAGGAAGGAAAAATTGTTTTCAATAATGATGAGGAAGAGGTTTATCAACCATGAATGATGTTAGTGACGAAACAAGTATATCACAAACTACAATAGAAGTCCTACCATTCCAGTGTTCATGAATATGAAGCATACTTCAGATTTCCACCTTATGGATAGGGTGGGTTTTCAAGAGGGGTGTAATTGTTAGGAATGTGGGGTAGGGATGTCTATGTATGCGGGTGTATTCCTAAGAGTATGGGGCAGGGGGTATCATGTAACTTCCCAGGGGAATAATTTTCATTTCCATTATTAGTTTGTTGGGGGTTGGTTATAGCAAGTGGGAGATATTAATTAGGGGTTGTGGAAGTATGTGGGGGTATGATTTGATTAGTTTTCCATAGATGGTTGTTGGGAGGTCCAGTCCCTTGGGTGGTGTCGAACTTTGGCTTCGAGAGGAGTGGTCTTCCTCCCGGAGTTTCTTCATTCTTCTTCCACATCTCTATAGTAACCCTATTTCCTGAGCATACTAGTGGAAATAACAATTATCTTCCTTCTATTTGATCTCTCCTTTCTTTAGTGATATTGATTTTTTAGAATTGTTTGGGTGGGAACCTAACAGGGTTGCTGAAGATAACATTGTATTTTATGTATATATATATGGTGTGAATAAAAGTCAATGTGTGTTGAATGTCGGTGAGGGAGGAAGAATCCACACAATCAAGAAATTGAAAAGGTGATGGATCCCTAGGAAGTCTTCTTTGCTATAATTTTCCCTCTCTACTTGTCTGTATTTCTTTCAATTAGAACATATCTATGGTGAGTTTTTTGAAATAAACTGTTAACAAGTGATGTTTTTTTTACATTTGTAATTATTTCTTCTAGAATTTTTGTTTACTAGTGTAGTTGTGTTTTGTGTGGATTATGGTGAAGTACTGTATCTTGGGGACTACTCTTCTACGAAAGTGGAACATTCTTGGGTTCTAGAAGACTATGGGAAGATTTCAGAGTATTGGGGAAACATACCTTTTTCATATGGTCACTTAAACCATTATAGGGTGTCCTAATGCTATACTAAGGTGTGTGGATTCCTCACTATGCTTCAATAAAGTAACCTACTTGGCTTAGGGAATTCAGAAGAAGAATGGTTGGTTACCTTGGTGATGAAGACTTGTAACCGACTATCATAATGCCTCCTTCATTTCTTTTTGCATATGTTTTTCTCTGATTTTGGGCTTTCCAAGATCGGTGATTTAGACAACCCTATCATGACTCAATATGGTTTTTCTTTATCTCAATATCTTAAGTTAATTCCATTTATTTTCTAAGTATGTCTGTAATATTTTAGTTTGTTCTTCATAGATATTCTTTGTACATTTTTAATCTTGAAGTGAAACTTTAATTTCATCAGGCACTCAAGCCATTTAGTTTGGAAGAATCGAGTCCTCTTTCTTTTTCTTATGCAGGTTTGGTTGGGATAACTTTTTGATTTCATTAGTAAACATTTCTGGTGTAAATGGTTAATAGATTTTAATTGTATTTATGTGTGTTTTATATGGTGTTGTAATCAAAGAGCAATTCACTTAATAATTGACCATTGAATCTACCAGTCAAAAAAATCGGATAGCTTCGGTGTTTCACCTCAATGAACATTGACATCAGTGTTCATGTTATTCACTGGTCGGTTTTTCCTTCTTTTTTCTCAATCCATGAATAGGATTTGCTGTCAATTTATGGTTATAATGCTAGGAAAGTGGATGGATCTTCAAATAAACTAGATTTCTGTCAAATTTAGATGAAAAAACTGGTTCGACCCCATTTGTTGATGAAAAACTAGCTGGTTTATTGTCAATATATTGTTGAACTTCTCATCATTTGCCACCAATTTCAAACTAGTTGGTTAATTTCCCAACAGGTCAAACCAGTGTACTGAAAATCCAGTCTGCATGGTATGTTGGAAATTTTATGAAAGAAGTAAAAAATAAATGAACTGGTTTTGGCATTATCCAACCCCTATCACACAAAAAATTGGAATACAAAACTCATCATACTTGTAAATGACCCTTTCCTTTTCAGCACACACACATTAGAAATGACTCATTCCTTTTCTTACATCCAATGTATTCCAACGTCTGCTACAATTACCTCAAACACACCAATTGTAATAGAGTCACACACAAACTATAGTAGACTGATCATACTTGAAATACATCATATGTTTTATAGTAGCAAAGCGACACGGGCTATAATAAGCTCTTCTATGGTATATGATTTGTGACTCTTATACTATTACATCACATACACAAATGTTTGTGTAATAGCAGAAGAGTCACACACAGACTGTAGTAGACTAATCATATTTTCAATACATCATATATTATAATAGAAGAATCACACACATACTGTAGTAGACTCACCTATGATATATGATTAGTGATAGATGCTATCACACACATAGGAGTCAGTTTCAATTACACAAAAACTATATTATGATTAGTCTACCACAAATTTTGTGTGACTGTAATATTACACAGATTCAAATATAATTTTATATGAAGATTTTTCTTACGACCACGGTGAGATTAGAGATTAACAACTTTAATATAGAAGTGAAAGAAAATGGGCCTTCTTACATAAGTGGGGATGATCACTTGCTTCCATTCACCTGAGTCTGAAATTGGGGATAACCTGTTTCATGCATCGAATTTAAGTGTTCTTTACGAGTATGCATGCTTCAATGTAAACAATGTAAGTGTTCTAAACAATATACTTTCATTTATGTTTTCATATATGGGTTTATTATTCACTACATTATTTTATAGACCGTGGGAACTTATTTTCCTCATGAAAATAACAATGTTTTATGATCTATATATTTGTTTACTTATTTGTATGGTAGGATATAGTTGATTGAGTTTGTATTTTTAGACTATATACCTGCCTTATCCAAGAATAAAATTTCTGATGAATGTAGGGAGCCACCCAGCCACACTCACTCTTATATGTATATGATCACACGGTTCTAATGGGCCGTGATCAAACATAATTTATATTTTCTTCTAATGAAACCAACTGGCTGACCAGGGTTGTCACTCAAGGAATAGGGGCTTCGGAGTTTCACTATCTTAATCAGTTATGTATTTTTGTTTTTGTTATTAATGTTTTGAAACAGGAGAGAAATGAGTGGTGTTTGTTTTTGTTGGAGTCTGTATCCCATATCGGATATGAGGTTTGATGTGGAGTTTATTATTCAATATAAAATAACCTCAATGGCTTCTTTAGAGGTACCACCTTCATCGCCCCCTCCTCCTGCGGCATCCCAGCATTGCCTCCCTCCTACGATCGGAGGTCCTCCTGCGTCAGCGACTCCCTCCCTCCCTACGTGCGATGGCACCTTCATCGGCCCTCCCGCTCGTCGTCGCCACCAAATCCTGCAGTTCCGCCTCCCGTTTCTCCCGACGCGACTATCTCTCATCGGTAGATCTTCCTCGCCTCACCGACCCTGGTCCAGGCCATCTCCATCGCATGATTCCTTCCCATCACCAACCTCTTGCGTGTTTCCCTCCCTAGGCAACGGCCTCCTCCTGGCGCGATGTCCCCCGGTGCATCCTCTGTCCCCTCCTGCTTCCCGCAGCGTCGACTCCATGCGCAATAGCTACCGCGCCTTATCCAGGTCATTCGCTGTTGGCCCCTCCTAGATTTGGTTAGATCCGGCCAGCTCTAGTCGCCGGTGCATCCTGCGGCGTCTCCGCCTCCACGCCAGCGCTCCGCTTATGGCTCCCTCATTGCACTTCCGCCCGCGGCACGCCCTTGTGCTTCCTCCACTATGGCGCAACACATCGACTACCTTGGATCTAGGCCCTTTGGTGCCGTCAGATCCCGCAACGATTCTGCTAAATCCTCACCTCCCATCGCCAGCCCCGCAAGTGCGACTTTCCCGGTGCTAGTGTGGTTTTCCCGACGTATCATCGACCGGCTCCACTAGTGCGGCATTCCTGGCGCTCCTTCAACCGGCCAGGTCTGTGTGGTTCCTCTGCTGCGCCCGTCACGACTTCATTCATCTATCATCCTGAGGGAGAGCTGCGATCTTGAGGGGGAGCTGTGATCGTCGTTTGTTTCTTTTTTATTTCGTCTCATTTTATAATCAAGCTGTGTCTGTCCAACTTGAGGGGGAGTATTTACAGCATGTCTTTTTTGCTTTGTTTCATTGGTTTGGTTTGGTTTTTTCTTTTTGTGTCCAAGCTAGATACACCTAACTTGAGAGGGAGTGTTGGAGTCCGTATCCCACATCGGACTTGAGGTCTGATGTGGAGTTTATTATTCATTATAAAATAACCCCAATGGCTCCTTTAATGAGATCACGTTGGGGGTTCGGGTCTATCTCATTTTATCATTCTACAGTTTTGATGAATAAAAATAGGAAAAATGAAAATACAAGAAGAAATGGGTGCAAGAAAGGGACACCTCTTGATTCAGCTTTGTGATCCTTCCTTATCTCATAGCATTCACCCTTTAATTCTATTCTCTATTTGTGTCTATCGGCTACACACAATCTTACTGCTTAAATTGTGTGAATGATCATTACAGTCAAGTAGAAACTCCTAAGTGATCAGCTCATCACTCTCTCAAATGGGTCACTATCGTGATCCATCATCCATTCAGATCATTACTTTCATTGTACAACATTAAACCCAACATTGGGATGGGAAAGTGTGTTCAATAGTATAAAAGAAAATCAGAAGGTAAGAGACTTGAGGTAAGAGACATGAGGTACGATCATCTCCTAAGCTTCTCACTATCCAAAGATCCACATAACAGAGTATAAGAAACGGAATTGTTTATACACTTTGTGACTCTAGTGGAACTCTTCGAGAATTTTCCCATCATATTACATTACAGGTGCAGTGAAAAAGTGTATTTTGATGTCATGTGGGGAAAGATTTTATAATTTCATGTGCTGGAAAGTGTGCCTATTTTGGATTCATGTTTTGGCATCACGCAAAATTATTGAACAATGTATTGGGTTGAGAACTTGATTGGTTATGCACTAGTCCTTAGATCTGTTCATCTTGAGCTTAATGCATATGAACTCAAATTCTAGTTGATGGTTGATGTTTTCATGTCGTTTGGATCATCCATGAGCATTGCTGGATATTATGGTGCAGTACTGGGTCGGACTAGCATATGTGGCCATGCAAATACAGGTGCAAAGGGGGATGATCAATGCCACTTAGTTCCAACAGCAGCTTTTCAGGCTTGTTGGGGAAATTAATCAGGGGGAATGACATCGGGGGACCAAAAGTCCCCCGAAATACCAAAAAGGGACCAAACCCAGTTCTATGAACAGTGAAAAAACATTGTTCATAGAACTATGATAGGTCCCTTTTGGGTATTAGGGGGACTTTTGGTCCCCCGCTGTCATTCCCCCAATTAATTGAGTAGGTGGTGAGTGGGAATCTTCGCACTTACGGCTGGTGAGTGGGGATATCACGTGGTCGTTCTATTTTCAGAATACATGCAAAGGAGTATAGTCAATAGATAGTAAATAAAAATTCCACTTTCATTCCAACATTTTCATGAAGATTGACTTGGGTTTGGTGGAGTATTCAATCAACTGTGTTTCAAATATGGAATGACTTTTCTCCATGCTCGGTCGGCTTTAGATCATCTTCCTCCTCGATGAAACTGTGGTGCAAATCGATAGTTCTTGTTTGGCATCAAGGTCTTTTTCTTCAACTCTAGCTCTAGTGTAGGTTTTGTTCTAGAAAATTGTGGCACGGGGTGTCGTAGCTTCAGTATTCTCTCGATCTTTGGTTGAGGCATCACTGGTGAGCTTTGGTTACAATAGGGAAGTGCAGTCAGCTTCTACAAAGGCATTCATTTCATCTTCAATTGTCGGAATGCTTCATTAGAACAGGTGGGGTGGCTTCTTCTCTGATCATCTTTATCTTGTGGCTAGCTTCAAATATGGTTCGACACACGATCGGTCTTCATCAACCAGTGGCGCAACTTCTTATCGGCGAGCTTAATATTTTCAGAGGCAGGCATGAGAGTCATGGTGGGTTCCAGGTATTGAGGAGGATGTGGGTGAGGATACGGGTATGGTAAATTACAGTTGTGGTCAATTTTCAAGCATGGTCACATAAGTGAATCTGATTCCTTCACGTGGTCTCTTCGATAATGTTGTATTTCCAACCGGCATTTCAACCAACATTTTTCTTCAGTGTGGTATTTTTTCCAATAAATTTCAAAAGAACAGTAAAAATGAGAATTTCATCCTTCGACCAAATAATTATCAATTCATTTAAAATTCATTTAAATCAACTAATTTAAAATATATTATTTCAAGACATTATCAATTTCCACATTTAAAAATCTCACTCTAATCTGAATTGGAAATCAAAATTTATAATTCATTTTTTTTAATTTCAATTTCAATTTCAAAAAAAATATCAATAAAGTTTCAAGATTTACGGTCAACAAAAATCACAATTTTTTTCCTTGGGTTTGTATATAATTAGGGGTATTTTCAATGAATAATGGAAAAAAAATGTTGAAATTGTCATCTCACATCGCTCACCCATACTTGAACTATTTCACTCTTGGTTAATTTTGTCATTGAATTTAATTTATTCAAAATGAAAAAACAAGGTTCATCATACTTAGATCTAAATATAGAGCTAGAGAATAAATAATCACATATTCATCTGGTGTTTGAATTAGCATGCCTCATATGTGATTTCAATTCACCCCTTAATTCAATTCAATCAATGTTTCAAGTCCACAAGTGGATTAAATTAGATTTAAGTAGAATCAAAGTTTTAACAAAAAGAACATCCATTTTTTTCCTTTCTCCTAAGTTTATCATAACAAAGTTCAATTTTTCGCTTCATTGACACAAATCAAATGAATTTTTTATAAGTTAATTATCTCATTGTTCATTTGTGTTCAATATTAACCTCACATGAATGAATTCATGTTAGACTCTTAAGCACTTTTTTTTAAAAAAAAATAAAATTTTCCTACCATGCACGTGAAAAGCACAATACAAAAGAACTCGTTCAAATATGTACAGAGAGCTTTACTAGCACACCTTGAACTTGATCTCTGAGAGATTCACCGTGAGATCTCAATTGTCCATTTTTCTCCATGTTCAAAGGACTTGTATCAATTTATTTTTGTGTTGGATCCCTAGAGTGTCCATTTTCATAGAGATCAAGTAACCACATATTAATTTAAAAAATTTAAGTGACTTCAAAATATAATTATGATTCCACAAAAAAAATTCACTCACGCTCACTTTGTCCTATTTCTTAAATCATTTATCTAGGAAAATAGTGACCAATTAATTCAACAATCATATATGAATTACAATTTTAAAACTAGTGAATTATTCAAATTTAGCATGGTATATTCAAACTAAGCAAGACATATTTCGAGTTCAAAGAAAAATTTGAAAAATCAAACAAAAATTATACAATTTTTTTACAATATTTACAAACATAATAATTTTTTTGTGTTTTTTCTCATTTATGGTATCTTTTTTTAGAACAGATTCGCCAAAAACAACAAACAAATTTTTATTTACAGATTCTAAAAAAAAGTTCCTAAAAATAATTTAAATCTATTCTAAAAAAGATTTGAATATATTCTCTCACAATTGTTCAACATTGCTCATTTAAATTTCATCAAATTGTAGTGAATAATCATTGAAAACGAATAGACATAACCTTGTGTTATTTATCTAGTAGGTTTGAGGTAATCTCTCTCATGGGTTCTTGTAGACATCCTTGTGCTAGCCTCGTAAGTTTTATCCATTAAGGGAAAACCTGTAGAAAAATAGAATTAAACACATAAATTTTTCATTAAAACACAAATAAAAAAAGGGGAGGATAATCTTGGGGAATCCTTCCGAAAAGGGGATATTGTTAGACTATCCATTGTGGGATAGTCTTGTTGTAATCCCCAATCCATCTAAGGATGGGGTTTTTGTGATTGTATACATCCTTGAGCTAGCCTCCTTAAGTTCTATCCATTTAGAAAAAAATCTATAGAAAAACCGAATTAAACACATAATTGTTTTTTATTAAAACACAAATAGGAAAAATGGGAGGAGAATCTTGGCGTATAATTCCCAAGAGGGGCTATATTAGACTGTTTGTGGTTGGATAGTCTTGTGGTAATCCAAAATCCATCAGAGTATGGGATTTCTCTGAATGGAACCACCACATTTGGTTCCTTCCAATGCTACACATCCCTACTTCTTCTTGGAGGACCCCTTTGATAGAGTATTGTACATACATCATCTAAGAATTGTGATGTATCTATAAAGTGGGGGGTGGAAGGATAATGTATGGGGTGTACTCAAGTTATGCCACAATAATTGTAGCCTCTTCATCTTCTAGTGGTAGCTCCGTTAATTCTACTTTATAGTATTCATCAAAGGGGGATTGAGTAAATAATTCATATTGATGAAAATAAAAACCAGTTGAGTTTAAATAAAAATATCTCCCTTCATACACAACATATTCTTCTGTTTCTTATTGAGGGACCACTGGTAATTCTTCTTCTACTATTGCGTCTCCCCCCAGTTGATGTTCGGTGTGATGTTGAGGTGGTAATTGATTCCTCACAGGTCCCAGCACATCTTTATCTTGTTCTTTAGCAGCCCCTTCTTGGGTGGACTTATGTTCACTTTCCAGTGCTGGTTGTATTAATTGTTCTTCAAATTGGTAAAACTTATGGTCTATTCTAGGATGTCTAACCACTGGTGTTTCTTTTTTTAAAGCAGATTTCCACATATAGTTGAAAAATTCTTCATTCGACTCTTATTCTTCATTGGTTTGGGAAAGTTAAAGTAGTGCTGAATTAGAAGTGTTATAAGAAATGAAGTTATAATGTAATTCCTAAAAATTTTATTTAAATGTGATCAAGGTAATGCAATATCCCTCAACTATTTCATCTTGATGTTCCAGTTGTTCATGAAAGTGTGATGCCTCTTGTAATTATGCTAGAATTGTGGTGGATAGAAGTGGACTATCCAACTTCTCTTCACCATTTGACACACCTGGGATCCCTACTTATGCTGCATTTGTTACTTTAGGGAGTAGCTTATCATATGGTTTTTATTGAAAGGATTGATCAATGTTGTGTTGGTTTTCCTTTCCAAATCTCTCTTTAATCTTAATGGGCATCCATAATGGTTCTTCCATTCCCACTCCAAAGTTAAGTTCATTCATTCCTCCATATTTATCATCTAGGACCTGTGACCATCTTTCTGAATTTTTTATCTAGCATAATGGAGGTCAGAAGACAATTGAGTTTCAAAAAAATTAAAGAGTCTCCCTCAATTATTTCATATATTAATTCCTTTTCAATATTCAAATCCACTGAGAAAATGATTTTTGGGGTGAAAAGGGTATTTTTTCCATTTCTTAAAGCTCTCAAAGTTCCATCTCCATCTAGGTTTTCCTGATAATTGGGAACTCTAATTCAGATTCATCTTGCAGTACCTCCTGATAGTCTTGTTCTTCTTCTTGTTCCACAGGATATTGAAAAGTGTCTTCGTGTTCATATTATGGGTTCTTCGATTCTTTCATGTTGAGGGGTTGTTCATGCTTTTCTTCCTGTACGGGTGAAGCTTTGTTGAGAGGAGTCAGTTTACCCATCATTTATTATATCTAAATTTTATTGTTCTCTTCTTCTTGGCTTCTTCCTCATCCAAGATAGTTGTGCATTGGTTGTTGTGGGTGTTTCTCCTCCCAAGGCACCTATGAGACATATGGGGAGACAAATTGGTCGGAAAATAAATGGGAAATGAGTGGGTTTCTCACTTGTTTGATTCTATTAACCCCTTTAATATGGGAAAAACATTTATGATACATTATATAGAATGTTCACACTTAACTGCCTGTCCCGAAGTGGAGAAAATAAGAAATAAAGAAATTAAAACAATGAAAAATAGGAAAAACATTAATTAAAATTGTGGAAGTCGACCCTTCTCCCCGATAACAATGCCATGTTGATTGAGAAGTTGTCGTGGGCCTCAGTTAAACCAAATTTATATTTACTTCTAATACAACCAAGTGGCTAACCAGGGTTGTCTCTCAAGGAGTGGGGCTTGGGAGTTTCATAATGTTAATCAATTATGTATTTTTGTTTTTTTAATGTTTTCAAATAGGAGAGCAGTGATGGGTGGTTGTTATGATGAATGAAAATAGGAAAGATGAAAATGAAATACAGAATGGATGGAAGAAAGGGAGATGCCCCCAGATTCATCTTTATAATCCTTTAGTGCTCACAAATTTGACCCTTTAATTCTATTTTCTATGTGTTTCAATTAGATACACACACTCTTAATGCTTAAATTGTGTGAATGAACATCACACTCAAGGAGAAGCTCCTATGTGATCAGCTCATCAATCTCTCAAATGGGTCACAATCAATGTCCATTTTCCATTCACATCACTACTTCTATCGTAAAACATTGATATGACAAATGGGAGAGGAAAGAGTGTTCAGATGTATGAGAGAAAATCGTAAGGTGAGAGACATCAGGTATGATAATCTTCTCATCCTCTTACTATCCACTGATCCTCAGAACAAAGTAGAAGAAATCAGGTCGTGTGCATCGACTCTGTATCATTGGTTTCATTTGAAGGGTGATCCTCAGATTAGCCTCTCATCATTAAGACCTTGAGAGATCACAGGACTTCACAGTGGATGAAAAACATGAAGAATAAAGTAAGAGAAAGAACAAAACAATTGATTAGAATGAAAATTTATTAAAATTGAAATTGCAGTAGCTATGATCGGCAGGTGCCAAATCATTTTAAAGTGAGGAATATGATAATTATTTACAGACAAAGGCCTTTTTCATCCTCGCTTTCAGTGCATTAAGAATCGACCTTCTCCTTCCAGGGATGGGTTCCATGTGAACGACTTAAAGGGTCATGATCGATTCAGTTTAGAGCGTTTGAGTGAATCATCTGGTTCAAAAAAATCCTCTCATGATTGAGTCTGTATAGGTATGAGAAAATCATAGTAGAATTTTTTCTATGCTTCACAGCTCCATTAGAACTCATTGAGAATTTTCCCATCATATGTGTTATTTTGCATCATAGGAGAAGTGAAAAAGAGTGTTGTTCGGCACACATTCTAGTAAGGAGGCCCATTTTGGATTCATGTTTTGGCTTTCACTACCACAAAAAAGGGTTTTCGCAGCACCACTCTTTAACAATGCTAAAAAAAGCACTGATAAAACTCCCCTTTTACCAGTGCTTTTTTTAGCGCTGTTAAAGGGAACCCCTTTATCAGTGTTTTTTAGTAGCGTTGATAAAGGTGGCTATTTATCAAATTTTTTTACAAGTGATGATAAAGGGTATATTTAAAAAAAACAATAAAAACATTATATTAATATGTTAATATGGATATAAATATAATATATATTTTTTAAATATGTTTTAGATAAGTTTAAATGGATATTTACACATAATATCTAAGATATTTAGTGAAAATGACTTATAAAATAATTAAAAAAATATTATTAATTTTTAATTTACTAATTATTGTTGAGTAATAGTCATTTAATAACAATTTGAAGACACAAAAAATTAAAAAATTAATAAAAGATCTAAAATAAGTTGAAAACATAACTCGAATTTCAAACGACCATAACTTTTGATTCGGGTGTCCGTTTGAGATCTATTACATATCATATCGAAGCTTGCGATGAGCTCTATGCCCTATTGACACAAGTAAACCTCAGTCACATTTTTTGAGCCCCCAAAGGTCCTAAAAGCCTCCAAAACTGAGTTTTTAGTCGGGATGCCCATTTTTTTAACATTCGATGGAATTTCAGGCTCATTTATGGGGGGTATTTTTTTCCTTTTATTAGTGGTGAATGAATATATTCTCAGTTATTACATTAATATTGATATTATGATTTTGAAATTTTATCATTTTTCACAATATACTGTTATTTATAATCAAATATATAACAATATATACATATTTTTTATATATTCACACATAAAAATTTAATTTTACAAATAAATAATTAAACATATTTATATATAAAATATATTTCTCAATATATAACCCTTATCTAAAAAAACTAATATCCATTTTATTTAAAATACAAATATATGAGTATTTATATACCTATATAATGTGTGTGTGTGGGTGGGTGTGTGGGTGTGTACGTATGTTGTATGTATGTATGTATTTATTTATTTATAAACACAAAAAAACATATTTTATAAATTTATTTAAAAATGATCTTATAAATATATATTAATATACAAATAAATGTACGGATAAAAAAATATAACTAAATATATATAAATATATAGATATAAATATATATTAATATGCGAATAGATATATAAATATGTATGTATATATTAATATACGAATAAATATATAAATATATAAATATATAAATATATAAATATAACTATATATGTATATATATATATATATTAATATATATCATATGAATAAATGTGTATATATATATATATTAATATAACTAAATATATATTTTAATGTAAATAAAAATTTGGGTACAACCGAGAAAGCGGCACACACACAAGGAGAAAAATTACATGTAAATCGCAAGCTCGTGGACTTGACCCCGCGACCTGCCCCTCACCCCCAAGCCCTTACCACCCCACTGCCAACGGTGGGGCTATTTTAATGTAAATATATAATATACAATTAAATATACAATTAAATATGACTAAATATATATTTAAAGAAATAGATATATTATTAAATGGACAAATTAACAAGATGTGTGAGTGGTAAAGGTGCAGGCACAAAGGTGGAGAGGTCTTGGGTTCAAAACAAAGCAGAGGTAGGGGTGCGTGCGAGTGAAGGGGGTGCTAGCGCTGGGTGGGGGGGGGGGGGGCTGGGGCCTGCTGGCGAAGTTTGAGTGCATATGCCCTGTTGAAGGGGGGGGGTCAAGCTATTAAAACCCTCCGATCTGCAGTTTTTTTAAATTTAATTTGTTTAAATTTTATCATTTCTTTTAAAAAAATGCTAATAAAAGTGGGCTTGTATGTGTTAATAGGTAGAGGGGTGTGGGGCTGGGGGGTGCAGGGGTGTGCGAGCGAGGTTGGGGTGCATAGGCCCCGTTGAAAGGGGGGTCAAGCTATTAAAACCTTTCGAGTAGATTTTTTTTTAATTTTTGTTCAACTTTTATCAAAGTTTTTGAAGGCTGATAAAATACCCCTTTTATCACCTCTTTTTTTAGCATTGATAAAAGATACCTTTTTAATAGAGACTCGATTATCAGCGTTTTTTTAGTATTGACAAAAGTTTTTTTAGTGCCGATAGAACCTTGTTTTGTGATTGTGTTTGTGAAAACTTATTGACCAATAATGTGTCTTAACTCAAAGTCCAGTTGATGGATGATGTGGTCATGTTGTTTGGACCAACCATGATCATGGATGGATGTTAAGTTATAGTACCGGGTCAGACTGATGCAGCCATGTAAATGCAGGTGCGATGGAGGATGTCCGGTGCCTCTTGGATCGAACAGTAGCTTGTCAGGATTATTGACAAAATTGATCGAGCAGTTGGTGTGCGGGAGTCTTCGCACTTGCGGTCGGTGAGTGGGGATTCCTCGTGGCACCGCCATTTTCTGAATACCTGCACAGGAGCATGGTCAATATCCAAAAAATAAATATGTTAGTTTTTCTCCCACATTCTTTGGCAGATTGACTCAGTTTTGGTGTCATCTTTAATAGGCTTGGTTCCACATCAAGCATGAATGGAACGAATTTTCCCTAAGCTCAGTCTGCTTTAGATCTTCTTCTTCCTCAACTATACTATGGTGAGGCTTGGTAGTTATGGTTTGGAATAAAGGGATTCTTATCCAAATCGTGGCATAGTTCCAATGCTAGTATTTCATAGATAACAATATTAAACTGTTTTATTTCAATTTTCATGGACAAGTATCAGAAAAAATTACTGTAATGGAATTCCAACACTACTTTAAATGGATTGAAATGTCACATCAATGCCAATGTTATGATATCTTTGTGTTGATGTTATGTGTCAAGCTCTGTGTAACCAAAATTAGGACATGTGATCGACTATACTAAGGCCTCCCCTGAATCTAGTTGCAGATGTTTTCAAGTTGGTTGAACTTTGACTGGTGAGATCCTTTGGTGTAGTGAGAACCATGATGGTGACAATGAGAGTTGATATGTGAGAGAAAAAATTGTGAATAATGTTTGATAGAGTTTCTTGTAATGTAGTTTGGATTTTGATGACTTTTAAACATGTTTGGATCTTTACGTCTATTCTTGGAGTTTGAACATGTTTTTAAATTATGTTTTAACATGTTTTTTTCTTCAAATAATCAGTACTTCACCCATGAGATCACATAGGACTATAATTATATCATTAAATTTTACAAAATAATCAAATTTTTGAATGTTGATAATTCATATTCATGATGAATAAATCTAAATCACAATGAACTGGAATATTAGTTTAAAATTTACAATATTTTGAATACAGGAAGAAAAATTCATATTGGAAAATCACAGTTATAACCCCTACATAATAACAAAATATATGTTTAAATATCATTTTAAAATAATAATTCCAAGGAAAGTAATCTTCTATGTTCAATGGTAACTAATGTTTGTTTAAACAATTTCATTGTTGACACTAAAATTTATCAATAAATCTTAAAAAATCTAAAGGTTGTGAAATCATATCTTGTATATCATTGATAGTTTAACAGAAATAAATTACAATTCCATCATATTGAGAAGAAGCTTCCTCATTGAATTCCTGTAATAAAATCCTACAAAAAACATAAAAATATATTAGAATAAACAATAGTAAGTATAAATAGGATACAAATTAATCATGAAATAAGTGCATAAAGTGTTATATGTTTATTAGTGTGTTCCCTAGGTATTCAAGTTGACAAGTTTCATGGCTGAAATCTTTTTTAGGGAAATCCATGATTTTTAGTCATTTCCCAATATTTATATATCTATAAATCTATAGTCAAATAGATGGTGATGATTATGGATGTTATTTTTAGAAATCTATAAGGAAAATAATAGTGTTTTGTATTTTAAGAGATAAATCTCTACAAAAAAACCCAAACCCATCATTTTCCAAAAACATACATCTAAATAGCCATCATATATATTTTTTGTAATGAAAATTAAATATTCAATCTTTTAAATTAAAATAGATACCTAAGTCAATTTATTTCTATTTTTAGTGGTAGCTATCGATATTATCTACCTCACATGTTTATAAAAAAAACCACTAATGTCATTCCACTATCATCGGTGACCATGGACTCTTAATTTGGTATAATGGAACATGATATTATAATGGAATTACATATACTATTATTGAAACTAAATCCTCACTTAGCCTATATATCGATTTAATTTAAAATAAGTTGAGAGTAGAAGTTGTGCATTAGCATAGTTGATGATGGGAATACATTGAATGTATGGTGCTAGTTGTCTTCACAAAAACAAATGAAAGAGTATAACACTTTTTCACTTGAAATAAGTTATGATATAAAACTATTATGTGTTAATGATGAATAGATAATTTTTTTATACAATACTTACCTGTACAAAACTAAAGAATTATGTACTTGGTTTAACAATGATAGCTTAATTTTATTTTTTTATAGCACTATTATAAAACTATAAATAAATAAATTATTAACAGAATGAGATGATTTTATTCTTGTATAACAAAGCTGCAAAACAACATTCAAAATATTTCAAAATAAACAATTTGATTATATGTTTGGAACATTTAAAAAATGACTAATAGTTTTTTACTTTGATAAGAATTTTGTAAAAAAAACATAAATCAATAGTGTTTGTTCTATTAATCGATGGTGTTTATTATATTAACTATGACATAAAAAATACTATATAATGAAAAAAATACATCTACTGCATGATTTTTTAGTAAACAGTGCTTCTCTTCCAAAATCTCAACAGAATAGTAGAAATATATCAATATACTACTATGAATAAACAATATATTTTTAGACAACTAATCAAACTATGTAGCACGTAAAATTGTTCAATAACTTACCTGATAATGTGCACCATCAACCATTTCATTAATATTTGTTTGATGATGATGCATTGTGTGTTTGAAAGGTATGTTATAAAAACCTAGGACAAGGAATACAAGGTAACATGTTAAAATGAAAAACATATGGTGGACGCATCAATGAAAGCTAAAAAGATGGATTATTATCATAAATGATTTTTAATTTTCCACTACAATGATTTGAATATCATTCCTTGGTGGAAAACTTGCACCAACATTCTAAATTTAGTTTCTTAATTTGAAATGGAAGGTAGAGTAAAAAAATAGAATGAATAATGGGAATTAAAAATAATACAAATAGCATCTGATCTGAAATTTAGAATAGAATACAGTCTATATACAAAAAATAATACAAAGAACATTGTTTCAAAAAGTGCATGGAATGTTTTGTGATCATTATAGGACAAATATCATATATATATATTGAATTTTAATGTAAAACAAAAACATAGAAAAGTGAAATTGAGTTTATAATAGTTTTTGAAGTAGATATGAAATAATAATCCTTTTAGAATTGTTAGCACCTACAATTGAAAATTGGGTAAAATTTTTAATAAGACAATTCCATACACATTGAATTCAATGATGTGTGGTAGGTAGAGGATCTTGAAAAATCCAGACAAACTCCCAAAAGAGGAAGTAAAGGAGGAAATGATCCATTATATCAAGAATATCATGAGGAGGGAGTTTGAAAAATTACATAATAAGTTTGTGATGCTGAAACAAAACAATCATATCCTAATAAACATAGCTTTTATTTGAGAAATATTATATCAATATTATAATTTTGTCTGGACCAACTAAATTGTAGTTGGAGAATGAAAAAATTATGGTTTTATAAATCTGAAAACTATTAGAATATGAGAAGTGTAACAATACATAAAAATGATATGGACAAATAATCTAGATAAAGTAAAAATTGAAAATTTATATGATTAATTATAATGTAAGCATTTCAAAATTTAATACATTGTGTAAAAAAAATATACATAAATTAATATATAATACATTACAAAACATTTCATTAAAAATCATTCATATCCAAATAATAGACTAAAATATTATTTTAGATTCAAACTACCATTTTAAATATTTTAATGTAGTGGATTTAGACAGAAAAAAATTCAAAATATAAATAACAAATTCTCGTTTGAATATATCAGATATTAAAAATTATTATAGGTTTTTAATCAATGAAATATAGATCAAATTTCAAGAAAAAAACATCCATATATAGTTGTTAAACCACTATAACATAGAAAATATAATTATTTTTTCTTATAAAGGACTAGAATATATCATATATGAAAGTCTAGAAAAAAGGTAAACAAAACCTTTGAGCCTAAGGGATAGGTAAATTGAACATATAAGGTAAATATGGGAAGAGGGAAGTTGTACTTTTGAGTCTGAGGAAGAGTTTTATGATTCATAATACCAACTGTGGGTGTTTTGAATTTTCTATATTAGAAAATTTGATGCATCTATATAATAAAATAATTAAGTAAATTGAATGAATTTTTTTTTGAACTGCATTCACCCTAGAAATTATAATATGCATATAAAAAAATATATGGATTCTGAAACTAATATTGTAAGGAAATATGCAGAACCAAAAATAATTCTAATGAAATGCACACAACATATATGTCTAAATAATATGTATGATAAAAAAATATATATAGAATAATAGGTAATTCACAACACTAATATGGATTCTAAAAATGTTTAATATGAAAAATAATATAACAAAATTCAATAGCATGGAAGTGGATTGAATAATTATTCCTCTCGGCATTTAAATGTATAAAAATTGAGTGGAGAAAATGGCATTTAACATTGGTCTTACTACTACACCATCAGTATTGATCAGGTCTCCAATGTGAATTTTGTATTTTCATCAAAACCAAGAACCTGTAAATAATTAAGAAATAATTTTGAATTTAATATTTAGTTAAAATTTATACAAGATTCTTTAGAAAATTAAAAAATGACCTTGTGAAGCCTATGATTTTGAAAATATGCATGTTGATAATACATAACATGGATAATAAAGAGAAAATATATAAAAAATTATATATAATTAAAAATTTAGAAAGTTAATAATATAACATTGTATAGTGAACCTATATTCAAGATAAATTCAATGCAATACACATTTAGAGAGGGAATAAATAAACAAGAAACAAAAATTTCTATTTATGAAAATGAATATAGTGAATATTGACAACCTAGTTTTAATGATTAAAAAATTATGTTTATTATATTATTAGTGTTTTTTATGTTTTATGATAGAATTTTATAATATAATGCAGTTTAGAGAAAATTTGGCTAAGTGTTGGTAAGACCCACCATCAGACTCTACTCACTATTTAAGATAAGTCACTGTCAGAGATGACCAACCGTCAGAATGGATTTTTTTCTATGTATGGGAAAGACCCACCATCAGATATGACTCATTTTTGAACCAATAAATTTGAAAAGGTGTTGAAAAAACCTACCATTATATATGACTCACCCCTATGATGAAAATTGGGCTAAGTGTTGAGAAGACCTATCACCAGACCTGATTCACTATTGAAGATGACGTACCATATTAATTTACCTACCACTATGAAATTTAGAAAAGTGATGGGATGAATCATTGTTGAGACAAGTCACCACTGAGACAAGTCACAGATAGCATGAATCACCGCCACCCTAAGTCATCGTCAGATTTGTCTCACCATTCAGAAGATCCGCCATCACTATTTTTGTTTATTTTGAATTAACTATTTATAACAACTATATTATCGAATTTAATGCTGAGAATTATTTTAATGATTATTCTTAAACTATTTAAGACATACATTAATGTTTTTGTTAGTAGATCAGTATAAGGAACAAAATATTTGGATGGTTACTTCTACATGCTGCTAATACAATAAGATGCAGTGTCCCTCAAGAAAAGATCATAAGCATATAGAAGAGATCGAGAACATTGGAAGAAATATAGAGTAATATAATCTATAAAAATTGCTAAAGATATTTAGATAAATCATCCTTAAATTCAACTGACTATGAAAGAGGGGATCTTACAAAATATCTAGTTCCTTTCCTGCAGTCATAGAGAAGAGAGATTATGACGCTATGTTTTATTACCATTTTCAGAAACACGACTCGATCTCCTTTTCAAGATATATCCAAGAAGACTCAAGAACACTGAACACTTCATATTTAGTTGCACTACCTTATCAACCTTTTTTACTTTCACTCCATGTCTATTGTCTTTACATATTTAGTAGTGCATGATTTACTCTGTATATTAAACACACACATTTATCATACACTTTAACTAGAATATACTCGATATATTATTAAACTCCCTTTACACTTGTTTACCCACATGTTGTGGAAGAGGTCCCTATGTGGCCTATGTTTGTTATTTTCCCATGGTTATTATGGAAAACCACCTTGTGTGTACTAGATAGTTGGTCAAATGGTGTGTATACCCGGTCCATGTTTTGGATCAAGATTGTTTTATATAATATTCTTGGAAGTAGGTGATTTCTAGGTGGAGAGGATTAGGTTTCACCTTGAGACTGAACCTCTTTTATTTATTCTGCTATGTGTTTTGTTTTGTTTCATCTCATAGCTTTAAATTGAATTTGTTTTAAACTATAAGAAAACCACTACTTTGATAGTTAGTCTTAATTAGTGTTTATATAAGGTTTTGATTAAGTAAATTTATTTAAAAAGTTAAAGTAATATTTATGCTTTTTTTTAACTAATATCTGATCACTCTTTGAGAAATATCTTAAAATATTAGAACCTATATCGATCTGCTATTTTGATTAACTAGATAATTTTAATTATTTTGGAGATTTTATTTAAATCTATTTTAATAGAAATTTTTAATGGGTACTCAATTCACCACCTCTTGAGATACTCACTCCAACCAACATTTGGTATCATAGGAGATTCAAAAACTTTTCAACTGCGATTTTAGTTGTGTTTTAAAGATCTTAAATTTCTATAAATTCTAAATTTTGTTATTTAAATGGATAATAGAAAATAAGTTTTCTCTACCAAAAAACCTCCTTTCTTTATTGGAAACAAATACGCTCAATGGAAAATAAAAATGAAAATGAATATTAAAAGCATGGGTTTTATAATTTGGAATACTATAAAAGATAAATATGAATTACCTAAGACTTCCAAGAACACATGGGATGATGATATTAAAATTTCTTATAACAAAAATTGAAAAACTATGAAATCTCTTTACTCTAATTTAGGAGATGAATAATTTAATAGTATATCTATTATTAAATCTTATTATAAAATTTGGAAAAAATTAGTAGTTTCTTGTGAAGTAAATACTAATGTGGAAAAAATGAGATTAAATATTTATACAATTAAATATGAAAATTTTGAGATGAAACCTAATGATTTTATTTATTATATGCATCTCATGTTCAATGGGATAGTGAATATAATGAGATCCTTGGAGAATCTAATGTCATCCAAATATAAAATTTTGTGACTGCTGAGATGTCTTCCAAAGAGATGGAGAGGGACATCTATTTCAATAATAAAATCTTGTGACATTAGTAAGCTACCATTCAAGGAATTTATTGGGAAGTTAATGATGTATGAGGAAGAGAATAAGGATAACAATTAAGATGATGATGAACCGAAGAGGAAATATGTGTCCTTCAAGACTACTACATCAAAATAGAAAGAAAAGAAAAAAGTTCAAGATGAAATATCCAGTGATGAGGAATCACTAGCCAATAGTGATGAGGAAATGGCCCATCTGGACAGAGGTTTAATAAATTCTACAAGAATAATAAATTCATTAGGAAACCAAGACACAAGGAAGAGTATGATAATATAGAGAATTGGAAAAAGGACTAGAAAAGAGATAACCACACAAATGGTATTACCTATTATTAGTGTAAGAGAAAAGGAAATGTTAAGGCTGAAAATCCCAAGTTAAAGTAAAAAAATAAGTATGATGATAAGAATAGAAAGTATAATAAATCCATGAAATCCACATGGAGTTCCTTTGAAGACAGATCTAGTGTCTTAAAATCAACTCACGAAGAGAAGTTCGACAGAGAAAATATGTACTTCATGAAAAATATATCTAAGGTACTTAGTATCTCTCATGTACTTAATTTAGATCATTATGGAGATAAAAATTATGATTATATGTCAAAAGAGGACATGTTTTAACACTTCATCATTCTTGAAGATACCTTTAATGAGATCAAAGACAAATAAAAAATTCAGAAGAAAAGACATGATTTATCAACTAATATTAAATATGGTTTTGCTGTAGAAAAGGAGAAGAATGATCAATTATTAAAATAAAATATTGAACAAAATTTTAAAATAAGAAACTAAAGAAAGACGTAGAGAGATTTAAAAATGGAATAGAAACTCTCACTCAAATATTTGGGAAAAAAATTCTCCAAAATATATTATTTGTCTAGGATACCAACCTGGGAAAAAAAGAGTTGTTAAGAGAAATTTTGTTCTTAAATCAAATTCTATACATTTTGATACTTATATTTATTTGAGTAGACCTAATAATGTTTTTATTTGAAAAAAATTACAATCTACTTATTATAATCCCATCAAGAAAATATGGGTTCCGAATGTACTAATTAAAAATATATATGCACCCAAGAAAATATGTGTACCAAAATCATTCTTGGTATAAAATCTATATCGTAGGACAATTTCTTGAAAAGATCCAGTAGAAATATGTGGTACTTGAACAATGGATGTTCATGGAATATGATAGGAGATTACTCAAGCTTCAAGAACCTAATAAAGTTTGATGGTGGTTGTGTCATATTTGATGAGAATGCTAAAGGAAACATCATTGGCCTTGTCTAAATAGGTAACTCTAAATCAATTTTAATTTCTAAAGTACTATTTGTTAAATTTTTAAAATACAATCTTTTTAACATCACATAGCTATGTGATGATGGTTTTCATATAAAATTAGAAAATGATTCTTGTAATGTTTTGAATTCTAAAAATTCTTTAGTATTTAATTCTTTGAGAAATGAGAAGGTGTATGATGTTAATCTTGATTCTTTAATTACAAAAAATTTTCTTTCTTAAGTGCCTTTAATTGAGAATCTTGGCTTTGGAATAGGAGACTAGGACACTGTAACATTCACTCACTTATAAAGCTTACTGGGAAAGGTTTATTTAGGGATCTATCCAGAATTGAATTCCCAAATGAAAAATTCTGTAACCCTTTTTAAAAATGGAAACAACAGAAGATATATTTTAAATTAATGAAATAATTTTCAACTTATCGACCTCTTGATTTGGTTCACATGGACTTGTTTGGACAATCTATAGTTTATAGTTTAAATGTGAAGCAGTATGTATAAGTAATTATAGGTGAATTTTCTAGGTATACTTGGGTATTCTTTTTCAGCTCATGAGAGTGAATCTTTCTCATATTTTTCCAAGTATTCTAAATTTGTAGAAAACATAAGTGGACTTAGAATTAAAAATAAATAACTGACCATGGCCATGAGTTTGAAAATAAAGACTTTGACTCCTTTTTATCATAAAATGTATACAACCATAACTTCTCTTCTCCTAGGACCTCTCAGTATAATGGAGTTGTAGAAAGAAGAAATAGAACACATCAAGATAAATCCTGGACAATGCTTAATGAATATGAATTACCTATCAACTTTTTGGAATAGGTTATGAATATAACCTGGTATATAATTAATAGAGTTTTAATTATACCTATCATGAAGAAAACCCCTTATGAAATTTGGATTAATAGGAATCCTAAATTCAATTACATTAGAGTTTTTTGTTGAATAGTCTTTATTCTTAACACTAAGCATAATATTGACATGTTTTCCTCTAAAAGTAATAAAGGAATTTTCCTTGTCTATTCAAATTTAAGTAAATCCTATAGAGTTTTTAACAAAATAACCAAGATAGTGGAAGTGTCTGTCCATGTCAAGTTTGATGAGACAAATCCACATGAGCCTAAAACCCCTTCATAAAACCTTGAGGAGGATTTATCAAATTTGAACATAAATTATAAATATTCTAATTCTATTGTAAAACAAGTAGAAAAATCATCCAGTTCTGAGGAACTTCTAGAACTTGAACCTATATAAGACCCTGTGGTGACCATACCTTCATTCTCTAGATCTGTTATGACTCTAAAATACCATCCTTTAGACTCTTTTGTTGGAGAGTTAGATAGAGGTTCAAAAACTAGATCTTCTCTAAGAAACCAAGTTGAACATTAAGAATTATTATCACAACTTGATCCTAAGAATATAAATGATGAAATTAATGATGAATTATGGGAAATGGATATGAAATAAGAACATAATCAATTTTAAAGAAATAATGTTTGGGAACTTGTTAATAGACCCAAATAAACCTTGACTATAGGCATTAAATGGGTGTTTAGAAACAAGATTGATGAATATAGAACAATATAGAGGAATACGGCTAGACTAGTTAAATAAGGGTATAATCAAGAAGAGGGTATAGACTATGAACAACCCTTTTCACCTATAGGCAGACATTAAGCCATCAGAAAACTACTATCCTATGCAGCACATCTATATTTCATTCAATGTCTCGAAGGCCTTCATTTTTTTTTGATTTTTAATAATCCAACTTTCAAGGGATGATGTGGAACCCTTACAAGGCCCGTAGGCATAATTATTACATGGCCCGTAGGCCTTAGAGGAATTCATTGCCTGTAGGCTTCAAACATTACATAAAAATAATGTTTTTGTTAAAAGTGCATTCTTGAATGAGTATATAATTGACGATGTTTTTGTTGAACAACCCCTTTTATTTTAAAACCCTTATTTTCCAAATCATGTTCTCAAGTTAAAAAAACATTATATGGTTTAAAACAAGCTCCTAGAGCTTGGTATAATAGGCTCAAATCTTTTCTTATTTCAAAATGATTTTCAAAAGGTATAGCTAATACTACCGTATTTATAGAAATAATTTTAAAAAAATGTTCTAGTTTTTCAAATCTATGTAGATGATATTATTTTTGGTTCTTCTAAAAATTCTATATGTACTGACTTTTCAACAATGATGCAAAATGAATTTTAAAAAATTTTAATGGGGGAACAGAAATTATTTCTTGGTTTTTTTATTTTTCAAAATAAAGAAATAATTATTTTAAATCAAATTAAATATTCAAAAGTCCTTTTAAAACATTTTTTAGGATAACACTAAGAGTAGTGACACTCTTATGAGTACACCTGTAAGTTAGATCTTGATGAAGCTGAGAAATTAGTAAATCAAACCAGTTATAAAGGTAGGATTGGAAGTCTTCTATACTTAACTACTAGCTAAACTAACATTATGATTAATGTGTGTATGTGTGATTATTTTCAAGAAAACCCATAAGAGTCACACTTAGTTGCTGTAAAAATAATTTTTAAACAAAAAAATTATACATCCGGTTTAGGATTGTTCTACCCTAGAGGACACACATTCGATCTAGTTAGTTATTTAGATACTGATTTTGGTGGGTGAAAGTTAGATAGATAAAAAAACCTCTGGAACATGTAACCTTTCAGGAAAGTCTCTAGTTTCTTGG
Source organism: Viscum album (assembly GCA_963277665.1). Lineage (NCBI taxonomy): Eukaryota > Viridiplantae > Streptophyta > Magnoliopsida > Santalales > Viscaceae > Viscum > Viscum album. The sequence goes on from OY728161.1 coordinate 1,614,094,914, forward strand.
TTTAGTAAGAATTTTTTTCATTGTCTACTGCTAAAGATGAATACATAGATTATGGTAGATACTATGCACAAATTTTATAGATGATACATGCAGTTATAGACTATGGATATCAATTATAACATGTACCTATAAACTGTGACAACACAAGTCCTATAAAAATTTCTAAAAACCATACATCTCACTCTAGAACAAAAAAAAATTGATGTAATACATCACTTTTTGAGATATCATTTTCAAAAGGGTGATATAACTCTAAAATACATTGGTACTAAACATCATCTTGCTGATATATTCACTATCAATTTGAATTATGAGATACTGAACCATATAAAACATGAATTATTCATGATTAATTTTGGTTAAACTTAATTTTTTTGGACCCACCATTGGTGTTTTACACACCATTATAGTTTACCCACCATTGGTTTTTTACCCACTATTGGTGTATACCCACTGTTTTTGTTTTATCTGCCATTGGAGTTTTACCCACCATTGGTGTTTTACCCACCATTGGTGTTTTATCCACCATCATGTTTTTACCCACCATTTGTGTTTTACTCGCCATTGGTGTTTTACTCACCATTGGTGTTTACTCACCATTATCAAATATCTCACCATTGAACTTTTTTTTATTGCCTTTGTTTTAATTTATTTTTATGGATTATTTATTTAATTAGATTCAAATATTATTTCAATTTTAATTTTACAAATCCCTAAATACCTAAATGATATAAATTAGACCTTTGTCTAATTTTAATACTCACTCCCTCATGCCTTACTCTAAAGCCTTATCGCATCCCTTTCTTTCACAACCGTCAACTTTCCCTCACCTTTGCATGAACCTTCTGATCCGATCACCATGGTTAGAGTGAATAGAGTGACTGAATCGTATCTGGATAAGTTACATCCTTCAAATAAGTAGAAAGAAGAGTTGAGTCATCTAGTTTCTACATATCTAGTGAACCTGCTATGTTCAAAGTGTACAATGGTACCCAAAAAAGAAGATCACATTGAATGGTTGACGTCGAGAAAGTTATTGGTGATTATAATTTTTCAAGACCAAGGATGGTTTGAGTGGTTCACTAAAAATGAGAGGCCATTCTATTATAGGTTAGTGCCCCAATTCTATTAGTATGTTGAGTTCAGTTTTGAGGTATAGGAAGATTGGGTAAGAAGTAGAATAAACAAGCCCAATGTTGTTTTCTATTCAAGGCATTGGAAAAAATGTCTGAAATTACCTCGTGATGGTGTATCAAATAACTATCAAGGAACCATTTTAAGTGACTGTTATACCTTTTTATGGGGATTCCTTGGTAGAGTGGGATGGAGATGGGATAATAAGAAGACCACTTGAAACTGAGCTTAATGGTGAATATCGATTTCTTTTTAATTTCATCCAATATATTCCATTTTTGAGAAAAGGTGATTTTAATACAATGAGGTATAAAAATGTATATATTTTGTGTCTTATTAAGAGAGGATAAAAGATCAATCTATGAAGATACCTAATGGTTCACATGATGTAAATGTGTAATCCATCTTCTAGATCAAATTCCCTAATTTATCCCAAATTTATTTTGTCCTTATTGGAGGCCAAAGGATAGGTTGATGAAGGGGAAGAAACCATATTAAAATGTCGAGGTTTTTTCATTAAAAGGTTCATTTCCAAAAGAATGAAGATAAGTTTAAACCCCTAGAAGAAACATTGGAATGATGATGGTGACAAGCTGTATGAGGATTTTAATCTAGTTGATCACCCTTTCAGATCGAAGAATCTTGTGGATCCTCTCTTAGATCTAGATGAGGTGGGTGAGTATTAAGATGAGGAATAAAAGGAACTTTTTTTTGCCTCTGGTGATGAGGAACATGAGTTTTAAGTTGATGAAGGTAGTGACCAAGGCTTGCTGAATATTTCTCTAGACATTTCCTATAGTGATCCTAGCCCACCCTAATCTCTCCATGTCCAAGAGTCTCTTTTAAAAGAAGGAATTGAGGAATAAGAAATATAAGTGTCTAGTGAAGAACAATTTAAGAGTACATCTAAATCCTTTGAAGAAAATGGAAGTGGTAATAATGGTGATGAAGATGAAGAAGAATGAGGAGGAGGAGGTGGAGGAGATGAGGAAAATTGTAATGGATTTAGAGATAGATATAGAGATGATGGTAATGGAGGTTCTAACCATGATGGTCCTAGTGTCCACATTAGTATTGAGTATATTGAGATTCCTCATGCACTGATCTCTTCTACAGGTTTTTTAGTTGTCTCTAGATCTGAATATAGAACCATCTTAGTTCAAGATTTGGATATAGATTCTATAGATGAGAAGGAAGCATATGTTAAGGGGGAGGAATCCCTAATTCTTATTAGTCATCATGATGATCCTATAAATGGTGACTCTGGTGATCCTACACTTGTTGAGTAGACAATTGATGTGTAGAGATATATTGAGAAGTTAATTTTTGTAACTGTTTTTTTTGAGCCTACAATTTATGACCATTTTTTTATTAAGTCTCATGCATTCTATAAGATTTGGGGACCCAACTCTTGAGGAATGGGATAAGTTTCCAGGGTTTATTAGACTTAGTAAGGACTACTCAGATTATGATAATGGTAGAAGTCTACCAAAGCTTGGTGTACCTACTATTCGAGAAGAGATGGATCCTAAGGGATCATTAGTAGACCATATAGATGTTATAGGGGAACTACAATGATTTTATTCTGATGTTCCCATTAGTATTGGGCCACCAATAGCTATTGTGCCACCTAATGTTGTCTCTAAACCATTTCCTACACCTAAAATTTCATTTTTTATAGTTGATGTTCTTACTAGAACAAACATAGAATATTTTAGAGAAAGGATTCTATCTAATTTTTTCTTAATTTTGAGAAATCAGACACATTAGTTCACTAAGATATGTGAGATAGATGCATGATATCTATTTGAGATTTTGATAAATCGCATCCAACCCAAGATGATGCATTACATTAAAGAAGAGGATATATAGAATAGAAGTTCAGAAAATGAGATATAGATTTTCATATCTATAATGGATGAGATGAGATATTACTTTGTATATTCTATGGCTGATTTTCTAGGGAGAATGGGGGAACATTATTCCATGGATTCTACATCAAGTGCTCTACCTCCTCCTATTGTTGTTGAGTTTATCTGGTCAGTGGTTAGAGAAATGTTTCATGGTGTTTCAAGAGATGTACCTGACATCCCTTTGGATAGTTTGAGGAAAATCTAGAATAACAATGATCATATGAATATGATGGTCAGAGAATATATGAAGAATATGAGAGCTGATAGAGAGACAATTATAAAGGCAAAAAAGTATTACCTTTTGAAGATTTATACTAATCACGCTCTCAACTCTCATTTGAAATTCCTTACTGAAAATATAAGGTTTCCTCCAATAACTCAATCTTTTAATGAACAAGTGAATTGGAAAAAACTGATGACTCCAGTGCTCAAGATGTTTATAGAAGTGGAAAATGAATTTTTCAGTGCTATTGAAATGGGAGGAAATATTATTATGGAATTCATCAATTTTTTGAAACCATTTTTTTATGTTTTTGGAAATGTAGTGGTGGCTTAGAATTCTATTCTAATTACTGCTCATCTCACCCCCCCAGCTTCTGATCCATATTTTTTCATACTAGGTGTTACTAGAGATCAAAATTCACCCTTACCTACTCATTTCCATCCCTTTAATATGACTCATAGGAAAGATATCTAGAATCTTAGGCCTACAATTTTCACAGATACTCTTCTATATTTTTTTCTACATACATCCATATAGTTACCTCTGACTCCACTGCCAGACCTTATAATTATGACAAGGGAATGGAAAAGGACAACTTTTTCCTATTTCATAGCTTGAAAAGAATTGACATTAGACTTTTAGTATTTAATGGGGATATTTATATAACTTTTTTGTTGTATCTTTTTGGTTGTACTACAATTTCTTTTCTTAATGAAAATTATCTTACTATTCATATTTAGTTCCATTGAATTTCATATTTTATTTTTCCATTATGATAGTCCCAAAAGGGGGAGAATGATTCTATGGATTTTATTTATTATTTATATGATTTCATCTTTTATATTGTCTTCAAGGGTGAGAATGGATATAATTCTATATTAGTAATTATATCCTTAGTATATTCTTAAATGTAATTCCTTTTTTATTCAATATATATTCAATTCATTCCTTAGATACCATCTTCTTTTTAATACCATCCTTATTATCTACCTTTTCTATTATTTTTTTCTTAACATATTTGATATCTTTTTTGTTTAAAAAAGTTTAATAAAATCTATTTTAACACCATAGTTTATTCATTACATGGTCTGTAAAATTCCATGATTTGTTATCACTAGAAAGGGGGATATTTTTAGAACCCTTATTTTAATTATTGAAAAATCAGGTTTTTTATGTTATTAATGATTTTTATGTTCTATGGTAGAATTTTATAATATAAGGAAGTTTAGAAAAAAAATTGGCTATGTATTAGAAAGACCCACCATCAAACTCTACTCATCATTAAAGACGAGTGACCATCAGAGATGACCCATCGTCAGAATGGATTTTTAGCTAAGTTTGAGAAAGACACACCGTCATATATGACTCACCATTAAACCAATAAAATTTTCTAAGTGTTGAAAACACCTAATATCAGAGACAAGTCACCATCAGGATAATAATTTGGGTAAGTTTCTAAAAGACCTACCACCATACCTGATTCACCATTGAATATGACATATCTTTATACATTACCTCCCCCTAAGAAATTTGGAAAAGTTATGGGATGAATCACTGTTGAGACACATCGACACTGAGATGAGTCACCATTGGAATGACTCACCACCAACCTAACTCACCACTAGAGTTGTCTCACCATTCAAAAGAGTCCCCATCATGATTTATGTTTATTTAGAATTAACTATTTATAATGGATATAATATACATTTAATTAAGAGAATTGTTTTAATGATTATTCTTAAACTATTTTAGGCATACATTAAGGTTTTGGCCAGTTGATCAGTATGAGGAGTAGAATATCCATAAGATTTCTCCTTCATGATGATGATACAATAAGAAGCAGAATCCCTCATGCAAAGATCATAACCATATAGAATATATTTGGAACATTGAAATAACTAAGAGTACTGTGAAGTGTGTTACTTGATAAAGAGATTTACATGAAGAATCAATAACTTCAAATGATTGTGAAAGAGTGGATCATACAGAATATCTAGTTTCTTTCCTATAGTCATAGAGAATAGAGCTTATGACACTCTATTTTACATCTATTTTTAGAAACATGACTCAAGATTCTGTTCAAGCTATATCAAAGGAGACTTAGGCATTCGAAACACATCATATAGAGCAAAACTACTTTATCAAACTTTTTTACTTACTCTCTCTATGTATTGTCTTTACATTGTGAGAATTATGTGATTTACTCTATATATTAAATATGCACATTGTCTCCTACTCTTTACCTATAAGATGCTTGATATATTCTTACACTCCCTTTACACTTGTTTACCCATGTGTTGTAGAATAGGTTCATGTGTGTCATGTGTTTTTTCTTTTCCCATTGTTACTGTGAAAGTGGTCCCTCTTTGTCTTGGATTTATGGTTAGATATTACGTATACCCAATCTAGGATATAGATCAAGATTATTTTATATAATTTTCTTGGAAGCAAGTGCTTATTGAGTGGAGAGTATTAGGTCCCAATTTGAGACTTATCCTATAATACTTATTCTGATTTGTGTTTTGTTTTGATTCATTTCAAATCTATAAAAAAACCTTTTTAACACTTTAAAAAAATATCACTAATTTGATAGTTAGTATTAATTAGTATTTATATGAGGTTTTGATTAGGTAAATTGATTTCAAAAGTTAAAGTAATTTTCATATATTATTTTAACTAAGATCTAATCACTCATTGAGAAATATCTTAAAATATCAAAAGATATATCGATCTTATATTTTTATTAATTTGGATGCTTTTAATTTATTGGGGGATTTTATTTAAACATGTTTTAATAAAAAAATTATTGGGTACTCAATTCATCCCCCTCATGAGATACCCACTTCAATCAATAGTGAACAAATAGGTTAAAACAGAATTAAATAGGTACTACCATGTGGTATGATATGTAATTTACTATATAAGTGCATCCCAATGGTATATATAATATTAAATAAAATAAGATCCATGTTATTAAGAGAATTTAGGGGAGTAAAAATGAAGGTAAAATGAAAAAATAACCACAGAACATAGAACCAGAATAAAATTAGGGTTATAAAATTAGATTTACAGAAGAGGAACAACCGTACAACATAGAAGCATAATTAAATCAGAGATAAAAAAATTATCGATGTATTATTTGTTACGTAATAGAAGAGAACTAGAAAAGAAACCTATAAACAAAGGGGGAATAAACATAGAAGGAATATAGAAATAAAATTTGGTATATATGGATATGAATAGAACATATTGTGAGGAGAATAAATAGGTTTCTACGGATGAGGTTCACTAGTCGAAGTATAAAAAAATGAATAAAATGTTGGAACATTTATCAATGAATTAAGGATTTATAATATTAGAAATTACCATTACAAAGTGATGATAGGTGTCCATGAGTTGGGATGCTGAAGACAAATAAAAGATTACCACACCTCAAAGGGAACACAACAACGAGAGTCTGTGAATGGGATATAAAATTATATTACAAAAAGAAGATGATGAGACATAGGAGTGTGAAGGAAACACTTAATTGAAGTGGAGACTATGATATACATAGGGACATGAAGATGCGAAGACCCGACTATGATGAGGTTCTAGGAAGGAGGTTGAAATATAGAGGTGGAGGCAAAGGAGGAGGCGGGTGTAGAGAGGGAGGTTTTGAAGGGAGGTGGGGAGGGAGGTGGTGGTAGAGAGGGGTCTCAGGGAGGGAGGGAGTTCAGGTGGGAGGAAGAGGAGTGGAGAGTTAAGCAGTGGATGGGGGGTGTAGGGTAAAGAACAGGGAGTGAAAAATTTAGGGGGAATTTATGAAACGTGAAGGTGAGACATGATATCTAGAAAACACAACTTTTATATATATAGTTCAAGCATTTTTTTGTTGGAGTTTCAAATAAGATAATTTTATAATTATTATATAATAAATATAAGAGATATATTTTATATAATTATATTATTAAATATAATATAAAAATTTAGCAACAAATATTTGAATACCCACAAATGATATTTTATCTAAAATATAATTTATAAAAAAGTATTAATTGTAGGCATTGTTTACAAAAATTTATAATATTATCAAAACATAAATCTATCATATGAATTTGTTGCTAATTTTTTTACAAACATATATATTAAATTTTGGTATTATTATAATTATAATAGAAATATTTTATCTACCACAATAACATTCAATGATAGGGTTTTTTACCAACAAATTGGCGATAGGAACAAATCTATTGGTAAAAATCATTACAAATAGAAAATGTACTTTTACCAATAGATATACCCTTTTTGAAAAAGATAAATATTTTGTATGATAGTATTAATAAAGCATATTATATTTTCAAAGTATGTTTATCATGGTTATTTCTGGTTATTTCCATGGTAAAAGGGGCATTTCAATTACTACATATACCCTTTTCCAAGTGTTAACACTTGATGAAATGAATGAGCTCATTATGGTAGTTCTTGAGGAAATTTTCAAGCCTGATCCTTCAATTTATAAATTTTTTATTTCTACCTTGTATAGAACCAATAGAGTATAAGGTCCATATTTGATCCATGAGAAATTCAATCATATCATAAATTTTGTTTATAAAACCATGCATGTTGACTTAATACATGTTTTATGTTTCTCTAATTTGGGAAACATTTCTTCCAAACTTTTAAATGAAATAAAATAAAATGATCAGTATTGTACTAGGGAATCATTCATTGAAGTGATTAGATTTATAAGTCACATGGAGGATCCATAAAATTGATTTTTTTCTAATTTATAAATCTATATTAATCCCAACATGATCATTTATATCAAACTTCTAACATTTTCATTCATCATGCTCAACATTTACAAAGACTCGAGATTGTATTGGAAGTATTTGAGGTGATGTTTGGAAGTGGGATTCAACCTGATTTGAGTTGTGTTATTATGTTGTTATATAGTTGTATAATTAGTAGTCAAGTCCCCAACAATCTAACATTTTTTCCCAGTTTGACCAAGGGGAACCATTAGAAATAAATTTTACAATACCATGATTATTGGAAGTTTCAAACTTCATAAAAGGGAAACAAAATTTAATATGTTTAAAGAACTGAAAGAAAATAAATCACCTTATAATATTTTGTTTTATGAGGAAATTATAATTTTTATCTTCTAAATAGAAGATTTTGGTAAATTGATTGATATCATAGTTGAGTTTTTTATATTTAATTCCCACATTTCTTAATTCATGGGGAATGCACTTCTATTTTGTTCTTTAAAAAGTGAAAAACTTCAACAGTTCATGCCAAAAAGGTTATCAACCCATTTAATGGATATACAGAAATTATGAATGGGGTATTTTTAGGCATGAAAATGTTTATCATGTTAAGAGTGTAATGAAGGAGATTTATTATAGAGGTTTTGTTAATATTAAAACAATTGTATGGTGTATTTTGAAATAGGAAGTGGATGCGAAGGCATATCCTGACACTAAAGCTTTAAAAGGCCAATTCACTAATTTATATTTTATTTTTCAATATAAGTGTCATGATATTTCACCATGAAACATAAAAAGTAAATTGGTGTGAATATTATTCATTTATATTTTCTAATTTTATATTATTTTTATGCAGTATTTATATAAAAAACATTTTTTTGTATTTCTTTAGCTTTTATTTTATCTATGTTTTTTCTTCTCAATCTCATTATAGTTTTATTCCCACTATTTGTTGTATTGGCCTCTATATGACCTATTGGATCTATGATTTCAATCATAATATGTTTCTTATAATCCTTGTTTTATAGACATACTCCTTATGTGGTGGTTTGAAATTATATTGCGTGTTTATGAGTTTTCTTATGTGATGGTGAGTAGGAATCTTATGGTGAGATATTAACCTGGGTAAAACATGTTTTATTACAAGATAAAAACATGAAATATTGACCTCTCATAGATATGTTGTAGGTGTCTAAAAATATACTCACATAAATTTCATAAGAAAAAAACTTGAATAAGTAATAGAAAAACATTTTTCAAAAATCAATCTAGAAAAGGTGTTTTGAAATAATTTATTAACAAATATTATCCACCACATTTATTGGAGGTATTATTTTAAAAAATTAATTTTATGTGATGGGTGCTGGTTGTGTTTTATAGATTTGTAATAATTTTCCCTGATATGGATCAAAAATATAAATAAATGAGAGATGATCTTGGTTTTGATATGTGCTAGCAGTAGTGGTGTGTTACCTGAATTTTCATTAGGAAATGTTTTGTAAATATTTTGGAATATTTCTTTGATTTTATTTTTCAATTTAAAGTTTATTTGAATTAATATATAATTATACTAAATGTTTCATTGTGAAGAATAAAAATGCATTTGATTTTACCACAAGGCAGTCTTAATATTATAGAATTGGTGAATATTTACTCAAAGGATTCATTAATAATTTCCATTTACTATCCCCCAATTCCTCTATACCAAACATGGAGTTAATTTTTTAGTTGTACATAAAATTCTTGTACCTTCCATCTAATAAGTTACTTTGGACCATCATCCATTTTAGCCCTTGGAGCATGTATGCTGGAATAGACAATAGTCTATGAAAATATCAAAGTAAGAAGAACTTCATAATCATTAATCAATTTAACTCAATTTAATTTTTTCTATAATATTGTGAGTATATGAATATTCATGTAATTTTTATCTTATGTGATTCATTATTTGTTAATATTTTTGTCACTTTTGTTTCATTTTGGTAAAAAAAAAATTTGTAAGTAGAAGAATCATAAAGGATTTTTTGGTGATTTGGAATAATGATATATAATTTTATATCATAATTACCTAGAACATGTTTGATTATGTACTAAAATAGACTCATATTAATTGTTAATAGTATAACTTTCATTTTATTAAAATTTCATTAACACTTTTTTAAGTGTATGTTACAATTTGAACTTCCTTTCTTATCATGTTTGTAATTAATTATTAAAATTAACTATTACTTGGTATATTTTTTAACACCTCATAAAACACCCACTAGTATTGATTTTAATTTCATATTTAATTTTCATGTCTATAATGATAAAAGGAACATTCATTAATTTTGGATCTATTGGATAATCATTTTGAATAATGACCAAACTGGGCCTTGAATCCATAAAATTTTGGACGAACTGAACTGGCCAACATCCCAATAAAATGTTTTTAAAAGCCATGATTCAAGCCCAAGGATTATAAATTTTGAACTATAGATAGATTAAAACTTGGGTAAAATTTATTTAAGTTGTGTCCAGAGCTAATTATGTGGTTTATGGGTTGATATAGGAAAACCAAATGGAAGATAAAATTTTGGACCATATTCAGTGGACTACAATAAAATCCCACCATTTTGATCATAAACCAACGGATATGAGGCCAAACGGGTTAAAATTTTGAAAATGTTATAGGAAATACTGGTGTTAAATTTTTTCCTTCTATTTCTTACACAAATTGGGCCATATAGAATCTCTTTTTGGCACATCTATAGAGTGGATGCAAGCTAAATATGTTTTTTATGGTTATAAAAGTACACTCTCTATTAACTTTCCACCCACCTATGAATATCCTAATTAATTGGGGATAATTTTAATGTTTGAGGATCTACCCAAGGATTAAAAAAAATTACCATTTAAAGGAGTGGTGTTGAAGAATTTGGGAGGAAGTTTGTTTGGTGTTTCTTTGTAATTTTATGCAGCTGCTTTGCCTTTGCAATGTTGGTCTTTCTCATGCATGTTTTTATAATTCACTCTAATTTTTTAATAAAATTTATTCATATTATCTTATTTTATTATTATTTATATCATGTTAATACCATTTTCTCAAGGTGTGAACTTATTCATACCAATACTTTTGATATTATTCACACAATGTCATAGTGATTATTATTTCATTTTTTTCTTATTCAATTCTACCTCTGTAAGTCATCTTCCATCTTCCATTGATATAATTGAATTAATGGAAGGATAAACCTCTTATTGTTTTATCCAAATGAAGTTGAAAGGCGATGGTTTGTAGGTCATTTTATGTTCCATTAACTTTAATCTATTTCTTTAAACTGTGAATTCTATTTGATGATTACTTACTTCCTCATCCTTATTTAATAGTAACACAATTAATTCTTAGTGATAATAAGATTCTCAACCTATGAGTGCCCATGAAAGTGATCCTATAAGTTTATAGGTGATTATTATTAGGTTGAATATGTATTAAACCACTAAGTGATGAGGGTGGTTTGACTTTAATGAACCCATCTCAAATGTACGGAATTGAAATTTTCTAAAAAAAAATTCATCCAATATACCCCTAGAAATAAACTAGGATAAAATAATTCTCTCAAATTTAATTAACTTTGGTATTTTAGTTCTCTCTTAAAGAATAAAAAATAAAACCAAAGTTAGCCACTTATTATCCAAATCTATCCCCATAGAACATATGTGTCTTTAGGACCCTTCATAGGTCTTTGAGGATTCGATTACCCAAGTTATACTAATGGTGACCACTTTATCCCTAAACTTGGTAAAATTTGGGCAAGGCCAAATTTTGGTTCTATTGTTGGGGAACCAAGTAATTCACCATAGAAACTCATTTTATCTTCCACTATATCTAGTTTATTGTCCCATTTCTCTTATCTTTTCCACCTTCTTTTTTCCCTCTTTTCCTGGCGCATGTCAGCCTATACCCGTGTCGAATAAAATAGTCTAGTTATGGTGGATATTCTTGGGGTTGGGGAACTACTACATATATGACCTTTAACAACACTATAATAGGGATTTTTCAGTGAAAAAAAGTGGTGAAAATTGGATAACCCTTAAAAGACCCCGACCTTTATCAACGCTAAAAAAAGTGATGATACAATTAACCCTTTATCAGTTCCTTAATTTAACACTGATAAAGGGATCCTTTATCAAAACTAAAAATACCATTGATAAAGGGTCCCTTTATCTGAATTTTTATAATGATGATAAAGGGGTATAATTTTTCACTGTGCTATCAAAATTAGACCCCACTACAACAGAAAAAACAGGGAGCAAATAGAAAATAAAATACATAACTTAATAGAAATAAAATTTTGAGCACAAGTATAAGAAAAAAACAACAAAAACATCAAATTTACTTTGTATTTGGCCTCGTTCCCTAATCATGCTATTAGTTTCTAGACAAAACACCCCATTTCATGTAAAATAATTCACCTATATTAGAAAAAAATCGTTGTTTAGTAATACTATAATGAAATAAATTAAACACGATGTGGCAATTTTATACTAAAAACTTACACTTTGTGTTATACCAAGTACACCATGTATCAGATTGATTTGTGGTTGATTGTTACACATCACACTATTTTTTTTTCTTAAAAGTAGGTGATCTTGAAATGAATCACATTTTTTGTGATAAAAAACTAACTATGGATGTTATCCAATTCAAGATAACATGCCTTTTGAGAATAAGCCTTCAACTGTTACACCATTTCTCATTCATCTTCAAGAATTATCTATTTAAAAAGTGACTAAATAAGTATCAGATAAAAATGATAAGGAGATTAATTATGTAATAATAGATAAAATAATGGGAAAAAATATAATCTTTTTATACTCAGTTTTTCCTATGCCCGAATGGCCCAAAGGCCTTTATTTTTATTGATTTTTGATAACCCCCTTTCAAGGGATAAGGGGGAACCCTTACAAGGCCCGTAGGCTCGGAGATTACATGGATTGTAGGCTTAAGAGATTACATGACCCGAAGGTATTAAGGAATTCAACTAGACTATCTATAAAGAACTGCCCCTCCCCAACATCTACATCATGATAGTAGCTCTCCACCTTTGCATGACCGTCTGGCTAGGCTTCCCGTGCAAGAACAGGCTGGTCCCGATGGCATAGCCATACCCACTCATTATGATAAATCCATTTGGCTCTGCTCTGGTGAGTGCACCTGCACAGAATCCTCTTCTAGGGCTACTTTTTTTTTGTGGTGTGTCTAGGGAAACTGCATGTGGCCTGAAGGCCTTGAGGTGGCCTGAAGGCCTTAAAGGTGGCCTGAAAGCCCTACTGACCCAAATTCATGGGTGGCTCGAAAGCCTTAAGGACTCCAAGACCAAACCGGTGGCCCAAGGTGAATAGTTCCAACTGTTACAATACAAAACAATACCTGCTATAGTAACTACTATAGTGCCTGCACAGTGTACAGTTCTACTATAGTACCTATACAGTGTACGGTCTACTACAGTACCTCACAATGTACTGTACTGCTACAGTACTACTACAATACCTGCTATTGTACCAGAAAATATGCCTCTACCTGGTTTTGAACCTAGGTCTTGTGGATGCACTTAAGGATACCTCACCATCTGGGATAAGGGTAATGTGCCAGTTTTCCTATTGATATGCATTTTAAACTAAAATGGCACTTATAAATTGAAAACATGAACTTTGAGTCGTACTGACCACATTGTGTGTCAGGTTGATGTGTGATCAACTTCTACACATCACAAATTAATTATGGATTTTTTCCAAAAGCATGAAAACAATATAATCTCATTTTCTTAGTTTTGATTTGTGATGTATTTTTTTAACTAAAATGAAACCATTATATTGAAAAAACACACTTTGAGTCATAAAAGTAACATAATGTGGTGGATTTATGTTTATATGATTCTTACACATCACAAATGAATTATGGACCATTTTACTAACATTTGAAAACAATAAAATCTCATTTTATCTATTTTGGATATTTGATGTGTGTTTTAAACATAAATGACACTTGAAATCACATAATTTGAGTAATACTGACCAAATCATGTGTCAGATTTGCATTCAGTCAATTTCTACATGTGAAAAATGAATTATGGATTGTTTTACTAAAGTTTTAAAACAACCTAATCTTATTTAGATCATTTTTTCCTATGTGATGCACATTTTTAACTAAAATGACACTTATATATTGAAAACATGCACTTCGAGTCATATCAACCAAATAGTGTGTTGGATTGACATGATGTTAATTTTTACATGTCAAAAATAAAATATTTATCATTTTTATAACATTTGAACACAATAATAGCTCGTTTTCTCTATTTTGTCTAGAACCATTCATTTTATAGTAAAATGAAACTTTATATTGAAAAAAACCATGAATCATATCATTCATGTCGTGTGTTTGATTGATGTGTGGTTGATTCATACATGTAAAAAATAATATACGGACCATTTTCCTAAAGTTTAAAAATAATCCAAGCTTGTTTTATTGTTTTGACTATATGATGTGTGTTTTAAACTAGAATAATAATTTTATATTGAAAACAAATACATCGAGTCATAATAACCACAACATTTTTTGGATTGGAATACGATCAATTCCTATATGTAAAAAATGAATTATGGATCATTTTCTTAATGTTTGGAAACAATCTGATCTCCTTTTATCAGTTATAGCTATGTGATGCATGTTTCAAACTAAAATGAAACTTATTTATTGAAAACACACACTTTAGGTCACACTTACCACATCGAGTGTCAGATTAACATGTGTTTTATTACTATACTTAAAAATGAATTATTGTATGCTTTTATAATTTTGGAAAATAATCCATGCTTGTTTTCTCAGTTTTGGCTATTTTCATGTGTTTTAAAGTAAAACAAAAACTTTAAATTGAAAAAACACACTTTGAGGAATATTGGTCATATCATGTGTAGGATTGATGTGTGGTCAATTATTACGCACCAAAAATTAATTATGGACTATTTTCCTAATGTTTGAAAAAAATCTGAGCTTGTTTTCTTAGTTTTGTCTATTTGATGCACATTTTAAACAAAAATAATACCTTTATATTGAAAACACATAATTTGAGTCATATAGAACACATTTTATATTGGATTAGAATGCGTTAAATTCCTACACATGAAAAATTAATTATGTATCATTTTCCTAAATTTTGAAAACAATCTGAGATTGTTTTCTTGTTTTTGGCATGGTGATGCATGTTTTAAAAAAATGGCACTTCTTTATTGAAAACACACACTTCAAGTCATGCTAATCACATCAGGTGTCATATTTATGTGTGTTGAAATCCTACGTATCATAAATTAATTATTGATCATTTTCATAATGATTGACTTCAATTCAATTTCATTTTCTTGGTTTTGGATATTTGATTGAGTTTTTAAACTAAAATGACACATTTGTATTGAAAACACACACTTTGAGTCACTTGACCACATCGAGTGTCAGAGTGATGTGTGGTTGATTCCCACATGTCACAAATGAATTATGAAAAAATTTACAAGGTTTCAAAACAACCTAAGATCATTTTATCGATTTTTCTATGTAATTAATTTAAACTAAAATGACACTTTTATAATGAAAACACATACTTTGAGTCACATCGACCACATTGTGTGTTAGATTGGTGTCTGATCATTTCGTACACATGAAAAATGACATATAGATCATTTTAATAATGTTTTAAAATAATCCAAGATCATTTTATTGGTTTTGGTTATGTGAAACATGTTTTAAACTAAAATGGAACTTTTATATTGAAAACACACACTTCGAGTCATACCAAACATATCATGTGTTGGATTGACATGCGGTAAATTTCTACATGTCAGAAATGAATTATCGTTCATTTTTAAAATTTTTGAAAATAGTCCAATATCATTTTCTTGGTTTTAGCTATTTAATGAATGTTTTATACTAAAATGACACTTTTGTATTAAAAACATGCACTTTGAGTCATACGAACACATCAGGTGTTGAATTGACATGTGAAGGATTCCTACATGTCAAAAAATGAATTGTGGGTCATTTTCCTAATGTTTAAAAATAATCAAATATTTTTTTCTCAATTTTGGCTATTTTATGCATTGTAAACTAATGTGAGACTTTTATATTAAAAATAGGAAATCTGAGTCATACCGAACACCACGTGTGTTGGATTGGTCCATGATCAATTACTATACCTTAAAAATGATTTATAGATATTTTTACTAATGTTTGAAAACAATCCATGTTCATTTTTTAGATTATGGAAAAATGACACACGTTTTAAACTAAAATGACACTTTTATATTTAAAACACACACTTAAAGTTAGACTAACAACGTCATGGGTAGGGTTGATATTTAGTCAATTACTACACATAACAAATGAATTATTAATCATGTTCTTAATGTTTGAAAAAATATATGAGATAATTTTCTCTATTTTGGACATTTGATGCGTGTTTTAAACCAAAATGACACTTTTCTATTGAAAAGATGTACTTGAAGTCATACCGGCCACATCGGGTGTCAGATTGATGTATGGTTGATTCCTAGATGTCACAAATGAATTATGGACCATTTTTCTAAATTATTAAAACAATATGAGCTCTTTTCCTCAGTATGGGATATGTATTGAATTTTAAACTGAAATAAAACTTTTATATTGAAAACACATACAATGAGTCATACCAACCACATCGTGTGTTAGATTAGTACGTGGTTTATTTCAACATGTGAAAAATCAATTATAAATAATTTTCATAACATTTGAAAATAATCTGATTTATTTTTATCAGTTTTGGTGATGTGAAACATGTTATAAAGTAAAACATAACTTTTATATTGAAAACACATACTTTGTGTCATATCAACCACGTAGGGTGTCATATTAATGTGTGGTCAATTCATATATGTCACAGATGAATTATTTATAAATTTACAAGTTATTGAAAACAATATGAGCATTTATTCTCAGTTTTGGCTATTTGATGCATGTTTTAAACTAAAATGAAACTTTTGTATTGAAAACACACACTTGGAGTCATGCCGACCACATCGGGTCTCATGATGATGTGTGAGAGATTCCTACATAGAACAAATGAATTATGGATAGTTTTTAAAGGATTGAAAACAATCCAAGTTTGTTTTCTATGTTTTGGCTATGTGATGCATTTTAAACTAAAATGACACTTTTATAATGATAATATGTACTTCGATACAGAATGACCACTCCGTGTGTCAGATTGGTATGCATTAAATTCCTTCATGTGAAATATGAATTATGGATATATTATATAAGGTTTTAAGACAATATGATATTGTTTTATTAGTTTTGATGAGGTGACATGCATTTTAAACTAAAATGGCACTTTTATATTGAAAACACACATTTCAAGTCATACCAATCAAATTGGTTGTCTAATAGAAATGTGGAAAATTCATACACAACACAAATGAATTATCAATAATTTTAATAAAGGTTGAAAACAATTTGAGCTTGTTATCTTTGTTTTGTCTTTGTGATGAATGTTTTAAACTAAAATTACACTTTATTGAAAACATGCACTTCGAGTCATATCAATCAAATCAGATCTTAGATTGATGTGTGGTTAATTCATACATGTCAAAAATGAATTATGGATCATTTTCATAATGTTTTAAAACAATTTGACTTTTTTTTCTCGATTTTGGATATGTGATATGTGTTTCAAACTAAAATAACACATTTGTATCAAAAAATGCACTTTAAGTCATATCAACCACATCATGTGTCAGATTTATGTTTGGTTAATCTATATACATAAAAAATGACTCATGTATAGTTTTTCCAAAAGTATCAAAATAATATGATTTTTTTTTTCATGGTGTTGAGCTCGTGACATGTGTTTTGAACTGAGGTCTAAATTTTAAAAAATAAATATCAGATAAAAATGACAATGAAGTTAACTAAAATTATAGATAAAATGATGATAAAATTAACTAAATACATAGTAGGAATTCAACAATTCATTATGTCTATATACATTTTGACTCTTTGTGTTATTCCCATTTATTTTTTTAAAAATTAATATCCCCCATTCTACTTCTCATTGAGAAACATAAAAAAATAATATATAATCATTCTTATACTAATACTTCACATCCCAAATATATATATAAGGTCATAGAACAAGCTAGATCACAAACATAATAGGCAATCACCTAAATTTGATGTCAAAAAACATTTTGATACCATGTAATCTGTCTGCTCATCTCTAAAAAAAATTATTCCTTTTGAGTATGTAGATTGTTGACAATTTTGGTAGTACTGATAGAATATAGGCAAACTAATTATTAAGAAACATTTTTAATAAAATTTTAATTACCACAAAAAATGACCTATTTAGGGATGCAAGAATTTTTATGGAATATGATATATTTCATAAAATTGAAAACATAATATCCACATTAATTATTGTTATCTTTCTTTAAAAACTATAGAAACATTGACCAAAATAAGTAAATTATTTTGAAATATGTTTTGATAGTTAATATTTCTATATATACCTTAATTTTTCCAATTAAATAAATTCATAGGATTATTATTTTCTATAACTGAACTCATACCATTATTTAGACTATATTTATAGATCACCCTGTCATAATGAAATTCTAATTAAAACACAAATTGAATCATATAATTCAAATTTTATCTATAAACTTTTGATTTTAGTGAAGTTAAAATTCATAATAAAAATCATGTGTGTTCGGTATGATGGAAAGCCATGTATTGGATCTAAAAAATAAATATTTGGGCCATCCAAATTGATTGTAATTAGCATCTAGTGATTCCTAGAAAAATAAAAACAAATAAGTAATGAAAAAAGA
Source organism: Viscum album (assembly GCA_963277665.1). NCBI lineage: Eukaryota > Viridiplantae > Streptophyta > Magnoliopsida > Santalales > Viscaceae > Viscum > Viscum album. The sequence goes on from OY728161.1 coordinate 1,614,113,837, forward strand.
AAAATATATTTTATATGATTAGATTGAAGAGTTTTACCCATGAATTATATAAATTAATAAGTGTTTATATTCTATTATTTTATTCTAAAATTCTTCTATTAGATCATATTTTTTCTTATTAGTTTCTATAAAACCCAATGAATGTTTTTCTATAGAAATAATATAGGGATTAATGAATCCAAATCATACTTCAAAGGGTTTTCCCTTTATACAGTGGAAATATAAATTACTATAGAAAAGATGAATAGTTAATTACTTTAATAAATATAGTAGATAGTTTTCTGGATAGATAGATTATAAAATTGTAACTCTTGTATGTATTCACAAATGAGACTCCCAACCATTCAAACTTGAGAATATCATCTATACTCTTGAGACCAACCATGTATGTAACAACATATTCAAATATTTATTCTTGATATTGAATGTAGGAAAAATATCCATCATTTAATGTGGTGTCTACATGATCTTGTAATGTTAATATATTCTATAGTGGAATTAGTGGGGAGAAGGTACTTTAAAAGGGTCATTTTGTTTTCTTATTCAATTCACTATATTTTCTTGATCCTACCTTTCGTATCCTCATCATTTTATCCATCTTCAATACCATACCTCACTTTATACCATTTTTTTATCAACTGTTAAAGATTTTTCATTTGATTTTTTAAGGAAATTACTCATGTATGTGATCTTTTGGGAGTTATTTTTTGTGTATTATGTATACCAGGATATTATACATTATACAACTCACAACAAGGTAGTTCATGGTTGTTTATAGATAAAAATAAAATAAAAATTTTAGAAATATAAAGTTATCATAAGTTGTTTGATTCACATTTAGGAGAAAGATTTATGAAAAAAGTGATTAGCTTGGGTAAGGTTTGTAGTTAAGGGGAATGACTAGCCTCAATGCTAGTGGGGTCATTTGGTTGTTCATGTGATGATCTTTGTTCCATTTCAAGTTCACTTCAATATTTTCACATATATTGTTCTGCCAAATCAGAAAATAATATCTTCCAAAGCATCTATTTTCACCTATAATCCTTTCATTTTCCAATATATATATTCTTGTTGTTTTGTCTCATAATAATATGTTCAAGGTGATGCTCCAAAACCTACACCTCTATCATGACCATATTGTTCAAGACACTTCAAATCTACATAAAGTATTTTGATTATGGTAAAATTACTACTAATTCTTATGTCTAGACCATATAAAAAACATATGAACATAAATAGATATTTTTATGTAATACTGTTATAAATCATAATGAATTTTATTATATAATACATACACAAGTTTTTCATATTACTTCTGTGTTCACATGAAATAGTTTACCCTCTTTATTTATACAAGACTCTTTCCATAGAGAATGAAATGGGATGGAAGTGGCTTTATATTTTGATTAATCAATCTTCATATAAACAAAAAAACATGCATTTTTCATATCACATAAAAATTTATTATAGATTTAAAATATATATGATTTTCTTCTCTAGTGAAGTGTACCCCATCCATGATTTTGTATAGGGGTACATTTCTTTTGATTCATGCTATTTATTTTCATCACTCGTTTTCAATTTAATTAATTAACAATTTTGAATCAAATTGGATAAAATAAATAATGTCAAATAATTTATTATCAACTACAGTTCACTTGAAATGATTTCTAATCATGATGAATGATGAAATAATTCAATGTTTCCTACTTTATAATGTGTTCATAAGTAACTTGTGGGTGGTCCTTTACATTCCCCTCAACATCCCTAAGATAAAACTTGGAAATAAGTGTCTAAAAGCCTCTATGGAATTTTCCAGCGACCATTAAGACATATTTTATATGGAAATAATATAAAATAAACTAACCCTATTAGGGATAATAAAAATTAAATCAATATTTCATTATATAATATTTGGGTAAAATAGATAAAGTATATCATAACATTACCTTAATATATTCCCAAATGGATTTCTTCATTATAGGCTGGACATGGCACCATGAATCTATATCAATTGGAACATTCATTCTCATTGTAACCCCAACATAACTAATAAACATTAACATGTTGGGGTCAATAGGTTCTCCACATTGATTCCAACCATACTCAAATTTTATAATATTGCTTATTTCCTTGATAATTTTAGTCAACAAAATGATTCTACATCGTTCTTGTTTTTTATCAGCATGTTGTTGATCCCCTTATAATTCTACAGTTTCAAAATCAAATGTCTATTATTCCTTTATATTGGTATCATAATCATGTAAAAAATTCATTGTGTTCATGAGTAGTTAAACATTTAATTTAGATTATGTTAATATAGTAAGGAACATATATTATTATAAAGAAAGAACTATGGTCATCTGATGGAAATGATATTGACCGTACGATTGAATGAGGTCATCAAGATCATCACTATAAGATGACCATAGATATTTTCATATAATTTTAATATGGAGGAACAATAGCATGAGGTTTGCATCCCACATCAAACTCACCCTTCATCTTTGTTGTGCTTTATTATCCGGAGCCTTATCCTACCATTTTGAATTGGCTATAGGTGATTAGAACCCATCACACCCTTCACACACTCATAGGCTTCGAACTAACATACCTTTCTAGACCATCCTATCCTCTAAATTCTCACTTCTTCCTGCCTTATACACGGGTGTGTAATGGTGGGATTATAAATGGCCCAACCCATCCACCTACCACCTATGGTCTGGCTTGGAATGGGATCCCTTGGGCGTGGTAGACCTCCTAGCCCCACATGTTCCCTTGGTTAAGCCTGGTCTTGGCTGGATTATGGGTTAGCCCTTATTTTTTATAATCTCACAATTATAAATCATACTTAGAAATATATAAGTATACAAATATACCCCAAGTCAAAACACAAAATCATTCTTCATTTCATCTTCCTCTTCAATGATTCTTCATGTAAAATATAAATATATTTTACATCGCCTTCTATGAATTTTTCATACAATAATAAAATATTGCATAGCCTTCATCTAATTTTTCTTCTTCTCTAACATTGTAATAATTAGTGTGTCCCTATTAACACATGTTTTTTAGTAAAACCATTCCAAAAATCATCATAATTTAATATGGAGAATTTTCCAATCATGAAATCCAATGCCATAAATTTAATCCATATCAATTCTAGAAGCATCACCACTTCATCCAAAAGTACATATTAAATTATTAACAAAAAATGAAACATTTTATGAAAACAATAAAATATCATATTAATTTTTCTACTAAATCTTGTGAATTTGAGGAATATGAAAGTGAAAAAGGAGAAACTGAAAATATATGAAAATGGATTTATAACATTATGAAGAGAAAGAAAAATTACAAGAAACAACTGGGTAATGATAAAAAGAATAAAAAAAGAAGGGAACTATATATGGACCATATGTAACCTTCTATAAATGTAGAAAAAAGATACATATCAAACCTAACTATCCAAATTTGAAATAAAGGAGAGATAAGACATGAAATAAATAATTGAAATGTGCTTATTATGATGGATGGAGTTTTATGGAAGAATCGGATTCAAGTGATGAATCTATAAGTGATAAAGATTCATCTTACCTATTTTTGATGGAAATTAATAAAAATGAGTTATGTAATGATTCTCATTCTAGAAATTATTCTGATAGTGACAGTTATGTATTTAATAATTTATATAAAAATGAAATGATTCAAAAATATATTTGGAGAGTTACTGAATTGTATAAATAATTGAAAGAACAAAATATGAGGATTATTAAGGAATGTACAAAAGTAAATAAGGGGAAGGATGATCTCAAATAATAAATAAGAAATTATGCTTTATGTTCAAAAGGTAAGATCAATGATGATTTTGAGTCTGTTTAGAAGAAGAATGATAATATTAAAAAGGATGTTGTTAGATTAAAAGAAACATTTTATACTATTGTTCAATGAAAATAAAAATATTAGAAGATGGTGGATATGATGAAACTAAATAAAGATAAGACTATTACTATTTATAATCCATATATTCCCAAGTTATACAAAACTACTTTTCTTAAAAGTATTCCTAGATAATTTTATTATGTTCCATGATTTAAGTGTAGGTTTTATGGATATTATGCTAATGAATATTCTCTTATATTTTCTCAATATCTTGAGTTTACTATCGATTTTGTTTCAAAATATTTATTTTCTAGAGAACCTTTTTATAAGTGTCTTAAATTTGTTTGAGTACCAATAAATTTTATTGCTAACCCAATTGGATCAAGAATATCATGAGTACCAAAATTGTTATTTGCATAATTTATCTTTTTAGGATAACCACCTTAAGAATATAAAGGACAAATGGTAGATGTAAAATGGTTTTTCTTTACACATGACCAGTGAACTGTCAAATTTTTTCACTTATAAAAAATGTGATGGAGGCTCTGTCACTTTTAGAGATAACTATAATGGAATGGTTAAGGGTTCTAGTGAAGTAAGTATATATAATATTGTTTTTATTTATAAAGTTATATATTTTTAAGTTCTTAAACATAATATAATTATAATCCCACAAAATTTATGTGATTGTGTGTATGTTATGTTTGAAGATGATAAATGTTTAATATTTAGAGATAATTATTATTTTTTGTTTTATGTGCATAAAAAGGAGAATATTTATTCAATTAAATTCTCTGATCTATCTAATCAAAATGTTAAGTGTATCAATGATATCAAAATAGATAATGTTTTATGGAATAGGAGGCTTGGACATGATCATTTCCAAATAATTCACAAATTATTCAAGCATGTACATGTTCTAGATTTAACCAATTTAAAGGTAAGAAAATATTTTTTCAGGATTCATTATTAAAAGGTAAGAAGTAAAAGGAATCATTCAAATCTATAAATCATGGTTCTTTTTCTAGACATATTGAATTGGTTCATCTTGATGTATTTGGTCCTATGAAATGTTCTAGTTTGGGTGGTAAGAAATATGTATTCATTATTTGTTGATGATTTCAGTAGATTTACGTGGGTTTATTTCTTTTCTCATAATAATGAAACCTTATATATATTTCTATGTTTTTGTAAGAAAATTAAAAATATGAAAGGTTGTTTAATTATTTCTACTAGAAGTGATAAAGGTGGTGTTAATACTCTCTCCTAAATATGGTCTTAAAAAATGATAAAGGAGATGAAATGGAATATATAACACAAAAACTATTATTATTTCCAAAATAATGAGAGATGGAGTTATAATATATGGGAGAAGAGGATAAAAGGATAAAGAGATAGAGATCTACTTGAAAAGACCACTTCCAATGAGCTAGGTGAGACCTCCAAAGATCACACATCTAGTAGCATCCAAGATTTCCCAAAAAAGGATTGTCCCCTCCCCCATACAGTCTGCCTCCAATTTCTGAACACTAACTACACACTACCATCCCCCAACCACTAAATAGTAGAAAAATACAAATATGACCCTAATACCTAATTTTCATTCCTAAAAATTTCCACCCTCTAAAAACCACATTGTCCAGAAGGTGGATCTCCAAAACATGGCCCACCCCTTTTTCCATGATCATGTATATTCTAGTGAATTGTTTCTTGAATCTCTTTATCCCACATATGATCACCGATATTCCATGTTTCATAGAATCATTTTAGACTACTAATAACATATTTTATTAGAACATAGTGCCTCCAATAGTTTTCATACTGATTCATAACACCACTAGTGTCATAAATGCCTAAAATGAATTTAACATGAAAAATTCTCTGCCAATTCAAAGTGATCCTAGAAAGTAACTACCACTATTAATGATTAGCGACACTTATAAGGAATACGAGACAAAGTATCAATAAATATCCACTTGTAGGTGGATACCATTTGTACACAACAACACTTCCAATCACGCAATCATCATTGATCCCTACTTCTTCCACGGTACACACACTCAAAAAATAAGTATCATTTGTAACTTCTTTCAGATTACTTACTAAATCAGCCTCTTCAATGTCCTTAGTATCATTAGAGATAAGATCATTATCAATTGGGGTTCTTAGTTTCAAAAAACATAAATCTCAAACAAGATCATCTCTTTCTACACTACATCCTTATGGCACTAGTGCCTATAGAGATACACAATGGATTGATTCTTTCACATCTAGAGGTTCCATAGAACAATGTTTATAGAATTATATATAAATATTTTCAAAAATCACATACCTATGTTCACATGAATAGAATTTCCTCATTGTAATACCTCCCATACTCTCGATTCTGCCTAATGGAATCCACCTCTTTCCTAGAAAAATATTCCTACAATATTCAAAATTATGAATCTCAAATACCTATTTTTCATCAAAAATATTGGTTTTGACTCCATTGTATATATTTTTTATTCCATCCAAGTCATCTGATAATCTAACAGCACACAAAAATGTGCATGTCTTCCTAAATGGAGAATGCATAAAAGATATTACGTAAAGAGAGAGAGAGAAAACCAGGAAATAATCCAAGAATGAAAAAATAAGAATTTCATATACATAAATGTGATTTATAAAGTGATACCCCATTAGTTATTTCTCCAATGGTTTTCTCCAGCAATAACAAAGGATAGTTGGGCACTATGTAGATTTTTTTACAGATATACTAAGGTCTCTACATCAATCATTACCATGTGTGTACATTACACAAATATGGCTAGCTATGTACATCTTCGTCCCAACATCTGAACTATTGAATAAGATGATTCTAAACCCGATAGTAACCATGAAGTCTCTATTTCACATCTAAATATAACCCACACCATCCATCCACATAGTGCACACATAATCCCATAACACGTGCTTCCCTAATGCACTCATCAACTGAATAACAGTTTGGTCATCTCCCAAAAAATTATGTATCCTTGAATAACATCCAAAAACTATGAATATGTTTCATGATTTCCTCCCCAAAAGGGTATCTAGAAAAACTCAATATACAAAATGGGAGAGGAAAAGAGTCAAGCAGTTTGTAACATCCAAGAACTCAATAAAAGCACCAATATTATTAAAAATATCTCCTAAAATGGATGAACATTAGGATAATGGAGATGAAAAGGAAAAAAATAATGCATCGATTATTATTATTTTCAAAATAATGAGAGATGTGAATAAAATAGATGAGGGAAGAGTGTGTAAGGATAAAGAGATAGAGATATCCTCTGAAAGACCACATTCAATGAGCTAGGTGATACATCCAAGATCATACCTCTAGTAACTACTAATATATTAAAAAAAGAATCATTCCCTCCCCTATACATATTTCCTCTTATTTATAACCAATGACTAAACACTACCAAACTAACCATAAACTAATAGAGAAGATTCCAAGCCACCCCTGACAACTAATACACATTCTTAAAAGGTAATTAGTTTTTTAATTCTGAGTTTCATAAGTTTTTTGGATATAATTGTTATGATCATAACTTTTTTTCTATAACCCCATATGAAAATGGTGTTGTAGGAAGAAAAAATAGAACTATTCAAGAAATTGATTGAACTATGTTTAATTAATATATTTTTCCTAAGTATTTTTGGGTAGAATCTATTAATACTTCTTATTATGTCTTGAATAGAGTTTATTTTATACCATTGTTGAATAAAAACCCTTTTTAAATTTTTAATGGTATAATATCAAAGGTTGGTTATTTTAAAGTTTTTTCTCGCAATGTTTTTATTATGAATTTGAAGGATAATTTAGATATGTTTGATGATAAAAGTTTTAAAGGTATATTTATTGGTTGTTATTATAATAGTAAATCTTATGGAGTTTAAAATAATCTTAACACATCTATTGAAGAATATTTTCATGTAAATGTTGATGAATATTATGATGTTCAGAAATCTGTTTTGGAAAATGTTGAGGACGACTTCATGGATTTTATTTTTGGTGAAGAAAAACCTCTAGATAATGTATATATTGAGGGGAAGCTTTTTTTTCTCAATATGATCCTATAAATTCTATGATTCATAAATATCATAAAATTGACAATGTGATTGGTAAATATGGTTTTGGTATGAAAACCAGAATCTATGCTTTCTTTTGTCGACTCTTCTTTTTTGTCTAATTATGTTCCAAATAATGTTATATATGCTTTAAATGTTCTGAATTGAATTATTTCTATTAAATATAACATTAATCAATTTTCTAGAAATAATATTTGGTCTTTAGTTGAATTATTTTAGGATAAGCAGGTAATTGAAACTAAATAGATCTTTAGAAACAAGCTAGTTGAATTTGGACAAATTTTGAAAAATAAAGCCAGAATTGTCGCATAGGGATAAACTAAAAAAAATGTATAGATTTTGATGATTCAATTTCATCTATTTTTAGGATATAGTTTATTATAATATTGTTATATTTTTTCCTTTTTTTAAAGGTTTTAAGTTATATAAAATGGATGTTAAAATTGTTTTCTATAATGGTATTATATCTGAATAAGTTTTTGTTAGTCATAACCTTTATTATAAATATAGGAAATTTCTTAATAATGTTTATAAGTTATCTAAATATTTTTATGGTCTCAAGAAAGCACCACAGTCTTGGTATGAGAGGATATCAATATTTATTTGGAATGGCTTCAAGAAAGGTATTATTCATCCTAATCAATTTATTAAAAGAGTTTCCAATGATAATTTTATTGTGAAAATATATATTAATGATACAATTTTTTGACTCTTATGGTTATTTACATTGTAATTATTTATATAATTTGATGTATTTTGAGTTTGACATGAGATTAATGGGATAATTAAAGTCTATTTTGGATTTAAAATTTCTTATATGAATAATTTAATCATTCTTAATTAATCCAAGTATGCTAAAGAGTTGGTGAAAAGTTCTGGTCTCAATTCATGTAAATATATGAAAACTCTAATGATTACTAGTTGTAAATTAGATATTGATGCTTCTGGTAAATAGTTTGATGTTAAATTATAGAGTCATGATTGGTATTTTTCTTTATTTAACTTCATCTAGACTAGATATCATGTTTAGTGTTTGTTTATGTGCAATGTTTCAAGATGATCCTAAAGAGTCATATTAAAGCCGTGAAAAGTACAATTAGAGATGTTAACAGAATTGATAACATGGGTTTATTTTATCCCAAGAATAATTTTTTAATTTACTAGTGTATCCGAACTCTGATTTTGGAGGATGTAGAATTGATAGAAAAATCACATCAGGTATGAGTCATTTTCTTGAAAAAAGTTTCATCTCATGGACTTCTAAAAATAAATTATCTGTTGTTTTATATGTTGCTGAAGTTGAGAATATTTCTATTTCTATTTTTTATACTCAAAGATTAGGGGTAAGAAAAATTTATGTGATTTTGGTAATTATTTGGATAAATTTCTTATTTATTATGATAATACATCTACATTTTTTATTTTAAAAAATCCATCATAACATTCTAGAAAAAACCATATTGATGTAATATTTAATTTAATTTTAGATCATGCGAATAAGGATGATTTTGTTTTAGAATTTATCCCTACTGATAATCATATTTTAGATTTAATTACAAAACCTTTAGACTTTTCTTAGTTTTAAATAATTGAATTTGAGCATGGATTATTGGAACCAGAATTGGATTATATCTACATATGTATAGGGGAGTTTCTATTTCTTTTTGTTAAATTATAAAATGGGGGATAATTTTTTTTACATGTTCAGTTTTGTAATCAAAAAAATGGGAGAGAATGTTTATTTTTTGTTTTGTTTTGTTTAATTACATGGGTAGTTTTTTTTCATGTGAATTAAATGTTTTCGGTCTGTTTTTTGTTTGATTACAAGATTAATTTAAATATTTAGTGTTTTATTTTATTCGATTAAATTTTCTCACATGTGCTCTGAGTTTTTTATGTGATTAATTTATTTAATTTATGGTATATTAGACTATTTTATGCGATTATATAATAATTATATATCTTAAATTTCTAATAATTCTTTCTTTATGTTTAATAATATTTTAGTATTTTAATTTTAAATAACATGTGTTAATTTTTTATTTTAATATAATTTTCATTCTACTATTAGTTTTAAATTTCTTCAACCATTGGTTATAAATTTATGATAACGTTAGTAATAAATTTATACTACCAAAATTTTTAAATTTATTATATTTTCAATTATAAATGTCTGCTACTATTAATTTAAAATTTTTTTGACTGTTAGTTAAAATTTTTTCTACCATTATCTCAAAATGTTTACTACCGCTAATTCAAAAAATATGCTACCATTGGTTCAAAAAATTGTCCTGACATCAGTTCAAAAAGTATTATGTTGTAAATTATGAATTGTATGGCCATTAAAAATGTGATAGTTCCACAAATACCAATTCTTTAATTTTTACTATTATTCCAAAAGTCTATTTTTTTATTTCAAATTTATTTTTATACTTTTTTCATTTTTTTAAAATTTTATTGGTTTCTAAATTATTTAAAAATTATCTTTAACCTATGTGAATTTATTTTATAAATTTTCAAATTATATTTTGCGATGCTTTAATACCTGTTTTTATCTCCATAGAAAACATTCACTGCATGTTTTATATACATTTGAAAACTTTTTTGGTTTATTTTTTTCTAAAATGTTATAGAATTAATTTTAAATATCTATAAAAATGTTCAATGTGTTTTTAATTTATTAAAATTATATTAACTATTTAAATATTTGATGCATCAATTTAGAATTTATTTTTACATAGTCAACTTTCTTGCAATATTCATGGATTTATTTGACTTGGTATTACATAATCTGTTTTAATGATTAAATTTTAAATTGTTTTACTTGTTTTAAATTGTTAAAATGATGTATTAAAATTAGTTTTAATTCTTTAAAAATTTCTAGAATCTGTTTTATCTCTGATGAAACCATTTGGCTCTATTATTATAATTGAATTATTTTAACTATTTTCATGAGTTCACTTTAGATGTCATAACATAAGAGAATCTATATAAGGGACTCAAAGGATTTTTGGAAAATATAAAATTATGAAATGATTTTTAAATACAAGAACATATGACTCAATGTGATAAAAATTGCTCACACTCTTCAAACCTTCAAGTGATATTATATATTGTGTTTACCATTACTGACAATCTCTCAAGGATTGTACCCAACCTACTTTAACTTCTACTGCCTTGATAAGATGAGATGATCTAATAATTAAAGACCAATACATTTGATTCGTTGTTTTCTATTTTTATTTCATCCTAGTTTCTTGTGTTTTTAATAGTTCTTCTCATATCTCACGTTCACTTTCTCTGTCAGCTTATGCTTTTCCCAAAAAAAGTGTTGAGATGTGGGTTTTCTAGGTAACTGCCAAGGGGCAGTGATTTACTTTTATTTTTAGTAGTACTGAGGTTGGGGTATTTGTGGGTATAGGTTTGGTAGGTGGGATATTAAATTAGATGGAAGTTATTTGATAGGGGAAGAAATTCATTTTGAGTAGTCTCAACCTAGAAAATGGAGTGGTTTAGTCCTTGGGAGGATTGGTAAGGGATTCAAGAGATTGATCTTCTCTGGAAGCATATCTTTCTATATTCCTTATTCTTAATCTTACTATTTTACTTTTCCAGAATAAAATATATATTTATGTGTTTTTTATTTCATTTCTTTTCCCTTATTTGGTTGTGAAAACATTGTTAGGAGAGTGTCCTAACAATATTGGTTCTTTCATTGTGTTCTTGGAAAATGTGGATGTTGCAGACTTCTTGAATATTTTTCTATTGGTTTTAAACACTTAGAACCTAAATCCCCAAGAACCACTATCACATATAAATGATTACCAGTAAACAAAATCAATTTACTAGGTAATAAAAAATATACATAACAAGCCTTATTCAAAAATATAATTTTTGGAATAATAAATAGTGAATGAAGAAATGTAAATAGAAAATAGATATAATGTGCTTTGTCCTTTTTGGGGATCTACATGCATGAATAAAAAAATACGTGTACAATAGTTTTATTAAGAAGCAAGGAAGATAAATAAGAACAATTACAGACTCAAATGAAGAATATATAAAGGACAAAAAAAACTATTTGAGGAGGCTGAGCTTGTTAAACTAGGTGTAAATGATCAATCCTATCCCCTAGAGTCAGCCCTATCCACTCTTGGATAGACTCGCACACACCCAAGTAGGATAAAACAACATAGATGACCAAAAAAATTAAATCTCTATATAGATAAGAACCATATACAAGATCTCGGTTATGATTGAGGTTCGTCAAGAACTAAACCTTCTTGGAGTGTAGTCATTTGAACCCAGAACAAAGAAGATTCCCCAATTAATCTCCATTAGAGAAGTACTCCAGTTATATGAGGTGGAAAAAATTTAAAAAGGGGAGTGTGGTTGCTTGGAATCCCTAGTTTACTTCCTTATTCTCCTTCGAATCAAAGCATAATCTCATCTGTAGAAAACCCTTGAACCAAAGGAGAGGCATCAGAAAAGAACCTATACAAAGACAGAGAGCCCTCACAAGCATCAATGCATTCACATTACAATAAAATCTTGTCATAACAGATGATAAGTATTCCCAAGATGAAGTCCTTGTAGACAACGAAGATCAACACAATGATTCGCGTAACAAATGGTGGGACAACTGGATGAGCTGTATTGGAGCAGGGGCGAAGCCTGCAAATTGAAGTTGAACAAAGAAACACACCAAGCACCACTATATGTTATTGGATCATGACTAATCAATGAACAAATCTCATGCCATTATAATTCCATGAAAACAAATAAAAAATCCAAAAACAAAATTGGATGAAACAATAAAATTGAAGAACTAAAAAACAACGCACGTTAACTGTGCCATGAAACCCATGCCAGGTAAAATAATACAACGAAAGAAAATAAATTTATTTAACATATTGCATTCATTTAATTTAAAATAAAATATGTAGGAGAATAACTCAACATTTTATCTTCCCTCTTAGATGTTGATTTTCCATGGATACCCTTCTGGGGAGGAAATCAAGAAATAGATTCTTGATTGTTGGAAATAATTCAAGGATTCATCATTATTGGGGAGATGACTAAACTAATATTTAGTTTACATGTGCATTGAGGAAGCACATGCTGTGAGAGTACGTGTGAACTCTGTGGATGGATTCTGTAGAATGTAATTAGAAGGGAAATCCTGATTTCATTTGGATTATCGAGTAAAAAAGAATTTCACAGATCATTTTAGATACTTGGATGAATATGTGCACACCAATTACTAAGCCAAAAACTAAATTTCCTTTTCTACCACTGGTGCGCACTACTATGGAAGAAACCATAGGGTACCTATTAAGATATTGTGATAGCTAAAGAATTTATTATTACTATTTCATTATTCACATTATTCCTATTTCATTTGCATCCATGTTATTTAAAGTTGAACTAAAGATGGTGAATCTTGATTTTTGAATTCAAGGAAAGAGTGGGAGATGAAATGGAGTCATGATCATAGTTTCATGTTGGGTTTTCTGGGGAACCACCTTCTGATTTATGGGGGCCACTCCCAATATGGGGAGAAATCAACACGAGATTCATTTTTTGGCTGTAACATTTTTCCTTGGTCGGAAAAAACCGCAACATCTTCCTTGGTGAGTAGTCTTCATAGACAGGCAGTAGGTAGTGGGATATTTTTATATTGGTAGATAATCTACCCAAACCAACTGGATAAAATGGGTTTTGTTCATCTATATCTAACGGGATTTTTATTCCCATGAAGGGTGTGGTGTGAATCGTGTAATTTTTTTATCCTCTGATGAGATATGGAGAGAGTGAATAGAGAGTTGGCCCCATTTCTACCATGGTTGTAGGCATCAAGAAAAACCATGTAAATATATGAGTTCTTCATTTTTCTTATCATTTTTTTGAGTTTAACATTTCCACACACCTCTATTTCCCCACTTCATGTGTTTGTATCTTTTGTAGTAATGACACTACACTTCTCCCCATTCAACTCTCCCATCTAAGTGAGAGATTCCCGTTGTCAGCCAGATTTCATCATCTCCTAATGATTCTATGATGTTTGAAACCTTATCTTCATATTTATCTTTCCTAGAGAATACCTTTTGTGCTCTTCATAGTCACTTTTATGGTGATCCTTTTTATTGTATTATAAATACATGTTTTCTCTAGGATCACATCCCCTTGATTTTGGTGACATTCTTTACCTCCTGATTTATGATATCAGCTCCTCCCACATTGATCATCTCACATAACCATGATTTTCTCACTCGAATTCATCATGGGTCTTTGAAATGCCTTCAAATCTTGAAGTGACTCCATCACCTCATCCAGCTTCAATGTTTCCTTCCCACGATCAATGCAGTCACAAGTCCATCAAATGAGTTTGGTAGAGATAAAAATGATGCACTTCAAAATTTTTATAAAGTTTGATATTTGGTGATAATTTTTGACGGGTCAACATGTGAGGTTTGAGGAGTTGGGATAGTCTAATTGAAAACACCCGATGGAGCAGTATGAAAACCGCCTGACGTGAAATTCATTCTAAGGATGAGATGGAACATGGTATCATTAAGTAGGTTCGATGTGAGACGACACAAGATTTCCATAGTGGGTAGAGTGTTGGAAGTCTCACGTGGGGATGTAGTGATTATTATTGGGAAAGAGTCCCAAGGGTCATATCATTTTATGGGAACCATAGTCTGCTCAAGATTGATTGACGATGGTGGAAGTGACATGTCATATGGCGAGAAGAAGAATGTTTGATTTCCTGATGAAGTTTTCAATGCCTGCAAGGATATTGAAGGTATAACTTCTACCCCAAATTGGTTATGAAGGAGAGATTTGTGGGGGCCACTCCCAATATGAGGAGAAATCAGCATGATATTCCTTTTTCAGATGTTGCATTTTTCCTTGGCAGCTAACAACCACAACAATATCTTCCTTGGTGAGAAGCCTTCGGGGATGGGAAACAGGCGGTGGGAGATTCTTACATGGGTAAATAAGCTACCCAAACCAACCAAAGAAAATGGTTTTTGTTCATCTCTATATAACATGATTTTTATTCCCATGAATGGTGTGGTGTGAATCATGTAATTTTGTGATCCTCTGATGATATCTGGAGAGAGTGAATGGATAGTTGACCCCATTTATCCTGTGGATGTAGGCATCAAGAAAAACCATGAAAATCTATGATTTCTTTATTTTTCTTCTCATTTTTTTGTGTTTACCATTTCCACACACCTCTGCTGCCCTTAACACGATTGTGGACTAGTCAGAGAAAGTGAGAGATGTTTTCATTAACACAGTTGATGGTGATAATGTTCATATTGGATGAACTTTAGGTGTGGAAATGTTGGCTATATTTGCATCAGATTTCTGTTTTTTTGTGTTGCAATTGCTGAGAGCTGAGTGAGTGTGGTAAGGGGGAGTAACTGCTTCTATGTTTAGGAAGAATATTTGGGAACATTGCTACAACAGAAACACCCATCGGGAGTTACGAGCATAGATAAAAATAGGGTAAAAGGGAAAAATGTTACCTAATATGTGGTTGACGTTTATATAGAATATTTTTGATGGTAAGATAAATATTATAAAGGGAGTAGAGCTACCTAAGTTTTCAGGTGGGGATCCTTGGGGATCGATCAAAAAATAATTGGAATACTTTCTGATAAATCAAACTATAGAGAACATAAAGCTTATATGGGAAAAAGTCGGTATGGAGTACAAAATTATGTTATAGATTTGGTCGTGGTAGTAAAAAAATATGAGTTCAATATTGGTGCTATTAAGCTTGTAGTAATGTAAAATTTTCAGAATAGCAAGGCGTGGTTGGTTCCAACTACAAAAGAGTGTCATGGATTGGAGAATGATGGACATTAACAACACCCATTATTTCTAGGAGAGTGTAATGAGGTTTGTTTATGGAAAAAACTAGTAACATTGGTGTATGTTTAGTGGATATACTTGAAGGAGTAGTGTAACAAGAGATTAATTGGGTGTCATAAGGGAGAGATAAAAAAATTGTTCCCAAGGTGGAGAAGATGGTGTGAGCTGAATTGGACCTACCAAATATTGAGGAATATAATAGTTCTACAACTATTAGTTTAGAAGGTGAAGTTACTGTTCTCCTATAAGTCTTTAAATAGGAAAGTTGTGATTATTTTTTCCATGAAATGGTGTTTTTTGAGGTGGTGTGGGAAGCGGTTAATGAATTGATGGTAATTGGTGCTTCATCCCTAGCTGTAGTGCATAAATTGGTTGTTTTTAGAGATAAACATCATAATGATCCATCCCTACAAGGAGTGATTAGTAGTGGTAAAATTACTCAGTTGCCTCAGTTATTGTTAGAGTAGGTGTTATACTCTCTAATTGGTGTGAAAAGAAGGCCGCCACTAATGTTACCTCCAGAGATTACCATTCTAGGGATACAAAGTTTCTATTACAGTGTTATAGTAGCCGATTAGATCTAATAGAGGTATACCTTAGAGACAAGGTGGTTTTTAGTGAGGGTGGAAATTGTTAGGAATGTGGGATAACCGTGTAACTACTAAGGGAAAGTAATGAACTTTTATTCTTAGTAGTTGTTAGATTGGGTAGTTGTTGGTTGAGGTTTGGAAGGTAGGTTATTAAATAATGGGGACAACTATGTAATAGGGGAAGAAATTCATTTTGACTAGTCTCATCCAGGTATCTAGAGGAGTTTGGTTATTAGGAGGTTTCGATAGGTATTTATGTGAGCGGTCTTCTCTAGGAGCATCTCCTTCCATATTCCTCCTTATTTTACTTTTTCTACTAGAATATATACATTGTTGTGTTGTTTGTTCCATTTATTCTCCCTTATTATTCTATGAAAACATTGTTAATAGAGAGTCTAAACAACAGGGGTATGATGTGGTATTTTTGGTGGTTAATTGACTGAGAAAATATATACATTTCCTACCTCTTAAGAATCCATTTACAGAAAAAAAAAATTTTGTCGATGTGTTCATGCCGGAAATCATATGGCTGCATGGAATGCCATGGGTGATAGATAATTACAGGGAACCAACATTTACTAGTCTTTTCTGGAATGAGTTATTCAAATTACAATGAAAAACAGTAAATTTTTTGTCTTCATACCATCCCCAAATGGATAGACAAAGGGAGGTGACCAACCTATTTTTGGAATCTTACTTGTCATGTTTTTCAACAGAGCATCCTTGATAGTGGATTAAATGGTTGTCTTGGGATGAATACAGTTACAATAAATCCTTCCTTACATTAACTAGAAAGACCCCATTTTAGGTACTGTATGGTTATACCCCTGTATATTGTCTACTACTCCAAAGGGTAGATAGTTGTATAATTTTTAGTTGTTTCCTTGAGTAAATAGAGATGAGTCCCTTAAAAAATCTATGAAAATATCCATAGAGCATAATAAAGTATGATCAAACATTAGAATTGTCAATGGCATGAGGTGGCTTATGAAGTGGGGGATCATGTATGGTTGAAACTATGAATGAGTGGACCTAACACCAAATATATAATTAACCTAAAAATAGATTCCCAATATTATGGATAGTTTCCATTTGAAGGGAATGTGGGAATTGTCTCTTATAGGATTGCCTTACCAGACTATATATGGATACACCTAGTTTTATATGTTTCCCAGCCGTGGTTTATATAAAGGGGGAACATAATATATATGATACATGAAGAAAGATATTGGTTTTCTTGTTCTGTTAAAAAGTTGATAGTAATGTTCAATTCTAAATTTCCAAGAACGTAGGGTAGGTGGTCTTTATGTATGGAGAGAGAATGGTCATCGATCAGGAAAAGATTGAGATCATGGGTGTGTACCAATTAAGTATCATTTATTGATATTGGTGGATCATGGATGTTTATTGAGCTTTAATTTTGTATGAGGGATATAAGTTGTATTGATGAACACATGGAAGACATGTAAGAGACATGGAGATCATGGGAGCACCATGAAGAAGTTAGTATGATCAATTTAAATCTCACTAATCAAGGTTTTTATGATTAGATAAGGACACAGAGGTTGGGAGGTTGGGGTTGAGCATAGATGAACCTATAACTATAAAAGAGAGAGAAGAATCATCAACATGAGGATAACTATTTTTTACTAACTAAATAGAAATATGGTTTAAAATACATTGAGATGGTAGAGATATGAGGAATTACCAATTTGTGAAATATGTCATCCATATTAAAGATAACACCATAGTAGGTTTTGTATATGATCATACAAAGGGGGATAAAATTGAAGGATGTGATGTAATGATAATAGAATGGGAGAATAAATAGAAGAGAAAGAATCACATTGTGATATCATATATGTACCCACAAAAAGTGAAAGAGAAGGGAAAGAAATGATTCCAAATATGATTACCACTCTATGTGAGTGGGTAAAGAAAAATAGGTTGATAATTTCACATTCATATAATTTAAGTGAAGGTAGGCCAATAGAAGGAAACATGCTGAGATTTTGTGATCACAAAATTTTTCATTTTATCTTTTGGACTAGAAAATGTACCATTTGGGTCCAAAAAATAAATCACTATATATATTGGTCTTTTGAGTATGTAAAATTCTGTTCTATATCACTTAGAATTTGGGTCTGCAAAATTAAACATCATGTCTCCCAACATTTTTTATCTGTAGAATCATGCACCATTTCACCCAGGATTTTTGGTCTACAAATAATCCACAATTTCACTCAAAAATCATAATTCCATTCATTAGTCACAATTTCATCGATAATATTCTGTAATTTTTATCAATAGAATGGGGGTTCTATGGTGGTTGTCACTTATTCATAAAAATGTTATTTTTAAATCCTTTCCACCATGATGAGTTCACACATAGGAGGTAAAAGAAAAATAATAGGGTGATTCATAAGAATATATTCTTATTTATTATCCTTTTTCTGTATTAATCAGAGAATTTATTTCTTACATGGGAGTATTAGGAGAGGAATTAATTTCATCATTAGGGAAATTATATATTTCTGATATGGCTTAGTGTTCAAAGGTTTGGCTAGGTCAGTGGGATAACTTGTATTTATGTTCCATATATTTATATTCATTTATAAATGAAACAACCAGAAATTTATATGAGGAACATATTATGGGTTTTCTTATTCTAGACTATGAATTAGAGTTTATTATATTTTGGATGAACCTCTCTCAATAACTCTTCTATCTATTTCCCTTCAAGGAGCTGTTATCACACCTTTATAAAGTAGAGGTCATATCAAAAAGACCAACAATTTTAGCGGTCGATGAATATCTTTGGAGGCAATAACTCATTGGTTACTAGTAAGGGGATTCATTTAAACTCATTACTAGCAAAGACCAAAATCATGGACATTGAGGTATGATTATTTTATGGTTTACATAATCCATCTCATGGATTAAACTCATGATTGATCTTAGAATGGGTTTTGTGTATTACTATATTATATGAGGTAATAGTGACATCTTATGAAACCCATTATTTATATCAAATCCAAGTCCCATGATTAATTGAAATGATGAAGTTTCATTTTTTTTGAGAAACAAGGGTGTCCTAACCCAGCTCATACCAATCAAACAAACAGAACCGAACCGGGTTGGGTATGGTTACATGCATGATATGGATGGATTGAGTTAATTTGGGTTAGGTTGGGTTACGTAATTGGTTGAAAAAATATTGAACCAACATGACCAAGCCAATCCTTAATTTATTTCTTCTTGCGGTCAGGATCTCCACCCCCCTCTTATTGCCACTCATACAAGTAATTTTTATTGAATTTAATAGTTACATGTAATTTTTTGTTTGTAATATAGAAAATAAAATGTACAAATAAAATACATTCTATTTAAAAATAAATTCAATAAATGTTTTTTTAATTTGTTTATTAGAATTTATTGGCTGATAAAAATGTATGTTGAATTTGTTTAGATTCTTTTTTATTTGAATTTATGTTTTGTTTGTTCGATGATACAACTTATAGGTCATTTTATAGGATAGAACTAATTTATTTGGATATGAGATACATGAAATTTTTTGTTGGTTGATAGAAATGGATTGGGTGCTCCATGTGATATTTTATTTCTTATTTTTCTTAATAAAAATGTTTTAGAATTTTGAATTGAAGTTAATGGGGATTGTTGGTCTCTTTATTTTTCAAAGAACTTAAATGTTCTAATTTTTTATTACTTATTTAAATTGTAGTTTTACAGATTTTTTGTTATTATTTCTTATATTACTTATTTACTTGACCCAATAGGCCCAACCTGACCCACATTGGGTAGGGTTGGGTAAGGTCATTACAAAAAATGTGTATGCCCCAACCCAAACCAATCAGACTACTTTTTATTAGGTTGGGTAAGTTTTTTCCAAAACCCAACCCAACCCAAACAATGGAAACCCCTATTGAGAACCACAATGTTAGATATATAATAACATTAGGGTCTAGGATTCTTTTCCTCAAAATAATGTGGCTATCTAATCACCGTGTCACAAGATGTTAATATTTATAGGGAAAATGGATTGGCTTAAGGGAAGATGACAAGGTTTCTCTAACCATAAAACAATGTATCATATTTGAAATCACCATGATGTGGTTATCCAAGGACTTCATCTCAGTCAGATCCACCATGAGGGTTTACCACATTGTGGTGGATGTTGACACGTTTTGATTCTTGGTGAGACCATAGTACCAAATTTCAATTTGAATATACATTATTTCATGGCTCCTTTAAGGTATGCATTGTTAAAAATTGTATTTATAGTTATACCATGTTGTGTTGAAAATCCATAATTTTTAGAGAATGAATTTTTTTATTCAACTCATCCCAAGACAGATGTGGCCATGTTGAAAATAAAGAAAATAACTAATATTATATGGGTCCATAAAAACAGAGTTGTGTAATTATAACTAGGAAATTATTATGAGTTTTATGAATGCTGAAATACATCTCAGAATCCAAACAATAGTATTTTCACTATCAAAAGATGGTAAGTCAGATCATCTAATAATATAGTCCAAATCCTCCTAGAGGTCATTATCTTCCAATATTTACTGTAGCTTCCTTGAAACGGGTTTGTGTTTTTTTCCAATGGAAGAATAGAGACTGGGTGTTCCTTTATTCAAAGAATTATAGTGAGGGAATGAGGTGGAAGTGGAAGAACCATCATAGAAAAATGAGTTTCATTTTCTTCCAAATTATCTTATTAAAGTGGATGAAAAAGTTACTGTATTTAAAAGGGTGGAATCTACTATACTTCCTTTCAGAGGGGTTGGATTATATGTATATGGTTTATAGTAAATTTTTGTTATCTTTGTAAAAGAGTTTATTTGGGAAGATTTATTAGATAAGTCTCATTATACCAACAACTTAGGGTTGTTCTTTGGGAATTTTTTTTTGCATAAGTGTTGGACTTATTAGTGGTAGTGGTGGAAGAAATGCCATTTGGAATTGTTGCTATCCTATTGGTTTCTTTTGGGGTTGTTTTTCCCTAAAAAAAAGATTGTTACTGTAGGTGATCTATATGTAAAATGAATCCACCTATGTTTATGACCGCGTTTTCATGACACGTCAAATTGATTATATTTTTAAGGTAGATTTATAGTCTAGGGAAGACCCTAGGTTGTCTCTCAAGGAGAGTTGGTAGGTTTAGAGTGTGTATTTTTAATAAAAATGACTAAGAGAGGGGGTGGTTTTGAAAACAGTTTAAAATAATGACTTAGTTGAAATAGCTTTAAAGATGAGTGACCAAGTGGATTTTGAGAAATATGAGATAAAAGGGTCGATGTGATTTCATTACACACATATTGAGTTCATTGTTCATAGAGATTCATCTTGGGTTTAGATTAATTCTTTGGATGGAGTTAATTGGAATCCTGATTAATTTCTAAGCTTTTATTTCAATGCTTTAAGGACCAAACCATGATGTAACAATCATATTGTCAAGGTACAGTACTTATTCATGGAATAAGAGCTTCCAAATAATATTGAAATCTCAATAATTTGGGTGTGAAAAGGATTCTTGTGATGTCCAATCGGAACAACACAAGTCATGCACTCAAAACCTCACACCGATCGGTTAGAAATTAAGATCATAACACTCACATGTATCAAATCAAGCATTCAAATATGAAATAAAATAAGATACATGGAAGGAAATGTTTAAACACTCAAATTACTCCAAACCAGTAGCTATTTTATGCATCGGAACTCCCATGACATGTGTGTAGCTCCCTCACAATGAACACCCAACTTTTAGCTCAACATCGGGAGGAGGAGGAAGCTCGGGTGGAACTCCTTCTTCATCCTTGATTCCCCTATGAAGAAAGGGTCCTCCAGAACCTCCAAGGTGATTAAGAGATTAAGAGACTGAGACTCTTCTAGGACTCCAAATTGGCAGCACTTCACTCCTTGGCTGAACTTGCAAATGGGTAGCCCAGGGTGCCATTTTATAGGAAAATTGGAAGGTGGTTTTAGGCACACAGATTTCTTCAATCCACTTGTACCACGAATTTTGGCCTTCAGACAGTCTTATCTCGCTTTGGAGAAAATAGAAAAGTTGTATCCCTACCTCTTGACTGTCTCCACCGAAGGTTTGGAACCATTTGTACAACCACAACTCAATATATTGATAAAATACAGAACACAATATTTGACTTGGTCCAATTTCGGTGGCTTGGATAGATCAGCTCGGATGGGCCCCATAGAATCCGAATAAGCATTGGGATCCTTAATATGAAATGTATACTATTAAATTTTGGAAAGTCCCACAAACATTAATCCCATTTGGATGCACGGATTTCGCGTACTATTCAAAAGAGTGGACAGATATCCATGGATCCATGCAATTTTGGCCCATTTTTCTTCCACTTAATCAAGGGCCCTCCAAATCACCTCCACCTACATTGAAACAATAAAAACAAGTAACATTGACCATTATAATATTGATTAACATTAATTTATTGATTCAAAAATAAAGTGCAATTTATTATTATATTTTTAATATTCATTAAAAAACTAGTTTAAAACTGCGGTGTAAGGGTGGAATAAAACAGTGAATCGTGGTACGATCACACCCCCACACCTAAAAATTTGCACTCTTGGGAAAAGTCATATATCCAAATACATTGATGCATATATATATATATATATATATATATATTTCCAACATCCTGAAGATTTATCATTTGAGTAAATTTTATTTAAAGTAAATTGATCAATGCACAAATCACACCAAGGAGTTCTTCCTAGTGAAAATAGAAAAAGATGTCTCATAAATCATATCATAGAGAAATTCAAAAAGATTCATGATACCCAATTGAGAAAGGAATTCAGAAGTAACGAATGACACTAACTCTCCATGTGTGTGTGTGGAGACCATTCCATGCTATTCTTTCCACTTGATATCCAATAAATATATGTTATTTTAACATTTTTCAGCTTAAATGATTTTGTCACTGAACCTGTCCTACATCCTTTGCAATCATATTTCAAGACCCACTCATTTAAGAATTCTCAGAAGTCAAACCATAAGCTCCCGACCTTGATATCCCCATATGTTGCACATTTCATCACTCCCCTCATTTATTATATTTTATTTTGAAGTTGCAATTGGAACAAATCTCACAATCATCTCTCAACCCTTGTTTGATCTCCTCACGACACTAATTGAAATAGTTATAAAAATATCAAAGGTTGAGGAGGAGTGGTTTTTTGACCTTCCCAAGACAAAACAATTTTTTTTTGGAGGGCGTACAACAGTCGGACATTAGGTACACACGCATAGGTCAATCTGGTACAGTAATGAAACAGATCAGATAAGGAACGAACATATGGAAATATCATTTAAAGCTAAAAAATATTAACCCAACATATATTTACCTTATATTAAGTAAGAAATAATCACACTTTGTAGTTTGGAGTAAAAATTTGTGGAGATATTGGTGACACATTTTTCCCAAAAACTACTCACACAATGGGTATCAATCATCTCAACGGTTTCACATAGATACGACCATTTATATCATTGATAGAAAACTAATTCACTAAAAATCACTCCCTAATGTTAAATTAATACAAATACTCTTTTTATCCTTCGTTATGGTATTTTTACTTTCCCCACATTATGGTCGCCAAATCATGGAACTTCAAAATTGTTGATGGGGAAAAATGAAAATACCATAAAGAAGGCCAAAAAGAGAAAACAAAAGGAGAAAACAATGACAATTCCTAACTATCCCAGGAATGTATCCACACCCCCACACCTAGAGAATGCAGTGTCCTCACTGTAATAAAAGAGACTTTGGGAAGGAAGGATAAAACCTAGTGAGTGTTATTTATAGACCGCTTTTTGAACATGGAGTTCCTCCATTGGGGACTCCGGAATGGCTTCATGGAAGTGCTTCAGCCGCTGCCCATTGACAGTGAAGGTTTGCTTGGTGTCTTCATTTTGAACCTGGACAACACCAAATGGAGAGACATTATTAACAATTTAAGGTCCAAAACAACGGGAACGAAGCTTACCAGGGTGAAACTTCAGCCTTGCATTGTAGAGGAGGACCTTCTGCCCGATGTGGAATTGATGATGAAGGATGAGACGGTCGTGGGCATCCTTGGTTCGCTCCTTATAAATTCGGGAGTTCTCATATGAATCTCTTCTCCTTTCCTCTAACTCCTGAATTTGCAACTTCCTTTGAATACCTGCACTAGAAAGATTATAATTGCATTGTTTAATAACCCAGTAGGCCTGGTGCTCTACCTCAACAGGGAGGTGACAACTCTTTCCAAAATCTAGCCGATATGGTGACATGCCAATTGGAGTTTTGAATGCAGTACAGTAAGCCCATAATGAATCATCAAGTCTAAGACTCCAGTCTTTTCTGTTTGGATGAACCGCTTTCTCAAGAATCTGTTTTACCTCTCTATTTGATACTTCGGCTTGACCATTTGTTTGTGGGTGATAAGCAGTAGACACTCGATGCCCAACCCCATACCTATGAAAAAGATATTGCATTGTGCGGTTACAGAAATGAGAACCCTGATCAATGATGATAAACCTAGGTAATCCAAACCTACAGAATATTTGGGTTCTCAAAAATTCCACAACTGTCTTGGAATCATCTGTCCTCGTGGCTCATGCCTCTACCCACTTTGAAACATAATCCACTACCAGAAGAATGTAAAGGTTCCCAAATGAATTGGGGAATGGTCCCATAATGTCAATGCCCCAAACATAAAAAATGTCATGGAAGAGTAAGGGTTGTTGGGGTATCTCATTTCTTTTAGAGACATTCCCTATTCTTTGACAATGAGGAAAAGATTTAAAATATTCGTGGGCATCCCAAAACAATGTAGGCCAAAAGAGACCAGAATCTAAGACCTTGCGAGCAGTCCGTTGGGGACCAAAGTGGCCCCCACAAGCAAGTGTGTGGCAGAACCTAAGGACAGACTGAAACTCACTATCGGGAACACAACGCCTAATAACTTGATCACTACATGTGCGCCAGAGGTAGGGGTCATCCCAAATGTACCAATGAGACTCATGTTTTAGATGGTCGGACTGGTTTTTGGTGAAATCAGTAGGAATTCAAGATGCTGCCAAATAATTTACAATTTCAGCATACCAAGGAATAGCATCTTGCACTCGGTACAATTTCTCATCAGGAAACAATTCATTTATGAGAATACAGGGGGATGAGTCAATGTCCGATTATGGGAGAATCGTACTGATATGGTCAGCAACCACATTCTATGCTCCTTTTTTATACCTAATTTCTAGATCAAATTCCTGAAGGAGGAGCATCTAGTGAATGAGACGTGGTTTGGCTTCTGGTTTCTTTAGGAGATATCATAGGGCTGCATGGTCTGAGAACACAACGAATTTGGACCCTAGAAGGTATGACCTGAATTTATCCAAGGAAAACACAATGGCAAGAAATTATTTTTCAGTTGTGTTGTAGTTTCCTTGGGCAGGGTCTAGAGTACGTGAGGCATAAGCTATGACATGTGGAGCTCGGTCGACCCTTTGTGATAAGACTGACCCAACTGCATAGTTAGAGGCATCACACATGAGCTCAAATGGTAAATCCCACCGAGGTGGTTGGATTACCAGGGGTGACATGAGACTCTATTTTAACTTAGTGAAAGCTTCCTCACATTTTTTATCGAAATCAAATTCTTTTTCTTTTTGGAGTAATTAGGAGAGGGGGAGTGCAATTTTACTAAAGTGACGAATGAAACGACGATAAAATCCAGCATGATCCAAGAAATACCACACATCCCGAACATTTTTAAAGAATGGAAGGGAGGAAATGATATCTACATTTGATTTGTCCACTTGGATACCTTCCCCATAAATGTCATGTCCCAAAACTATGCCTTGTTGCACCATGAAATGGCATTTCTCATAATTTAATACGATATTCTTTTCAATACAGCGACATAGGACAGAATCAAGACTACTCAAACATTCATTAAAAGAGGATCCATAAACAATAAAATCATCCATAAAAACTTCCATTAAATTCTCCAGGTAATCCAAAAAAATACTAACCATACATCATTGGAAAGTACCTGGAGCATTGCACAGACCAAATGACATCCTTCTATAAGCAAATGTACTAAAGGGGCAAGTAAAGGTTGTCTTTTCCTGATCCTCGGGGGAAATATAGATCTGAAAGTATCCATAATACCCATCAAGGAAATAGTAATGGGACATCCCTACTAGCCTCTCTAGCATCTGGTCAATGAATGGAAATGGAAAATGGTCCTCCCTAGTGTATTGGTTTAGTCGACGATAGTCTATACAAACACACCAACTATTCTATACATGAGTTGGAACCAATTCATTGTTTTCATTTTTAATTACAGTAAGGCCGATTTTTTTAGTAACTACATGAACGGGACTGACCCATTGGCTGTCAGAGATATGGTAAATGATTCCAGTAGCCAATAGTTTTGTTACTTCCTTTTTAACAACATCAAGTAGGTTTGGGTTCAGTCGACGTTGTTACTGCCTCACTGGTTTAGCCTCATCATTTAATAAAATATGATTTGTACAAATTGATGGGCTAATGCCAGGAATGTCAGCAAGTGTCCATCCCAAAGCTTGTTTATAATCCCTCAAAAGATCAAGCAGTCGCAATTCATGCTCAGGAGGGAGTGAACTAGCAATGATGATGGGCAACTTGTTTCCATTCTCAAGATATGAGTATTTTAAATCTTGAGGCAGTTGTTTCAGTTCCAATTCTGGGGGATTTTGGATTGACGGAAGTGTGTGTGATAGTGAGAAGTCACTGATCTCATCTAATTGCTCAATGGTAACATCCTTAGATGAGGAATGAGCTTTTACAAGCTTAGCAGTATCATCGATGGTCATGTGATCCTCTGTGTTCAAGAAATCATCAATTAACAAACATGCATGACATTTCTCTAGACCGCTATAACAATCAATGCATGATTCATTACCTAAAATTTCAATCAATGAAGAAAACTCAGAAAAGGGATCATGGGAATGAAAATAATTTGTTTCAGGGGAAGGGAGAACATCAATTGAATTGACAGAGAGAGAGGAGTGTTCTTTTGAGGGGTGCTTCATGGCATCAAGGATATTGAAGTGGACAATATTACCACCAAACTCCATAGATAATGTACCATTATGGACATTAATTATGGTTTTGGCAGTTCTCAAGAAAGGTCGCCCCAATATAATTGGGGCATGTCCATTCATCCTATCATCTTCCATTTTGAGCACGTAAAAATCAACATGAAAAATTAAAATTTTCACCCTCACAAGAACATCCTCTAACACACCAGAGGGGTGTGCTGTACTCTGATTTGCTAGCTGAACAACAATACCAGTGGGCTTCAGTTCACCGACCTGCAATGAAGAGTAAATAGAGTGAGGCATCACATTAATAGAAGCACCCAAATTAAGCATAGCGTTGGAACATGAATACTCCCCTATGGTGCACGAAATAAGGAATGTCCTAGGATCATTGAACTTGGTGGGAAGTGATGGCTCTATAAATGCTGAAACATTCCTCCCCAGGCTCACCTTTTCATCACCACGAATCCTCCTTCGGTGTGTACACATCTCCTTCAGAAACATGGCATATCTTGGAATTTGCTTCACAGCATCAATCAACGGAATGTTAACCTATACTTTCTTGAAAGTTTCCAAGATTTATTTATCATGTTCGTTTTATTTTTATTTCCAAGGTTGGACAGCCCTTTGAGGAAATGGAAGAGGAATGGTTGGGATAGGTGACTCATCAACAGCCATAGTCTTTCCTTTGTAAGGGCTTCTCTCAGGAAAATGTTTTCTTCTCTTGGACCATTTTCAGTAGTTGGGATGATGGTTTCCTTTGGATGGGATGACACTAATGGAGGGTTCATTTGGCTTTTGAGTTGTGTCCCACTCCTAAGGTTGATGGCACTAACATTTTCTTTATCCCTATGGTTTACTACTGGTTGAGATGGTAGTTTACCCAAACCATGACTTTGGATTTCCCCCACCGAGTTGGCAAGTTGGCCTAGTTGGGTCTTTAGGTCTTGTATGGATGCTTGGGTGGTTTTTTGGAATTGGATATTATTGGAAGCCATTTGCTTCAACATATATTCTAGGCTAGGCTCGGTTTTTGGAGGGGGTGGTTGGAATGGCCTTTGGGGTGGTTGAGGATTTCTGGGTGGTGGTGGATGACTACTCTGACCCTGTTGGTTCCATTGCTGTTGAGGATGGTTTGAATACCCCCCTTGCCTATAGGCTTGGTTGTCCTTCCACCCTTGGTTGGATGGATAGTATGGTTCTTGCCTAAAGGGTTGGTTAAAGGGGCGTCTTGGAAATATTTCCTCACAACTTTCAGAAGTTTCTCTCAATTGAGGACATTGGCCAGAATAGTGGGTGTCATAAGAGAAGATTCCACAATGGATGGAAGGAGGAGATTGAGATTTCCCTTGGGAGAGAGCAAGTTGTCGTAGAAGAGTACTTACCTCTTCGAACTTCATGTCCACCTTCTTCTCAAACTCAGTACTTTGCACCTCATGGACACCTTGAATGGGAACAGTGGACCATGTACCGAATTGTTGAGTGTTTTGTGCCATGTTCTCAATGAGGGTTCTTGCAGCAATTGGGGTCATATCTACCAATGTACCACCTGCAGCAACATCAATCATATTACGATCAAGTGGAATTAAACCTTCATAAAAATACTGAATTAAGAGTTGATCACTTATTTGGTGGTGTGGGAAACTTGAACAAAGCCTTTTAAATCTTTCCCAATATTCATGAAGTGTTTCCCCTTGAGATTGTCTTATACCACATATTTCTTTCCTTATAGTTGCAGTTCGAGAGGCTGGGAATTATTTTTCAAGAAAAAGGCGCTTCATGTCCGCCCAGCCTCTTATTGGTGACTTAACATAGTACAACCAATCTTTCATAGTGTATTCTAAATAAAATGGGAATGATCTAAGATTTAGTTGTTCCTCATCAACATTAGCAGGTTTTAATATTGAACAAACAGTATGAAATTCTTTTATGTTCTTATGAGGGTCTTCTCTAGGCAGTCCATGAAATCTTGGTAATAAATGGATTAAAACATATTTTAATTCAAAATTAGGCGCCTCGCCTTGAATTTGAATGTAAGTGGGTTGGATATCAACATCAGGTGAGGTTAATTCTTTTAATGTTCAATTATTTTCAGCCATTTTATACAAGTTATGTTCAATTTTATCTTTGGTTTCAGAAGAAGAAGAAGGATCAAGAAGAATTTTAAGATTTGATGTCTCCTCCTTCAAATTGTGGTCTTGTATGTCTCGGTTTCGTTGATGTAGGATCCTCTCCGGTTCGGGTTCAAAAGTTTGTAGGTCTCCTGGAGTAGAACGCTTCATAAAAATAACCTATATAATAAATAAATTAGAACACAAAAACCAATGCAATGGTAGAAGATAAAACAAACAAATATTCACAAAAATTACAAAAATTTTATCAAAAACACGCACAAAAAACCAAAGCGCTCCCCGGAAACGGCGCCAAAATTTGACCGCGTTGTCGTGACACGTCAAATTGATTATATTTTTAAGGTTGATTTATAGTCTAGGGAAGACCCTAGGTCGTCTCTCAAGGAGCGTTGGTAGGTTTAGAGTGTGTATTTTTAATAAAAATGACTAAGAGAGGGGTGGTTTTGAAAACAGTTTAAAACAATGACTTAGTTGAAATTTCTTAAAAGATGAGCGACCAAGTGGATTTTGAGAAATATGAGATAAAAGGTTCGATGTGATTTCACTACACGCATATCAAGTTCATTGTTCATAGAGATTCATCTTGGGTTTAGAGTAATTCTTTGGTTGGAGTTAATTGGAATCCTGATTAATTCCTAAGCTTTTATTTCAATGCTTTAAGGACCAAACCTTGACGTAACAATCGTATTGTCAAGTTCCAGTACTTATTCATGGAATAAGAGATTCCAAATCATATTAAAATCTAAATAATTTGGGTATGAAAAGGATTCTTGTGATGTCCAATCGGAACAACACAAGTCACTCACTCAAAACCTCACACCGATCGGTTAGAAATTAAGAGCATAACACTCACATGTATCAAATCAAGCATTAAAATCTGAATAGGATACATGGAATGAAATGTTTAAAACCCCAAATTACTCCAAACCAGTATCTATTTTATGCATCATAACTCCCTTGACATGTGTGTATCTCCCTCACAACGAACACCCAACTTTTAGCTCGGCATCGGGAGGAGGAGGAAGCTTGGGTGGAACTCCTTCTTCATCCTTGATTCCCCTATGAGGATATGGGCCTACAGAACCTCCAAGGTGATTAGGATACTCTTATAGGACTCCAAATTGGCAGCACTTCACTCCTTGTCCGAACATGCAAATGGGGAGCCCAAGGTTCCATTTTATAGGAAAATTGGAAGGTGGTTTTAGGCACACAGATTTCTTCAATCCACTTGTACCACACGTTTCTGCCTTCAGAAAGTCTTATCTCGATTTGGAGAAAATATAAAAGTTTTAGCCCTACCTCTTGAATGTCTCTGCCTAAATTTTGGCACCATTTGGACAACCACAACTCAAGATATTGATAAAATATAGAACACCGCATTTGACTTGGTCCAATTTCGGTGTCTTGGACAGATCAGTTCGGATGGGCCCCATATAAGCCTAATCAGCATTAGGTTCCTTAATATAAAATGTAGCCTATTAAATTTTAGAAAGGCCAAAAAACTTTCAGCCCATTTGGATGTACGGATTTGGCGTACTATTCAAAACAGTGGAGAGATGTCCATGGATCCATGCAATTTTGGCCCATTTTTCTTCCACTTCATGAAGGGCCCTCAAAATCACCTCCACCTACATTGAAAAAATAAAAACAAGTAACATTGACCATTATAATATTGATTAAAATTAATTTATTGATTTAAACATAAAGTTTAATTTATTATTATATTTTGAATATTCATTAAAAAACTAGTTTAAAACTGCGGTGTAAGGGTGGAATGAAACAGTGAATCGTGGTACGATCAGTTTACCATTAGCATTGTAAATGTTTGGGGATAATCTGGCTTGTTTTTGGTCAGTACAACGGGATAATGATCTCAATATCCTGATGAAGCAGATTGGTTTCAGGTTGATTTTGTAGTAGTCCATACAGTGAGTTTGGTTTTTATTTATAGAGCATTTTATTTCCATAAGAGATAACATAAATATTATGGATAAGAGTACTAGTGATTTTATCTATACACTTTTAGATCTGTGGAATTATAGGCTATTACGAAAGAATTTTCTCATAGTCACTCCATTTCATCTGGTTATTGGATTGAAAACATTAACAATGAGATTTTAGCTGATGATGAAAATTTGAATATGAAATAGAATGATTTTTTATGATGGAGATATAATTACTATTTTGGAGATTGGAATTGGTCAAGAACTTGCACTCATTGGATAATATATTAAAGGACATTCTTGCATTGCTAGTTATCTCTGTTACTTCAAGAAAATTGATGTTGTTGATTATGCTATCAAGCCCCATGGAAATAGTTTTGTTTCAGTCATGGTTTCAACATTATCTTTTTCTCCAAAACCATATATAGATCATAATGCAAAAAATTCCATATAGAGGACGTATAGTAAAAAATATATCTTATGGTGATGAATTGCATTGAAGTATCAAGGAATGAAACTGGTCTTCATGGTCCACCTTAGGGAAATACGGTCTTTCATCAAGGGGGAAATTTTTGGAATGTGGTTCTCGTTGGGGTTTCTTGTGAAATTGTTGTTGTGGGTATATTTAGACTATCATGTGGAGGCAGTGGGGTTAGATACTGGGGAGGGTAGTTTTGTATTTCTATATTTATTAGTTTTTATGATAGTTGGGCTAGAATGGGATAATAAATATCGGAAGGTGGTGGTTTATATATTATAATTTACATAGTAGTAGGTCTATTGATAGTATATGGGATGGTGAGGTGTTCTCTTTATCTGGAACTAAATGAACAAAGCACGGTTAAATCCCATGGAGGTGGTCTCTCCTAGTTCTTTTAGTTGTATATCTATCTTTCCACTTGATACTATAACTCTTGAATCTAGTAGAAATATATATTTTCAGGGTTATTTTATTTAATTCTCTATCTCTCCACTCTATTTAACACAATCATGGTGCTAAAATGGCTCTGTTCTTTCCTCACATTGAGTTTTACAATGATTGAAAATGTACTGAGTATGGAGATTTTATGAGTAAGAATATAACTTGTTTAATGGGTTCATGAAGTTTTCAGAAGTTCTTACAAGTAAAAGGAACCTTCAGAATAATTTTCTCACCATTGTGGTTCAAGAAAGTAGTGATAAAGTGAAGTAATTGAAGGAGAATTTATAGGATTATGTAAAGAAAAACATGAGACCAAGTATTATTACATGGAAAGTTAAGATAAAATTATATGTTGTAACTAATTTAAGGGAAGTGAGAGAAAGATATCAAGAGTTGTAATAAGATCATGATCCATATTTCATATAGAGATATATCATAACATATCATAAGTCATGAAAGAGGCAATTGTGAAGACTCTATATAGTAGAGGAGAACAACAATTGGGGATATATTACAGTACATGTTAAGATTTTCCATTTCATGTGATTAGTGCAATGAGGGGTTTCACGAACAATAATAGAATGTTCCATAGGAAGTTATATTAAGGAAAAGAAATCTGTAATAAATAAATTGTGTACATCTCATCTGATAATAGGAGAAATTATAGGAAGTGAAATAGAGATGTGAATATAGATAAGGGAAAAGAACTACCCAACTTGGAATCAAGGATAACAATAAAATCATATTGTTTTCATGATAGAGAATAAAATTTAAACTAAATTAAATCCATGTGTATGAAAGCTAGTGATATGGATCTATTTCTAAATGAATAGTGCAATACACAACATAGATGCATTTAGATGATATATAATCTTGTTAAAGATGTATTCCATGGATCAAAGTATCATCAGGGATATTTAAATAATGTATAGAGAATGAAAAGAAACATGTAATGCTTTTATGAACTATAAAATTGTCCAGATAGGCCTCATGGAATGTTTAAAGTGGGGATTGTGGGGTTATTTAATGAAGTTTTATGATTTATATGATCTAAAAAATCTTTTTTTAATATTATAAAATTAATGAAAATTGCAAAGTTTGATTCAGAAATATCAAGAACATGTGGCATGTGATCTTCACACATGGAGGGAGAATGATTATGAAGAAAGAGAATCATGAGGCCATGGTTTCATAGTATTTTATCATCATTTTATGATGTTAGTTAAGAATTTTAATCACTTGATATATTAAGTTGTATGTAAGATAAAATTTATCTTAATTAACACATAGAAGACATACAAGAAGTATGGAGATCGTTGGAGCATAAAAAAAGGTGTTATGACTTACGTTCAACCCAGTAGACATGTAGGTGCTATTATTATGAGAAGAAGTTCATGGATTTATGGAGTTTGAGGTTTGTTAGAGGTTTAGATGATTTGAGTCCTATATCTATCTTTAGGTATTATGTCAACATTATTATTCATTTAAATACACGTCAAGACCTCCTTTATAGAGATATCTTGGATATTGGGTCCACTCTTCTCTATTTTAACACGGTATCAAATGATTTTTAACCTAAAAATCCTTCCCCTATGAGCCCCTCTTTTGGTATGATTTATTACGCACCCCTACCCCAAGGGGGCGGTGATCCCATGGCCAACATGCCCTAATTATCTATCATCAACCCCTCCACTCCTCCATTTATTGAAGGTCCTGGTCATGCACCCCTATATCTATTTATGATGGGTCACTGGCCACCTACCACATGTGGTGAATCTCTACACCACCCCACCTAGTAGTTATGCACCCCTTCTCTCATTGTGACAACCCCACCTTTCACCATTGTCCCTGCCCCCCTAAGCTGTATCTCTAGACATGAATCCCATCCATTATCTATCAACTGAAAGAGCCCCTAGAGACCCTCATAATGTTGTCAACCTTCCTATTTCACATGTGTCTCCATGCACGATAGACACCTGGTACCCCCTCTCCTCCATTGTTCAACGACTCTCACCCATACTCGGTGCCCCCATTTCCCTAATTTTCCTTCATCCCTAGTTGTAATGGGTCACCAATCACCCACTCCCCCTCATCTCCTCCCAACATAGGGCTCACCCAACTTAGAGACCTTCAACCAAACATGAAAGATCGAGTATTTTTCATCAAGGAGATATCATATGGTTCCCACACATTCCAGGAATTAGTCATAGTTAGAGATCTATCCACCATGGGCGATATATAAAGAGTCATCTTCATCAGTGGCAATGAAAGAGGAAATGAAAGTATCTATAGTAGGACGGATAGTGAAGACTAATGAGTCAAAGACCGAGGTGGTAGAGTCAGTGATGTTCGTGACCTGATCGTAGTAGATCTAAGGATAATAGGTGACCTACGATGCTTAAACCTCCCTTTGAAGGTGCACAATCCCTTTTCTAGGTGCTAATCCTCTGATGGTGCTTATCCCTTGTTGTGTTTCATCCCTAGGAATGCCCCCTATATTTTATAACCTAACATATTTCCTACATTATTCCTCATCATCGCTCAGATTATCATCGAGCCACCCAGATTATCTTTGAGGTTCATCATCACTGACTAAATTACCATGGGGCTGCCCAGATCACCATTGGGCTTCTTCATCAATGATCAGAACACCATTGAGTTTTCTAGATCACCATATATATTATGCTATATATTTCTATTATTTATTTGTTTTTTGGATTTTTATTATCTGATGGGAAATTCTAGTTGAAGGGGGAGTGTCAGTGCTATTTTTTTGTTTTCATAGATATCTATTATAGGTACACGTATCTTGAGGGGAGTGTTAGTGGTTATGTTTAGATGAGTCCCATATAGGAATTGAGGTACTATTTCATATTTATTATTCATTATAAATAAACACCAACACCTCCTTTATAGAGGTATCTTGAATATTGGTTCAACTCTTCACCATTTTAATAATGGTGAATTGGGATAAAGCTAGAACCATCATCAATATGATTATGATTATGATTATGATTATGATAGTGCCTGGGACACTAAGAATGTGGATTTAGTTTACTATGATCTGGTTAAGATATGAGGTGGTAACAATCAGTGAATGATAAGGTCCATGTGTGAAGATCCTATAATGTTAGTTTTTTCTAAGATCATGAATAGAGATGATAAAAGACAATGAGATGGTATAAAGAGGTTTAAGTAGGGGGGATTCAAAAAAGAGAGAGAGAGTAACACATTGTGATATTTGAGAAGTCACCATTGAGAGGAAAACATAAGAAATTGAGGAAATACTTTCATATCTTATTAACAGTATTTGAGAGATTAAAGAAGTAGAGGTTCAACATTACACAACCAAAGGAATCAAGTGAAACATTGTTAAGGATATAACACATATTGATCTATATAAGAGTTCCTTTTTGAGTGTGAAATTTATCTCATACTAATTATCATATTTTTATGATGATGAAAGAACACTGAGTTTATCTATTATCCCATGTAAATCCTATGAATCCCATTTTCATTTCTATTATGTGTCTGTGTTGTGATTGATTGAAGTTTATGGAGTATGAACAATCAGAAGGTGTGATTCATATTAGCCTTTGAAACTTAGAGATCTACCTAAATGGGAAGTAAGTACTCAATGTTAACAAGTGTTTAAAATTAGAATAGAGTACTGAACTCTAATTAAACCCCTAAGCCTGGATCAATGGTATCTCTATACCTACAAAATTTTTATATTTTGTTATGGGATGTGGAATATATTTAGTGCACATAAACAATATACAAATAGAAGACAAGTGTGATGTCACTATCAAACATTGCATATGGAATTTATTCTCAAAGTTAAAGTTCCACTGAAAATTAAAATTCACAATGTAATTTCCATCAGAAATCTACAAAGGAAGATCCATTGGGAATCCAGAAAGGAAATTCTGTAGGAAAATAATAGGTAATTTTTATTAAAAAAATGGGACATTCATAATTACATATTTATGTTCCAAGTCCATAACAATTCCATGTGGAATTTCTACTGGAAATCCAAATAAATGGTTTATATTCCCCTAAAAATCAATATTATATATCTTAGTGAAAACCCATAGAATGATACTTCAATAAATGTTTATTTATATTCCATTTCTAAAATTAAAAATTTCAATTATATGTGAATTCCATGTAGAAATTCCAATGAAAATTCAAAAAAATAGTTTCATAAGAAACCAATGATGGAGATTCCACAGGAAATCCATTGATAATGTTACATAGGAAATATGTTGCAGAACTTCAACTAGAATATCAGAAAATAATTTACCCTGAAAATAGTTCAATCATAATTATTAGTTTAAGTTGTAAGTAAAAAATCATACGGTAAATTCATAATCAATAATTTTCCTAGTCCATGTGAATTTAAAATGGATGTTCCATTGGAAATCCAAATCTATAAATGAAATTCCATAGGAAATAAACATTGGAGGTTCTATTAGAAATAAAAGAAAAATACCCATTGGAATAAAATAAAAGGAAAGGACCCTTCTTTGATACCGAGACTCTCCATGATGTGACTTTTTCTAGGATCTGGGAAAGATTTACCAAAGAAAATAAAGGATTTTCTCCAATTGATGGATTTCCCCAAGATCTCTTCATAATGAGATAGGGAAGCCTTGAGTGCGATATTATTTTTTTGAATAAATATTTCATCATGCTATTCAAAAATGAATTTGAAAATTTTAATGTTTAGAAAGTAACCTTAACAAACAAACCATTAAAATTTGTTTGTTATACAAAAAACTAAAAATTCACCTTCTTTATCACATTCATATGTGCGTAGGAATTTTTTTTTCCACCCTATTTTCCATTCATAAATAGTGAACACAAGCACTATTGAATAATTTGGAATATCACAAAACATGTTAGTTTCTTTGAGAGGTATAGAAAAGTATGGAATGAATCGTAATGATTGATTTATGGGGATGAATTTGGATATTCTGAGAATATAGGTGACTAGAAGTATCTGTATGATTATCAAAGACAAAACACAAGAGGGAAAAATTGATTTTTTATAACCTTCCCTTTTTAGACATTCATGTTCAGAATATGACACATTTGATACATCCAAAATGTAACCAAACAATAATATTATGCCAAAAATTAGAGATGATATCAATCCATGAATATTTTGAACAAGAAATAATTCTTAAATAGCATGACAATATGCCACTCTAATGTCAAATGAATCTTTAATTTTTTTTATAAACACTGAATTATTTACTTATCAATTTTAATGGGAATTCCATTATCTAATTTAAAATGATAAAAAATGAAGATGATAATACATTTTATAGCACACTTATAGTGAGAATACACTGAATCAAATTTAGTAGCTAATTCTAAATGATCACATTCTAGGTAATAATGATAGAATTATACACCATTCTTCCAAAACCCCTGAAAATACTTTATGAGTCTTGTTCTTATAGAAACAATTTTACCCAAATGAAATAAAAGTGATTTAAATATTCAAAAATAATGCATCATAAAAGATAAAAATAACAATAATATTCATATACTCACAATCTTATAAAAAAATGAAATTGTGGTAAATGGGGGAATTATTATGGAGTTCTCCTTGCTTCAAATTTTTCATAGACCTTTGACTATTTTCAAGTAAATGTTGCAAGGGATACAAGGGATAATAGTCCAAAGGAATTGATCAAGTGGAAGGTCCATGAAGTTTTTGTACAATTAAAACAAGAAGTCCATGTATGGTACAAAGGAACTTGGGAATGGGAAATGGAAATTAAAATGGTTAAAGAATCCCTTGAGTAAAAATGCACAAATTATATAAGAGGAATAATTATTTGAGGTAAAAACAAATTAATTTGTGTTATTCATAAAGAAACATTTAGTAGAATTAAATCACAACTCAAAGACACTTATAATTAAAAAAATAAACTCTAACAACGATACTGAAAGAACAAAATATGAGGATTATTAAGGAATGTACAAAAGTAAATAAGGGGAAGGATGATCTCAAAGAAGAAATAAGAAATTATGCTTTATGTTCAAAAGGTAAGATCTATGATTATTTTCAGTCTGTTCAGAAGAATAATGATAATAATAAAAAGGATGTTGATAGATTAAAAGATACATTTTATACTATTGTTCAATGAAAATAAAAATATTAAAAGATGGTGGATATGATAAAACTAAATAAAGATAATACTATTACTATTTATAATCCATATATTCCGAAGTAATACAAAACTAATTTTCTTAAAAGTTTTCCTAGAAAATTTTCTTATGTTCCATGATTTAAGTGTAGGTTTGATGGAAATTATTCTAATTAATATTATCTTATATTTTCTCAATATCTTGGGTTTACTAGAGATTTTGTTTCAAAAAATTTATTTTCTAGAGAACCTTTTGATAAGTGTCTTAATTTTTTTTGAGTACCAATAAATTTTATTGCTAACCCAATTGGATCAATAATAGCATGAGTACCAAAATTTTTCTCTACAAAATTTATCTTTTTAGGATAACCACCTTAAGAATATAAAGGAGAAATGGTAGATGGAAAATGGTTTTTATTTACACATGACTAGTGACCTATCAAATTTTGTCACTTATAAAAAATGTGATGGAGGCTCTGTCACTTTTGGAGATAACTCTAATGGAATGGTTAAGGGTTCTAGTGAAGTAAGTATATCTAATATTGTTTTTATTTCTAAATTTATATATGTTTAAGTTATTAAACATAATCTAATTATCATCCCACAACATTTAGGTGATTGTGTGTATGTTATGTTTGACGATGATAAATGTTTAGTATTTAGAGATAATAATTATTTTTTGTTTTATGTGCATAAAAAGAAGAATATTTATTCAATTAATTTATCTGATATATCTAATCAAAATGTTAAGTGTATAAATTCTATCAAAATAGATGATGTTTTATGGAATAGGATGCTTGGACATGATCATTTCCAAATAATTCACAAATTATCTAAGCATGTGCATGTTCAAGATTTAACCAAGTTAATGGTAAGAAAATATTTTTTCATGATTCATTATTAAAAGGTAAGAATCACAAGGAATCATTAAAATATATCAATCATGGTTATTTTTCAAGACATATTCAATTGGTTTATCTTGATGTATTTGGTATTATGAAATGTTCTAGTTTTGGTGTTAAGAAATAAGTATTCATTATTTGTTGATGATTTCAGTAGATTTACGTGGGTTTATTTCTTATATCATAAGAATGAATCTTTATATATATTTATATGTTTTTGTAAGATAATTAAAAATATGAAAAGTTGTTTAATTATTTCTATTAGAAGTGATAAATGTGGTGTTAAGAATCTCTCCTAAATATGGTCTTAAATCATGTTAAAGGAGATGAAATATAATATATAACACAACAACTATTATTATTTCCAAAATAACAAGAGATGGAGTTATAGTATAAGGGAGAAGAGGATAAAAGGACAAAAATATAGAAATCTACTTGAAACGACCACTTCCAAGGAGCTAGGTGAGACCTCCAAAGGTCACACATCTAGTAGTATCCATGATTTCCCAAAAAATGACTCATTCCCTCCCCCATACACTCTGCCTTCTATTTATGATCACTAACTACACACTACCATCATCTAACCACTAAATAGTAGAAAAATACAAATATGGACCTAATACCTAATTTTCATTCCTAAAAATTTCCACCCTCTAAAAACCACCTTGTCCAGAAGGTGGATCTCCAAAACATGGCCCACCCTTTTTTCCATGATCATGTATATTCTAGTGAATTTTTTCTTGAATCTCTTTGTCCCACATATGATCACCGATATTCCATGTTTCATAGAATCATTTTAGACAACTAACAACATATTTTATGAGAACATACTGCCTAAAATATTTTTCATACTGATTCATAACACCACTATTGTCATCAATACATAAAATGAATATAACATGAAAACATTTCTGCCAATTCAACATGATCCTAGAAAGTAACCACCACTATTTAAGATCCACGACACTTATAAGGAATATGAGACAAATTATAAAAAAATATCCACTTGTAGTTGGATACCATTTGTACACAACAACACTTCCAATCACGTAGTCATCATCGCTCACTACTTCTTCCATGCTACGAACACTCAGAAAATGAGTATTATTTGTAACTTCTTTCGGATTACTTACTAAATAATCCTCTTCAATGTCCTTAGTATCATTAGAGATATGATCATTATCAGTTGGGGTTCTTAGTTTCAAAAAACATGAATCTCAAACAAGATCATCTCTTTTTACACTACATCCTTATGACACTAGTGCCTGTGGAGATACATTATGGATTGATTCTTTCACATCTAGAGGTTCAATAGAACAATGTTTATAGAATTATATAGAAATTTTTTCAAAAAAGGCATACCTATGTTCACATGAAAAGAATTTCCTCATTGCAATACCTCCCATACTCCCGATTCTGCCTAATGGAATCCACCTCATTCCTAGCATAAAATTCCTACAATATTCTTAATTATGAATCTCAAATACCTATTTTCATCAAAAATATTGGTTTCAACTCCATTGTATATATTTTTTATTCCATCCCAGTTAGCTGATAATATACCAGCACACAAAAATGTGCTTGTCTTCCTAAATGGTGAATGCATAGATGATATTACATAAAGAGAGAGAGAGAGAAAACTTGGAAATAATCCAAGAATTAAACAATAATAATTTCAAATACATAAATTTGATTTATAAAGTCATACCACAGTGGTTATTTCCCCAATGGTTTTCTCCAGCAATAACAAAGGATAGTTGGGCACTATGTTGATTTATCTTTTTACAGATATACTAATGTCTCCACATCAATCATTCCCATGTGTTTACATTACACAAATATGGCTAGCTATGTACGTCTTCCTCCCAACATCTGAACTATTGAATAAGATGATTCTCAACCTGATAGTAACCATGAAGTCTCCAGTTCACATCTAAATCTAACCCACACCATCCATCCACATAGTGCACACATAATTCCATAACATTATCTTCCCTAATGCACTCATTAACTGAATAACAGTTTGGTCATCTCCCAGAAAATGATGTATCCTTGAATGAATTCTAACAACTAAGAATATGTTTCATGATTTCCTCCCCAAAAGGGTATCTAGAAAAAATCAATATCCAATATGGTATAGGAAAAGAGTCAAGCAGTTTTTAGCATCCAAGAACTCAATCAAAGCACCAATATTATTAAAAATATCTCTTAAAAATAGATGAAAATTAGGATAATGGAGATGAAAAGGAAAAAATAATGGCTCGATTATTATTATTTTCAAAATAATGAGATATGGAAATAAAATAGATGAGAGATGAGTTTGTAAGGATAAAGAGATAAAGATATCCTCTGAAAGACCACATTCAATGAGCTAGGTGATACATCCAAGGTCATACCTCTAGTAACTATTAATATATCAAAAAAAATCATTCCCTCCCCCATACATATTTCCTCTTATTTATTACCAATAACTAAACACTACCAAACTAACGACAAACTAATAGAGAAGATACCAAGCCACCCCTGATAGCTAATACACATACTTAACATGCAATGAGTTTGTTAATACTATGTTTCATAAGTTCTGTAGAGATAATGGTTATGATCATAACTTTTTTTCTATAACCCCATATGAAAATGGTGTTGTAGGAAGAAAAAATATAACTATTCAAGAAATTGATTGAAATATGTTTAATTAATATATTTTTCCTAAGTATTTTTGGGTAGGATCTATTAATACTTATTATTATGTCTTGAATAGAGTTTATTTTAGACTATTGTTGAATAAAACCCCATTTTAAATTTTTAATGGTATAATATCAAATGTTGGTTATTTTAAAGTTTTTGGTAGCAATGTTTTTATTATGAATTCTAAGGATAATTTAGATCTGTTTGATGATAAAAGTTTTAAAGGTATATTTCTTGGTTATTATTCTAATAGTAAATATTATGGAGTTTAAAATAATCTTACCACGTCCATTCAGAAATATTTTCATGTAAATTTTGATGAATATTATTATGGTCAGAAATATTTTTTGGAAAATGTTGAGGACGACTACATGGATTTTATTTTTGGTGAAGAAAAACCTCTAGATAATGTATATATTGAGGGGAATATTTTTTTTATAAATATGATCCTATAACTTTTATGATTCATAAATATCATAAAATTGATAATGTGATTGGTAAATACGGTTTTGGTATGAAACCCGGAAGCTCTGCTTTCTTTTGTCGACTCTACTTTTTTTTCTAATTACATTGCAAATAATGTTATCTATGTTTTAAATGTTCTGAATTGGATTATTTCTTTGAAATATAAAATTAATCAATTTTATAGAAATAATATTTGGTCTTTAGTTGAATTATTTTAAGATAAGTATGTAATTGAAACTAAATAGATTTTTTGAAACAAGTTGGTTGAATTTGGACAGATTTTGAAAAATAAAGCTAGAATTGTTGCATAGGGATATTCTGAAGAAAAACATATAGATTTTTATGATTCAATTTAATCCATTTTTAGGTTAGAGTTTATTATAATATTTATATATATTTTTATTTTTTTCAAGGTTTTAAGTTATATCAAATGGATGTTAAATTTTTTTTCTTTAATGGTTTTATATCTGAATAAGTTTATGTTAGTCATAACCCTTATTCTAAATATAGGAAATTTCCTAATAATGTTTATAAGTTATCTAAATATTTTTATGGTCTCAAGAAAGAAGTACATTCTCAGTATGAGAGGATATCAATG
Source organism: Viscum album (assembly GCA_963277665.1). NCBI lineage: Eukaryota > Viridiplantae > Streptophyta > Magnoliopsida > Santalales > Viscaceae > Viscum > Viscum album. Next base: position 1,614,157,275 of record OY728161.1, read on the forward strand.
TTTCTTTTGAATGGTTTCAAGAAATGTTTTATTCATCCTACTCAATTTATTAAAAGAGTTTCCAATGATAATTATATTGTGAAAATATATATTAACGATATAATTTTTGACTCTTCTGGTTATTTAAATTGTAATGATTTATATGCTTTGATGTATTTTGAGTTTTACATGATCTTAATGGGATAATTAAAGCCTATTTTGGATTTAAAATTTCTTAAATGAATAATGTAATCTTTATTAATTAATCCAAGTATGCTAATGAGTTGGTGAAAAGGTCTGGTCTCAATTCATGTAAATATACGAAAACTCGAATGAGTACTAGTTGTAAATTTTTTATTGATTCCTTTGGTAAATAGGTTGACGTTAAATTATATAGAGTCATGATTGGATGTTTTCTTTATTTAACCTCATCTAGAATAGATATCATGTTTAGTGTTTGTTTATGTGCAAGGTTTCAAGATGATCCTAAAAAGAGTCATATTAATGCTGTGAAAAGTACAATTAGATATGTTAACAGAATTGATAATGTGGGTTTATTTTATTCGAAGAATAATTTTTTAATTTAGTATTGTATCCTAACTCTGATTTTGGAGGATGTAGAATTGATAGAAAAAGCACATCAGGTATGAGTCATTTTCTTGAAAAAAGTTTAATCTCATGGCCCTCTAAAAAGAAATTATCTATTGTTTTATTTGTTGCTGAAGTTGAGTATATTTATATTTCTATTATTTATACTCAAAGTTTAGGGGTAATAAAACTTTATGTGATTTTGGTAATTATTTGGATAAATTTATTATTTATTATGATAATACATCAACAATTTTTATTTTAAAAAATCCATCACAACATTCTAGAACAAACCATATCGATGTAAGATTTCATTTTATTTTAGATCATGTGAATAAGTATGATTTTGTTTTAGAATTTATCCCTATTGAGAATCATATTTTAGATATCATTACTAAGCCTTTATATTTTTCTTAGTTTTAAATAATTGAATTTGGGCATGGATTGTTGGAACTTTAATTGGTTTATATCTACATATGTATAGGGGAGTTTTTGTTTATTTTTTTTAGTTATAAAATGGGGGATAATTTTTTTACATGTTCAGTTTTGTAATAAAAAATGGGAGAGAATGTTTGTTTGTTTTTTGGTTTGTTTTGTTTAATTACATGGGGAGATTTTTTTCCATGTGAATTAAATATTTTCGGTCTGTTTTTTGTTCTATTACAAGGGTGCTTTAAATATTTAGTGTTTTATTTTGTTTGGTTAAATTTTCTCACATGTGGTCTGAGTTTTTTTATGCGATTAATTTATTTAATTTATGGTATATTAGACTATTTAATGTGATTATATAATAATTATATATCTTAAATTTCTAATAATTCTTTCTTTATGTTTAATAAGATTTTAGTATTTTAATTTTAAATAACATGTGTTAATTGTTTATTTTAATATAATTTTCTTTCTACTATTAGTTTTAAATTTCTTCTACCATTGGTTACAAATTGATGCTAATGTTAGTTATAAATTTATACTACCAAAATTTATAAATTTATTATATTGTCAATTATAAATGTCTACTACCATTAATTTAAAATGATTTTTACTGTTAGTTAAAATGTTTTCTACCATTAGCTCAAAATGTTTACTGTCGCTAAATCAAAAAATATGCTACCATTGGTTCAAAAAATTATCCTAACATCAGTGAAAAAAGTATTCTATTTTCAATTATGAATTGTGTGGCCATTAGGAATGTGATAGTTCCACAAATACCGGTTCTTTAATTTTTACTACCATTCCAAAATTCTATTTTTTTATTTCAAATATATTTTTATACGTTTTTTCATTTTTTAATATTTTATTAGTATCTAAACTAATTAAAAATTATTTTGAAGCTATGTGAATTTATTTTAGAAATTTTCAAATTATATTTTGTGATGCTTTAATACCTGTTTTTATCTCCATAGAAAACATTCATTGCATGTTTTCTATACATTTGAAAGTAATTTTTGGTTTCTTGTTTTTCTAAAATGTTCTAGAATTAATTTTAAATATCTACAAACATGTTCAATGTGTTTTTAATTTCTTAAAAGTATATTAACTATTTAAATATTTGATGCATCAATTTAGAATTTATTTTTACATAGTCAACTTTCTTGCAATATTCATGGATTTATTTGACTCGGTATTACAGAATCTGTTCGTATGTTTAAATTACAAATTGATTGACTTGTTTTAAATTGTTAAAATGATGTATTTAAATTAGTTTTAATTCTTTAAAAATTTATAGAATCTAATTTATCTCTGATAAAACCAGTTGGCTCTGTTATTATTATTGAGTTATTATAACTGTTTTCATGAGTTCAATTTAGAATCCATAGCATAAGAGAATCGATATAAGGGACTCAAAGGATTTTTGGAATATATAAAATTATGATATTATTTTTAAATACAAGAACATATGACTCAATGTAATAAAAATTTCTCACAATCTTCAAACCTTCAAGTGATATTATATATTGTGTTTACCATTACTGAAAATATATCAAGGATTGTACCCAACCTACTTCAAATTCTACTGCCTTGATGAGATGAGATGATCTAATAATTAAATACCAGTACTTTTGATTCATTGTTTTATCTTTCTATTTCATCATAGTCTCTTGTGTTTGTAATAGTTCTTCTCATATCTCACATGCACTTTCTCTGTCGGGTTATGCTTTTCCCAAAAAAAGTGTTAAGATGTGGGTTTTCCAGGTAACTACCAAGGGGCAGTGATTTACTTTTATTCTTAGTAGTACTGAGTTTGGGGTAGTTGTGGGTAGAGTTTTGGTTGGTGGGATATTAAATTAGATGTAAAATTATTTTATAGGGGAATAAATTCATTTTAAGTAGTCTCAACCTAGAAAATAGAGGGGTTCAGTCCTTGGGAGGATTGGTAAGGGATTCAAGAGAGTGTTCTTCTCCGGAAGCATAAATTTCCATATTCCTTATTCTTAATCTTACTATTTTACTTTTCCAATATAAAATATATATTTATGTATTTTTTTCATTTCTTTTCCCTTATTTGGTTTTTAAAACATTATTAGGATAGTGTCCTAAAAATATTGGTTCTTTCATTGAGTTCTTGGAAAATGTGGATGTTGTAGACTTATTGAATATTTTTTATTGGTGTTAAACATTTAGAACAGAAATTCCCAAGACCCACTATCACATATAAATGATTACCAGTAAAACAAATTCAATTAACCAGGTAATAAAAAATATACCAAACAAGAATTATTTAGAAACAATTTTTTTGGAATAATAAATAGTGAATGAAGAAATGTAAATGGAAAACAGATATAATGTGCTTTGTTATTTTTTGGGATATACATGCATGAAGAAAACACTACTTCGAAAATAGTTTTATTAAGAATAAAGGAAGATAAATAAGAACAATTAAAGACTCAAATGAAGAATAAATAAAGGACCACAAAAACTATCTGAGGAGGATGAGCTTGCAGAACTAGGTGGAAATGATAAATACTATCACATAGAGTTAGTCCTATCCACTCTTGTATAGACTCACACACACCCAAGTAGGACAAAACAACATACATGACTAAAAAAATTAAATCCCTATATAGATAAGAACCATATACAAGATCTTGTTTATGATTGAGGTGTGTCAAGAACTAAACCTTCTTGGAGTGTAGTCATTTGAATCCCTAACAGAGACGATTCCCCAATTAATCTCCACCAGAGAAGTACTCCAGTTACAGGAGGTGGAAAAAATTGAAAAAGGGGAGTCTGGGTGCTTGGAATCCCTAGTTTACTTCCTTATTCTCCTTAAAATCAAAGCAAAATCTCATCTCTAGGAAACCCTTGAACCAAACGAGAGGCATTAGACAAGAACCTATTCAAAGACAGACAGCCCTCACCAGCATCAATGCATTCACATTGCAATAAAATAATGTCATAACATATCAGAATTATTCTTAAGATGAAGTCCTTGTAGACAAAAAAGATCAACATAATGATTCGCATAACAAATAGTGAGACAATTGGATGAGCTATATTGGAGCAGGGGCGAAGCCTGCAAATTGAAGCTGAACAAAGAAACACCCCGAGCACCACTATATGTTGTTGGATCATGACTAATCAATGAACAAATCTCATGCCATTATAATGTCATGAAAACAAATACAAAATCCAAAAACAAAATTTGATGAAACAATAAAATTGAAGAACTAAAAAACAACGCACGTTAACTGTTCCATGAAACCCATGCTAGGTAAAATAATACAACTAAAGAAAATAAATTTTTTTAATAGATTGTATTCATTTAATTTAAAATAAAATATATAGGAGAATAATTCAAAATTTCCTCTTCCCTCTTGGATGTTGATTTTCAATGGATACCCTTCTTTGGAGGAAATCAAGAAATAGATTCTTGATTATTGGAAATAATTCAAGGATTCATCATTATTGGGGAGATGACTAAACTGCTATTTAGTTGACACATGCATTGGGGAAGCACGAGCTGTGGGAGTACGTGTGCATTGTGTGGATGGATTTTGTATAATGGACTTAGAAGTGAAGTCGTGATTTCATTTGGATTGTCAAGTAAAAAAGAATTGCACAGATCATTTTAGATACTTGGATGAATATATGCACACCAATTCTTAAGCCAAAAACTAACTTTCCTTTGCTACCGCTGGTGCGTACTACTATGGAAGAAACCACTTGGTACCTTTTAAGATATTTTTATAGCTAGATAAGTTATTATTACTATTTCATTCCTTTACATCACATTATTTCTATTTCATTTACATCCATGTTATTGAAAGTTGAACTAAATATGGTGAATCTTGATTTTTGAATTCAAGGAAAGAGTGGGAGATGAAATAGAGTCATGATCATAGTTTTGGGTTGGGTTTTCTGGGGAACCACCTTACGATTTATGGGGGCCACTCCCAATATAGGGAGAAATCAACATGAGATTCATTTGCCGGCTGTAACATTTTTCCTTGGTCAGAAAAAACCGCAACAACACCTTCCTTGGTGAGCAGTCTTTATAGACAGGAAGTAGGTGGTGGGAGATTTTTCCATTGGTAGATAAGCTACCCAAACCAACTGGATAAAATGGTTTTCTTCATCTCTATCTAATGGGATTTTTATTCCCATGAAGGGTGTGGTGTGAATTGTGTAATTTTTTGATCCTCTGATGAGATATAGAGAGAGTTAATAAAGAGTTGGCCCCATTTATCCCATGGTTGTAGGCATCAAGAAAAAACATGTAAATATATGAGTTCCTCATTTATCTTATCATTTTTTTGTGGTTAACATTTCCACACACCTCTAATTCCCCGCTTCATGTGTTTGTATCTTTTGTAGTAATGACACTGCACTTTTCCCCATTCAACTCTCCCATCTAAGTGAGAGATTCCCATTGTCAGTTAGATTTCATCATCTCCTAATGATTCTATGATGTTTGAAACCTTATATTTATATTTATCTTTCCTAGAGAATACCTTTTTTTCTCTTCATAGTCACTTTTATAGTGATCCTTTTTATTGCAGTATAAATACGTGATTTCTCTAGGATCACATCCCCTTGATTTTGGCGACATTATTTACCTCCTGATTTATTATATCAGCTCCTCCCACATTGATCATCTCACATAACCATGATTTTCTCACTTGAATTCATCATGGGTCTTTGAAATTCCTCTGAATATTGAAGTGACTCCATCAACTCATCCAGCTTCAATGTTTCCTTTCCACGATCAATGCAGTCACAAGTACATCAAATGAGTTTGGTAGAGATAAAAAAGGTGCATTTCATACTCTTTAGCAAGTTTGATATTTGGTGATACTTGGTGATTGGTCAATATGTGAGGTTTGAGGAGTTGGGATAGTGAAATTGAAAACACTTGATGGAGTAGTATGAAAACTGCCTGACGTGAAATTCATTCTAAGGATGAGATGGAACATCGTATCATTTAGTAGGCTCGATGTGAGACGATAAAATATTTCCATAGTGGGTAGAGTGTTGTAAGTCTGATGTGGGGATGTAGTGATGCTTACTGGGAAAGAGCCCCAAGGGTTATATCACTTGATGGGGACCATAGTCAGCTCAAGATCGATTGAAGATGGTGTAAGTGACATGTCATCTGGTGAGAAGAAGAATGTTTGATTTGATGATGAAGTTTTCAATGACTGTAAGGATACTGAAGGTATAACTTATACCCCAAATTGGTTATGAGGGATAGATTTATGGGGGCCACTCCCAATATGGGTAGAAATCAACATGAGATTTATTTTTCAGATGTATAATTTTTCCTTGACAGCTAACAACCACAACATCATCTTCCTTGGTGAGAAGCCTTCGTGGATGGGAAACAGGTGGTGGGAGATTTTTTCATGGGTAGATAAGCTACCCAAACCAACCAAAGAAAATGGTTTCTGTTCATCTCTATATAACATCATTTTTATTCCCACGAATGGTGTGGTATGAATCATGTAATTTTGTGATCCTACGATGATATCCGGAGAGAGTGAATGGATAGTTGGCCCCATTTCTCTTGTGGACGTAGGAATCATGACAAACCACACAAATCTATGAGTTCTTTGCTTTTCTTCTCATTTTTGTGTGTTTACCATTTCAATACACCTCCACTACCCCTAACACAATTGTGGACTAGTCAGAGAATGTGAGAGATGTTTTCATTGACATAGATGATGATGATAATGTTCATATTGGATGAACTTTAGGTGTGGATCTGTTGGCTATATTTGTATCAGATTTTTGTTTTTTTTGTTGTAATTTCTGAGAGATGAGTGAGTGCGTTAAGGGGGTGTAACCGCTTCTATGTTTAAGAAGATTATTTGGGAACACTGCTACAAGAGAAACACCCATCGGGAGTTACGAGCATAGATAAAAATAGGGTAAAAGGGAAAAATGTAACCTAATTTACGGTTGATGTTTATATAGAATATGTTTGATGGTAAGAGAAATATTATGAAGAGAGTAGAGCTACCTATGTTTTTAGATGATGATCCTTGGGGATGGATCACAAAATAATTGGAATACTTTCTGATAAATCAAACTACAGAGAACATAAAGATTCTATGGGAAAAATTGGATATGGAGTACACAATTATGTTATGGTTTTAGTCATGGCAGTATAGAAATATGAGTCTAATATTGGTGCTATTAAGCTTGCAGTAATTAAAAATTTTCAGAACAACAAGGCGTGGTTGGTTCCAACTACAAAAGAGTGTCATGGATTGGAGAACGATGGACATGAACAACACCCATTATTTATAAAAGAGTGTAATGAGGTGTGTGCATGGAAATAACTAGTAACATTGGTGTATTTTTAGTTGATATACCTAAAGGGGTAGTGCAACAAGAGCTTAATTGGGTGTCGTAATGGAGAGCTATAAATTTTTTTTTCCAAGGTGTAGAAGATGGTGTGAACTGAATTGGACCTACCAAATGTTAAGGAATATAGTAGTTCGATAAATATTAGTTTAGAAGATGAAGTTACTGTTCTCCTATAAGTCATTAAATAGGAATGTTTTAATTATTTTTTCCATGAAATGGTGTTTTTTGAGGTGGTGTGGGAAGCGGTTCATGAATTTCTGGTAATTGGCGCTTCATCCCTAGATGTAGTGCATAAATTGGTTATTTCTAGAGATAAACATTATACTGATCCATCCCTACATGGAATGACTTGTAGTGGTAAAATTACTTAGTTGTCTCAGTTCGTTTTAGAGTAGGATTTAGCCTCTCTACTTGGTGTGAAAATAAGTCCTCCACTAATGTTACCTCCAGAGTTTACCATTCTGGGGATACAGAGTTTCTATTCCAGTGCTATAGTAGCCGATTAGATCTAATGGAGGTATACCCTAAGGAAAAGGTATTTTTAGTGAGAGTGGAAATTGTTAGGAATATGGGATGTCTGTGCAACTACTAAGGGAAAGTAATGTAATTTTATTCTTAGTAGTTGTTAGATTGGGTAGTTGTTGGTTGAGGTTTGGAAGGTAGGTTATTAAATAATGGGGACAACTATGTAATAGGGGAAGAAACTCATTTTGAGTAGTCTCATCATGGTATCTAGAGTGGTTTGGTTATTGGGAGGATTGGATAGGTATTTATGTAAGTGGTATTCTCTAGGAGAATCTCCTTCAATATTCCTCCTTCTTACTAGAATATATACATTGTTGTGTTGTTTTTTCCATTTATTCTCCCTTATTCCTCTATGAAAACATTTTTAAGAGAGAGTCTAAACAACAGGGGTATGATGTGGTATTTTTTTTGGTTAATTGACTGAGAAAAAATGTACATTTTCTACCTATTAAAAATCCATTTATAGAAAAAATAGATGTCGATGTGTTCATGCATGAAATCATATGGCTGCATGGAATGCCATGGTTGATAGTTAGTTATAGGGAACCAACATTTAGTAGTCATTTCTGGAATGAGTTATTAAAATTACAAGGAAAACCCATAAATTTTTTCTCTTCATACCATCCCAAAATGGCTGGACAAAGGGAGGTGACCAACCTATTTTTGGAATCTTACTTGTCATGTTTTTCAGCAGAACATCCTTGATAGTGGATTAAATGGTTGTATTGGGATGAATACAGTTACAATAAATCCTTCTATACATTAACTAGAAAGACCCCATTTTAGGTAGTGTATGTTTATACCCCTGTATATTGTCTACTAATCCAAAGGGGAGATAGTTGTAGAAGTTTTAGTTGTTTCTCTGAGTAAATCGAGATGAGTCCCTTAAAAATATATGAAAATATCCATAGAGCACAATAAAGTATGATCAAACATTCCAATTGTCGATGATGTGAGGTGGATTATGAAGTGGGGGATCATGTATGGTTGAAACTATGAATGAATGGACCTAACACCAAATATATAATTAACCTAAAAATAGATTCCCAATATTATGGATAGTTTCCATTTGAAGGGAATGTAGGAATTGTCTCTTATAGGCTTGCCTTACCAGACTATAGCTGGATACACCTAGTTTTATATGTGTCCCAGCCATGGTTTATATAAAGGAGGAACATAATATATATGATACATGATGAAAGATATTGGTTTTCTTGTTCTGTTAAAAAGTTTATAGTAGTGTTCAGTTCTAAATTTCCAATAACCTGGGGTAGGTGGTCTTCACTTATTGATAGAGAATGGTCATTGATCAGGAAAATATTGAGATCATGGGTGTGTACCAATTAAGAATCATTTATTGATATTGATGAATCAGGGAAGTTTATTGATCTTTAATTTTGTATGAGGGATATAAGTTGTATTGATAAACACATTGAAGAAATGTAAGAGACATGGAGATCAATGGAGCATCATTAAGAAGATAGTGTGATCAAGTTAAATCTCACTAAACAAGGTTTTTTTAATTAGATAAGGACACAAAGGTTGGGAGGTTGGGGTTGAGCATAGATGAACCTATAAGTATAAAAGAGAGATAAGAATCAGCAACATGAGTATAATGATATTTTACGAACTAAATAGAAATATGGTTTAAAATACAGTGAGTCGGTATAGATATGAGGCATCACCAATTTGTGAAATATTTCATCCATATTAAAGATAACACCACAGTAGGTCTTGTATATGATCATACAAAGGGGGATAAAATAGAAGGATGTGATTTAAAGAGAATAGAATGGGAGGATAAATAGAAGAGAAATAATCACATTGTGATATCATATATGTACCCACAAAAAGAAAAAGAGAAGAGAAATGAAATGATTCTAAATATGATTACCACTCTATGTGAGTGGGTAAAGAATAATAGGTTAATAATTTCACATTCATATAATTTAAGTGAAGGTAGGCCAATAGAAGGAAACATGCTGAGATTTTGTGCTCACAAAATTTGTCATTTTATCTCTTGGCCTAGAAAATGTACCTTTTGGGTCCACAAAATAAATCACTATATATATGGGTATTTTGAGTTTGCAAAATATGGTTCCATATCACATAGAATTTGGGTCTGAAAAAATCAAGCATCATGTCTCCCAACATTTTTTATCTGCAGAATCATGCACCATTACACCCAGGATTTTTGGTCTATAAATAATTCACAATTTCACTCAAAAATCATAATTCCATTCATTAGTCACAATTTCATCCATAATATTATATAATTTTCTTCAGTAGCATGGTAGTTCTATGGTGGTTGTCACTTATTCAGAAAAAATGTTATTTCTAAATCCTTTCAACCATGATGAGTTCACACATAGGAGGTAAAAGAAAAATAATAGGGTGATTCATAAGAATATATTCTTATTTATTTATTATTTTTATGTATTAATTTGAGAATTTATTTCTTACATGGGAGTATTAGGAGTGGAATTAATTTCATCATTAGGGTAATTATATGTTTCTGATATGGCTTAGTGTTCAAGGGTTTGGCTAGGACAGTGGGATAACTTGTATTTATGTTCCATATCTTTATATTCATTTATAAATGAAACAACCCGAAATTTCTCTAAGGAACATATTATGTGTTTTGTTATTCTAGATAATGCATTAGAGTTTATTATCTTTTGGATGAACCTCTCTCAATTACTATTCCCTCTATTACCCTTCAAGGAGCTATTAGCACACCTTTATAATGTAGAGTTCATATCGAAAAGATCAACAATTTTAGTGGTTGGTGAATATCTTGGGAGGCAATAACTCATTGGTTACTACTAAGGGGACTCATTTAAACTCATTACTAGAAAATACCAAAATCATAGACATTGAGGGATGATTATTTTATGGTATTCTTAATTCATCTCACTGATTAAACTCATGATTGATCTTAGAATGGGTTTTGTGTATTCCTATAGTATATGAGGTAATAGTGACGTCATATGAAACCCATTAGTTTTATCAAATCCAAGTCCAATGATTAATTTATATGATTAAGTTTCATTTTTTTGAGAAAAAGGGTGTCATAACCTGGCCCACCCCAATCAAACAAACCAAACCGAACCAGGTTGGGTATGGTTACATGCATGATATGGATGGATTGAGTTAATTTTGGTTAGGTTGGGTTAGGTAATTGTTTGGAAAAATATTGAACCAACATGACCAAGTCAATCTTTAATTTATTTCTTCTTGGGGTCGAGTGCTCCGACCTCCTCTTATTTGCACTCATACAAGTAATTTTTATTGAATTTAATAGTTGCATGTAATGTTTTGTTTGTTATATAAACAATAAAATGTCCAAATAAAATACATTTAATTTAAAAATAAATTAAATAAATGTTTTTTTAATTTGTTTATTTGAATTTATTGGCTGATAAAAATGTATGTTGAATTTGTTTAGATGCTTTTTTATTTGAATTTATGTTTTGTTTGTTCGATGATACAACTTATAGGTCATTTTATAGGATAGAACTAATTTATTTAGACATGAAATACATGAAATTTTATGTTGGTTGATAGAAATGGATTGGGTGCTCCATGTGATATTGTATTTCTTATTTTTCTTAATAAAAATATTTTAGAATTTTGAATTGAAGTTAATGGCGATTGTTGGTCTCATTATTCTTGAAAGAAATTAAATGTTCTAATTTTTTATTACTTATTTAATTCGTAGTTTTATAGATTTTTTGTTATTATTTCTTATATTACTTATTTACTTGACCCAACAGGCCCAACCTGACCCACATTGGGTAGGGTTGGGTAAGGTCATTACAAAAAATGTGGATGCCCTGACCCATACCAATCAGACTACTTTTTATTAGGTTGGGTAAGTTTTTTCCCAAACCCAACCCAACCCAACCAATGGAAACCCCTATTTAGAACCACAATGTTAGATATATAACCACATCCGGGTATATGATTCTTTTCCTCAAAATAATGTGGCTATCTAATCACCATGTCACAACATGTTAATATTTATAGGGAAAATGGATTGGCTTAAGGGAAGATGATATGGTTTCTCTAACCATAAAACAATGTATCATATTTGAAATCACCATGATGTGGTTATCCAAGGAATTCATCTCAGTCAGATCCACCATGAGGGTTTACCACATTGTGGTGGATGTTAACATGTTGTGATTCTTGGTGAGACCATAGAACCAAATTGCAATGTGAATATACATTATGTCATGGATCCTTTAAGTATGAATTTTTAAAAATTGTTTTGATAGTTATAACATGTTGTGTTGAAAATCCATAATTTTTAGAGAATGAAGTTTTTTATTCAACTCATCCCAAGACAGACATGGCCAAGTTGAAAATAAAGAAAAGAACTTATATTATACTGGTCTATTGAAACAGAGTTTTGTAATTGGAACTAGGAAATGATTATGAGTTTTATGAATGCTGAAATACATCTCAGAATCCAAACAATAGGATTGTCACTAACAAAAGATGGTAAGTCAGATCATCTAATAATATACTCCAAGTCCTCCCAGAGGTGATTATCTAACAATATTTACTGTATATTCCTTGAAACTAGTTTGTGTTTGTTTCCAATGGAAGAATAGAGACTGGGTGTTCCTTTATTCAAAGAATTATAGTGAGGGAATGAGGTGGTAGTGGAAGAACCATCACAGAAAAAGGAGGTTCATTGTGTTCCAAATATTCTTGTTAAAGTGGATGAAAAGGATACTGTATTTAAAGGGTGGCATCTCCTATAATTCCATTAGAAGGGGTTGGAATATATCTATATGGTTTATAGTCAATTTATTTATCTTTGGAAAAGATTTTATTTGGGAAGATTTATTAGATAAGTCTCATTATACCAACAACTTAGGCTGATTCTTTGGGAATTTTTTTGCATCACTGTTGGGGTTATTAGTTGTAGTGGTGGAAGAAATGCCTTTTGGAATTGTTTCTTTCCTCTTGGTTTCTTTTGGGGTTGTTTTTCCCTAAAAAAGGATTGTTAATATCGGTGAACTATATGTAAAATGAATCCACCTGTGTTTACCACTAGCATTGGAAATGTTTTGAGATAATCTGGCTTGTTTTTTGTCAGTACAACGGGATAATGATCCCAAAATCCTGATGAAGCAGATTGGTTTCATGTTGATATTGTAGTAGTCCTTATAGTGAGTATGGTATTTATTTATAGGGAATTTTATTTCCATAAGATATTGCATAAATATGATGGATATGAGTACCAATGAATTGATCTATACACTTTTAGATCTGTGGAATTATAGGCTGTTATGAAAGACATTTCTCATAGTCACTCCATTTCAACTGGTTGTTGGATTGAAAACATTAACAATGGGATTTTAGAGGATGATGAAAAATTGAATATGAAATACAATGATTTTCATGATGGGGATATAATTACTATTTTGGATATTGGTGTTGGTCAAGAACTTGCACTCATTGGAAAATATATTGAAGGCGGTTCTTGCATTGCTAGTGATCTCTGTTACTTCAAGAAAATTGATGTTTTTGTTTTAGCTATCGAGCCCCATGGAAATAGTTTTGTTTCAGTCATGGTTTCAACTTTATCTTTTTCTCCACAACCATCTATAGACCCTAATGTAAAAAAAATTCCATATAGAGGTTGGATAAAAAAAATCTACCTTACGGTGATGAATTGCATTGAAGGATTAAGGAATGAAACTGGTCTTCATGGTCCACCTTAGGGAAAATGTGGTCTTTCATAAAGGGGGGAATTTTTGGAATGTGGTTCTAGTTGGGGTTTCTAGTGAAATTGTTGTTTTGGGTCTATTTAGACTATCATGTGTGGGTAGTGGGGTTAGCTACTGGAGAGGGTAGTTTGGTCTTTCTATATTTATTAGTTTTTTTTATAGTTGGGTTAGATAGGGATAATAAATATGGGATGGTGGTGGTTTATAGATTAGAATTTACATAGTAGTAGGTGTATTGATAGTAGATGGGATGGTGAGGTGGTCTCTTTATGTGGAACTCAATGAAAAAAGCAAGGTTGAATCCCATGGAGGTGGTCTCTCCTAGTTATTTCAGTTGTATATCTATCTCTACACTTGATACTGTAACTCTTGAATCTAGAAGAAATATATATTTTCATGGTTATTTTATTTAATTATCTATCTCTCCACTCTATTTAACACAATCTTGGTGCTAAAATGGCTCTGTTATTTCCTCACATTGAGTTTTACAATGATAGAAAATGTACTAAGTATAACTTGTTTAATGGGTTCATGAAGTTTTCATAAGTTCTTACAAGTAAAAAAGAAATTTCAAAATAATTTTTTCACCATAGTGGTTCAAGATAGTAGTGATAGAGTGAAGTAATTGAAGGAGAATTTATAGGATTATGTAAATAAAAACATGAGACCAAGTATTATTACATGGAAAGATAAGATAAAATTATAGGTCGTAACTAATTTAAGGGAAGTGAGAGAAAGATATCAAGGGTTGTAATAAGATCATGATCCATATTTCATATAGGGATATATCATAACATATCATAATTCATGAAAAAGGAAATTATGAAGACTCTATATAGTAGAGGAGAACAACAATTGGGGATATATTACAGTACATGTTACGATTTTTCATTTCATGTGATTAGTGCAATGAGGGGTTTCACGAACAATAACATAATGTTCCATAGGAAGTTATATAAAGGAAAATAAAATTGTAATAAATAAAGTGTGGACATCTCATCTGATAATAGGAGAAAGTATAGGACGTGAAATAGAGATGTGAATATATATAAGGAAAAAGAACTACCCAACTTGGAATCAAGGATAGAAATAAAATCATATTGTTTTCATGATAGAGAATAAAATTTAAGCTAAATTAAATCCATGTGTATAAAAGCTAGTGATGTGGATCTATTTCTAAATGAATAGAAGAATACACAACATATATGCATTTAGTTGATATATAATCTTGTTGAAGATATCTTCCATGGATCAAAGTATCATTAGGGATATTTAAATAATGTATAGAGATGAAAAGAAACATGTAATGCTTTTATAAATTATAAAAGTGTCCAGATAGGCCTCATGGAATGTTTAATGTGGGGATTGTGGGGTTAAGTAATGGAGGTTTATGATCTATATGATTTAAAAAATCATTTTTTTACTATTATAAAATTAATGAAAATTGCAAATATTGATTCAGAAATATCAAGAACATGGGACATGTGATCTTCACACATGGAGAGAGAATGATTATGAAGAAAGAGAATCATGAGACCATGGTTTCATGGTATTTTATCATCATTTTATGATGTTAGTAGAGAATGTAAATCACTTTATCTATTAAGTTGTATATAAGATACACTTTATCTTAATTAACACATAGAGGATATACAAGATGTATGGTGATCGTTGGAGCATCACAAAAATGGTGTTATGACTTATGTTCAACCCACTAGACATGTAGGCGCTATTATTATGAGAAGAAGTTCATGGATTTATGGAGTTTGGGGTTTGTTAGAGGTTATGTTTATTTCAGTCCTATATCTATGTTTAGGTATTATTTCAACTTTATTATTCATTATAAATACACACCAAGACCTCCTTTAGAGAGGTATCTTGGATATTGGGTCCACTCTCCTCTAATTTAACATGGTATCAAAGTATTTTTAACCGAAAAATCCTTCCCCTATGAGCGTCTCTCTTGGTATGATTTATTACCCACCCCTACCCCAAGGGGGCGGTGATCCCATGGCCAACAAGCCCTAATTATCTATCATCAACCCCTCCACTCCTCCATTTATTGAAGGTCCTTGTAATGCACCCATATATCTATTTATGATGGGTCACTGGCCACCTCCCACTTGTGGTGAATCTCTACACCACCCCCACCCAGTAGTTATGCACCCCTTCTCTCATTGTATCAACCCCACCTTTCACCGTCGTCCCTGCCCCCCTAAGCTGTATCTCTAGAAACTACTCCCATCCATTATCTATCAGCTGAAACAACCCCTAGAGCCCCTCATAATGTTGTCAACCATCCTATTTCACATGTGTATCCATGCATGATAGTGACCCAATACCCCCTCTCCTCCATTGTTCAACGACTCTCACCAATACTCACTGCCCCCATTTCCCTAATTTTCCCTTATACCTAGTTGTAATGGGTCACCAATCACCAACCCCCCTCATCTCATCCCAACATAGGGCTCACCCAACTTGGAGACCTCGAACCAAACATGAAAGATCGAGTATTTTTCATCAAGGTGAAACCATATGGTTCCCACACATTCTAGGAATTAGTCATAGTTAGAGATCTATCCACCGTGGGCGATTTATAAAGAGTCATCTTCATCAGTGGTAATGAAAGAGGAAATGAAAGTATCTTTAGTAGGATGGATAGTGGAGACTAATGAGTCAATGGCCGAGGTGGTGGAGTCCGTGATGTTCGTGACCTGATCCTAGTAGATCTAAGGATAATAGGTGACGTACGAGGCTTAAACCTCCCTTTGAAGGTGAACACTCCATTTTCTAGGTGCTAATCCTCTGATGGTGCTTATCCCTTGTTGTGTTTCATCCCTAGGCATTCCCCCTATATTTACTAACCTAGCATATTTACTACATTCTTCCTCACCATCGCTCAGATTATCATCGAGCCACCCAGATTATCATTGAGGTTCATCATCACTGAATAAATTACCATTGGGCTGCCCAAATCACCATCAGGCTTCTTCATCAATGCTCAAAATATCGTTGAGTTTTCTAGATCACCATATATATTATGCTATATATTTTTATTATTTATTTGTTTTTTGGATTTTTATTATATGATGGGAATTTCTAGTTGAAGGGGGGTTGTCAGTGTTATTTTTTTTGTTCTTAGATATCCAAGCTAGGTACACATAGCTTGAGGGGAGTGTTTGAGGTTAGGTTTAGATGAGTCCCATACAGGACTTGAGGTATTATTTCATATTTATTATTCATTATAAATAAACACCAATACCTCCTTTATTGAGGTATTTTGGATATTGGTTCCACTCTTCACCATTTTAATAATGCTGAATTCGGATGAATCTAGAACCACCGTCAATATGATTATGATTATGATTATGATAGTGCATGGGAAACTAAGAATGTGGATTTAGCTTACTATGATCTGGTTAAGATATGAGGTGGTAACAATCCGTGAATGATAAGGTCCATGTGTGAAAATCCTACAATGTTTGTTCTTGGCTAAGATCATGAATAGAGATGATAAAAGACAATGGGATGGTATAAAGAGGTTTCAATAGGGGGGATTCAAAAGAGAGAGAGAGTAACACATTGTGATATCTGAGAAGTCCCCATCCAGAGGAAAACAGACAAAAGTGAGGAAATACTTTCATATCTTATTAACAGTATTTGAGAGATTAAAGAAGCATAGGTTCAAAATTACACAACCAAAGGAATCAAGTGAAACATTATCAAGAATATAACACATATTGATCTATATAAGAGTTCCTTTTTGAGTGTGAAATTTATCTCTTACTAATTATCATATTTATATGATGATAAAAGAACACTGAGTTTATCTATTATCCAATGTAAATCCTATGAATCCCATTTTCATATCTATTATGTGTATGTGTTGTGATTGATTAAAGTTTATGGAGTATGAAAAATCAGTAGGAGTGATTCATATTAGCCTTTGAAACTTAGATATCAACCTAAATGGGAAGTAAGGACTCATTTTTAACAAGTGTTTAAAATTAGAACAGAGGACTGAACTCTAATTCAACCCCTAAGCCTGGATCAATGGATTCTCTATACCTACAACATTTGTATATTTTGTTATGGGATATTGACTATATTTAGTGCACATAAACAATATACAAACATAAGACAAGTGTTATTTCACTATCAAACATTGTATATGCAATTTATTCTCAATGTTAAAGTTCCACTGAAAATTAAAATTCACAATGGAATTTCCATTGGAAATCTACAAAGGAAGTTCCATTAGGAATCCCGAAAGGAAATTCTGTTGGAAAATACTAGCTAATTTTTATTAAAAAAATGGGACATTCATAATTACCTATTTATGTTCCAAGTCCATAATAATTCCATAAGGAATATCTACTGGAAATCCCAATACATGGTTTATATTCCCCTAAAAAATCAATAGTATATGTCTTAGTGAAAACCCATAGAATGATACTTCAATAAATGTTTATTTATATTCCATTTATAAAATTAAAAAGTTCAATTATATGTGAATTCCATGTAGAACTTCCAATGAAAATTCAAAAAAATAGTTCCATAAGAGACCAATGACGAAGATTCCACAAGAAATCTATTGATAAAGTTACATAGGAAATATTTTGCAGAACTTCCACTAGAATATCAGAAAATAATTTACCCTGAAAATAGTTCAATCATAATTATTAGTTTAAGTTCCAAGTAAAAAATAATACGATAAATTCACAATAAATAATTTTCCAAGTCCATGTAAATTTCAAATGGATATTCCATTGAAAAACCAAATCTATAAATGAAATTCCATAGGAAATAAACATTGGAGGTTCCATTAGAAATCAAAGAAAAAATCCCATTGGAAATACATTGAGAATGTTACACTTAAAAATACCAAAAGTTGTTCCATTTTGATTGAAAGGAGTTTCATCATGATGTTTTCAATAAGATATTTCATAGTTTTATTTTACTTTTTAAAACATCAACAGATGGGGAAAAAATCAAAAAATTCAGAATCAATATTGCAATATTATTTTTTTTGAATAAATATTTCATCATGTTATTCAAAAATGAATTTGAAAATTTTAATGTTTAGAAATTATCCATAAAAAAGAAACCATTATAATTTTTTATTATACAAAAACTAAACATTTACCTTCTTGATCGTGTTCATATGTGTGTAGGACTTATTTTTCTTTCCACCCTCTGTGCCATTCACAAATAGTGAACGCAATGACTATTGAATAATTTGGAATAGAACAAAACATGCTAGTTTCTTAGAGAGGTATGGAAACATCTGAAAAGAATCCTAATAATTGATTTATGGGGATGAAGTTGGATATTTTGAGATGATAGGTGACTAGAAGTATCTGGATGATTATCTAAGAAAAAACTCAAGAGGGAAAATTTTATTTTTTATAACCTTCCCTTTTTAGACATTCATGTTCAGAATATGACACATTTGATACATCTAAAATGTAATCAAACAATCCAATTATGCCAAAAATTAGAGATGATATCAATCCATGAATATTTTGAACAAGAAATAATTCTTAAATAGCATGACATTATGCCACTCTAATGTCAAAGGAATCTTTAATTTTTTTATAAACACTGAATTATCTACTTATCAATTTTAATGGGAATTCCATTATCTAATTTAAAATGATAAAAAATGAAGATGATAATACATTTTATAGCACAGTTATAGTGAGAAGACACTGAAACAACTTCGGTAGCTAATTCTAAATGATCACATTCTAGGTAATAATGATAGAATTATACCTCATTCTTCCAAATCACTTGAAAATACTTTATGAGTCTTGTTCTTATAGAAAATTTTTTACCCAAATGAAACAAAAGTGATTGAAATATTCAAAAATAATGCATCATAAAAGATAAAAATAACGATAATATTCATATACTCACAATCTTCTAGAAAAAATGAAATTATGGTAAATGGGGGAATTATTATGGAGTTCTCCTTGCTTTAAATTTCTCATACACTATTGTCTATTTTCAAATAAATGTGCCAAGGGATAAAAGGGATAAGAATATAAAGGAATTGATCAGATGGAAGTTCCATGAAGTTTATGTACAATTAAAACAAGAAGTCCATGTATGGTATAAAGGAACTTGGGAATGGGAAATGGAAATTCAAATGTTTAAAGAAACCTTTGAGTAAACATGCACCAATTTTATAAGAGGAATAATTATATGAGGTAAAGACAAATTCATTTGTATTATTCATGAAGAAACATTTATTAGAATTAAATCACAACTCAAAGACACTTATAATTAAAAAAATAATCTCTAACAAAGCTACTGAAATAATTATAAAAAATATCCTAATGAAAAGTCAGCTGACACATCCCTACTACCACCACATATAAAATCTAAGATAATATCTAATTTATTCAATTTTTTCTCCATATTTAAGAACATTATTACAAATATGTGAAACATAACCCACACCCAAAACATAAACATATTGTTTTTTGGAGAAAACCATCAATAAATATGGGGGAATATATTTTTTAATAAATAATTTCAAAACACCATTTCCGAATTGTTTTTTGATTTTTTTACTACCACTTATTCAAGTGGTTTTATTCTAAAAATTATGTTATTATAATTTCATATACTTTAAAAATATATTTTAGAGATTAATATTTTATTTTCACTTTACAACATCAATGTTTTTATATTTCAACAAAACTATTTTTCTATAGGTTAATAGCTTACCACAAGCTACATTATTTCCACCACAAAAGAAAAATCATAAACCCAAAAGCTACTTTTTCACCACCACATATGTAGTATTTCTAGGAAAAAAGGATTACATGCAATATATTATGATTGAAATCATAGACCTAGTAGACCATAGAGAGGTAGGTACAACAAGTAGTGGGAATAAAACTATATCAAGAGTGAGATGATAAAATAGTGCTAAAATAAAATCTAAAGAAACAAAAAATATGTTTTCTTATATAAAGACTTCATAAAAATCATATAAAATTAGAAAATATAAAGGTACAATCTTCATTCCAGTTTAATTTTTATGTGTCATAATGTAAAATCATGAAAAGTTTATTGAAGAATAAAAAAAAGTAACAAACCTTTTAAAGTCATGGTTACCAGTTGTGCCTTTACATCAACTTCCTATTTCTAATTCCACCTTTAAATTATTTTAATATTATAAAAACCTCTCTGATACATCTCTTCCATTAGACTCATGACTTCAGTAACATTTTCTAAAAAACACCATTCTGAATTTCCACATGTATATCGATTGGTTTGATAAACTTTTTGGAATAAATTATTAAAGATATCCAATGCATAATCTATTTGGTTTGTAATTAGTATTCTCAACATGTTTTAAGAGAAAATTGTAAGAGAGAATCACAAATATACTATTTTTCCACATCCTCACTATTTGGGTTCAGTTTCATGCATCTAGTGAAGGACCCAATTTGGTATTCAAGAATTCTAATATAAGGATATGTATCATTTTTCATAAATTCATCCACTCTCATATAATGTTGTGCACTATTTAAATAATAAAATAGAAGTTCAATCCCCATTAAGGGAGAAATGTGGGACTAAAATCTTCAAAACTCAACTATGACATTAAACACATTACTATACTATTATATTGATAACATCAATATTATAATTTCATCATAACACTAAAGACTAAGAGGAACTTTATTTTCTTTTAGTTATTTAAACGTATTCAATGTTGTTTATTTTTTATAAAGTTTGTAAAGAAGTAAAATCATGGTATTGTATAATTTATTGTCAATGGTTCCCACCTTTTTCAAATTGGGAAAAATTTTCGAGAATTGGGGATTTTATTAATTATTAGATAACTCTGTAACAACATTACGATATAGAAAAAATCAGGTTAAATTACACTTCCAAAAATCATCTGAAATATTTCTAATATAACACATGGTCATTGGACATGTTGAGAACAATCAATGAAAATGTTAAAAGTTCAATATAAATGACCATGTATGGATTACTATATATTTAGATATTGTAAAAAATAATTTATAGATCCTCTACATGACATAAACATATAATCACATCTCTAAATATTTCCCTTGTAGGGTAACGATCATTCTCTAATATTTTATTTAAATGTTTGGAAAAAATTCTTCCCCAATGAGAGAAATAGTAAACATGTATTAATTCAACATACATAGTTTTACAAGAAATATTAATGAGTTTATTGAATTTATCATAGATCAAATATGCACCTAACCCTACTGGCTCTATACAAGGTAGATATAAAGAAGTTTTAAATTGAAGGACCATGATTGAAATTTTTCTAGAGTGATACTATAATGAGCTCCTTCACTTGATAAAGATTTCCCACTTGGTAAAGGGTATATTTAATAATTGAAAAGATCCTCTTACAATGAAAATAATCGAAAATAAACTTGATAAAAAATATTTGAAAATACATTAAACTTCATCAATACTCTCATAAAAAATATTTAAGTTTTCCAAAAATGGAATATATATTATTAAAGGTAAATCATCTTTAGGTAATGCGTTTTACAAGCATATATGTTCATTTCACTAAATTGTTTTAAAAATGTTGTCATTAAATATTATTGTTGCAGCTAAAATAGTTTTATTACAGTTATAATAATACCAACAAATAATATATATGTTGATAAAAATATTTAAAAATATATTCATACAATAAATTTATGTGTTCTAATATTTTTAACATTTGTAAACAACACCAAAAAATAATATCTATTTATAAATTATATTTAAAATAAAATATTATGTGTGGATATTTCAATTTTATTTTTGAAATTTTATTTTATATTTAATAATATAATTATATATAATATATCTATCATATTTATTATATAATAACTATAAAATTTCGTTATTTTAAACTCCAATAAATAGATACTTTATTTCAAAAAACACATCCAAACATAATTTAAAAACATGTTCAAACTCTAATAAAATACAGGAAGCTCCAAAAATGTTTAATCATGATCAAAATAGAAAAAAATTTATATGAAACTCCATCATACATTATCATATTTAGTTTATCTCACACATCAAATATCACTGTCACTATCATGGTTCACACTACAGCAAAGGATCTTGTCTTGACCTGACCTACCGGGGCCCACCAAGTCTACGGTGTTCTAATCTGTGAATATGGTATGCCCACCTATAGTAGGTCAGGGGATATGAAATAGCGTGGAGTAGGCATATCACACACATGGGAGGAATTGTCTTAAGGTACTTGTACACATACACACATCTTCAATCCCATACAAGGATGAAAGTAAAGAATAACTGAAACTAATGAATGCATACAACAATATCCTAGAATTAGAGTACAATAGAAGTATTGGAAAACATAAAAGGATACATACAAGCCCACCAAAACTAAAAATAAGGACCAACCTACTCGGGAGGAGACACATGTCAAATGAAACACTAGTACGAACCTTAGTATGTTAAGTTAACTATACTCCATCTAGTCCTGGTCCTCCTAGGAATCCTCCAAAATGACCATCATCCACATAAGTCACAACATATAAGGGAAGAAACCATTCAAGGGTGACTATAACAGTATCTGGTAGAAGACCCCAGAATCACCAAACATAAATAATCAAGTGATTTTAGCTCAGCATCATGAATATTTCAATTAGATATGAGATATATGTAAAAAAGTAAAACCCATATACACTCAAGAAGGATGCTCAGTCTTGAATATATTTTAATAAAACTTCTATCCATAGGATTCTACTTGAGGATTCAGGGTAATAACCATCCCATAGAATCCACTCCATGTGCCATGACACTGTAGATAGTGCTCCTCTGAGAGGCCTTGCTTATTAAGAATCACCAAATGAGTAGTCATCAATAATCTGATCATCTCAATATATAGATAAGGGATCACACTTTGAACCTATATGGGACACCATAGACCCTACTAGTATAGCCCAATTGGAAGGGGATAACATGACCATTAAAGAAATTCATGGTGATTCCACAAACCCCACATAGGGAAGCTAAGGAAAAGATAGATGATCCTACCTCAGACCCACGAAAGGATACACAAACTCTATCTAAGTTGAATCCCATAGAGAGGATCATAATCCTATGATAAGGATTTAATGCCACACTATACCCTCATGAGAATGAACCAAGGGATCAAACTCAACCTATGCTGGTTCATACTAAAGAAACAGAGGGCCTCACACTAACTTGGAGGAAGTAAACAACGTGTACTTATAGTACATGATGTGTAACAACCCAAACTTTTATCAATGCAATTTCTCCCTTCTTGTAATAATGTCATAATTAATCACATTTGGAAACACAATGCCACATCATTATTAAATGAACTACTATGTGACCTTTAAACATAAAATCATCACCTCTATGTTTTGAATATCAAAAATCTAACACACACGGTTGTGATCAGTAATATGTTTGGAGTCCGATAGGACAAACATAATTTTTAGTGAATAGTAAATTACACTTATGAATAGTAATATGAACATTATGAATAATAAATCATCAAAAATAATAGTAACCTTACCCATGAATGATTAAATAAAATTTAAGAATCCTATAAGTGAAAATATAACCATAGTAAAAGTATTGGCATTTTTGTAAGTCATAAATAAATAATTATAATTATTAATTAATTTAAATGAAAATGTATTTTCATAAATTTTTTTCATAAATTATTTATTATATGTATTCTAGTTTTATGATAATTTTATAAGACCTTATGTAAATTTTGAAAGCATTATGAAATTAGTTTTAATTTTAAAATCTGAATTTTTGAAATAAATTAGGATTTTATATAAAAATTAAATTAATCATATTTAGAAAATTAATTTTGAAAATGGTGTTCTTTTTTGGATTCACACATAAAAAAATGGTTAGGGTGAATTTTGGAGATTTTTATTAAATACTTGAATTTTTGATGAATAGTGAAATACTATAATTTACAAAATAAGCTAAATACATTAATTATAGAGTCATGTATGATGTTATTCTGATGTAAGCCCAATTGGTACGAAATCAAATGAAATTATTACTATTCTTGGTCATGGAATAATCATTATTACATTTCTTTTGGAGAACTGATAAATTAATGAATATAATATTGAGAAAACCCCTCTCCCCTCCATAATAAATACCGCCCCTCACACTCTCATTTATTCACACCTCTCAAGATTCAAACCTTGTAAAAATTCTGAAAAACGCTCTTCCCAATCCCCCCCCCACGTCCAACATCCCTTGTTCTGATAAAAATACCAAAAAATATTCTCTAAAGAGGCTCTCAAAGAAGATATATTCAAGAGGTAATCTCTCTCTCTTTTCTTTCAATTTACATTAAAATTTCATTTCTTTTCTTCTCTTATCCTTAAATTATCATATCCAAATGTCATGATAAATCCATTATGACTTATATAATGGTATGATATATTTTTAATGGGATATTATTCATTATACTCCACCCTCTCTCTATTTTTTTTATAAAAATTAAATCATTGCCCGTGATTTGTTAATTTACCTACATCATGGGCGATGCACTTCCATTTTCCTTAAAATACTTCAATGATGTCAATGAAACCATTAAATTGTTGAAAACAGATTTTATTATATATTTGTCAAACCATTTTATTTTCTAGAAACAACTTTTATTCATAAAACTAATTGATAAAATGAAACACATTTTTTGTGATCCAAAACCACCCAAATTAACCTAAAACGATCATCATTAAATTTTAACTAATGATTCATACACATGGTATATAACATAATTCATTATAAGATCATTAAAAATCCTATAATATCATTAATTACATTTAATATCATTTCTGGACGGTTATCCATGTTCTACAAAAACATCCATTTATGTGTACAAGTGAACCGTTCAAGAAAACTAAGAAAAAGAACACTCCCAAAAAATGGATTTAAACTCTATAACTCATCCAAAGATCCATAAAATAACTTAATGAAAACATAATGAACCATTTTTATGTATAAAAGGATCTTTTATGGATAATTAATTAATATAATGTCATTATATAGGACAATAATGCGAAGAAAGCATTCAGATACAAGGTAAGGGGAAATTCTCGAACCCAACTTTCTTTCTTCAGGTTCTCCCTCTTTCACTCCATTTTCAGTATGGTTACTCCTAAAAAATAATTTTTCTATCAGTATATTACCTTTTCTAGGATATACAAGTTTTACACTGGAGCTTATGTCAAACAAAAATGTTTTCTAAAAGAACTCTTCTTTTTAAAAACACACCTTTTACTTCTCACTCAAGGTTGATGGTTCTTGTATCAAGTATGTTATTCTCTCTTTCTTTTGGGAACCCAAATTTTATGAATATGTTCTTATGAGATGAAACCAATTCCTTTAAATGGTTTATTTATGTTTATTATTGATATATGTTCTATGTGGAATTCATGATAATTAAAATGATATGATGTGACAGGTGCGCCTAGAATTATATAGCACAATATGAATGTTTGAATGTGACGGGTGCACCCAGAATATACAGTGATCCAATGCATTGGGTAAAGTAATGAATCTCATGAGTTAATGTTAAATTATGTGTGAATATAATTCTATATTTCTTCACAACTATGTGTGGTATTTAACCACTAATACACGATGTTTCATTTTTTATGCATTTCCACATTCCAAGAATTTTCTTAATGTTTCCTCTGATGATTATGATCATATGAACATGTTATGATGATAATGACTATCCTCATCCCATGTTATGTTGTTTCAAGTTATTATCTATACTCTTACTGGGATTTTATCTCACCCCTTTTTATGTATATCCTCAGGTGATTATGTGTACTAAGGAGTTTTCAAGGGACAATAAGAAGCCTGAGAAGAATGGATTAAATAAATGTTTACGTTTTATTTTGTAAATGTTATGTATGGTCCTAGTTTTCCCAATACACTGATCCTTTTAATCCTCATTTTGTAATAATATTATGTAGTTTATATTCTAAATGATGTAATATTATTGTAAGAAAAGGTTAGGTCACTATAGTTTCCATCAAAGGCAAGGTTTAGTTAATTTTGGAATTTGGATTAGTGAACTCTAAAGAAAACCTCTAGTATGAGACTGAGTAAAAATAAACACGCAAGAATATTTTCATAGGGATCCCAAAATTTATACTTTTAGTGTAAATTTTATAAATTAATAAGTTATTTATTCATGACTTGTTGACTTATGTTTTGTTCAAACCTTTTCTATTTTAGAAAATGGTGGGAACTAGGAGAAACCATGCTAGCAAACCGTGTAGGGGACAATTCAACTATTACCAGAATGACATCCATAATTATTTGGGAGGTGGAGTTTAAAAATTTATGGTGATTCTTACCCAAATATATCAGTTTATTAATAATAACATGAATAATGAGGAATTCCCTCCTTCACCAAAGAGGGAGAAACTGGCTATCGAGTGTTTTATGCAGCAACGACCACCGATGTTTAGTGGATATTCTGATCCACTAGTTGTAGAACAGTGGGTCAACTCCATAGAGAATATATTTTTTGTGCTTCACTATTTTGATATAGGGAAGGTGACACTAGCCATTTATCATCTAGAGGGAGAGACCGATTAATGGTGGGATTTGATTAAGATCACCAAGCCAAGAGACGAAATTTAAGAGATGGAATGGGAAGACTTTAAGATCATGTTTCTTAACAAGTATTTCCCATGAACTCTTCATATGATGTTGGAGAGAGAATTAATAGAGCTAAAGAAAAAGGAAGGAGAATTTGTGAAAACATACAATGTGAGTTTCAAAAGACTTGAAAGGTATGCTTTAGGTTTTGTTGTCAATAATGATAGAATAATTGATAGATTCTTTAGTGGATTAAAACCACACCTTTGAAAGGATATTATAATTTGGGACTTTGGGAGTTATGAAAAAGTTATTTGATGTGATCTCAAAGTGGATATGGAGTTTGGAGAATGTTCCCATGGCTATGGTGATAAGAAACTAAAGATGGAGTTTCATGATGGAGGATCTAATGATAACGGTGGAAAGAAAACTCAACCACCCACATGCCAAAAATGTGGGAAGATGCATCGTGGGAACTAACTCAAAGGGACGAGGAAATGCATCAAATGTGGGAAAGAAGGCCACCAAGCTCATGAATATCAAAAATACATGAGAAGGAATGAGAATGTGGTGGAAGAAAGGAAAGCACCACCCATGGTCCAATGCTACAATTTTAGGGAGAAATGGAACTATGAAATCCAGTTCACAAAACCTCTAGTCATTGAGGGTAATCAGTATCATCAGCCACTAAATCCAAAGGAAAAAAGGAAGGATTATGCCATCACTACTATGGAAGTGAAGTAAGAAAATAAATTTGTAAAAGGTACACTTCATATTCACTCAAGAATGTAAAAATTATTATTTTATTTTGGTTCTACACTCTCATTTATATCTTGCAAGTTTGCTAGAACAATAAAATCGAAGCCCCAAAACCTTGAAGTAGTGATATCTGTTAAAAAACTAAGTGGTGAAATAATTTTAACCCAAGTGTTTAAATCTTATCCTATTGGCTTATGTGGGAAAATTCTTCCAGTGAATCTCATGATACTTCCCTTGGTGGAATTTGACGCTATAATGGGAATGGATTGGCTCTCTCCATATAGAGCACATATAAAATGTCAGGAAAAGGAAATATTTTTTCACATTATAAACCATCCCATGATCCTCTATAAATGAAAGGAAGATAATGAATCTCCTTTGGAAACTAATTAATCAGTGTTGGTGTTGATTCTATGTGAAGAGGTATACCTTTCTCAAATGGTTGAGTCAACGGAAAGTGTCAAGCTAGAAAAAATGCGCATCATGAGGGAATACAATGATGTATTTCCTGGAGAGTTACCAGGAATTCCCAAAGATCATGAGGTAGAGTTATCTATATAACTCATACTAGGAGATACTACTATCTCAAGGTGTCCATATAGGATAGATCCTACTGAACTAGAGGATTTAAAGAAGAAGCTGCAGTAGAATTTGGACTAAGGTTCATATTCCCTAGTGCATCACCATTGGGTGTGCTGGTTCTCTTTATGAAGAAGAAGGATGAAAAAATGCGACTGTGTATAGATTATCAGGAACTCAACAATATCACATTAATAAACAAGTATCCTCTTATAAGGATTAAAAAATTGTTCGATCAGTTAAGAGGAGCTCAATACTCCTCAAAGGTGGATCTTCATTCTGGATATCATCAGTTAAAGGTGAAGAAGGAAGATATTTAGAAGACGGACTTCTATAAAAGGTATGGGCCCTATGAGTTTTTGGTGATTCCATTAAAACATACTAATGCCCATAAAATATTCATGGATTTAATGAATAGAGTCTTTATACATTACCTAGACAAATTTGTGGTAGTGTTTATCGATGATATTCTTATCTACTCCATGAGAAATGAGGAACATGGATAACATCTAAGATTTTTGTTGGTGACATTGATAAAGGAGAATTTGTACACCAAGTTCAGAAAGTGTGACTTTTTGATAAAGAAATTCATGTTCTTGAGACATGTGATCACAAGTGAGGGAATTTCCTTGGACCCTTCAAAAACATAGTCAATTGAGGAATGTCCCAGACCCTCTAGTGTCACAGAAATCTATAGTTTTATTGGATTAAATGGGTAATACTGATGTTTTGTGAGAAATTTATAATGATTATCAATCCCACTAGCTATTTTAACAAGGAAAGGAGTAAAGTATGTCCAGATGGAAGAATGTGAGGGATGATTCAAGGAGCTAAAGAAAAGGCTGATCACTACACCTGTACTCACATTACCGAAAAGTGGAGAAAATTTTGTGATATTCAATGATGCTTAAAAGAATGGATTGGGTTGTGTACTCATGAAAAATGATAATGTGATAGCCTATGCCTCATGGAATTTGAAGATCCATAAGTAAAACTACCCAATGCTTGATCTAGAGCTAATCGCTGTGATTTTTTCTTTGAAAATCTGGTAGCACTACCTATATGGTGAGAAGTGTGAAATATATACTGACCACAAAAGACTAACGTATATATTCACACAAAAAGAGATCAACATGCATCAAAGGATATGGTTAGAGATAATGATGGACTATGATTTCTCTATTCAATATCATATTGGAAATATGAACATGGTAGTTGATGCTCTAAGCAGAAAAGAACCTGCTACTCTATCCTTGTTGCAGATTGAGAAAGATCATATCTTCATGGATATTAAAAGGATTGATTTGGAAATCATAAGGGTAGGGAATAATTCCTACCTTTTCAAAATTATTTCCCAACCATCTATCCACGAGAATATTAAGAAGGCACAAAGGGATGATCCAGAGTTACAAAAGAAAGTGAATACAGTAATGGAAGGGAATCTCCAAGAGTTCCATATTGATGATGGGGGCATTATTTGATTTGGAACAAGGATCTTTGTGCCTTCATCACCCGGGATAAAGAATGAGATATTATAAAATACACATAGCCCAACATTCTCTATCAATCCTGGGAGTACCAAGATGTACCATGATATCCGAGAATGCTTCTAGTGGGACAACATGAAGAAGGAGATTGTGGAGTATATTTCAAGGTGCTTAACATGTTAGCACGTTAAATTAGAGAGAAAAAGTAAAGAGGGGTGATGAAACCATTTCCTATTACCATGTGGAAATGGGATATTGTCACTATGGACTTTTTCACAGGTCTCCTAAAGATGTCCAAGTGAAATAATGCGATATGGGTGGTGGTTGACTAACTCACCAAGACTGTCCATTTTATCGCTATTCAGGAATATCATTCACTTGAAAAAATTTCAATGATATATTTAAAGGAAGTGGTGAGACTAAATGGTATTCCACTATCAATTGTCTCTGATCGTGATCTAATGCTGACATCTGAATTCTAGAGAAGTCTTCAACATGCATTGAGTAATGAATTAAATTTCAGCATGGCCTATCATCCCCAAACCATTATCCAATCTAAAAGAACTATTAAGACTCTTGATGATATTCTAAGATATTTCTCTCTAGAATTTAAAGGTGGTTGGGATTAGCATCTCCCATTGGTTTAGTTATCATACAAAAATAGCTTCCAATCAAGTATTCAAATGGCTCTGTATGAAGCTATGTATGGAAATAGATGTATAACTCCAACCTATTGGGATGAAGTTGGTGAAAGAAAGATTCTTGGACATGATCTTATACCTGAGATGATAGAGAAGGTTCAAGTCATCCAAAATCATATCAAATCAACTTAGAGTTGGAAAAAGGGCTATACTGGCAACCGTCGAAGGGACTTGGAGTTTGATGTTGGAGATAAAGACTTCCTTCAAATATAACCATGGAAGAGAGTCATTGTTTTAGAAAGAAAGGGATGTTAAGCCTAAGATTCATTGTCACTTTTGAGATCTTTGAACACATAGGATCTGTGGCCTATCATCTTGAAATTCCACCAAATATGTATCAAGTTTATGATGTGTCTCATGTATCACTCCTGAGGAAGTACATACCATATCCCTCACATGTACTGAACTCAGAGGTGGTACAACTGGAAGATGATATCTCTTATGAGGAGCATCTAATAATGATTATGGAATAGAGAGATAAGGTTCTATACAAAAAAACCCACCTTTCAAATTGTGGTGGTGGAACTATAAGTATGAAGAATAAACTTTGGAACTAAAGGATGCAATGAAGGAGAAGTACCCTCACCTATTTATGTAAAACAAAATTTCGAGGGAAAGATTTCAAAAGTGGAAAAAATGTAACAACCCAAACTTTTTTTAATGAAATTTCTCCCTTATTGTATTAATGTCATAATTAATAACATTAGGAAATAAAGTGACACATAATTCTTAAATGAACTACTAAGTGACCCTTAAACATAAATTTTTCACCTCTGTATTTTGAATTTCAAAAATCTGACATACACGGTTGCGATCAGTAAGTTGTTTGGAGTTTTTAGGGGAAAAATAATTTTTGGGGAATAGTATTTACCCTTATTAATAGTAACCCACCATTATGAATAGTAATATGACCTTTATTAATAGTAAATATTCCAAAATAATAGTGTCCTTACCCATGAATGATTAAATAAAATTTACGCATCTTATAAGTGACAATATGACCATAGTAAAAGTATTGGTATTTTTGTAATTCATAAATAAATAATTATAATTAATTGATTAATTTAAAATAAAATTTATTTTACTAAAATGTTTTCATAAATAAATTATTCTATGTCTTCTAGTTTTAATATAATTTTATAAGACCTTATGTAATTTTTGAAAGCATTATGATATCAGTTTTAATTTTAAAATCGGTATTTTTGAATTAAATTTTGATTTTAAATAAAAATTAAATTAATCATATTTATAAAACTAATTTTTAAAAATTATGTTCATTTTTGGATTCTACACATCAAAAAATTGTATGGGTGAAATTTTTGGATTTTTATGAAATACATGAATTTTTGATGAATAGTGACATACTATAATTTACAAAATAAGCTAAATACATTAATTATAGAGTCATGTATGATGTTTTGATGATGTAAGACAAATTGGTTCTAAATCACATGAAATTATTACTATTCTTGGTCATGTAATATTTACTATTAATTTTATAATGGAGAAATAAAAAATTAATGAATATAATTTTGAGAAAACCCCACTCCCCTCCACTATAAATATCACCCCTCACACCCTCATTTCCTCACACCTCTCAAGCATCAAGACTTTTCCAAATTCTACCAAAATCACTTCCCTAGCCCCTCCCCCACATATATAATCCCTTGTTATGATAAAAATACCAAAACATCATCCCTAAGGAGGCTCCAAAAGAAGATATATTCAAGAGGTAATATCTCTCTCTTTTCTTTCAATTTCCTTTCAAATTTCACTTCTTTTATTATATTATCCTCAACTTCTATTATCTATAATAATAACTCCAGTATGATTGATATACTGGTATGATATCATGTTAATGTAATATTATTCATTATATTCCTCCCTCTCTCTCTGTTTATATAAATGAAATCATTTCTCGTGATGTGTTAATTTACCTACATCATGGGTGATGCACTTCCATTTTACTTCAAATACTTCAAGGCTATCAATGAAAAAATTAAATGGTTGAAAATATATTTTATTATGTATACTTTAACCCATTTTATGTTATGGAAACAACTTTTATTCATAATACTAATTGATAAAATGAAACATGTTTGTTGTGATCCAAAAACCAACCAAATTAACCTAAAACCATCATCATTAAATTTTAACTAATGATTTATCCACATGTTATATAACATAATTAATTATAAGATCATTTAAAATCCTGTAATATCATTAATAAAATGTAGTATAATTTTTGTATGTTTATCCATGTTCTACACAAACATCCATTCATGTGTACAAGTGAACTGTTCATGAAAACTATGAAAAAGAACACTCCCAAATAATAGATTTAAACCCTATAACTCATCCAAAGACCCATAAAATAAATTAATGAAACCATAATTTACCATATTAATATATAAAATGTTCTTTTATTGATAATTAATTCATATAATTTCATTATACAAGACAATAAAGTGAAGAAAGAGTTTAGATACAAGGTAAGGGGAAATTCTTGAACCAAACTTTCATTCTTTGAGTTATCCCTCTTTCACTCCATTTTCGGTATGGTTACTCCAAAAAAATAATTTTTTCATCATTATATTACCTTTTCTAGGATATACATTTTTTCCAATTTATTTTATTGCAATAAAATGTTTTTCAAAAGACCTCTTCTTTCAAAACACACCTTTTACTTCTCACTCAAGATTGACTGTTCTTGTATCAAGTATGATATTCGCTCTTTATTTGGGGAACCCAAAGATTATTAATGTGTTATTATGAGATTAAAACCATTACTTTACATGGTTTATTTATGTTCTTTATTAATATATTTTCTATGTTACATTCATCATAATGAAAATGTTATGATGCGACGGGTTCGCCCAGAATTATATAGCACAATATGAATGTTTGAATGTGATGGGTGCACCAGGAATTATATAGCGCTCCAATGAATTGGGAAAAGTGATTAATATATCAAGTTAAAATGAAATGATGTGTGAACCTAATTCTATATTTTTACACAACTATTTGTGGTAGCTAACCACTAAGACATGATGTTACATTTTTAGGCATTACCACATTCCATGACTTTTCATAATGTTTCCTCTAATTATTATGATCCTATGACCATATTATGATGATAATTAATATGCTCATACCTTGTTATATTGTTTAATATTCTTATCTATACTCTTACTAGGATTTTATCTCACCCCTTTTTGATGTATATCCTCAGGTGATTATGTGTACTAAGGAGTTTTCAAGGGACAATAAGAAGTTGGAGAAGAATGGATTAAATAATTGTTTATGTTTTATGTTGTAAATGTTATGTGTGGTCCAAGTTTTCAGAATACACTAAAACATTAGATCCTTGTTGTGTAATACTATTATTCCGTTTATATTATAAAGGATTCAATAGTAGTGTAAGAAAAGGCTGGGTCGCTATATGACGTGTTCCTTTAGTACCAGACGAGTGTCAATTCCAGTGTTCCTATACCCATGCCCATGTCTATTCCCATGTAAACCTAGCTTTGATCATGTTTATTCTTGTGTACATTCTGGTGTACACATGTTCATGCCTGTGGTTGTGCCTGTGTACCATATTTGTGTCCATGCGCCAAGCAGTGTCTGTGACCGTGTACTCTTGGGATACACACTAGGTTGCCATCATAGGAAAAAATGGCGTGTGACACATGTCATATGGTGTGTTATATTTATCTCACCATGTAAACCCATGCACTGTAAGATATAACTACACAACATGTGTTTTTCCACAGTACATGCTATGTAGTAAAATTTTTTCATAGAAACAAAGAAACATTTCACACATTCACCGATGCATCTTCCATAGCCGATTCTACCACCAAATCCATCGTGAGTCATAGATATAGGATTGAATGGTCCTTTATTCATGGATGACTAGATTCTAAACACTTATTTGAATAGGAATCATCACTCTTCATCTATCACATCACCCAAAATTCCAATCATTAATAAAGAACTCCGATCCATACCCGATCAATCTCTTTTCATCATCAAATACCTCGATCGCACCATCAATCTAGAACCAAACACACAATATCGATTCATTTCACCAAATAACTATTACACAATGATTGAATGCCAAGTATTTTTCAAACTACCATCCAAATGACTACGAGTGATGAATCATTCAAAAAAAGGATGAATAAATCTAAGAAAACACAATAAAAATGAAACTTGGTCTTCTTTAGGTTTGGCCTTGATTCATTTATGCTAGAATGAATAATGAAAAACTAATAAAAAATAATCAAATAAATAAACTTTAAATCAAATTTCCACACGCTAACCAATTATTATTAGTGGAATTGATCCTCATTCAACTTGGGATAAAAAATAATGATGAATTTCCCAAAAATAAATTTCTTACCTCAAGTTTGGAACAATCACTAATGAATAATGAATTTTCATTATCATCATTGGAGATATCCATAAACTCTATTAGCATAGATGATTATATTTGATCTGATCCTAAATCTCATTTTTTTCTATCAAGACACTTCAATAGTATCCTCTCAAATCTCCACGGTTATATGACTATCCTTATGATTTTTCCTTAACCATGCTTTTATATTGGGCCCTTGGGTCATGAAAATTAAATAACAAATGTATAAATTTGTTTATTTATTTTATCATTTTCTCTCACAAAAAAAAATTCATCCAAAAAACCTAATGCTCACAAAGCTTATTTCACACCTATGATAGAGATCACATCCCAAACTCAATGGTGGTTTCAGATTTCTCATTATCATCATCATTCGATAGTTATTCAACTATTTTAAGAAAACTACAAGAATGTTATATAATATATTTAATATTTTTATTATAACAATACCGAACTCACTGAGACTTAGAATATCATGTAGTATTAGCTCCTAGCTCCAAAAATATTTTTAAGTATATTTCAAAGCTTCACATAAAAAACTAGAGTGTTACAAATATACCCAGTTAAAGTTAAACTTGCTTGAAAGCATCTGTAATGGATACAGATGAGGCCTTAGCATAGTTTCTCACTCATCCTAATTTTTTTATACATAGCTTGACCAATAACATCAAAACAAATATACCATAACATTGGCATTTATGTGAAATTTCAATCCTAGAAAAATTAGTGTTTTCATTCCATAATGGTTCATATTTTCCAATACCTGTCCATAAAAATAAAAATAAACCAATTTAATATTGATATAAATGAAATAAATGAAATCTTAACTAAATATTCAATGTAATTCATTCCAAAAAATCAAAATTTCATAGAAATATAGAAGAAAAGAAATGATAAATCCATCTAAATATTGTTTAAAAATACCAAGGACTCAAAAATTATCACCATTCAATGCTAAACCACAAATTCACTAGTGATCATTACTACATATTCTTTCTATAAATAATTAAAAACCATTAAATCTAGCATTATTCGTGATATATATAAAAAATGTAACCAATCTTGTTGAAAACATAATTTTATTAAATCGAAAACCATAATAATTTTATTGATCAATATAGAAAAAAATAAATAATTCATCCTTATTGTATAATAATAGTATGATTCAATCATGAAAATATCACAAACTATGTAAAAAACATTAATGGAATTTTCCCATAATTCAACTCTTAGTTTGTAAGAAAATATGATTAAAAAAGGACCACTTTCCATATAATCTCTCATTTAAAAGGAAAAAAATTCAAATACATATCATATTTATAAAACTATAAATAAATGATTTCTAATATTTGACATGTATTTAAATAAAATGAATTTTAGAAAATTTATATAAATAAATCTTATGAAATAATGAATGTAGAAATGGAATCAAAATTAAGTAACTAATGAAACTTTTATGTGAAAAAACAATTTTAAAATAGATATAATATCACAATTCCTTTGGTGTGATACATTTGTAATAAAAAATTGACCTATAATTTTGCACATCAATATTTATTACAAAAAATACAAAAATAAAATAAGAACATCATTGAAAAATATAGAATAAATATATAAATATAATAGAGAGTGTGGTTGGGTAGCTCTATACATTCAATAGAATATGTATTCTGTGAGGAAAGGTAGATAGTCCAAAAATAAGAACTCAATGAGATGGATCCTACTATATAAATAAGTAAATAAATAAATTGTTTATAAAACTCACTTTTTTATTGAGTAAAAAAGGACATGTGGTTTCCAACACATAAAATAAATTATTTTATAATAATCCTATATATGATAACATAGATGAAAATATATTATTTTTGAACACTTACATTGAGAACATTGAAGTTTGAATACATACAAAGACATCAAGAACACTTAATTTGGAGGCATGAAGCATGTTGTTGCCAATTTAAGATGTATATGGATAGAAGCATCTAATCATCTATAGTCATGTAAGTAGAAACCCTTTCTTTCACTTCTAGAGAAATGTTTTCATCCCCAATCTCACAATAGATGTAAAAATAAGATGCATATAAAATTATATTTTAGTCAGTGTAATAGCATCGAATCACACACAGACTGTAGTAGACTAATCATAATATTGTTTGTGTGTATAATATAAACTGACTATGTGTGACTCTTCTATTAGAGTATATGATTTATTACAAGTATGATCAGCCTAAGACAGTTTGTGTTCCTCTGCTGTTATTACCCAAATATCTATGTGTGTGATGTAATAGCACCAGAGTCACAAATCATATACCATAGCAGGGTTTACTACAATCTGTGTAACTCTTCTACTACATTATATGATTTATTTCAAGTATGAACAATATACTATAGTTTGTGTGTGACTTTGATGATATCTATTCATGTGATTTAATTACAAAATACATTGGAATACATTAGAATAATGAAAAGGAAAGCGGCATTTCTAATGTGTGTGTGATGAAAATGAAAGGGTCATTTCCATGTATGATGAGTTTTTTATTCCAATTTGTGTGTGTGATAGGGGGTGGATGATTCCAAAACTAGTTCATTTATTTTTTTATTAATTATTAAAACTTCCAAAATACCAAGTAGAGTGGATCTGTATTAAACCATCTTGAAAAAAAGGTTTGAAAGTAAACCAGTTTGATAGTTAACTGACTAGTTTTAAATTGGTTCCAAATGATGAGAATTTTGATTATATATTGTTAATAAACCATCTAGTTTTTTCATCAAAATATGACGAGCGACCAGTTTTTTCAACTAAATTTTCCAAAAAACTTGTTAATTTTCATATCCATATTCTTTACTAGTTTTATAACTATAATTCGACAACAAATCACCTTCATCAATAAAAATAACATGTGAATAACATGATCACTGCTACCAAATTTCATTGAGGTGAAAAAATGAAAGTATTAGACTTTTTTGACTGGTAGATTCTAATGTATATTATTAAATGAATTTTTATTTTATTCCAACACCATATTAGACAAACATAAATATATTTAAAATATATTAACCATTTACATCAAAATTTTTACTAAATAAATAAGGTTATCCCTACCAAATATGCATTAGAAAATGAAAAATGACTCATTTCTTCCAACCTAAATGGTTTGAGTGACTGATAAAATTAATATTTTATTTCAATATTGAAAGTGTAAAAATAATATATAAGAATAAAAAGCTGATAAATTAAAATAATTCTTATAAAAAAAAGGAATGAAATAAAGAGATTGAGGAAAAAGAAAACCCATCATGAGTCGTGAAGGGATATCCAAATCACTGAGCTTTCCAGCCCTAAAATTATGGAAAAACATATCAAAATAGAAACTTAAAAGGCCTTAGAAAAGTCAGTTACATGTAATGATCACCAAGGTAACCAACCATTCTTCTTCTAAATCCCTGATCCAATTAGGTTTCTTTATTGAAGCATGGTGAGGGACTCCACATGCCTCAATTAGGAACTAAAATCCTATATAATAGTTTAAGTGATCATATGAAAAACAAAGGTATGATTCCCCAATCATCTGGAATCTACCCATAGTCCTCCAACACATAAACATGTTCTACTACTATATAATATTAGTCCCCATTATATGGTTCTTCCCTATAATCCACAAAAAACAACACAACACTGGTAAATAAAAACATAAATTAAAAAATTACAAACATAAAAAGCACATCACTTGTCAAAATTTTATTTATAAAAAAAACATTTACCATAAATATTTTCCTGAAAACCATATTGAATTCATGGTTAAATATCATGGTTAGAGAATCCAATAATGAGTTGGTAAATTCACTCACTGTGTACTTGAATGTTGTATCTTTAATGTTAAAAAAACAAACCAATGGTCACAGTCACAAAAACCATACCAGGATATTATAAAATCATATTCCATCTTAAATACCATACCCATATGTAAAAATCCATAAGTATTCAAGAAATAAATATCAATTAAAAATAATTAAATTAGTATTTAGATAAGTAATTAAATAAAATATTCAATCCTTATCAAATCATCTGCATATGAGGTACTCTAAAAAAAGAAGAAAAAAATAAAAACTAAAGAATCTAAAAATTGTTTTTAGGTTTTAAATCCTTACTATTTTTTCATATCTCCAAAAATATTTGGATCTATTGACCCTAAAAAAGTTTATCTAACTTTTATTTCCTGAAAAATTAATCAACGAGTCACTAAACTCTGGTGAATATACAATAAAAAGTAAAACCGAAGGGTGATAATTATGAGAGAAATTAAGAAGGGTCTATTACACTATATATAGGGAGATACTCAGTTATTGTAGCAATAACATGATTATACGATACATCGAAGAATATTTTATATCAAAAAAATAATATAAAAATACGAATGTATATTAAGATATATGATTATACTAGAAAAAGAGGTGACATGCACTAAAAAAAATATATTAATGATGGAATGACATAGGATCATCAATTCAAAATTGTCTTGGATGCATAAGAAAAAATACAAGTTAAATTTTTATTCTGTTATGTAGTAAAAAAAATTCACCTTAATTTAATGGTTAAATTACATCAAACCATCTATTAAAAAATTAAACAAGAATTTTAGGCTACAAATGAACATTCATGTATAACTATAATTCATATAAAGTAGCTAACACAATAATCTACGAAAATCCTAACATTGGAAAAATCCACTTCTGCTAATATAAAACTATTTCATTTAACCGCAATCAAATAAATCTGGTGATGTTTGAAAATTAGGAAATGTTCACTAAAACCTAAAGAACAAATTGAATATTTCAGTTTATCATAGTGACAAGTCTATACTAAAAAATATAATAAATGTGATACAATATTCACCACAATCCAAATCATGTGTATCACACATTAATTTATTGGTTAATAGACCTCGATACCACCTTTCTAAAATTAGAAGGTACTCAGGTTCTATCACCACATTCTATAACATATAATAAATATCGATCTAAAGAATAAAATAATAAAATATAGAAGGAATATTTTTTTGTGTTTGAACCCCATGAAATACTTTCTTATAATCCATATAATTAACAATTAATATAATCCATATCAATTTATATAAAAAACAAAAAATAGATAGAAATATCTTACTTTGTAAAATATGGTATATTTAGTCTGACTTCAATGAGGGCCTCGAACAATGACATCATATATGTTGGATGTAACTAATTTAGTTTACGATCCAACCAATATATCATAACCAATAAATCCTTAATTAATAAGAAATAATATCAATGAGATTTATAAGACACAATGTAAAAAATTAAAAAATGATATGTAAGGATACTTACTCCTTCATTTCCTAAATAATTTACATGTACCACACAATTTCTAGAAAATAAATAAAAATAAATCAACATTTCATCATTATATACACTAAAACGAAGCACTTATTCCAAAGCTACATCACTCACATGTTGTTTCCATGGGATACATATTCTATGAAAACAACTATCCATGATAGTATGATATATATTGACCTCATAAAAATTTGCATCATTCTCTGAAACAAGTTTAATGTCACATCTTTCTTCTTTTGTTAATAATGTCGGATTATATAGTGAAAACATTAATTATTTCCTATTATATATCAAAAATTAATTTAATTTCTTATTCAATTTATAAAATGTAATCATATAAGACATGACTTAATTATTTTACACCATGTGACATTTATTCACATATTCAAGAAATCACTTCAGATCATATGGAATAACATGGTCATGAAAATTTTAAATAGAAGAAGTACCATAATTTTAAAATAACTATAACAATGTTTAAAAACATTGTAATCTGGGAGACCAATATTCATAATCATTTCTTGACCTCCCACTATGAACTCATTATCATCCTTAAGTTGTCTATGGAATTGTTTCTTTCATTCATTTAATAATTTTAAGTCATTTATGATATCTATGGATTATATGTAAGTCATAAAAATATATTATAAAATATAATAATTCATATAAATATAATATTTTATTAATGAAAACTATAGAACTAACATTCATCAAAATATCATTACTAAATCAATACTTACAAGGTTGTTTAAAAACTATCTTCATATAAGATTCTATTCTTTTGAACCACTCCTTTTGAGTGTAATCAAAAGATCCAAATCTAAAGTGTAGTTCTGAATGATCATCATTGTCAAAACTGTAAAACATTATCAGAGTATATGGATTTGCGATATATGTTTAAAATTTATGATAATAAATTTTATTTTTATTTTTTTGGTAGTATAATGTTATTTGTATCTACACATATATATAATATTCTAGAAAAGGTATCATTCCAGGTGTCATGGTTCTGAACATGTTGCATCAGTACACTCCCCTACATTGTACAGACATATAAAAATTCATATTCTTAAAATAATAAGATGAACATTGAAAATTTCAATCAAAAAATGAAAAAAAATCACCACTTAATCATCCACTAATAAATGTTATCTATTATAATCATCACATGATGATTAAAAATATATCATTACTTGCAAGAAAAAACTCAAATGAAAATACCTGTGATAAAATAGAAATATTGATACCATTTAAAGTTTCACACTTGTAGAGGTTTATATACATAGAATTATAGATGCGATGGATGGTTTTTCTTGCTGGGTTTCAGGAGAAAGGTGGGGGAGTTGTATTCCAAGACTTCAAACTAGAGGTTGTGGGAGTCAATGAGTTGTAGAATATGAAATATGTACCCTGAAACTAAAAGGATGCCGAATAAGGATTGTGTGAACAGAGAGATAGTAATTATTACGTAA
Source organism: Viscum album (assembly GCA_963277665.1). NCBI lineage: Eukaryota > Viridiplantae > Streptophyta > Magnoliopsida > Santalales > Viscaceae > Viscum > Viscum album. Next base: position 1,614,199,371 of record OY728161.1, read on the forward strand.
TACTATGTAGATTTTTATGAATTAATGGTGCACATTGAATCCTTTGGTGGGAGGGGGTGAGACAAGGGGATCGTCTAACTAGGTGGTAGGGGTAGTGAAACAGGTACAACATCCATTTATCGGTGAGGGGAGTTAGAGTCAATAGATTACATGAAAATAAAGGTGGAAATAGGGGAGGGAAGGAGAGGAAGGTAGATGAGAGATGAGTTCAATACACCAAGATATGGCATGGGAGGGTATTTGGCCACATAAATTGATTCACTTGATGAATGACTACACAACTCACCCATTACCCTAAAATTCAACCAACACCTCCACTTGGGAAATTTTGAATTCTATGGCTAGATCCCATATTCCCCACCATCTACTAGTGTATCAGTCTCATATCCCTTACATATACCACCATATCATTATCTCACCTTGTTTCCACATTTATTTTCTTTTCCTTAACTAAATCTGACACCCCTCACCAATGGTCAAACATTTCCCCCAAATTACTCCCCTACCACCTAGACAGATGGACGCTACCAAGTTATTTCCTACCCTCCCACCCAGTGATTCAAAATGTGCCAGTAGCACAAACAAAATATATACAATAGTGATTATAGAATTCTATCACTCAATGAATTACATTCTTATTCAGTATCATCTGAGTTATAAGGAGTATATTTCACATGTAAGAACTCATCGATTCCTACAAACTCTAGTTTAACATCCTGAACTAAAAATCTCCCACCTTTCTCTAGGAACCTACTGAGAAAAAAAATATTTATCAACTCTAATTCTATGTAGAGAAACCTATGTAAATGATAAAATTTAAATGGTATTAATTGTTCTAATTTATCATAAGTATTTTTATTTTAGGTTTTTCATTATTTGAGTGATACATTTTTTAATCATCATGTTCTGATTAGAATAGATAAAATACATTATTTGATGATTTAGAGGTGACATTTTTTTTCATTTGTTGATTCTAATTTTCTATGTTCAGATTGTAATTTTACTAATTTGAATTTTTGTATTTGTGTGCAATGCATGAGTGTTTTTTATGCAATATGTTCGTAACCGTAACACCAAGAATAATATATTTTTGACTAGATTCAATAGATATATAGATACAAATACCATTGTGCTATAAAAAGATAAAAATACAATTTATTGGAATAAATTTTCAAGGAAAATCATAAATCCATATATTTTGAGAATATTTGGAATTTTTGACAATATTGGTATTTCTAAATTACACCATATATTAGAATAATTTGATTCCACTCTTAAAGAGTGGTTTCAAAAGAATAAAATATTGTATGAATATAATTTACCAAATTTTTTTTTAAATATATAATTTCAAGTGATATTTTTGTGAGTATGAGTATTTATTTTTTTCATAAATAACATATTACACATATTTGAATTATTATAATTTATAATCATTTTATATGCCTTATATATAATCCATTTATATCAAAAAAGTATTACAATTAGTAAGTTTTCTAAAGAAATGATTTCATGTATGACTTAATACTAATAACGTGTACATAGTGGGAGGTCAAATGAAGCTAATGAATATTGGACTCCTTGATTGAAAATATTTCAAGCATGATTATAGTTTTTTTTTAAAATCATGATACTTCTTCAATTTGAATGTTCAAAGATCATTATTCTAGATGAGATGATGAATTTTCTAGAATATGTGAATAAATTTCATGCGACATAAGATAATTAAGTCATGTTTTTTATGTTCACATTTTATAAATTGAATTACTCAAATAATATAATTTTTTATATATAATAAAAAATACTTAATGTTTGCACTGTATCATCCAACATTATGAACTAGAGAAGAATGACATGACAATTGACTTATATCAAAACATGATGAACTATATTATGAGGTTAATATATATTATACTATCATGGATATATGTTCTTTTAAGAGATTTATACCTTTGAAAAAACATGTGAATGACATTTCTTTGGAAGAAGTGCTTTGTTTTAGTGTATATAATGATGAAAAGTCGATTGTTTTTTTTTCTATAAATTGCATGGTAAATGTAAAATATTCAAGAACTTCTCATGAAATCATCCACACATTTCATTTTTTGTAAATTTTTTTATGTTTTGTTTTATAAATCTCACCGATAGTATTTCTTATTAATTCAGAATTTATTGGTTACAAGAGATTGGATGGATCAAAAAATAAATTAGTTGAATCTAAATTTTATGATGACACTATTCGAGGTCCTCATTAAAGTCTGACTAGATATACCATGTGTTACACAATAAGATCTTTCTAGATATGTTTTTTATTTCTATATAAATTCATATATGTTAATTTAATTGTTATTTACTTTGAGTATAATAAAGTCTTTCATGGATTTAAAACTCAAGAAAAAAACCTCATGCAAGATTTTATTAGTTCATTGCTCATAATGATATTTATCATATGTCATGTAATGTGGTGATAGACCAGGAGTCACTTGTATGTTTAAAAAGGAAGTGTTAAAGTCTACTGACTACTAAATTAATACAAGATACACATTAGCTAGATTGTGGTTCATGTTATTGCAAACTTATTATATGTTTATTAGGATACACCAGTCACTATGATACATTAAAATATTCCATGTGTGTTTTATATTTTTCTAAACATTTCCTAATTTTCCAAAATCCACTGGATTAATTTGATTATAGTTAAAAGAAATTGTTTTATATTAGATGATATGGATTTTACAACTGTTAGGAGTTGCTTAAATTATTGTTTATGATTATGTATATGAAGTATAATTAGATATGGAAGTTCATTTATAGCCTAAAACTATTTTTTTACTTTTTAAATGATGGTATGATGTAATTTCATCATTAAATTAATTCAAAAACAATTTATATACATAACAGAATAAATAATTAACTAGTTTTTTTTCCTATGGATCCATGCCAATTTTTAATTAATTGAGATATGTGATTACAATATTAATATTTTATTAATGTATGTCACTTATTTATCAAGCACAATCTTGTATATTATTATACATTAGTAATAATTTTTATATTATTTATTTGATATAAAATATTATTTTACATGTCATATGAGCATGGTATTTTTACAATCAGTGAGTTGGTCCCTATATGTAATACATCATCCTCTTCTCAATTTCTTTATTAAAATTTTCTCTTTAATATCACTATTTATTCCCTATTCCCTAGATTTTAGTGACTCAATGTTTAATTTTCCCAGAAAAACATGTTGGAGAAATTGTTTTATGGTTAATAGCTTCGGTAATTTTTTAGAAGATGAAAAATAAGGGAAAGGATTGAAAAACACTGGACTATTTTTTAATTCTTTTGTTTCTATTTTGTTTCTTTTTTTTAACTCATATAAAGATTATTTGACAAGTCTTGAAAATTTCATTTAAATAATTTTTTAAAGTGTGATTTAATTATTATTATTTGATGTTATGCTACATATTTTTATTTCTTAAATACTCATGGATTTTACATGTGGGTGTGGTATTTAGATGGTGTGTGATGTTATGATGTCTTGGTATGATTTGAGTGGCTGTGATCAATGGTTTTTTAACATTGAACATAAGCAATTCAAATACATAATGATTGTGAATTTACCTCCCCTTTTATGGGTTTCTATATATTCTTTTCTTGGTTTATGGGATTCTTTGACCATGATATTTTACCGTGAATGAAATTTGTTTTTAATGAATCTAAAACACCTGAATAGATTTTTAGGAATGTGGGGTTGGGATATTTGTGTCTCTAGGAGTACACCTAAGAGTATGGGGTATGTGGTAGTGTGATACATAGAGTCTTACTACTTACATTTTTTGAGTGAATATTACAATCAAGGAGAAAATAATAAGTGATTATCTCATCACTCTCTTCAATGGGCCATAATCATGATCCCTCCTCCATTCATATCATTGATCTCATCATAAAACACTGATCCAAATTTTTATAGGGGAAAGAGTGTTAAAAATTATGAAAATAAATTTAATGGTGGGATACATGAGGAATGATCATCTCCTCTACCTCTCACTATCCATAGATCCACAAAAATGAGTAAAAGATGTTAGTCTAGGTGTGTGGCCTCTATATCAATAGATTTCTTTGATGGATGTTCCTCATGTTATCCTCTCATCACCGATATCTTGAGAGATAATATGACTTCATAGAAGATGAGAAACATGAAAAAAATAGGGAGAGAAATAAAAACATAATTAAACTTAATGAAAATTTATTAAAATTGAAAGTGTGATAAGAAATTATAGAAGATAACAGATATGATCAGCATGTACAGATTCATTTAAAAGTGGGGAATATAAAAATTACTAATATACATCGGTCTTATTCTTCCTCACTTTTAGTGAAATGAGATTCTCCTTCTTTGGATTGGTTCCACATGCACACTTTAAAGGGTCATGAGTAGTTGAGAGTGTTTGAGAGAATCTTGTTATTGGACAAAAAATCCTCCCACGATTGAGACCATATAGGTATAAGAAAAATAATACCAGAATGTTTTATGCGCTTCGTAGATCCAGTGGAACTCTTTGAGAATTTTGTTAACATAAAAGTTCTTCTAGATCATAGGTGCAATGAAAAAGAGGTTGTGCAACATCATTTAAGGAATGATTTTAAAATTTCAAATTCTGTAAAGTGGGCCCATTTTGGATTCAGGTTTTGTCTTCACACAAACTTATTAAAAAATGTCTTAGATCATGGAATTGATTGCTGGTGCAATAGTCCTTAGCTCTGAACATCTCAAACTTAATGTGTCTGAACCCAGATTACAGTTTATGGTTGATGTTCTCATGTTTTATGGATCATCCACGAGTATTTATGGATGTTAATTTGTAGTACTATGTCAAAATAACATGGTCATGAAAATATAAGTGTGAAGGTTGATGATGAGATCCCTTGGTTTGAACAGTATATTTTCAGGCTTATTGGGAAAATTTATCGAGTAGTTGGAGTGCAGGAGTCTTTGCACATGAATCTAGTGTGTGACGATATCATGCGTACCCTCTGTTTTCTGAATACTTTCACATGAGTATAATAAATATCTTGAAAATAAAAATAAAAATTTATTTCCATCATTCTCCAGTAGATTGACTAAGGTTTGATGGAATATCCAAATGGAATTGTTCCATATCTACTAGGGATGGCATGACTTTTTTCCAAGATCAGTCATCTTTAGACAATCTTACTCCTTAGAAATAATGAGGAACAAATTATTAGTTATCATTCAGAATCAAGGGATTCCTTTTTAAATAACATATTTAGATTACGTTTGGTTCCTATAAATCATGATATAAGGTGGTAGAAATCAGGCATTCCCCTGAGTTCTGGTCGAGGCATCACTAATGAGATTTTAATGTAATAGTTTGGTGCATTTGGATTCTATAGAGGCCTTTAGTTCATCTTCAATAGTGGGATGGATTCATTAGAACATATGTTGTGGATTATTCACTGATTATCTTCATCATGTGGCTAGCATCATATATGGTTCATTGTGCATGGGTTCAGTCTTCATCAACCGACATCACAACTTCTTATAATTCATCTTGGTATATTCAAAGATAGGGATAAGAGTCACAATGGGTTCTAGGTATTGAGGAGGATGAGGGAGAGTGTGTGGGTGTGGTAGGTTATACACAATCACTTAAATGACCATGGAGAGGGAAAAGTGGTAGTTTTTGAGAAACACACATGATAGGTTATTCGAAGAGGATGTGAACATGCAGTCACTTCAACATTTTTTTAATCCTGATCACTTGTATTCAATGTGCAAATTCCATTGAATATTATTCTTATGATCACTTAGAAATTACACCCACGATCAATTTTCAAGCATGATCACTTAAGTGACTGTATTTCCTCCATGAAATCACTTTGAGTCTATAAAATTTCCAACCTACATTTCAATATTTTTCTTTAGTGTAGTAATTTTCCCAATTAATTTCTAAAAAACAAAAATAAAATATTAATTTCATCCTTTTACCAAATAATTCTCAATTAATTTAAAATTAATTTAAATAAGTTAATTTTAAATTTTATTTTTGAAAAAGTTTATCAATTTCCACAATTAAAAATATCATTCTAATACAAATTGGAAATCAAAATTTAAAATTACTTTTTTAAAAAATTTCAATTTCAATTTACTTTTTTTATTCATAATTTATATAAAAAATGAATAAATCATTAAAAAATAATAATTATTTATTTTTTCAATTAAGTTTCATAATTTACAAAATGAATAAAAATCTTAATTTTTCCCTAGGGTTTGGATAAAATTAGGGTTACTTTCAATGAATAACAGAAAAAATGTTGAAATTTTTAGCTAACATCATTCCCTCACACATAAACTATTATACTCTAAGAAAATTTTATAATTTAATTTCATTTATTCAAAAAGAAAATACAAGTATCATCCTACTTAGATATAAATGTAATGCTAGATAATAGATAGACATATATTCATCTAGTGTTTGAATTATCAGGTCTCATAAGTTATTTCAATTAACTCCTCACTTAAATTCAATCAAAGTTTTAAGTCCATGAGTATATCAAATTATATTTAATTGGAATAAATGTTTTTACAAAAAAAATCCATTTTCTTATATTATTCTAAGTTTCTCATTCCAAAGTTCAATTTTCCACTTCATAGACACAAATAAAATGAATTAGTTATAATAAAATTGTTACCTTCATCATCTAGGTTCAACATTACCCTCACCTTCATTAATTCACATTCAAATCATAGGCACTTTATTTATTTTTTTTAAAAAAATTATTTTTTCCATCTATGTACATGTAAAGAACTGTGTAATAGAACTTATGGAAATATGAACAGATGAATTTACTCACACACTTAGTGCATAATATCTTATAGATGCACTGCGGGCTCTCATTTTTATGTTTAACTCAATATTCAGAGGACTTATGTAAATTTTTTTTTGGATCCCAACAGTTATTTTTCATATAGGTAGGGTTAGCATATATTATGTTCCAAAAATTTAGTGACATCATGTTATAATTCTGATTCCACAAATTTTTTTTCACTAACACTCTCTTTTTCCTAGTTCTCAAATCAAACTTCTAGGAATATAGTGACCAATTCACTCAGAAATCATCTATGTAATACAATTTTAGAACCAATGAATTCTAAAATTTTAGCATGGTATTTTAAAAAAATCAAGGAATAATTTGAGTTAAAAGAAAAATTTAAAAAATAAAAAAAACTATACAAAATTATGTACAATATTTTCAAACAAAACAAATGTTTTTATGTTTTTTAGGGTTTTTATCTTTTATTGTAATTTTTTTCTGAATAGATTGACAAATTTTTTTTTTCAGATTCTGAAAAAAGTTCCTCAAAATAATTTAAAACTATTCTTAAAAAGGTTATAATATCATTACCCACAGTTTTTCTACACTCCTCATTTAAATTCCAATAGAATAAATCAAATTGAAATGAATAAACATTGAAAAATAATAGACCCAACCTGGTGTTTTATTTTAACAAGGTTTGAGGTAACCTATCTCATGAGTGCTTCTATAAAGCCTTGTTCTAGCCTCCCATGTTCTTTTAATTTAGGGAAAACCTATAGAAAAATAGAATAAATAACATACTTTTTTTTATTAAAACACAAATGAAAAAGGGGGGAGAATGTTGGGGTATCATTCATAAAAGGGGGTTCAGTTAGACTATCCACAACTAGATAATCTTGTGGTAATCCCCAATAAATCATAGTATGGTGTTTCTATGATTTTATATAGTCTTAATCTATCCTGATAAGTTATTTTCATTTAGAAAAAACCTATCCAACCCCCTGAGCATTGTGATGTATTTAATAAACACATGAAATTTTTATTAAAAGAAAAAAGAAAAAATATAGAGAATCTTGAAGTATCCTTCATAAGAGGGGCTATAGTTAGATTGTCCACAACTGCACAGTCTTGTGGTAATCCCCAATCCATTAGAGGATGGGATTTCTATTATTGTAACCACCATATTTGTTTCCTTTTGGAGATGATCATTCCTACTTCTTCTTGGAGGTCCCATTTGATAGATCAAGGCATGTCCAACCCCCTGAGCATTGTGATGTATTTAATAAAATGGGAATAAAGGAGAATGTATGGGGTCTCCTTGGGTTATTCCATAACATTCATAGACTCTTCATCTTCCAGTGGAAACTCCATTAATTCCACATTATAGAATTTATCAAAGAGAGAGGCTATAAATAATTCATAATGAATAAAATAAAAAAAGTTGAGTTTAAATAAAAATATATCCCTTAATATACAACATCATCTTATGTTTCTTCATGGGGGACCACTAGGAATTATTCTTCTACTATTGTTTCTCCCCTTAGTTGATGTTTGGTGTGTTGTTGAGGGGATAATTTATTCATCATAGGTCCTGGTACATCATTATCAACTTCTATAAAATCTACTTCTTGGATGGACTTATGTTCACTTTCTAGTGATGGCTGTATGATTTTTTTTCAAATTGGTCAAATGTATGGTCTATTATAGGTCATCTAGACACTAGTGTATCTTCTTCCAAAGCATATTTCCACATATATTTGAAAAATTCTTCATTCAATTTCTATTATTCGTCGACCTAGTTTGTTTAAAGTAGTGCTAAATTACAATTATTATAATTAGGGAATTAATAATGTAATTCATAAAAATTTGATTTAAATGTGATCAGGGTAATAAAATATCCCTCAATTATTTAATTTGGATGTTAACATTTTTCAGGCAAGTGTGCTGCCTCTTGGAATTCTACTGGAATTTTGGTGAACTGTAGTGCACCTTCCAACTTCTCTTTATCATTTGACACACTTGGGAACCCTAATTTTTATGCATTGGTTACTAGTGAGTAGCTTATCATCTAAATTTTCTTGAAAGGATTGATCAATGTTCAGTTAATTGTGTTTTCCAACTCCCTATTCAATATCAGATAGTATCCATAATGGTTCTTCAATTCCCTCTCTAAATTAAAGTTCATTCATTCCTTCATAATTTTCATCGAGGTCCTACAACCAACATCCCAATTTTTTCTACAACATAAGGGAGGTTAGAAGATAAGTGATTTTCAATAAAACAAGAGAAATAAAGATCCAGTAAAGTGTCTCCCTCAATGATTTCATATTTTAATTCCTCCTCAATGTGAAAATACACTTAGAAAATGAGTTCTGTGGTTGAAAAGGGTAGTTTTTTCCCTTTTCTTCAATCTCTCCAACTTCCATATTCATCTTGGTTTTCATGAAAAGTGGGAACTTTAATTTATATTCACCCCAAACTACCGACTAATACTCTTCCCATTATAGTTTTTCCATAGTATACTAAAAAGTGTCTTTGAGTTCATGTTATAGGTTATTCAAATCATCCATTTTCACGGGGTTTTTCATGATTTTCTCCATACACTAGGGAAGTTTTGTTAAGCTAATCCAGTTTATCCATCATTTCATGCATCTAAATTTTATTATTCTCTTCTTTTTAGCTTCTTCATCATCCAATATAGTTATTCGTTGGTTGTTATAGGAATTTCTTCTCCTAGGGAACCCGTGGGACATATGGTATGACAAATTAGTTGAAAAATAAATGGGCAATGTGTGGGTTTATGACTTATTCAATTATTTCAATCCCTTTAATAAATTTATACAATTTATGATCTCTTATATATAATGGTCACCCTTAAGTTCTTGTATTAGAGTACATAAAATAAGAAATAAATAAATGAGAAAAAAAATAAAAACAAGGATTTTTTTTAATTGTGTTAAAGATCGTGAAAAATCAACCCTCCTCCCCGATAATGGTTCCAAGTTAATAGATCTATTATCACATGTCTCAGTAATTTTTTTTATATTTAATCCTTATGTAGCTTATTCACTAATTTGGATTGTATATCAAGGAGTTTGACTTGTGAGTTTCACTATCTTAATCACATTTGTTTTTTATATTTTTTTAATGTTTTGAAATAGGAGACCACTGAGGGGTGGTTGTTTTGATGGATGGAAATAAAAAAATAAAAATTTAGGATGAAATGGATGTAAGAAAGGGTGACACCCCTAGATTCAAATTTGGGATTCTTCTATGTCTCACAACCATGACCATTCAATTCTATTTTCTGTGTGCTCTAATTGGATACACACATCCTTACTACTAAAATCATGTGAAAGAACATCACACTCATGGAGAAGATAGTAAGTGATCAAATCATCACTCTCTCAAACAGGTCACAATCATTATCCATCTTCCATTCAGATCACTACTCCCATCGTACAACATTGATATGTAATGGGATAGGAAATAGTGTTCAGTGGTTTGAAATACAATCAAAAGGTGAGAGACATTAGGTATGATCGTCTCCTCATCCTCTCACTATCCAAAGATCCTTAGAAAAAGTAAATGAAATCTAGTACTGAACTTGGAATCTATATCACTGGTTTCATATGATGTGTGATCTTCGAGTTAGCCTCTCATCATTGAGAGTTTTAGAATCATAGGACTTCACAGTAGGTGAAAAACATGAAGAAATGGGGGAGAGAAATTATAACACAATTTAAAATAATGAAAATGTATTATAATAGAAATTTCATTAGGTATTAATAGTAGGTTTAGAATCATTTCAATGTGGGGAATATGACAATTATTTACAAACATCGACCTTCTTCACCCCTTTCAGTACGACGAGTATCAAACTTCTCCTTCCTTGGATGGGATCCTTGTGAAAAACATCATTGGTTTTGTTGAATTCAATTGAGAGAGTCTATGTTAATATTCTTATTTGAAATATTCCTCTCATTATCAAGTCTATAAAAGTATGAGAAAAATTTGAGCAATTTTTTTTTGTTTTATGGCTCTAGTTGAACTCTTTGTGAATTTTCCCAGCAGATTCATTCTTCTACATCATAGGTGTAGTGAAAAAGATTATTGTTTGTTGTGATCTTAGCACAACATGTTTTGGAAAGGATGCCGATTTTAGATTCAGTTTTTGGATTTGTGAAAACTTATTGAAAAAATGGATTGGTTCAGGAAATTGATCGATGATGGACTATTCTGTAGTACTAAACATCACAAGCTTAATGTGTCTCAACTCGAAGTATAGTTGATGGTATATTTTGTCATGTTGTTTGGATCATCTATGAGAATGGATGGATTTTAAGTTGAAAAATAGAGTTGGAATGATGCTTACCTACAAATGTGTGTTCTAAGGAGGATGGTCGATTCCCCTTGGTTTGAACAGCAGCTTGTTAGGCTTATTGAGAAAATTTAACAGGAATTTGGTATTGGGATACTTCCCACTTGCAGTCGGTGAGTGGTGATGTCTCCTCACCTCACCGATTTCAATTTCTCTCCAAAATTATTAGGTATATTAATAAGGTTTTTATGGAATATTTAATCAGATTTATTTCAAATCTAGCTGGGATGGTGTATCTTTTCTCCAAGCATGGTCAACTTCAGATCCTCCTCCTCCTCAGTGATATTGTGACATGGATCAGTTTCTCTAGTTTGGAATCAAGGGATTAATCCTAAACACGTGGCACCATTATAGGTTTGGCACTTGTAAATCATGGAATAGGGTGCCATGGCTTCAGTATTCTCCTAATCTTCAACCGAGGCATCGCCGGTGAGATTTGGTTGCAAAAGGGTAGTGCAGTCAGATTATACAGAGGCCTTCAGTTCATCTTCATCACATGGTTAACATCAGATTTGGTTTGACATGAAAGGGTATAGTAATCATCAATTTCAATATAAAAAATGTATAGTTTTCTAATTTATATAAAAATGAATAAATCATTAAAAATATAATTGAGTCATTTTAAAATTAAGTTCTAGAATTTTCAAACTAAAAAAAATATCACATTTTCCCTGGGGTTTGGATAAAATTATGGGTATTTTCAATAAATAATAAAATCAGTTAAATTTTTTATCTCAACATATTGTATTTATATATATTCTCAATTTTTTCTGGATGTTTAGAGTTTATTTGGTGATTTTTTAAGTAATATTGATGTGTATAATTATAGGTCAATTTTTTTATAGATCTATCACACTGAAAAAGTCTATGATATTTTTTTTACCTTAATGATTGTTTTTTCATAATAAAGTTTTATAATAAAATTTAAAATTTAAAGATTTATTTTTAATAAAATCAACTCAATTAAATATATATTTGAATTTTTTCATTATTTACCTCATTTTCTTTTCATTTCTACATTCATTTTAGATTAATATTGTTTTTTATAAACATTATAAAATTCTTTTTATTTAAATACATAATCAAGATCAACACTCATTTATTTTTTATTTTATAAATATAATATATATTTGAAAAAATTGTTTTTCTTCTTTTGAGAAAGACGTTCTATGGAAGGTAGTTTCTTCTTTTAACCATATTTTATTAATAACTAAGATTTAAATGATATGAAAAGTGAATTAAATTTTTTTCATAGTCCGTGATCATTTTATGACTGAATCAAACTATTATTTTATGATAAGGGGGAATTAATTATTTTTTTCGACATATTGATCAATAAAATGATTGTGGGTTCTAATTCAATAAAATCATGTTTTCATAATGATTGGTTACATTGTTTTTATATATTCCATGGACCATGTTAGATTTAATGGTTATTAATTATCCATAAAAGGAAGAAGTAATAGGGTAATTAATTCATTTGAGATATTTTATTGAATGGTGATAAATTTTGATTCCCTTATATTTTAAAAAAATATTTAGATAGACTTATCATATTTTTTATTCTATATGCTATGATGTTGTGATTTATTGGAATGAATTTCATTGAACATTCAGTTATGAATTTATTTATTTCATTGATAGAAATATTTAAATGGTTTATTTCATTTTTCTTGGATAGGTATCAGAAAAGATAAACCGTGATAAAATGACAACACTACATTAAATGAATTTTAATTTCCCATAAATGCCAATGTTATGAAATATTTGTGCTGATTTTATGTGTCAATATCCCTAAAACCAAATCATGAAATGTGAGATAATATTATAAGTCCTCCTCTATTTCTAGTTATAGATGTTTTCAAGCAAGTTTATCTTTGATTGGTGACATCCTTAGGTGCAGTGTGAACCATGATGGTGATAGTGAGAGTTGATGTGTGAAAGAAAAATATTTGTGAATAAATTTTGATGGATTTTAATGTAAATTAGTTTGGAGATTGATCATGTTCAAACATGTTTGGAGCATCATGTCTTTTATTGGAGTTTGAACTGGTTTTTAAATCATGTTTTAACATATTTTATCAAATAACTAGTACTCTGCCCATGTAATCATGCATTTATATAATTATATATTAAATTTTTACAAAAGAATATTTTTGTAAAGTTGATAATTTATATAAATAATTATCAAAAATAAATCACAAATAACTAGAATATAAGTTCAAAAGTTATAATATTTTTAATATAGAAAGAAAAATGAATATTGGGAAATTGTAGTTATAACTACTACATATTAAAAAATGTATATTTAATTATCATTAGTAACTAATAAATAAAAGGAAAATAGTTTTCTATTTTCAATGGTAACAAAATCTTGTTTAAAAATTTTCATTATTGAATAGTAAATTTTTCAATACATCTTAAAAAATATGAAGGTCATGAAATCATACAATGTGTATCATTGACAGTTTAAAAAAATCAATGACAATTCCATCCTATTGAGGATAAGATTCCTCATCAAAGTACTGTAATAAAATACAATGAAAAACATTAAAATATATAATAATAAATAGTAGTAACTATATATATGATAAAGAATTAATCATGAAATAAGTGCATAAAGTCTTGTATGTTTATTAGTGTGTGCCATAGGTATTCAAGTTAAAAAGTTCAATGGTTGAAATATTTTTCATGGAAGTACGTTCTTTGTTAGGAATTTTTCCAAATGTATAAAACTTTAAAACTATTTCCAAACTGATATTGATGTTTCCAAATGTTGTTTTAAAAAAACTCCAAGGAAAATAACATTGTTTAGGATTTTAATAGATGAAACTCTACTAGAAACAAAAACTCATCATTTTTTCAAAAGAATCCATCATATTTTTTAATGAATTTTAAATATTAAATCATTTAATTAAAATTGATACGTTCATAAATTTATCTATAGTTTTAGCGGATAATTTGGATATTAATGTATATATCCTATTTTTTCCTTGTAAGACTTTAAAATATATCAAGGAATATTTTATTAGCCAGGCATAGAGTCAACATGAACTTCCAAGTTCTGGTGTGCCTGGAATGAATTTTATAAAAATAGTAAATATATTTTATAACATGAACACACATTTTTTTTCAAAAATAATTAAATATATCCAAAACAGAGTCTTGAATTACAAATCTAATACCATGGTTGAATCCAGAGCATGAGGTTTACCCTAGGTGTGACATGAGATTGGTCATCATGGGGAGTTTAGATATATTGGTCATTGGTGGGTGAATTTAGCGAATTAATTAATTTAATTAATTCATTAAATAACTGAAATTTATTTCCCTATATAAATATATCATTATTGAGAATATTGAGGGTTAGGCACATAACGTTTGGGCCATTGAGTGGAAGAATCCACCATTCTATATTGGTTAATTGAGATCGGATGAGAATGAGCTTCCGAATCTACATGAATTGAGACACAATGAACATAATGGATCTTCCCCATTATTGGAAGCCTGTACATTGGATTAAATTATTTACTCTCATTGTGCCATATTTATCACCCCAACTATCCTCAATATAATTAGTTGATCAACAATGCTCAGACAATGATTGTTAAACCCTTATTTCTTATGCTTTTCCCCACCATTATTTGTGTTCTTTATCATTGGACTATAGGAACCATGGTTAAACATTGCCGGGTGGGATCAAGAATGATCAAACCCCATGATTCATGAATGTTTTGTGTGGAGTGATTAGGATGATTATTCGAGGAAAAATCAGGGAAGGATTCAGATATATTGTAGGATGTGGGTGATTCCACCATGAATCAAAAATCTGTTGGTGTAATCGGAGGTAATTCGAGAAGCAATAACACGTGACAGTATTGAATGAAGAGTTTTAACTCCAATATACTACCACCAGAAGTCTAGAAACGATGAACGAATGTCATTCCCATTGATTACAAGTAGTCAAATGATGGGATTTGAGGCAAAGAAGCTGGATTTGAGATGCGCGAAGCAGTTATGAGTTTCTATGAAAATCCCCACAACACAAAATTTATTGGGATGAACACACACCATGTAGTGACCTGACTAAGTTGTATAGGGTTTTCTAGTTAGTTAAATATCACATTCCATGCTAGACAACCTCATGCCATGTGACTCGATAATAGTGACCCGATGTATACTCTGGGAGTACACAGACATGATCATGACTAGGCACATGGACAATTTACACAGACACAACCCAGAAGAAATGGGAAGAGCCTAAAGGATGTGGC
Organism: Viscum album; assembly: GCA_963277665.1. Taxonomy (NCBI): domain Eukaryota; kingdom Viridiplantae; phylum Streptophyta; class Magnoliopsida; order Santalales; family Viscaceae; genus Viscum; species Viscum album. The sequence continues at coordinate 1,614,214,869 of OY728161.1, forward strand.
TCAGAACCCATTAGTCATGACATTCCATGTACTCCACTTTAAAACCATGTAGGGATATATGGATAGAGAGCCGTGTACCGACAAGGACATGGTCTGGTAGCTCAATGAACTTTTTATGAACACATCCCTATTAATTATAATATGCATATAAAAATATATATGGATTATAAAACTAATATTTTAAGGTTATATGAAGTACCAAAATCAATTTTAATGAAATATTTCCAACTTATATGTCTAAATAATATATATTATGAAGAAATATATGCAGAATAATATGTAATAAGAAACACTAATATGGATTATAAAAATATTTAATCTGAAATAGAATATAAAAAAATTCAACAACATTATAGTGAATGTAATAAATATTCTTTTATATTTAAATGTATAAAAATAGAGTGGATAAAATAGGCATGTAAAATAGGTTTTACTACTACAACATCTGTATTCCTTAGGCCATTTATGTGAATTGTCAATTTGCATCAAAACCAAGAACCTCTAAATAATTAATTACATATTTAGAATTAAATATTTAGTTAAAAGTTATACAATCTACTCCAGACAATTAAAAAAAATAATTGGTGAATCTTATGTTATTGAAAATAAGCATGTTGACAACACATAACATGGATAATAAAGAGGAAATATATAAAAAATTATATATAATTAACAATTTATAGAGTTAATATTGTAATAGTTTTTAGTGAACCTATATGCAAAAGAAATTCTTTGTAGTAAGAATTTAGAGAGGGAATACATACACAAAAAATAGTGTTGTTTATAAAAATTCATATT